>OU342736.1:447436645-448636645 GCA_910589765.1 Avena atlantica
CGTCTATTGCATCAAAGCGGACACAACTATTTTGGTTGGTGCTCTTTTATCTTGGGCGATCGTGTAGAATGTATTCCCATTTATTTCGTACCCTTGGAAATTCAATACAGTAGAAATGGTGACACGCCCCAAGTATAGCTGATCTCCAACAGTGGTGTCATTCAAGAGATGTGTCTGCATCCAACCACCGAAAGACTTCATGTGTTCATCTGTAATCCATGATTCAGGCTTCCCGGGTTTTTGGAGCGTACAATATTCTGTGTTTCCTCGATATACGGAGCTGCCAAGGTGGAATTATGTAGAACTGTGTAGTGTGCTTTAGTGAAAGAATCCTCGTCCCTACATATCATTGCTTTCTTTCCCAGCGTGCCTTTCCACTTAGTCTTCCCTCATGCCGCGAGTCAGAAACACCAATCGCTTAAGGTCAGGAATAAAGTCAACACAAAACTCAATGACCTCCTCTGTTCCATATCCCTTGGAGATGCTTCCTTCTGGTCTAGCACGGTTTTGAACATATTTCTTTAAGACTCCCATGAACCTCTCAAAGGGGAACATATTGTGCAGAAATACCGGACCGAAATGGCAATCTCTTCCACTAGATGAACTAGGAGATGCGTCATAATATTGAAGAAGGATGGTGGGAACACCAATTCAAACTAACAAGACATTGTACCACATCCTTCTGTAACCTTGGCAGAATATCTGGATTGATTACCTTCTGAGATATTGCATTGAGGAATGCACACAGCTTCACAATGGGTACTCGAACATTTTCCGGTAGAAGCCCCCTCAATGCAATCGGAAGCAACTGCGTCATAATCACGTGACAGTCATGAGACTTCAGGTTTGGAACTTTTTCTCTACCATATTTATTATCCCCTTTATATTAGATGAGAAGCCCGACGCACCTTGATACTGTAAAGGACTTCAAAAAAGATTTCCTTCTCTGCTTTTGTAGAGCATAGCTGGCACGACTTAAGTGACGCCCTTTATCCGTATTGTTATCTATATGCATGTTCTTTGGGTCTTTCATAATTTGTTGGTCCTCCCGTGCTTCAGGTGTATCTTTTGTCTTCCCATACACGCCTAGGAATCCTAGCAGGTTCACGCAGAGATTCTTCGTCACGTGCATCACGTGGATTGAAAGAGCGGACACGCAGGACTTTTCAATATGGCAGCTCCCAAAATATAGATTTCTTCTTCCCATGGGGCGTGTCCTGTAGCGACGTCGTTTGGAACTGATTGACCCGCCGGGACCCTTCCAAAGATTACTTCTATGTCCTTGACCATACCAAATACATCATCACCAGCAGGGAGTTCAGGCTTCTTCCGATGATCTGCCTCACCTTTGAAATGCTTGCCTTTCTTTCTTACGGGATGATTGGTCGGAAGAAATCGTCGATTCGCCAGGTACACAACCTTCTTGCTTTATGCAAATATGTACCTTCGGTCTTATCTAAACAGTGGGTGCATGCCTTATATCCTTTGTTTGTCTTCCTAAAAGTTACTAAGAGCAGGCCAATCATTGATGGTTACGAATAACAACCCTCGTAGATAAAATGGCTCCTGTTTGTTCTCATCCCACGCACGTACACCTGGTTGCCCCACAACTGTAAGAGTTCTTCAACTAATGGCCTAAGGTACACATCAATGTCGTTTCCCCGGTTGCTTCGGGCCTTGGATGAGCACTGGCATCATAATGAACTTACGCTTCATGCACAACCAAGGAGGCAGGTTGTAGATACATAGTCACGGGCCAGGTGCTGTGACTGCAGCTCTGCTCCCTAGGATTCATGTCATCCGTACTTAGACCAAACCATAAGTTCCTTGCGTCACCTACAAAGTCTGGGAAGTCTCTCTCGATTTTTCTCTCCACTGTGACCCATCAGCAGGGTGTCTCAACTTCCCGTCTTTCTTACGGTCTTCTTTGTGCCATCGCAACAACCTGGCATGCTCTTTTTTTCTGAACATGCGTTTCAACCTTGGTATTATAGGAGCATACCACATAACCTTAGCAGGAACCTCTTCCGGAGGGGCTCTCCCTCAACATCACCAGGGTCATCTCGTCTGATCTTATACCGCAACGCGTTGCATACCGGGCATTTATCTAAATTCTCATACTCCTTACCCGTTAGACGATGCAGTCATTAATGCATGCATGTATCTTTTGCACATCTAATCCCAGAGGACAGAGAGTCTTCCTTGCTTCGTAGGTACTCTCGGGAAGTTCGTTATGTTTTGGAAACTTCGGCTTCATTATTTTCCAGCATCTTTTCAAATGAGGAGTCAGTTAGACCACACTCTGCTGCCTTCCATCGCAACAATTCCAGTGTTGTACCGAGCTTTGTGCGCCATCTTCACAATTTGGGTACAACAATTTATTGTGATCTTCTAACATGCCCTCTAACTTCAACTTCTCATTTTCTGTTTCACAGTCTCGCTTTGCATCAGAAATGACCCTACCAAGTTCATCAGTCGGCTCATCTGATGCCCGGTCTTCACCTCTTTCCTCTCTATTGTCTTCCATTGCAGTATCACTGTATTAAGGAAACATATGATGATAGTTGTTATCATCATCTTCTTCTTCACCATCTTCCATCATAACCCCTCTTTCCCCGTGCTTGGTCCAGCAATTATAGTTGGGCATGAAACCTTTCATAATCAGGTGGCCGCGAATGATTTTCGAGGAAGAGTACTCCTTGTTGTTCCGATATTGAACACATGGACAACGTATAAATCCATTCTCTTTGTTTGCCGTAGCCACATCGATAAATTTATCCACGCCTTTGATATACCCGACTACCCGCCGGTCACCGTACATCCATTCCCGACCGTTCATCTGCATCATATAAGTAAGTTTATCAAAAAAACAGGACATCATAAATAGTGAAATAACCAATTCACACCGACACATGAATTGTATCAATGACCTAGAAAAGATAAGATTGCTAACCTCGATCGAGGAAATAAAGAGGAGAAAGCTCAAGTGCGTCTCGGACACCTTCTATATTTTTGTTCTATGAGAAATTCAACGGGATTATTCACTCAAACATTTCAACAAACACCTTCAATGCATGCATGAGAAAAAACTAGCACACCCCCTCACACCTTCCACCATTCGAAAAAACAGAGTGGAGGCAGAGGGGACTGGGGCGTTGCATTTATAGAGGGCAGGGGTCTTTAGTCCCGGTTGGAGCCAGCAACCGGACTAAAGGTGTGTGCCACGCCACATGGCTGTGGCCAAACCTTTAGTCCCGGTTAGTGGCTCCAACCGGGACGCATGCCCCCTTACCAACCGGGACGCATGCCCCCTGGCTCCGTGCCCGCTCCAACCGGGACGCGTGCCAGCATTAGTCCCGGTTGGTGGCGCAACCGGGACTAATGCTCCGAGGGGTCGCGAACGGATAGCCCTTTTTCCTCTAGTGTGAGTTTGTTTGCTTGCACACTTGTTCTGTGAATTCGACCCCGTCGATCGGAGATGTGTGCTAGCTGCTACTACGTCGGAGGCATCTGCATGGCCAGAAAGCGAGCCCGGTCCGGTCGCATGCATGGTTCGAGCCGATGACCAGACCGTGTCAAGGTGTGTATGAGCGCCGGCCAGGAGTCAGAGATTCTACCCTCCTCCCATGACTCTCTTCCGGCTACCAGTAGGCGCGCGTATCCATTTCCTCCCGAATGTTAGGCCTAATCGACCGGTATAACTTTACCTAACTCGTTTTGACGTGACTAAAACCAGCCGGTAATCCCGAAGGGTGAAGATCCGCTCAAGTGCTTCGGAATGGGTGAGATTCAAATGCGTCATTGAGCCGGTAATCCCGACGTGACTATGCTGCCCGTGACGAGCTTCCAATAGTAGTTTCCAACAGCGGACACCGAGAGAGCATGGACGGCATCCTACAACCCATCAGGACGTTGGCGCAGTGCTTCAGGGCTGCTGCTTATGCCCCGCGGCTTCATAGTGGGAGTGCCCTCCCAGCTTGGATTTTCATTTTTCTTCGTGGCCTTGGGCTTGTTTTGCTGTTGACTAGCGGACAAGTTTTCTCTTCTTCTCTTTTTACCTGAGCGTCGGAGACTTGGTTATATGCTGGACGATGATTGCTTTATTTATAAAGCTGGACATAAAGGTCGAGAGAGTATGTATAAAAAAAAATCAGTACTCGTGGATCGTTGTCGTCGTGCGTGCATACGTGCATAATGTTATAGCTCCGAATGATTCTGCTCCAGACCAGACCGTGTTTATATCGGTATTAATCTGCCAATTGCAATTGCCACAAATGCACGCATATTCTTTTCATTTTACTCTTACTTCCATTTTCTCCTACATATAATGATTGGCCATATTAAACGAGGATCAAGATTGGACACCGGTCCACCACCATCTGATCAGCAACAGCAACCACCCTATGATTACCTGACCAGCAAAAGAGAGTACATAAACTGACTTTGTGCCGGCCGGTTCCATGCACGGTCAAACAAAAGCAGATCGAGGAGCGTAGGAAAAAAGCCGGAGCGGACGCACGTCGCACAATTCATGGGATTCTGCCGGTGCGGTGCACTCGCGAATTAAGAAGTTGGCAACTTGCGGGTATCTGCATTGACACGCTTCGCCCGGACCCTTTTCTTTTCTGAAATTCCACACGCTTAATTGGGATGTACTCAACGTGTGTATATTTGAGATCGATGATCGTTTATTGCAGCGATGCACGCATATATAACCGAAAGCTTCGACGTGATTTGAAAAGTGATTTTCAAGTGAGGCTCTTATAGAACGTTTTATCTTGTTAAGATTGCTAAGACGGGGGTTTGCGTTCTGAAGTCAGAATTCCTTTTCGTCCAATTCTCGCTCCGGTGGTGCATCTAGCGCCGATGGAGGGTGTGTGGACTCGTGTAACCGATGGATTTCTTGAGAATCCGGTCTTTTTTATATTCGTCTGTGCGATTTGAGGTCAATCTCTTATGTTCTACCGTTGTTGTCTTCGGCGATGGTTGTTGCTACATAGACTCAAATAGTACTTCCTATGTGAGCACGGATTTGGTGTCACGAGTGGAAACGAGGCCTTTGGTTGAGCCTGGAAATAGGCTTTAACACCGGTTCTTCTACGAACCGGTGTTAAAGTGGGGTCCGTACCAGCGTGGCCCGTGCAGCAAAAAGGAGCCCCCCTTTAACACCGGTTCGTGGCATGAACCGGTGTTAAAGGCCCCTGCACCAGTGGCCCGCGCAGCCCCCCCTTTAACACCGGTTCGTGGCTTGAACCGGTGTTAAAGGGGGGCTATATAAGACACCGCAGCCCACACCTCACTCTTCCATTTTTTCACTATCTCATTTTGGAGCCTAGCAAGAGGGTGTGAAGTGTGCCAAGTTGTGTTTTTTTGTATGCACAAGAGGTGTTCGGTGAAATGCCCGAGAGCTCAAAATAAGTTTTCTCGTTGCTCTTTCCTTCTCGGTCGAGGTCGGCAACTATCCTTTCATGTGTCATTGATGTACTATATATATAAATGGTCATCTCCCTATTAATTTTTGATATATACTATATATTAATGCAGATGAACTGGCAATGGATGTACGGTGACCGCCGCACTTCCGAGTACATTACGGGCCTCCAAAATTTCATCGTTGTGGCTAATGCAAACCGTGGTCACAATGGTTTTATGTGATGTCCGTGTGTTCACTGTCAGAACAAGAAAGACTACTCAAATACCAGAACCATTCACGCCCACCTGCTTCGATCCGGTTTCATGCACAGCTAAAATTGTTGGACCAAGCACGGAGAAAAAGGGGTTGTGATGGAAGACAACGAAGAAGAAGATGATGATGACAACTATCATAATGTGTATCCTGAATATGATGATACTGCAACGGGGGTAGATAATGAAGATCAAGAGGCAGCAGATGGGCCCGCTGATGACGATCTTGATCGGGCCATTACTGATGCAAAGGAAGAATGTGAAACTGAAAAGGAGAAGGAGAAGCTGGAGCAGATGTTAAAGGATCACAAAACATTGTTGTACCCAACTTGCGAAAATGGCCACAAAAAGCTAGGTACCACACTGGATTTGCTGCAATGGAAGGCAGAAAACGGTGTGACTGACAGCGCATTTTCAAAGTTGTTGGTAAAAATGAAGAATCTTCTTCCAAGAAATAATGAGTTGCCCGACAGTACATACCAAGCAAAGAAGGTTGTCTGCCCTCTAGGATTAGACGTGCAGAAGATACATGACTGCATTAATGACTGCATCCCTCTACCGCGGTGAGAAGTACGAGAATTTGGATGCATGCCCGGTATGCACTTCACTGCGGTATAAGATCAGACGAGACGATCCTAGGGATGTTGAGGGCGAGGCCCCTAGGAAGAAGGTTCCTGCCAAGGTTATGTGGTATGCTCCTATAATACCACGGTTAAAACGTCTCTTCAGAAATAAAGAGCATGCAAAGTTGTTGCGATGGCACATGGAAGACCGTAAGAAAGACGCGATGTTGAGACACCCCCGCTGATGGGTCACAGTGGAGAAAAGTCGAGCGAGAGTACCCGGACTTCGCACGTGACGCAAGGAACTTAAGGTTTGGTCTAAGTACAGATGGCATGAATCCTTTTGGTGAGCAGAGCTGCAGTCACAGCACCTGGCCTGTGACTCTATGTATCTATAACCTTCCTCCTTGGTTGTGTATGAAGAGGAAGTTCATTATGATGCCAGTGCTCATCCAAGGCCCGAGGCACCACCACAATCAAAAAACCACCACCACATTTTACAAAAATACTAGACCACCTTATATAGACAATGTACCAACAGGGAGATCTGAAACCTTTCCGTCCACCTCTGGTGAAAAAGACAAATTCCTGCCGAATCGGCAGGAAGTGGGTCAGATATGAACTACAGGTACATGATACGATGCTCATGATTTTTTACAAAAATCATTTTTAGGTTCACAATATGCTATTTTATCAAAAATCCAATGCAAGTTGAGCGAGGCTTGGCCCCGAGCTAAGAATCTTCATGCCCGTTGTTCGACAAAGTTTGACGATAGTTTAAAACAGGGATAAAAAATAAAAAAGATTGAAACAGTGCGAAACCTTCGCGTGGTGTTATATTATGTGACATAGTTAGAAGGAAAAATCTCAAACTTGGTATATTGATTATGTCTCAAAAAAACCTTCACAAAATGACCTATCTCATTCGAGGTTGCTTGGCTTTCGGGTCAAATGACCAATGTTATGGCTAGAATTAAGGCATAGTTTGTGATAATATGGTCATATTATGCATACATGTGTATCATGGCATGGCAAACAATGTTGCAAGAGGAATTTTTCCTTTTTATCGCACCAAAAAGGCATTTTCCATTTTCCGAGCATAAAAACGGACGGTTTTGTGAAGCAACCACCAAATGGCTAATTCAAAAAACCACCACCACATTTTACAAAAATACTAGACCACCTTATATGGACAATGTACCAACAGGGGGATCTGAAACCTTTCCGTCCACCTCTGGTAAAAAAGACAAATTCCTGCCGAATCGGTAGGAAGTGGGTCAGATATGAACTACAGGTACATGATACGATGCTCATGATTTTTTATAAAAATCATTTTTAGGTTCACAATATGCTATTTTATCAAAAATCCAATGCAAGTTGAGCGAGGCTTGGCCCCGAGCTAAGAATCTTCATGCCCGTTGTTCGACAAAGTTTGACGATAGTTTAAGACGGGGATAAAAAATAAAAAAGATCGGGTTAGATTCCTTTTTAGATGCTTAAAAAATAAAAATCATATTATTGTTTTAGAAACTATGGATCCACTTAGTAGAAACCTTGAAGATGAAGAAATAATGGAGAACATGATCCATGAGGACATCTCACAATATCTGAACTTGGAGGGACACGATGACAGCTCAAGTAGTCATGGAGAAGATGACGACTCCGGTGAACGCACTTTAGTGATTACAAAGTTTGTCGAGGTATATGCATGGATTAAGCCTTTGCTGACTTGCACCGATTGATTTGTATATATGTAAATGTATTAATTAACGCTTCTTTCTTCTTTTACCCCTCTGGATCGACCAGCCAGCAACAATCTTCTTCTACAAAAAAGAGCAAGCGAGGCGTGAGCCATCGGTTGAAAGATCATGAAAGTTCACGATCGAAGCAGTCCGTCTTGATGGCAGGCCGATGGAGCCCAAGAAGGCCGCAGACAAAATTTGTACGTCAGGCTGGAGTTCTTGTTAGGGACCAAATCCCAATCAGAATTGAAAATTGGAATAAGCCAAAGAAGGGCGACGGTAACTTTGTCGATGAAAGATCCAAAGAAACGCTTTGGAATTCGCTGTTGGTAAATTTCACCCTTCCGCCAGAGGAGGATGAAAAAAAACCGGTTATAAAGGAAAATGTCAAAGAGTGGACTCTAAATAAGATGGCTGACGCTTTTCGCAACTGGAAGACAAAATTGAACAAATTTGTCAAAGCTCGCGAGACTCCAGATTTCGAAGACGCATATTATGCGAAGATAAGACCTCACTGGCGCGAATTTGTGGCATACAAGGAAGGTGCTATAGCTACAAATAGGTCAGAAACCAATACGCTAAATGCCCAGAAGAAGGAATATCACCAGAGGACGGGGTCATGTGGCTACATATCTCAGAGGCCTAAGTGGGAGGAAGCTGAGAAGGCCCTGCGCGACAGAGGGATCACACCCCAGACACATGGGTGGGACCTACGTGCAAAGACTTGGTTCTACGTAATCGGGGCAAGGTTGGACCCAGAAACAGGATTGTGTATCTTCCCAACCCTCCTTGCCAAACCCGTCACTGAACTCATCACGGCATACGAGAAAACAGCCGCCAGGACCTTCCATCCTGACAGAGAGAATGACCAGCTCACACGCGCCATCGGTAAAAAAGGACACCCTGGACATGCACGAGGCACAGGGGGTATGACGTGGAAGGATGGGTTTTCCGAGTGGGGCGACTCTTACTGATGGCGCGGCAGAAAAGAAAAAGAGCGTACAGAGCGGATGACACAGATAGAACATGCACTTGTGGCGCTGCAGGCGCAAGTGAATGCACAACAGAGCCATCAAGCTACCGGCCCATCTCAGCGGCACGAAGAGCCTGCATTGGAAGCTGCCGGCGGCCCAGACTCTGCGCGGAAAAGCAGCGTGGATTCTACGGAGAACGTGCAGCCCACGCTTGAAATGGCGGGTCCTCGATACCCCGTGGATGAGATCACGGAGAGCGAACACGCTGAGCTGCATGTGAGATTAATGGGCTTATCCATTAAGGTGGCTGTCGGCTATGCCTTACCTCCTGTAGCTGGTGGAATCCACTTACCACTGTCGACCGATTCCAGATGGCTATGCTATTGTCGGGGTGGATGAGGTTGTGAAGGAATATGAGGAAGCACAGCTTGACCATGCTACAGGTGAAGGGGAAACTCAACTCAAATTTGTAGTGAAAACAACCATTCTTTGGAAGAAGGAACACATCGTGCTTCCAAATTGGAGTCCACTGGCACCCCAGCCGTCTCCGCAGCGTCAGCAGTCTAAGCCGCTTCAGCCATCTCCTGCGCGGTAGCCATCTCCGGCGCTTCAGCCATCTCCTGCGCGGTGGCCATCTCCGGCGCGCCAGCCATCTCCGGCGCGGCAGCCATCTCCGGCGCTTCAGCCATCTCCTCAGCGTAAGCGGAAGAGCACTGCCACGAAGAGCATCACTAGCACTGCCACAAAGAAATCTGCAGGAAACCATATGCCAAAGAGTTTAAAAAACTACGTCCCGCAGCCTTTCGCCAAGCCATTGCCAGTTTTATCGTGGAATCGCAGCGATGAGGAGACCAATAGGATCTCGGAAGAAGAGGTCAAGAAATTCTTTGAACCTAGACGGGGCGAGCCAAAGGAGAAAATAGATCCGGCGGTGGTGAAGTTTTACAAAAATCTTTTGAAACCTGAAACCCCACTTGTGCCGGACTACGAGCTCCAGATTTTGAAGGGGGGTGCAAGGCGCCGTAGGGAGACTGAAAGTAGCAGTCATGCAGCACCCCAGAAAACAGTTCCCATGCTCGGAGAGCAGGAAAACCAATCATGTGCCCTGTTCCAAGTGTTTGACACACGGGACGCTCATCCCGTAAATGATTACGAGGCAGAGCTACAAAGAAAGGCCAATGAGATGGGGATGACTTACATTGCATACTTTAACATCATGGGAGACAACTTGCCCAAAGGCGATGCCAACCCCATACAGCCATGGAAGTATGGGAAGAATCTTGTCAAGAAAGAGGAGGTCAAGAATCTACCAACAAAGATGCGAAGATTGCACAAGTGGTACCTTGATTTCTGCAAGACAAGAAAGGAAGAATGGATCACCGAGCATATAAGAGATCAGATTTTCTTGTGCGGAGACGACGCGATCACCTTCAACATTCAAGACTTGCATTTTCTATTCAATCAGAAGGAACTCGACAAAGCTGCCATCAGCCTTTATTGTGTGTAAGTACTATTTCTTTAATTTCTATCTCATCTCATTCAATTTATTAATTGCATGTATATATATATGCTCACCATATATTTATATATATACTATTATGCAGGAAAAATGTTATGGAATGCATGAAAGGAGGCCCTTTTGACATTGGGTTCGTTGACCCAAATAGAGTTCATGAACAAGTGGTAAGAGACAAACCCGGGCAAACAGAAGATTTCTTGCTAAGGTCTTTACTGAGACAACAAACCAAATGGGAAATACTATTGCCTTACAACTTCTCGTGAGTACTGTTACCCTCTCTTGTACACATTCTGTTTCGGCTTACTCGATGTTAAGTTTAACTGGTGATGAGTTATGCGTGCGTAGGTTCCACTTTATTCTGCTAGTCATTCAACCTGACTCAGGAAAAGTCCTTGTCATGGACTCGTTACGAAAAGAAAAAGAGCTATGGGCAGACTTTAGAGAGATGCTCCAGAGGTAATTTCAATCATATTATCACACTAGATCGACAACTTTCGTGACAACAAGTAATTAATTACTCCTTTATCCATTTTCTTTGTCGGACAGGGTTTGGAAAAGGTTCACGGGCAGGACCGTGGGTGAATGGTTAGAAGAACTAAAATTTGTAGACCAAAATGTAAGTAATACTAGCTAGCTAGGTATGCGTATCTCTTTGATTCTGCTTCCAATTTCATTATATCATGCTTTATTGATTATTATTTTGATTGAACTCTCTATTCTCATAAAGTACACGCATCAGGGACACGACAATAACTTAAGTGGATACTATGTTTGCGAGTTCATTCGCAACACGATATGTGCGACGGGCCAAGCCGCACTAGAACAACTTAGAGTAAGTAAACAAAGTACACAACATTATTTTATTACCATAAATTGTGTTGAGTTTTATTCTTATATATATATTGACCCCATTCTTCATATATATATTCAGATCGAACGGATGCGGGACCAACTCCTACCATTTGACCGCATACGAGCCATTTAAGAGGAATTGGCGGGGTTCATACTTGATGAGGTCGTCACGCCTGGCGGAGAACTCTTTAGATATCCACCAAAATGAACGTTGTATATATGCTTGAACGTGTTTGTCTTGTACTTGATGCTTCAACGTTTACGGAGAATACCACACAATGACGATATTGTGTATAATAATAGTTGCTCAATTATTCATGTACTCGTATGTACCGATGACGACGTATGTGTATACCGCTCCCGATCGATTCCCCCTCCCCCCTCCCCGTCCCCGCCGCGCCGCAGAAATACGCTCAGAACGGGGCAGGGGCAGAACTCTGCCGCGGCAGAGATTTATGTCGTTTTCCTGCCGCGACACAGAACCTTTCATACCGGTGTTAAAGGGGGGGGGCTGAGCGCTGCGGCAGCCCCACTGCGCCACCCTTTAACACCGGTTCGTATAAGAACCGGTGTTAAAGGGGGGGCTCTAACACCGAAACCGCAATAGCTGTTCTATAACCGGTGTTAGAGGGTCCTCCAAACCGGTGTTAGAGGGGTACGTGTGCACTAATGTGTGCTGGCACCAGTGATCCTGCTTTAAAAAAATAAACATTATATTTTTCTAATTTTAAAAAATATAAAAATAAATCAGTATGTAGCCTGTGATTTATACCACAAAATTCTTAATTCGAAATAATCTGTACCTCAAGTTACACAAAAAATAAAAAAAATGTAGATATATAGTATAGTGATTTCAAATCACAAAAAGACATCCCGCTTTTGTCATTTTTGTGTACCTCAGAATACAAAACACTTCGAAATAAGATTTTGCACGTTTGTGGGATACATCGTTAGCAACTTTTAGGATTAGTTTTAAGACTTTTTAAAATTTTATAAGTAGAGTTTTATTTTTTAATAAGCAGGGAGAACTGGAGCTTGGGAGCCAAAAAGGACTCTCCATTCATATGTTTACTACTTTGTGCTTGTGGAGGGCAATGTGTTTGCGTGATGCTTGAACGCGTCACGACAAAACATAAGCTTTTCTTCCTTTTTATTTCTATATGGCAAGAAACCAGAAAATGTAAATATAAGACATTCAACATAAAATGTTATGACATGAAAAACTATGATGTTTATTTGGATGTCAATATTTATTTAGTTTTAGATGGATTGTCAGTATTTAAGAATAATATTGAAGCAAAATATGTTATAATGTGATAAGCAAATAATAAAGAACGAAAACAGGAACACGCACGGGACACAACATTTTTAACGTGGAAAAACCTCTCACATAAGTATGCCAGCCAGCTAGCAAAACTTAACAGAAAGTGTTTACACACCGTTGGGAATTTTATAGATAGAAAAGGGCCCATGCGTCCCGGTTGGTAAGGGCCATTAGTCCCGGTTGCCCAACCGGGACGGGGCAATCGGGACTAAAGCTCTAACCTTTAGTCCCGGTTGCCCCACCAACCGGGACAAATGGGGCACACGTGGCGGCATCAGAGCGCGAGGGAGGGGGGTGGAGCATTAGTTCCGGTTCGTAACACGAACCGGGACTAATAACCTGCTGCCGCGGCAGAGATTTGGCCCATTTCTCTGCCGCGGCAGATAATTCATTTTGGCACATTTTGTTGCCGCGGCAGCATTTTCGCCACTTTTTGTGCCGCGGAAGAGAATTCATTTAGGTTGTTTTATTGTTTATTTAGTGTTTTGCACTTATCAACGAAGGAACCTTATATTACACAAGATCATCATGACAACATTACATTCAATACACGGATCGAGTTCATGCACTACATACAAAAGTTGCTATTCGATGCTACCGGCTAATTTCTTGAAAGTTGCTATTTTTACAATTCTTATTGTCTATACACAGCCAAGTAGTATTCCCCTTGTGTGTTTTGGACTTCTGCATCCAAGAATCCCGCCAATTCCTCCTGAATTTCTCGTACGCGATCCTTTGGCAAAAGACCGTCCCGTAGACGTTCGATCTGATTTAAAAAAGGAGTCAGCCTATATGAATATGAAACTAAACACAATTTGATTGTAATTAAAAACTATAGAAATTGTTTACGTACGTGGAGTTGCTCTAAATTTCTGCCCTTCTCATCGCACGTCTGCCGGATGAACTCGCATACATAGTATCCACATAGATTGTTACCTGGTCCCTGCGTCAGACACTTTACGAGAACAGAGTTCAATCAAAATAATAATCAAGCATGATAATAACTGTATCAAAACTAGAATCAAAAAGATGCGCGGATATAGCTAGTGGTGCTTACATTTAGTGGTTGAAATGTAAGCTCCTCTTTCCAAAAACTCCTAGCCTTCTTGGTGAACCGTTTCCAAGCGCTGCCCGGCGTAGAAAACGAATAAAATAAGTTATTAAGTACTTGATATCATAAAATTCACGAACGTTGCCGATATAGTGTCGTAATGATTAGAATTACCGCTGGAGAAGTATCTGCATGTCCTTCCACGTCTCAAGGGGTTTATGTTTCGAGTCCATGACTAGTACACGCCCTTTGTCAAGTTGAATGATTAACAGAATATAGTGGTACCTGCGAATGCAGAACTAATCAATTATATACTTAACATCGAGTAAGCGAAATAGAAAGTGTATACAAGACAATAACACTCATTGGAAGTTGTAAGGAAATAGTATTTACCTTTTGGTTTCTTGAAACCTTAACGCGTGTACTATATTATCCTCCGTATCCTGGGGGCTTATTTTGAGATTAGCTTCATGAACCCAATATGGGTCAATGAAGCCAATGTCATAGATTTTTCCTCTGCTGCATTCGAGAATCTTCATTCTGCATATTACAGTATGATTATATACATGCAATAAACAAAATAATATAGCTGGAGACTAAATTAATTACAGAATTAGTACTTACAGACAATAGGCACTGATGATCGATTTGTCCAAGGCGTCTTGATTGAATAATTGAAATAGTTCATCAAATTCAATGGATATCATGTCATCCTTATCTTTCCCATGATGATTTTTTGTAACCCTCAGCACTATCCAGTTAGCCCCGGCCCTTGTGGCATGCATGTACCAGTTATGCAATCTTCGCATTTTTGTTGGAAGATTGTTTACCTCCTCAGGTTTGACGAGAGGTTTTCCGTACTGTATTTGTATGCTACTTCACTCACGGGAAAGAACTCTAACTGGGATAAGTACTGGGCAATACTCATACCTTGAGCAGGCGGCAGCTTCTCTGTATTGTGCAACTACCTCTGGATCATACTGCTCTTCGGCCCCATATTTGCTCGACCCCACATTGGTTTGAGAAATCACCTTGAGAGGGGCGCAAGTCTGTTTTGCTTTTTCTCCGAGCTGGGCAACAGATTTCCCGCTTGCATCAGTACTACTCTTCGAGGCTTTTTGTGCCGCATGTGACTTGAGAATAGAACGCTCATAGTCTGATGACAGCTTTGGCTCGGGTTGATGAAGATTCTTTAGCATTTTAAACACTTTGGATTTTTCTTCTTTGGTGCTGGGGAACTCTGGCTCTTTTGGCCGCCTCAGCTTAGCGAAAAACGCTGTCGTTTCCGCATCAACGATCGCCGCAGTCTCCTCTTCATTACAGTCATAAGCTCTCTTGGGAGGAACCGTTGGTACTTTTGGAAGAGGCTCTTGTTTACGTTTCGGCGATCGCTTACGACGCACAGTAGCGGTACGCTTACGATTTTTATCCTGAGGCGTCGGCGATGGCTCCCGCGGCGATGGCTGCACCGGAGATTGGTGAGGCGACGAAGACGGCTGCCGCGGCGGCGACGACCTCGCTAGAGACGGGTGAATAAAAAAGAAATCTATTCTAGGATAAGATCCATTGAGTTCTCTTCGCACTCCTTTGGGAAAGAGTAGAATGAGAAAGCTAATGAATCTTAAATTGATAAAAAGGAAAAAAGAGGATAAATACTATAGTTAGCGAATAAAAGAGGGTTTGGGGATAGAGGGACTTGAACCCTCACGACTTACCCTTTCCAGGTAGTCGATGGCTATTCACAGCTACTACCTTAACACCAAAGAAGAGTTCGACCCAATGCTTGATTTCTGTCTTAGTGAATCCCGATTCGACATTAAAAGTATATTGATTCTTTCCCAATAAACGAAGACTTTTTTCTGTAAATACTGCGTATTTGATTACCCCGAGCCGAGGTTGGAACAATTCTGGATTTTCTTGTTGGTTCCTTCTTTATTATTTATTCAAAGTGAGTCTCTTCCATTCGGTTCATTAGCTTTAGGAAAAATAGAAGCTGCGGAAATGCTCGCTTCTAAAAGGCCGCGAGTCTTATGCAATCGATCAGATCATATAGATATCCCTTTGGAAGTTTCTAGCGTTTTGCTCGCTTTATTTTTCGATTTTTTTTTGCTGCGAACATAGGTCGGTTTTACGCATTCGAGAAGGGATCTTTTTCTTATTTTAAAATAGTGAAAAAGTCAAATAAGAGGTGTTAAGCTTTTTATCATTCTGGCATCGAGCTATTTTGCCGCAGGACCTCCCCTACAGTATCGTCACCGGAATGGAAATGAAAAACACGAGATATTTTTTTAGAAATATGGACTAATGGAAGTTTAACCCCTAAAGAAGCGCTTTATGAGGCTTCTCGTAATTTGATTGATTTATTCCTCCCTTTTCTACACGCGGAGGAAGAGGGAACGAGTTTCGAAGAAAATAAAAACAGGTTTACTCCGCCCCTTTTTACTTTTCAAAAAATATTAACTAATCTAAAGAAAAACAAAAAAGGAATTCCATTGAATTGTATTTTTATTGATCAATTAGAATTGCCTTCTAGAACGTATCCCCCGCACCCTTGCATCACATCTCCAACCCCCGCCTCCACGCGATCTTCCACAATCGTACCTCCCACCTCTGAAGCTTGCCCCCGACGAACTTGTCTGCACCTGCGGGCCCGCGCTTACATCATAGGCATCGCATGATTAAACATCAGCACACGCACTTCCCTCCGTTTTCGATGAAGACAGGGGGGGCGGCGGAGAAGATGGCCTTGGCGTGTGATTTCGAAGCACTATACAATCCTTCGGCCATAGAATGGTGACATTTTTTGCGTCACCCAGCACAGTCACATCCCCTTCACCAGCAGGGTTGTGAAGATCCAAAACCTCAAAGGTGGGCATGATTTCATCCACACCGACAACAGCGTAGCCCTCTGGAACCGGACGACAGTGGTAAGTTGGTGTGGGTCCAATTGGTAAGGCATAGCCGACCGCCACCTTCATTGATATGTTCACAACTTTGACATGTAGCTCGCAGTGTGTCATCTCTGTGATATCATCCACTGGGTATCCAACAGGAGCCATCGTCGGTGCATCATCGTCATCGCCATTGTCATCACCCGGGACCTCGGTGGAAGCCACACTGCTTTTTCGATTATTCGATAGGCCGGTAGCATCGAATGCAGTGTGCTGCTGAGATGGGCCGGTAGTACTTTGCTCTTTAAGTGAGTTAATTTCATCTTGTTGTTGCTTTAATCGTTCTTCAATTAAATGCATTCGCTCTTTCTGACTTTCTGCTTCAACTGCCGCCCTGTCCTTACTCCTCTGACGGCTTCTATTAGGATATTTCTTCCTCTCTTTGGGAAACCCAGTCCTCCATGATTGGGATCCTATTGTGCCTCGTGTTCGTCCATCATGTTCCTTATTTCCAAGGGCGAGTGTGAGCTCATCATTCTCTCTATCGGGAATGAAGTCCCCATCTTTAACAGCCTTTACTGCTTTTCTGATACTCTCGATTGGCAAGGGGTCTTCTTTATGTCGTATGTTATATATACACCTCCCTTCCGAGCCAACGTGCCCCCATGCCCGTAAAACCAATTCCTTGCATGTTCTACCCAATCGTCTGTCTCTGGGGTGATATTTTTATCACGCAGTTCCTGCTCAAGTTTCTCCCACTTAGGAATGCCAACCCTGTAGCCACCTTGCCCCATAGTATGGTGATACTTCTTCTTAGAAGCATTCAGCTTATTCGTTTCAGACATTTTCTTAGCCTTTTCTGATTTCTTGTATTCCACAAACTCAGCCCAGAATGGTTTTATCTTCTCAAACTGAATATTCTTGAAATCAGGAGTCTTCTTTTTCACGACATAGTCAAGGTGCAATCTTTTCTTCCAGTTGGTGAAACACTAGGCCATCTTCTTCAAAGCCCACTCCCCGACCTTAGCCTCCATGGCTCTCCCATGTTGTAAGGCGTCCTCTACTGGATCCTCCGCATTTGGATCCAGCTCTATCTTTGGTAGTTTGAAATTAACCATGAGCCTCTTCCACAGTAAATCTTTGGCGTGGTTAGGGACAAATAAACATGTTCCCTCTTCATCCGCATTAGCAGGCCTATTCCAATTTCTAATGGTGATCGGGATTAAGTCCCTAACGATTACTCCGCATTGTGCCACAAATTTGGTTGCGACAACTTCGGGAGCTGTCGGTTTGCCGTCTTCAGCGACATCTTCGATCCTGAACCTCTCATGGTGTTGCAACTTTTTGGTTGGGCCTCGTCTGCTCTTTTCAGTAGATTCCTTCGATCCGGAGGGCTAAAAGAAGAAAGATTGTCGTTACTATTTCTATATAGATGGCAGATGATTAATTAATGAATTGATTTATATTACATGCACCTCGCCGGAGCGGTCGTCTTCTTGATTACACAAGGCATCGCCTTCTCCCTCGCGGAAGGCAACACCTTCAACCTCAAACAAGTTGTCTATTCCGGTAAAAAGAGGTTCACCCTCACCGGAGTTGTTTAGAAACGTTGATACGTCTAAATTATCTTCCCCACGGATCACACCTTGGATCAACTCTTCCTTTTCTTCGTCTCTAACGTGTGGGTCCATATTTTCTGCATAGGTGGAAAAAACGAATAAGTCAAAGCGGCTAAAGGAGAAAGTTAAGGAGAAACCCTAATATATACATACACAATAATAAAAATGAAGAGAAACCCTAAACCCTAAACCTAGCTACAAAAAGGAAACCGTGTAGTAGATAGGTAACTCTAGCTAAAATCAATATTCCGGAGTTCCGAGGTGTGTAAAACCTAGTTCGGAGAAACCTCGGATGCATATGAGAGGGGAACATGAGTATAAGGCTACAAAAGGGAAACTATCCAGCAGATAGGTAACACTAGATACTAACAAAATACCATATTGGAATCGATTTAAGAGGGTTCAGAATGCCCTGGCGAAAGCACATCGTCGAACCCACATGCACCTAAGGGGTATTAATGATTCCTTATCTAACCATAGTGATTGACAATGTGAATCGGGTCTGGGGCTACCCACGGTGACTGACCAGTGGGGCCAAAGACCAATAATACCAAACTAATTAATAAACCTAATAATACCTAACTAATAATAAACCTAATAATCCAAACACCAAAAAGAAAGGGAAATAATCAACACATGGCATCGATGCAATGCTCAAGCAAGTATGATATGACAAGTTAATTTGCATTGGAATGTAACCCTAAGACATGCTCGACGATTTAATCGGGGTTCCGAGGGGTGAAAACCCTAACTCGGAGAAACTCCGGAACACATGAGAGGGGTGGATTTGTTCTTCTAATTAAACTTGTAATTTAAGTTGTTGAACAATACATGATTATAGCTTAGATAGATAGGTTTCATTTTTCTGAACATTTTAATATATTATTCATATTTTTATGACTTATAGATTAAAAGTTATTGAATTTATAAGATTATAATTATTTCTGAAATTAATAAAAGATGGTTAAACTTTTTACACCGCAGGCATACCTAGCCACAGTGACTGACAGAGGGGCCCCATGGCCACCTCAGCAGACTTGCAAGCAAGAGGGATCGGGTGGGGGGGTTGGTTGGTTATTTCTCATCGAGGCGGCATCTAGCCAGAGAGTCTGACGAGTGGGCCTGGGCCACGCAGGCAACACGTGGACGCCACACGAACGCCACATCGGCTCGCCGGCCAACGGGCCAGACGGCGGCGCGGGTCGGCGCTAGGAGGCGAGCGGGGCTGCATGGGCTAGCGTGCTGGACTCGCGCGGTTGCGTTGAGCCAAAAGGCAGCCGCTTCAGATTGGTCACCGGAGCATGGCGCATGGCGAGCAGCGGCGGCGGCGCTTGCAGTTCGTCGGCGAGCGGTGACTATAGAGCAAGGGAGAGAGGGAAAAAAGGTCGGCGAGATCCGCGTGCTCACCCTGGTGCTCAAGGTAGTGACGGGGAAGCGCGGGGCGGTCCTGAACGGCGTGAATGGCGACGGCGGCCGGCGTCGGTGACGGAGAGGACGTGCTCGATTCCGGTGGGAGAGGGCACCCCAGCAAGCAAGCTTCGGTGAGGAGGTTCCTGACGAGGAGGCGGAGCTCTAGAGGGGCAGCCGGCCCGTAGGGCGTGCAGGGCGGCGGGGCAGCCTGACGGCGTCGCTTCTGTCCCTGTGCGCGAGAAGAGATTGTGAGATGGGGAAGAAGAAGAGGAGGGGTACCCAGTTATAACCAAAGGGCCTTTAGTCCCGGTTGGAGCCTCCAACCGGGACTAAAGGGGCATACGTCCCGGTTGGAGCCACTAACCGGGACGTATACTCCAATATTTTCAGCAGACCAAGGGTTGGCGCGCAGGGGGTCTTTAGTCCCGGTTGGTGGCTCCAACCGGGACATATTCCCCTGTTTTCAAAAAATTCCAGGTATTTTCTCTCTGTTCCCGCCTTATTTTTTATTTTGGGGTTTAAATTTGTTTTGTTTTTTAAAGGATAATTAATTTGGAATTTAGAAAAAATTTAAACATAAAAAGTGTTTGGATTTGAATAAATAATTCAAAACCATTTTCTGTTTTAAAAAATAATTAATGTAACCATTTAAAATATGAACCATTTACAATTAAAAATGAATTAACTTATATTTTTTTAATATCAATTTGGAATTTAGAAAAACTTTAAACATAAGAAGTGTATGGATTTGAATAAATAATTCAAAAACATATTCTATTTTTAAAAAATAATTAATGTAACCTTTTGAAATGAATTAACTTATATTTTTGAATATTAATTTGGAATTTAGAAAAACTTTAAACATAAAAAGTGTTTGGATTTAAATAAATAATTCAAAACCATTTTCTGTTTTAAAAAATAATTAATGTAACCATTTAAAATATGAACCATTTACAATTAAAAATGAATTAACTTATATTTTTTTAATATCAATTTGGAATTTAGAAAAACTTTAAACATAAAAGTGTATGGATTTGAATAAATAATCCAAAACCATTTTCTATTTTTAAAAAATAATTAATGTAACCTTTTAAAATGAATTAACTTATATTTTGAATATTAATTTGGAATTTAGAAAAACTTTAAACATAAAAAGTGTTTGGATTTAAATAAATAATTCAAAACCATTTTCTGCTTTAAAAAATAATTAATGTAACCATTTAAAATATGAACCATTTATAATTAAAAATGAATTAACTTATATTTTTTAATATCAATTTGGAATTTAGAAAAACTTTAAACATAAGAAGTGTATGGATTTGAATAAATAATTCAAAAACATATTCTATTTTTAAAAAATAATTAATGTAACCTTTTAAAATGAATTAACTTATATTTTTGAATATTAATTTGGAATTTAGAAAAACTTTAAACATAAAAAGTGTTTGGATTTAAATAAATAATTCAAAACCATTTTCTGTTTTAAAAAATAATTAATGTAACCATTTAAAATATGAACCATTTACAATTAAAAATGAATTAACTTATATTTTTTTAATATCAATTTGGAATTTAGAAAAACTTTAAACATAAAAGTGTATGGATTTGAATAAATAATCCAAAACATTTTCTATTTTTAAAAAATAATTAATGTAACCTTTTAAAATGAATTAACTTATTTTTTTGAATTTATTATGCCCGTTTTGAATTATTTGAATTTCTAACTATGGTCGAACCGGTGTGCATGAAGATAGGGGACGAGCATCGTTAGAACTTGCATTGGATCTCCGAAGAAACCACATATTGCGAGTCTAAAAATGATTTTTTTCAAAAAATCACGGGCGATAGATCATGTACCTGTAGTACAAACCGGACCCACTTCTTGCCGATTCGGTAGACATTTGTCCTTTTTACCCGGGATAGACGAAAAAGTTTGAGATGTACCGGTTGGGAGATAGTCCATGTAAGGTGGTCTAGTCTTTTAGGAAAATAGGACGGTAGCATTCTAAAACGGCATTTTGGTGGTTACTTCACAAAACGACCCGTTTTTTGCGCTTGGAAAATGGAAAAGGGATTTTCCATGCGACAAATAGGAAAACTTCCTCGTGCAACATTGTTCTCCATACCAATGTCCACACACATGCATAATATGGGCACAACATCACAAACTATGCCGTGATTCAGCACATAACATCGGTCATTTGGACCGAAAGCCATGAAACCTCGAACATGATAGGTCATTTTGTGAAGGTTTTTTCGAAACATGATCAATATACCAAGTCTGGTATTTTTCCTTTCAACTATGTAACATAATATGACACCACGCGAAGGATTTTCATTGTTCGGATTTTTTTTGAATTTATTATGCCCGTTTTGAATTATCTGAATTTCTAACTATGGTTGAACCGGTGTGCATGAAGATAGGGGACGAGCATCGTTAGAACTTGCATTGGATATCTGAAGAAACCACATATTGCGAGTCTAAAAATGATTTTTTCAAAAAATCACGGGCGATAGATCATGTACCTGTAGTACAAACCGGACCCACTTCCTACCGATTCGGCAGACATTTGTCCTTTTTACCCGGGATGGAAGAAAAGGTTTGAGATGTACCGGTTAGGAGATAGTCCATGTAAGGTGGTCTAGTATTTTAGGAAAATAGGACGGTAGCATTCTGAAACGGCATTTTGGTGGTTACTTCACAAAACGACCCGTTTTTTGCGCTCGGAAAATGGAAAAGGGCTTTTCCGTGCGACAAAAAGGAAAACTTCCTCCTGCAACATTGTTCTCCATACCAATGTCCACACACATGCATAATATGGGCACAACATCACAAACTATGCCGTGATTCAGCACATAACATCGGTCATTTGGACCGAAGGCCATGAAACCTCGAACATGATAGGTCATTTTGTGAAGGTTTTTTCGAAACATGATCAATATACCAAGTCTGGTATTTTTCCTTTCAACTATGTAACAAAATATGACACCACACAAAGGATTTTCATTGTTCAGATTTTTTTTGAATTTATTATGCCCGTTTTGAATTATCTGAATTTCTAACTATGGTCGAACCGGTGTGCATGAAGATAGGGGACGAGCATCGCTAGAACTTGCATTAGATATCTGAAGAAACCACATATTGCGAGTATAAAAATGATTTTTTCAAAAAATCACGGGCGATAGATCATGTACCTGTAGTACAAACCGGACCCACTTCCTGCCGATTCGGCAGACATTTGTCCTTTTTACCCGGGATGGACGAAAAGGTTTTAGATGTACCGGTTGGGATATAGTCCATGTAAGGTGGTCTAGTATTTTAGGAAAATAGGACGGTAGCATTCTGAAACGGCATTTTTGTGGTTACTTCACAAAACGACCCGTTTTTTGCGCTCGGAAAATGGAAAAGGGCTTTTCCGTGCGACAAAAAGGAAAACTTCCTCCACAACTGTAAGAGTTCTTCAACTAATGGCCTAAGGTACACATCAATGTCGTTGCCCGGTTGCTTCGGGCCTTGGATGAGCACTGGCATCATAATGAACTTACGCTTCATGCACAACCAAGGAGGCAGGTTGTAGATATATAGAGTCACGGGCCAGGTGCTGTGACTGCAGCTCTGCTCCCCAGGATTCATGCCATCCGTACTTAGACCAAACCATAAGTTCCTTGCGTCACCTACAAAGTCTGGGAAGTCTCTCTCGATTTTTCTCCATTGTGACCCATTAGCAGGGTGTCTCAACTTCCCGTCTTTCTTACGGTCTTCTTTGTGCCATCGCAACAACCTGGCATGCTCTTTGTTTCTGAACATGCGTTTCAACCTTGGTATTATAGGAGCATACCACATAACCTTAGCAGGAACCCTCTTCCGGAGGGGCTCTCCCTCAACATCACCAGGGTCATCTCGTCTGATCTTATACCGCATCGCGTTGCATACCGGGCATTTATCTAAATTCTCATACTCCTTACCGCGGTAGAGGATGCAGTCATTAATGCATGCATGTATCTTTTGCACATCTAATCCCAGAGGACAGAGAGTCTTCTTTGCTTCATAGGTACTCTCGGGAAGTTCGTTATGTTTTGGAAACTTCGGCTTTTTCAGCATCTTTTCAAATGAGGAGTCAGTTAGACCACACTCTGCCTTCCATCGCAACAATTCCAGTGTGGTATCGAGCTTTGTGCTGCCATCTTCACAATTTGGGTACAACAATTTCTTGTGATCTTCTAACATGCCCTCTAACTTCAACTTCTCATTTTCTGTTTCACAGTCTCGCTTTGCATCAGAAATGACCCTACCAAGTTCATCAGCCGGCTCAACTGATGCTCGTTCTTCACCTCTTTCCTCTCCATTGTCTTCCATTGCAGTATCACTGTATTCAGGAAACATATGATGATAGTTGTTATCATCATATTCTTCTTCACCATCTTCCATCATAACCCCTCTTTCCCCGTGCTTGGTCCAGCAATTATAGTTGGGCATGAAACCTTTCATAATCAGGTGGCCGCGAATGATTTTCGAGGAAGAGTACTCCTTGTTGTTCTGACATTGAACACATGGACAACGTATAAATCCATTCTCTTTGTTTGCCGTAGCCACATCGATAAATTTATCCACGCCTTTGATATACCCGGCTACCCGCCAGTCACCGTACATCCATTCCCGACCGTTCATCTGCATCATATAAGTAAGTTTATCAAAAAACAGGACATCATAAATAGTGAAATAACCAATTCACACCGACACATGAATTGTATCAATGACCTAGAAAAGATAAGATTGCTAACCTCGATCGAGGGAAATAAAGAGGAGAAAGCTCAAGTGCGTCTCGAACACCTTCTATATTTTTGTTCTATGAGAAATTCAACGGGATTTTTCACTCAAATATTTCAACAAACACCTTCAATGCATGCATGAGAAAAAACTAGCACACCCCCTCACACCTTCCACCATTCGAAAAAACAGAGTGCAGGCAGAGGGGGCTGGGGCGTTGCATTTATAGAGGACAGGGGTCTTTAGTCCCGGTTGGAGCCAGCAACCGGGACTAAAGGTGCGTGCCACGCCTCGTGGTTGTGGCCAAACCTTTAGTCCCGGTTGGTGGCTCCAACCGGGACGCATGCCCCCTTACCAACCGGGACGCATGCCCCTGGCCCCGTGTCCGCTCCAACCGGGACGCGTGCCAACATTAGTCCCGGTTGGTGCCGCAACCGGGACTAATGCTCCGAGGGGTCGCGAACGGATAGCCCTTTTTCCTCTAGTGGGTCCTCCAAACCAGTGTTAGAGGGGTACGTGTGCACTAGTGTGTGCTGGCACCAGTGATCCTGCTTTAAAAAAATAAACATTATATTTTTCTAATTTTAAAAAATATAAAAATAAATCAGTATGTAGCCTGTGATTTATACCACAAAAATCTTAATTCGAAATAATCTGTACCTCAAGCTACACAAAAATAACAAAATTGTAGATATATAGTATAGTGATTTCAAATCACAAAAAGACATCCCGCTTTTGTCATTTTTGTGTACCTCGGAATACAAAACACTTCGAAATAAGATTTTGCACGTTTGTGGGATACATCGTTAGCAACTGTTAGGATTAGTTTTAAGACTTTTTAAAATTTTATAAGTGGAGTTTTTTTTAATAAGCAGGGAGAACTGGAGCTTGGGAGCCAAAAAGGACTCTCCATTCATATGTTTACTACTTTGTGCTTGTGGAGGGCAATGTGTTTGCGTGATGCTTGACCGCGTCACGAAAAAACATAAGCTTTTCTCCCTTTTTATTTCTATATGGCAAGAAACCAGAAAAGGTAAATATAAGACATTCAACATAAAATGTTATGACATGAAAAACTATGATGTTTATTTGATGCCAATATTTAGTTAGTTTTAGATGGATTGTCAGTATTTAAGAATAATATTAAAGAAAAATATGTTATAATGTGATAAGAAAATAATAAAGAACGAAAACAGGAACACGCACGGGACACACGTGGAAAAACCTCTGACATAAGTATGCCAGCCAGCTAGCGAAACTTAACAGAAAGTGTTTACACACCATTGGGAATTTTATAGATACAACTTATCCCAATAAGGGGATTACAATAGGTATATGTAACATTGGAAACCTAGGTTTTCAACCATCCATACCGTATGGGAGAGGGGGAGGGGTGCTATTGGGCATGGTATGTCGGTATCGGCTAACTTCAGAATCAGCTATGCATCGGCCCAAACCTACCGACAACAAACCTCGCTATGACCATGCCGCCTTAATGAATTTGGACCATACTTTTATAAAAAAATAAATAAAACTTCAATAACAAACTGAACTTGAATCTGATTCGATAACCCGCAAAAAAAAAACTGAATCCGACATTAGTTACCATCATGCATGCATCTTCACTTATATGCATCGAAATGATTATTAATTAGTCTAACCCATACTAAAGCAATTTTTGTTTAGCAGAGACTAAGCTTATCAGCGACGGGCATCGCTCCATTACGTCAGAAGCTAGCACTTTTATGAAGCCAGATCACGACTTCAACAACCAAGAGAGAAATGAATCTTGAAACTTAGAAATGGTAATTAACGATTTGACTTTTCATGGTCTCGCTCCGCTATGTTAGAATCTAGCATTTTTTATGAATTTGGATCACGACTTCAACAGCCGAGAGAGAAATGAATCTTGAAACTTAGAAATGGTAATGTCGTGGTGGTGTCACGGCAGATGCCATGAGTAGGCTTAAGTTGGAGGCCGAATGGACGCTTGAGGTAACCGCGGAGGGAGTGCACGCTCTAGCCACACACGATGAACATGAAGAACTTCTCTAGATTATGATTTTTATTGCTACAAGTTATTTACAAGTGCTCCTTGAGCTGTTCAAGCATAGCCTCAGGGCACTAGCGCACTACTTGTCCAACCTCCTTAAACCCTAGCTATGCCCCTCCTTATATAGGCGGTGAGGTAGCTAGGTTACAACTTTGGGCCCTAGGGTTTACTGTTTGGATCTTTACCCTTACTGTGCGGGCCGGGTCACGGGCCAGCCCCTAGCCCTTGTCCTAGTCCATAAAGCTATACTGCCAACGGTCTTCACATACGTAGACTCCGGCCCTTTGGCGTCATATGGTGCTTTTATACGTCAGCCCTTGTGAAAGAACATGTTGGGCCCTCATGTGTGGTTTTGGTAATTAATGAAAATCTTTATGGACTAATGTGTGTATTAAGTTTTACTTGTAGGATTTGTTCATTGGCATCGCTTGGAGCATGTGTTGGCTTCAAGGTTGATGAAATGCAAAGAAGATATGTTGGGCAAGCTCAATATGCGAGGTCGATGATGAGGAATTAAGAAAGGAGTTCCATATTGCGAAGGGCAAGATCGTCTACGTCGAGCTCAAGTGGAATGCTCAAGGAAAAGGTATAATCTTGATAGGTTTTCCCTTTTGCCGTTCTCACGTTGTGTGTGTGATACCGGGTTTAGGATAGATAACCGTACTATCAAGAGGGGCTCTCGTAAGAGTAATTCGGTCACATCGTTTGGAGAGAGCTCAAACCTTTGCATACTTGCATCATCGTATTTGGTTGTTATTTGGTCTTATCCATGTGAGGATATAGATCTTGTGGTAATCTCCATAACAAGCTCTTGTTCATCAAAATCGGATCTCCCATATATATCTTGTTGCGATTTTGATTTATGCGGCTTTTCGGTTTCTCACCAAGTGGGGTATATCACTTTATTCTACTTGATACTTTCTCACTTGGTGATAATCAATATTTCCACTTTTATTGGGAAGGCCTTGTCGTTCTCTATCCAACGCAATTTGAATAGGGGTCAATCGGAGCTTCCAGTCAAAAGTTATTGACGTTTGAATATTTGCCTGTTTGTCTGTTTTCTGGGCCGAGCGGTAGTACCGCCCGGACGGGCCGGTACTACCGCCCGGGCCTAAAAACGGCCCGTTTTCTTTCTACCTCGCCGGGTACCTTTCCGCGGTAGTATCGGTTGGCCCGGTAGTACCACCCGGGTGGGCCGGTACTACCGGCCGGCCCAGTTTTTCCGGCCCAAATATTTTCAGATCTAGATCTTGCTGCGGCCGCGCGTTGACCTGCCCCGCTCCCGCCGCCTCGCACCATGCGCTCGCTCGCTTCTCACCCGCGCTGCCTGCCTGCGGCTGCCTTGCTCCTGCCGCTGGGCCCGTCCTGCTATTGCGCCTGGCCCCGCTGCATCCGCTGCTCCCGCCTGGCACGCTGCACCCGCCTAGCACGCTCCCGCCTGGCACGCCGCATGCACTTCACCCCGCGCGCGTTGACTGCTGCATGCGCTGCGCTGGTGCATGCGAGGAGGGCCCGCGCCTGGCCGCGCGCGCGCGAGCGCTGCGCTGCCGCTCTGCCACCGCTGGGCCCACTCGACCGCTGCGCTGCCTAGCTGCCGCGCGCGCTGGGCCCGCTGCTGCTACTGCCGCATGTGCTGCCCTGCCTTTTTTCTCTTCCTGGCTCGCTCGCTGCAATCCGTTTTGCTGAGTGCGGTAGTACCGGGTTTTTGCGGTATTACCGGACCGTCCAGAAAAATTGCCCCAACGGCCATTTTTTGGCCAGCCCTATATAAGTCTTTTGTCCATTTTCATTTAGGGTTGCTTCTTTTTCCTCTTTCTTCAAGCTTTGCCCTATTACTTTTGAGATATCTCTTGCTTGATTTCTTCCTCCTCATCCAATGATTCTTGCACACATTTGAGAGGAAGATTGAGGGGATCTAGATCTACGTTTTGACCAAACCAAAACATCTCTTTGTGAGTGTATCTTTGGGGATTTTGTGTCTCTCTTTGATTCCTCCTCTCTTATTCCCCCAATAGCTTTAGTAGCTTTGTTGGAACTTGAGAGTGAGGGATTTGAGCAGCTTTGTGGTGTTCTTGCCATTTGCATTTGTTGCATCGGTTTGAGTTCTCCTCGGAGGATTTGGTTTGAATTGCTCATTGGAGCTTGTCCCTCTTGGGTTCTTGGAACCCTAGACGGTTTTGTGGCCTTGGTGGCATTGTAGCCTTGGTGGCATTTGTTGTGGCCTTTTATGTCGTTTGTTGGGAGCCTCCAATTAAGTTGTGGAGTTGTGCCCCAACCTTGTGAGAGGTTCCGGTTGCCACCGACAAGTGCACCGATAGTGGAAGTGTGGATCGATCCCATTGGGGTGAGATTCACCGGAGAATAAGGGAGGCCTTTTGTGGCGTTGGTGGTTTGATACCACCCCCTCTCCAAACGATACGTACTCCATGTTGGGAGGAACTCGGTAAAATATCAGTGTCCCCGCGTGCCTCGGTTATCTCTATACCCGAGCTCTTTACTTTTGCACTTTACATTGTGATAGCCTTCGTGCTTGAAGTAATATATATCTTGCTATCACTTTGTTGCTTGTATTGCTTAGCATAAGTTGTTGGTGCACATAGGTAAACCTTAGTTGTTTCTAGGTTGTGCTTTACAAAGTAAACACTAGTTTTATTCCGCCTTTGTTGAGCCACTCTAGGAAAAGTTTTAATCGCCTATTCACCCCCCTCTAGGCGACATCCGTATCCTTTCACCTTGCTTCTGGCAACACCCAGCTCCTTTTATGTCACTCGGCTACGCCCTTCTCTTTTGACCATGCTTTTCCATGGTCCCTCCTGGATCTTACTCGTAAAGCTGCCACGCGTCCTTCTTGACTCGGCCATCCCTCGTGAGACCCGGCTCGATGCTACCTGCAAAGTAAACAACTTTGTCCTATGCGGGTCGACATACTTCTTATGTCGGCCTTACATAGGCTTCATATCTCGGCCGTTTTGACCCGGCCTGTGGTTTCTTTGACTCGGCCTAAGCCAAGCTAGGCAATGTTTTAGCCCTTATGACCCTACAGGGGTTATCCCCTGACATTAGTCCCCGAAGCTGGTGAGGACTAGCAGTTCTTGCTGTTAGGCGTCTCCAGGTTCCTTTAACGTACTTCGAACTTCTCTTTTTACTCTGCATTTCTCATGGCCTGTGGTTTCTGAGTCTCATTTTTGACTCTGCGTGGTCTTCTTGACCTGTGCTGAGTCATTTCTGGCTTTGCCGAGTCACCTTGGGCTTTTTATATGTGCCTTAGTCACTGACAGGTTGTAATCATGATTGCTTGTCTCAATTTTTTTTTCAAATCCTGACTGCACAGTGATGGCGGCGCAGTTACTCCTGTCACTGTGGCAGTTCCATTGCTCAGCGCCTCATGTCTTGCGCGGCGTGACGTGGCTCGGGATTTCTCGTGTATCATGTACACATGGCACCCGCTGACGCGTTTACTCGGCTGGGTACACGGCCACACCACAGGGATCCCACACCTGTGGTTTTTACTCCCCTTAAGTAGGGGCGTGGGGGAACTTAACTGCCCCCGCCTCTTCAGTTTTCCCCAAGCCTTCTTCTTCCTTGCGCCTTCCCAATATACAATTGCCTCTTTGTTCTTCTTCCTTCTTGCTCCACCGGTCCAACAATTCCCTCCTCCTTCCTCCAATTCCCTGATGGGTCCTCGACATTCTAGGCCTCTTCCGACGGAGGGAGGGCCCGAGCCGCAAGAGATCATGGATGCGCGCGACGGTGGCGAGGAGGTGGAGGAGCATGAGACCTCCGGTGAGCGTGGTGCTTGGGAGGGCTCGGAGGTCACCGAACAGGAGATTGAGTGGCTACACTCCACCAGGCACATCCCTCTTGAGGTTGATTGTCACCTCCCTTTAGGTGAGATTGCTCCTAAACCCGAGCCCAACGAACGGGTGTTTTTCCTTTCTCACTTCGAGCGCGGCTTTGCTCTCCCTGTTAGCAATTTCTTCTAGTCTTTTCTGTCTACTTTCCATTTGCAAACCCATCATCTTCCTGCCAATGCCATTGGCTCCCTTTCTTGCTTTATCTCTACCCGCGAGGGCTTTCTTAGTCATTGGCCCACTAATCTTCTTTGGGCTAATTATTTAACTTTCGGATCCAGGTCGTTCCTGATCCCAGCTTTCCCTCTTCTGAGAAGAGGCCTACGTGGTGTGGTGCTGCTAGCATCACACCTAGGAGGGATTCTGTTTTTCCCCGCATTACTGGTATCGATTCTTGCAAGAAGTGGCATAGGACCTTTTTTCTATGTCAAGAACAGTGGGTCCAACGACTATATCCGTCTTCTCCCCTTTAAATATGAAGTTCCCAATAAGGAGCTTTGGAATCTTGACCCGCGGGATCGGAACCTAGCGGTGAATGAGGCCCACGCCGTCATCGAGAGGCTCCTTGACACGAAGGAGGTGTTTAACCTCACTGAGGGTGACCTGATGTGCACTTTTATCTCTCGCCGGGTTAGCCTGGCCTGTTGCCACAAGATCTGCTTTATGAGTGGTTCTCATGACCCCACTCGGCACTCCACTATAGAGCTTCCCAATGATTCTGTGGCCCACCGAGTCAGCTCCATTTTTAAGCTGAACTTGGCGGAGGACTAGGCTTGGAGTTGTACTCCGTTTATCCTAGATAGACTCGTTCCCTGGGTAAGCTTGCGAGTAATTCCGTTCTGCCGACATATTTACTCGGCACCTACTTGTCACTTGTTTCTTGCATTGACTTAGTTTTCTTTGCCTTTTGCAGAATCTTGTGCACCAGGCTGACGATAGCACTGTCCCTCCCAGCCATTACTTCGAGGACCGCTCGAACGACGACGAGGCCGAGTTTGATTTGGAGTGCTTCATGCCCATCCCGCACGTTGTTGCCGCTCCAGCTCCGGGTAAGAATTTCACTTGAAATCCTTTGTGGGATTGATTAGATGATGACGATGGCTATTGTGAGGTCCTGGAGGTACTTGTCCTTTGTCTTAATCTTTCGGCTTGTCCCATTGAGCTTTTCATTTACTGATGCAGCTGGTCAGGTAGACGAGGAACCTCCTCTTGCTACCGGCGGCTACGGCAAAAACCCTGCCGCCAAACCGAATAAGCAGCGTGGGACCTCCTCCAGTACCTAGGATTACAAGAAATGCCAGGTCGAGACTGTCGCAGCCGCCGAGACCACTTCTTCGCAGCCCCGGAAAACTACTCGCCGGGTAGGTCGACGCATACCACGCGACCCCACCATTTCCAGGTAACTTTCGCTGCTTGTTACCTTTTATTTTTCCTTTCTGCGGTTCTTTCCTTACAGATTTACACTTTTGTTTTCAGTGATGCCTTGTTAGCAAACCAATCAGCTTCCAGCATGGCCTCTCCTATCTCGAAACATGTTTCTCCTCGTGCCGCTCCAGATTTGCAGAGCCCCGTTTGGGTCGCTGCCCCTACAGTTGAGGTTTCCGAGCCTCAGCGTGAGGCCGACCCGGCGGCACGTTCATCTGAGGATACTCGTCCTCTATCTCTAGTTTCTTCTATCGACCCGAACTTGGGACCCGGCGCCAGCAGCATCGGCGCCGAGTCCACCCAGAATATTCCTACTATGTCTCCCTCTGTTAGAGATCAACCAGTGAATCCAGTTTCTGATCCCCAGCCTATTGTTGAGCCTGCTCATTCGGCTCCCCTGTCTTCACAACCTAGTGCCAGACCCATTCCTTCAGCTTCAACCACCAAGAGCAAGACCCGGCCTGCTCCGTTAGGCCAGAATCAGACTGCACCTGTCAAGACGAGGTGTTCGAAGCAGCAGACTCTGGTCTTCGCTCCTGGCTCGGTGCCGCAGATTAGGCCAACACTACCAACAAAGACACCTTCTTCGGCAGGTCAGTTGGGTGAATCTGCTGCTGCCGAATCTGGCAACGCTCCAAGGACTAGCACTTTGCACGACATCACTGCTGCCACCCATGCCGGAGTGGGGGCTACCCTAAAAAGGGGGCAAGTCTTTACCCAGACACTTAGTGGCCAGAGCCTTGTCTCCGTTGAGCATTTTTCCTTGGACTGGAACGCTACAGGCAACCAAGAGGCAAGCTCGGGTTCAGCAGCTGCAGTTGGGCCCCAAGACTGTATCTGAGATGACCCAGCAGGCCATCGCACTTATGGCCCAAGTAGATTGGGTGAATGAGGTACGTGACTGCATTACTCTTTTGTGTTCAGAGTATTTTCATATTCATACATGTTCCCTAGTCCCCGAGGTTAATGCCGAGTAACGTAGTTACTGAGCTGTAAAATCATAGCTAAAACATGTCTCTTCCCTATTCTTGCCAAGACTTTATGCTGGAAATTCGATCCCTAGCCCCCGAGATTACTGTCGAGTAATGTAGTTACTCGGTTGTAAGCTCCTAGCCGGATTATACCTCTCTTTTGTTTTCCCGTCGGGATTGAATTTTTCAATCTACTAATATTCTTCTATTTACTCCTCTTTCTGCAGCTTACGCATAACGAGCGCACCAAAATTCATCTGGCCCTGATATTGAAATATCAGAAGCTCGAGGTTGCTCATCGGGACTTGAAGGCCGAGATTCAAGGCCAAGGTACATAACCTTACTTGGCTTGCTTTTTACTGGCCAATCTCCTTTTATCTTGTTACCCTGATCTCCTCTTGTTATTCTTTCCACAACTTCTGCACAGTCCACCATTGATATGCTGCTCAAGCAAATCACCGACGCTGAAAGTAATTCTCTTTTCCATAGGATTTTCGTATCCGCCAAGCATTAGTGTTTCGTTGTTTTCCGTTCCTATCTTGGCGAGGCCGGGATACTTTTGCCGGTATTGATGAAACACATTTTCCGAATAAGTAGGTCAGCACCAGGTCGAGCTCCAGAAGGAGCAAGAAGAGGTGACTCGGCTTAAACAGCAGATGGCCGACATGGAGCACAATCACAAGTCCGAGGTAGAGGGTCTACACCAAGAGCTTGTCAAAAAAGAATGGCAATATGCTGCTAGATCTGAGAAGACAAATCAGCTGCTCAAGGAGGCTGAATCAGCGGTGGAGTCGGCTCACCAGGACTTAGATGCCCTTCAGGCTAAGGCAAATATCTGGCAGACCAACCTCAGCATGATTAACTCTTTCATCGGTAGTGAGTTCTTACCCTTTTCACTGTGCTCTTGTCCTTACTTTTTATCTCTTCCACTGTTTTTTGATGATCTCCTTTATTTTTTGCAGAGAACTTTCCTGAGGCCGACATCTTCGCCCTGAGATCCATGAAGAAAGTGCGATCCAAGTCTGGCGGCCTAGCAGATGGCGAAGTCATCATTGACGAGCATCTGGATGCCCTCACGGAGTGCGTGACTACCTTGATGTCATGTGGTGTCGACTTACTTAAGTCGGCCATCTATGCATTCAGGACGCTCTGGCTAGATGAAGACTCACCTGCACTCATTGAACCCCTGGTTGCTAAGCTCTTACTCGCCAAGAAAAGGCTTGATGAGTGGCGTGAATCGGCTGGCCGTGCTGCAGCAGATAAGGCCTTGTCCTTCGTGCTCTCCTGGTATGAAGACATAAATCTTGATGTTCTTCAGCATATCAGCACCGAAGGCAAGTGGAATCATGATCCAGAGCTCATCAAGAGGCGCCAGGAGTGAGCCTATGCCATGGTGTAGTATGCTCTGGTCCATGCTTGGTGCGATGGGCCCAGTTTCCTCGATGTCGCTGAGCCTACTGCTGAGACTGCCGAAGGTGATGGTTCTGATAGAAAATCCACCTAGTCCGACATGGCGGGCTCAGCCGACATACGTGACTCGGCCGACCCTGATGATGCGCTCAGCTCCAAGCCCACTAATGCTCATTCGAGTCCAGCCTCTTAGGATGGTTAAGAAAAAGCACTCGAATTTCGTGGGATCCCTGGTATGCCGGGTGCAGATGTAAGAAATATTGCCGTTCTTTTGGGTGTGTGCCTTTGTGAAGGCTTAAACTTTTATTTTGCTTAAATGCGAATCATCCAGGGGCAAGTCCCCAAATTTCATTTTTCGTTTTCCCTATCCTTGAATTTGGCTCTTGTCTACCTTTTCTGGCGTTCGACATTAGAGTCTCAAAGTTCTAAGGATTAAGTTAGCGGGTATGAAACTAGGAAACTTGACCTAGGGTCATTCAACATATAAGCCGACACATCCAGCAATAGTTAGTTATAAGTATACATAGGGTCCACTCGCGTTTCTTCCTTTGCTTATCCGATGTTCATGTTTACCCGTCCTTGGTCTTTCTCTCTTGCTTGCCATGAAGCTGTGTTTTCGGACAACAGCACAGTCAAAGAGTTGACCTCATACGTGTATACATTACTAATCCAACATAAGTTTAGGCAACAATGCCAGCCGACATAAAATGAGTAAGAGTAAACATGAGGGGAAGTCCTCGAGTTAGTTTTTCGAGTCATACCATTTTATTATCAGCACATAGCCGGCATAAGTGTCCGACATATGAGAGTTTGAGAGATACATACATTGCTTTCCCTAAGTGTAGAAAGGACGAAGCAATGCCACATTCCATGGCCTTTTTGTTTCATCACCCGACATGTCTGCCTTGTTATTTTGTGGTTCGCGGTCATATATCAGATAATATAAATCATTGTGCACCGCTTTGCTTACGATGAATGGTCCTTTCCATGGGGGTGATAATTTGTGCATCCTAGATGTGTGTTGCACTAGTCTGAGCACCAAATCCCCTTCTTGAAAAACACGAGGTTGAACTTTTCGGATATGATAGCGTTGGAGATTTTGTTGATATATGGAAGATTTGGAAAATGCCAGTTCTCTAGCTTCTTCGAGTAAATCAACTCCATCTTCTCGGGCCTCTTTTACCTCGGCTTCCGAGTATTGCCTTACTCTTGGCGAGCCGTGTTCTATGTTGGCAGGAAAAACTGCTTCTGCCCCATACACAAGGAAGAACGGCGTATAGCCTGTTGACCGATTCGGAGTTGTTCTTAAGCTCCATAACACTGAGGGTAATTACTCTATCCAACAACCAGGTGATCTCTGGAGTGGTTCCATTAGCCGAGGTTTTATCCCGGATAGAACTAAGCCGTTAGCTCGTTCAACTTGTCCATTTGATTCTGGGTGGACGAATGACGCTACATCGAGTCTTATTCTACTTTCCCTGCAAAATCGAGCAAAATCTCCTTTGGAAAAGTTTGTGCCATTGTCTGTGATCACGCTATGCGGATGACCATCTCTTAGGATTATATCCTTTAAGAATGTGAAAGTTGTTTTTCCATCAAGTTTTTTGATGGGCTTAACTTCTATCCATTTTGTGAACTTGTCAACCATTACAAGTATGTGGGTCATGTCGCCACGTGCTGGTTTGAATGGTCCTACCATATCCAGGAACCATACCGCGAATGGCCAAGTGATTGGGATGGTCTTTAGCTCTGACGTAGGCAGATGTGATTTTGTTGCGTACTGTTGACGCCCGTTGCATTTTATAAATCTTGTGCTTCCTCCAGTGCACTTGGCCAATAGAATCCATGTCAGAATGCCTTGTATACCAATGCTCTTGACGAGGCGTGATGCCCACATTCTCCTTGGTGAATATCCAATAGTATCTCTTGGCCTTGCTCTGAACTTATGCAACGTTGTAACACACTTGTCACACTCCTATTGTATAGCTCCTTGTTAATTATACTATATGCTTTTTCTCTTCTTTTTGTTTGTCTTGCAAATATCTCATCATCACGAAAAGTTCCATCCTTTAAGTAATTGAATATTGGCTAACCCCCAATTTGGTATCACTGGTGCTGGATCTGTTTCTTCATCGATTTCCATTGGCTCAGCCGTCATAGTTTCTGCCAACATAACCTGAGGAGTCCCCGAGTGTGATCCGGCAGTCCCCGGGTTAGGTGGAACAGTCCCTAGGTTACTCGAACCTGCCCCTGTGTCAATGTCCATTGGTATAGCATCCGACTCCTGGCTTGCCGGGATGAAGATAACTCGGATTCGGGTGATGGCTTGATTGATGGATTTCTGAGATGTTCCAATGCTACTCTTAGCGTGATTGCTTGCCGGGATGAGCCTAACTTGGATAACAAATCAATTTCCTCATTTTCTGCTCTGGGTATGTGATGAAATTCACACCCTTCAAAATATCTCGAAATCTATTGGACATGGAAATGATAGAGTGCCATATTTGCATCCAGCGTTTCCCAGTGCCCGGATACTTGCTGGATCACCAAGTCCGAGTCGCAAAAGCACATGATCCTCTTGATGCCAATCTCTTTAGCCACTTTTATCCCATGAACAAGTGCTTCATATTCGGCAACATTGTTGGATGAAGTGAAGTGGATTTGCAAAACATATTTGAGATGTCTTTCTTTGGTGAAATAAGAACTATCCCGACACCCAGACCCATTTTTGTCTTGGATCCGTCAAAGTGCATTTTCGAATAATTCGGGTCTGGCAATGGCGGCTCATATTGCATCTCCATCTAGTCCACGAAAAAATCCGTCACAACTTGACATTTAATTGCATCTCGCCTATCGTATTGTGGAGTATATGGTGCTATCTCTATGGCCATTTTGCCACTCGGCCGTTGGCACCTTTACTGCCTAATATGTCCGAGATAGGTGCCTCACATATTACCCGGATTGGGTGTTCTTGAAAATAGTGCTTCAGCTTCTTTGCTGCCATATACACCCCATATGTCATCTTCTGATAGTGGGGGTAGTTTTGTTTTGATGTAGAGAGCACTTCGCTCAAGTAATAAACTGGTCTTTGGACTAATTTGCCCTCTTCTTCGTGCTCTACCACTATTACCACACTGACAACTCTATTGGTTGCTACGACATAGAGCAACATTGGTTCTTTGGATATTGGTGAGGCTAATAGTGGTGCTGTTGCCAATGTTTTCTTGAGTTCGTGGAAAGTGCTATCTGTTTTCTGTGTCCATGTGAATTCATCTGATTTTTTCATCAGTTGATATAATGTTAAAGCTTTTTCGCCTAGCCGACATACAAGCCTACTCAATGAGGCCAGGCACCTTGTGAACTTCTAGACATAATTGAGGGTTTTCGGCAATTCCATTCTTTCGATGGACCTGATCTTTGTCGGGTTAGCTTCAATTCCTCGGCTGGATACAAGGAATCCGAGTAATTTGCCAGTCGGGACACCAAAGGTGCATTTTTCCGGGTTAAGTTTCATCCGGAATCTTCTTAAGTTTGCGAATGTTTGATGCAAGCCTGGATTAAAGTGTGACTTTGTTTGGTTTTTATTACCACGTCATCGATGTATGCTTGAACATTTTTGTCAAGTTGATCTTGCAAGCATTTTCGCATGCATCTTTGATATGTTGCACCTGCATTTCTTAACCCGAACGACATAGTACGAGAGCAATAAGCCCCATACGGGGTGATAAAAGCTGTCTTTATTTGATCATTTGGATTCAGTGGTATCTGTTGGAAACCAGAATACGCATCCACAAATGACAACAACTCACACCCGGCAGTGGAGTCAATGACTTGATCGATCCGTGGCAGTGGAAATGGATATTTTCGACATGCCTTATTGAGGTCCGTGTAGTCAATACACATGCGCCACACCACCGCCACGTTCGGGTCATCCTTTTTCTTCTCGAATAGGACTGGATTAGACAACCAATCTAGATGCAGTACTTCCATGATAAACCCGGTAGCCAAGAGGCTGGCTATCTCAGCAGCTATTACTTTCCTCCTATCTTCGACGAAGCGGCGGAGGGGTTTGTTCACCGGCTTGGTATCTGGCCTTACATGATGAGAGTGCTCAACCAGCTCCCTCGGAACTCCCTGCAAATCATGTGTGGACCATGCAAAGATATCCCAATTCCCACGGAGGAAGCTGGTGAGCTCGCTTTCCTATTTGTTAGATAACCCGGCGCCAATAGTCACTGTGCGCTCCAGGAAAGCCTCATCAATCCGTATCTTTTTTGTCTCCTTAGTAGCTTGGAAAGACACACTGCCATGCGGGTTAGTGAGTGCCGGCATAGACATATGTGTCGCCTTAGCTAGTGCTGCAACCTCCATCATTTGCTGCTTCTCCTGCGCTATCACCAGTGACTCGACTAATGAAGATCCGGCTGAGGCACATGCGATAGATCGCTTGTAGTCACCCTCAACTGTGATAACTCCACATGGACCTGGCAGCTTCATATTTAGATAAGCAATGTGAGGAGTTGCCATAAACTTTGCCATAGCTGGTCTGCCGAGTAAGGCATGGTATGATCTAACAAGATCAACCACTTTAAACTCTATTGCATCAGTATGATAATTCTCTCTGTTGCCAAATAAGACGTCAACCCAAATCTTCCCAATTGGCTCACATGACAATCCCGACACAATGCTATGAAAGGTTGTCTTAGTCAGCTCCAGCATGTTCATGGTGATGCCCATGTTGAGCATAGTATCCTTGTACATGATATTTATGCTACTGCCATCATCTATATGTACTTTGGAGAACTTCACATTGATATTTGGGCCCATGAAAGTTGGATCCAATACCAAAGCATATCCTTCTGGTGTCGGCATGATCTTGGGGTGATCCTTTATGCTCCAAGTTATCTCTTGCTCAGACCGGTGCATGTATTTTGGTATTGCTGGCATTGTGGCGTTTACTTCCATCATCCGTCTTTGTTGACTTTTCTTGTCAGTTGGCTCTGTGACAAACACAACATAGCTCTGGTGATGCTCTCTGTACTCGTTTCTGGTCCCATGGCCGACATGAGCGCCATCATTTCCTGGGTCATGCACTTGATGCACAGCCTCTCTTCTTTCTTGGTTATGATATCTCGACCGTCGGTTCTCATATCTATTCTCAGTTCCAACAACATGAGCATTTCCTACTATAAGTGGTTGTGGGTGAGGTGGTGGTAGCTTCTGAGTTGGCGAGTCTACTCTGTCACCCTTCTGGAACCAAGTGCATTGTCTAGTTGTGTGATTTGCTGGCTTACTCGGTCTCGGCGTGTGTAACTTGCACGGCTGATCCAACATCATTTCATAAGTGTACTTTTTCCTTTCTTGATATGGCTTTCTCTGTTCATATGGATTTTTGCCATCATTTTTTTGGTATCCATTGTTGTTGCCCACTTGTATTTTGACTCTGGATGCTTCCACCGTCAGGATGATCTTGACTTACGACTGCAACCTGAGTCGAACCATACCTGTAATCTAGCCTCTCATCTTGTTGTTTGATCCTATACTCGCCTCTTTCATGGCGCCTTTGTGACCCGGCTGCATCATAGATCTGAGTCTCAGTGATCCCGTCTGCTGACATGAGCAGAGGTTGAGTCGGATCTCCTAATGCATACGAGTCGACAATTCTTATTATTTCGGCTAAGCTTGCAGGCATATCTCTCTGTAACCTTCATCACACACTTCCGTGTCTGCATCCCTGTGAAACCACGCAATGGCCTGGGATTTGATTACTCCTTCACAAGAGTTATGCATGGTGCACCATCTAGTGAGAAACTCTTTATCTGTTTCATTTGGTCTCTGTTTGCACATAGCCAGTTGTTCTGGGCGATTCGGCCTCTTGTAGGTGCTCGTGAAATTACTCATGAAAGCTTCTTGGAAATCAATCCAGTTGTTGAGCTTCCTTGTGGCAAGTCATTGAGTCATTCCCGTGCTGGTCCTTCCATCATCTGTGGCATGTATCTCACTGCCCATCTTAGATGACGCTGTGCAATTTTTACCGCAGTTCCATAATCAATTAGCCAATCGTCTGGCTTGGTGCTCCTATCATACATCTTTGTACCTCTTGCCAGCTGAAAGTTTGGAACTAGCGGCTCTCTCATGATCCTTGGGAAAAAACATGGTGGACCCTGTGGACCTTGTGACTCTACAAGCTCTACCATCTTTATTCGGTCGAGCTTTAGTCTTGCATCATCTGGTTGGAGGTTTCTTCCTCCTAGCCTTGATCCCATAGCTTGGTACACAAGATCTGGCAGTTCATACCCGTCATTTACCATTGCCGAGTAACCATCATTGTACCTGCTTGCATTCAGATCTGCGACTTGCTGCACTGCATGTCCTACACTTTGTTGTCTTTTCTTGGGTTGGGTTGCTGGAGGATTTGGAGCCAGATTTCCTCCTCCTGCCAAGTGAGTCCCACGCCTAGGATGAGGTGGAAAGTTTTGGCCTCTGTTATCATTTCTTTGTCCACCTTGACTTTCTCGGCCGACATTTTCTTGGTTCTCGTTTCCTTGACCAACATTTCTCCTTGTTCCTTGAGCACGGGCCAGGTTTCCTTGAGCCACTGCTGGATCATAGGAAACCATCTGTTTGTTTTTTCCTGAGTCCACATTTTTTTCTTTCATCTGCCTCGGCGCGACCCCTGGTGAGGAAGCTGTATGCCTGCTAATACGTCCAATTTGCATGACCATTCTATATCATAATTTTCCTCTATTCATTGATATGTGTCTCATTATGAGGTGTTACTTGTGTCTTTCCCCTGTTTTTGCATGCTGGATGATTCTTGGAGGATGAACTGCTGGAGTCAGGATTCTGATGGAAAAAGAGGTGTTTTGATGCAATTTCGCGAAGATCAGAAAAATACCAGAAAAATATTGTAAAATTATATTTTCCTAGAAGATGAAGGAAGCTAGAAGGGAAGGCGTAGCTGGGCCACCGGGGGGCCACACACCCCCCAGGCACGGGTCCCCCTGCCCCGCGCCTGGAGGAGGTGTGGCCCACCTAGCCGGCCTCCGACTCCGCCCTCTCGCCTATAACTTTCTCTCGGAACCCTAATACCAGGGGAGCGACCACAGAAAGATTTCCGCCGCCTCTGCAGGGCGGAAGACACCAAGAGAGAAAGAGCTCTCCGGCAGACAGATTTCTGCCGAGGAAATTCCTTCCTGAAGAGGGGAGATCGTTGCCATCAACACCGTCATCAAGCTAGGCTTCATCGGGATCATCATCATCATCATCCACACCATCATCTCCAGCAGCACCATCATCACCACTCCATCCTGCTATAACAATCGTGTTGGATCTTGCATTAGATCTTAGGGGAAACTTTCTCGGTGTTGATTACTATTGTAGTTGATGCTTGTGAGTGGAACCATTGGATTATTGTTTATGTTCAGATTGTTATCCATCACCATATCATCTTTGATCTTGATCCATATGATGTCTTGTGAGTAGTTCGTTTAGTTCTTGAGGACATGGGAGAAGTCATGTTGTTAGTAGTGGATTTGTGTTGAGTTATTATTCAATGGTTTAGTATTTGAGTTGTGGTGCTATTCTTCTAGTGGTGTCATGTGAACGTCTACTACATGATACTTCAATATTTATGGGCCTAGGGGAATGCATCGTGTATTTGGCTACTAATTGTGGGGTTGCCGGAGTGACAGAAATCTGAACCCCCGTTAGGACACCATTGCATAAGGGAGCGTAGGATCTCAGAGTCTAAAGATGTGGTTAGGTTTATATCTTAATTACTTTCCTATAGTTGCGGATTCTTGCATGGGTTTTAATCACAAGTATGTATTAGTTCAAGTAAGGTCGGTACATTAGCACAGGTTTACCCACACAACACTTACAACACCAAAGAAGAGGACTTAGCTATATGAAGCGAAAGCACTTGACAGAATCCCCATGAGTCCACGAGAACGTTTGGTCCTTATAAGTATTTCCACATGCTTGTCCTTTGCTAAGAAAGGATTGGGCCACTTGTTGCAGTTGTTTGTTGTCTTTATTACTTGCACTTTGTTTTGTTGCTTTATCAGAAAACCCCTAAAAATCCGTTTGCTAAGTATTTACAGAGATTTCCTGCTCCATACCACTAGTCAACACCTTTTTATCCTCGTTGGGATCGACACTCCTATTTATCAAAAGTACTACGATACACTCCCTATACTTGTGGGTCATCAAGACTATTTTCTGGAGCCGTTGCCGGGGAGTGAAGCGCTATTGAACAGTGGAATTGGTAAAGGAAACATCTACTATGAGTATTTGTTTTTGTTTCTGTTTGTTACTTTGTTTCCAATACGGATAACCCACTTGGTTTTATGTTTGGGAAAACTACTACCACTGTTAGGGTAGTAGATGAACCACCGCCTGTTGAGATAGATCCTTTTAAGATACCTACAAGTATTGTTGATCGTGTTATGGATAATTATTATTTTGGGGATGGAACTGTCCATCCTGGTGATCATTTGCTTTTTATCCATGAATTATGGGGGTTGTTTAAGTGTGCAGGTATTACTGGAGATATGCCCAAGAGGCAATAATAAAGAGGTTATTATCATATCTTCATGCTTATGATAAATGTTTACATACCATGCTATAATTGTATTAACCGGAAACATTAATACTTGTGTGATTTGTAAACATAAAAGACTCCCTAGTAAAGCCTCTGTTAAACTAGCTTGTTGGTGTTGTGGTATTGCCGACGAGTACGCCATGGAGGGGTCCTCACAGTGCGTGTTTAGAGACGTGGGGGAAGGCGGACGGTTGATGGGTACGAGGTAACACAGCTTACCCAGGTTCAGATCCCACGACGGTGGCGGAATCCTACTCCTGCTATAAATCACTATAAGGGCAATACGCCGAGTTACAGGGATTGGTTCGCTGTGCGAGATTGTGTGAAGTTGTCTATGATCATTTTAGATCGTGTCCTAAAGTCTCCCATAGGCCCGACTTATATAGTCGCCAGGTCCTACGGTTACAGGGAAAAGTCCTAGCCGGACAGGTTACAGAGTCCTACACCATCTATTACTAGTCTTGTGTATCTTGTACTCCAAGGCTCCGGGTACACTGGTGGTTCCACCGTAGCCTTCCTTTATCCGGCATGGGCCTCCCTTCTGGATCCATCTAACTAGGCCGCCCAGCAGGCTATATGTCATGCTACCAACTGTGGGCCACATGGGTTAGCCGGATAAGTGACATGCTATGAGGATACCCATATAGCATATCCCCAACAGTAGCCCCCGGAGAACTCCGAGATCTTGCGCCGTCTTGCCTTTTCACATGGAATGCTCCGTCTAGATGGATGTCGGCTAATCTTCAAGCAGTATCTTGTAGTCCTCCCAAAGAACCCTGCAAAGCTTTCTCCGTCTTAAACTTGTTAGCCGGAGAAATGCTGAATCTTCTATCGTACTCTTCTGTAGTCGGATTGAATCCATCCATGTTGGAATCTTCGATGTGACGTCTCATCTACCCATGTCAGCTAGGACGACGTAGGCTTAGGTCAGCGACGCCTCGTAACTCACACATGCAGAGAACGCAATCATGTACGATTTTCCCGCGCGAGCAATACGAACCGTTGGCGACGATGGTTGGAGACGTGGCGAAATTTCCGCGCACGCTCGCAAACACGTCGTCTACGCGGCAACTGTCCGATCAAGATGCACGAATCTTGACGCTGGAGGTGATAAATAGTAACCGTGGGAAATTTTCCACTTTTTACCTCATTCTCCTCGCATCATCTTCTTCCTCCAGTCGCGTGCCTCCTCGAGCTTTCCGCGAGAACTCTCGAAAAAACCCTAGTGCCAATCTGCACCAGCCACCTCCATTCCCCCTCTATGGCTAGCAGCAGCACCTCTCCTTCCATGGCAGCGTTGAGCGAAGCCACGGTGAAGTCGGCGAGCTCCGTCATGGTGCCTCCGGAGGGTCTGGTCATCCCCGTTTCCGTTGCGGTTGAGTCCATCGACGACGACCATAATCCAGCGGTGCTGGAGCCGTTGGAAGAGGAATCAGACTCGCACAAGGGAGAGTGGCGCGGCTCAGACATCACTGACCACGACATCCAAGAGCTGATCGTCGAGGGATACCTCCCTGCGACGGAGGGGCTCGCCTGGCGGGTGGTGCCGGTCGGCGAGGTGACACCTTATCCCCAAGCCGGAGAAAAGGTGTACCTCAAAGCCCAACTGGTACGCGGCATTTCCCTGCCCATCTCAAACTTCTTCCACTCCGTCTTGAACCATTATAAGGTCCAGCCTCAGAACCTTTCCCCCAATAGTATCTTAGTTCTTAGCAACTACGCGGCGCTCTGCGAGGGATACTTAGGGATTAGGCCTAGGCTAGATCTCTTCGTATACTTTTTTACCGTCAAGAACGAAGCCGGAGCCATCAAAGATGAGCTTAGAAACTGCGGCACTATAAGCTTCAAGATTCGTCCTAGCCGGCGATTCCCCGACATCGTCGGCCACGAGTCCTGCAAGAATTGGCAGCGTACTTACTTCTATGGCCCAGATATCCCTCTGGCTAACCAAGAAGTAACATACCCGGACTTCGTGGACGGAGCCGCCGCTGAAGTTTCCACATGGAGATGCCAAGCCTCCCTTCCTTCCGACCTCGACGCCTCTCGTGCTATAAGGCGGATCGAGTGGCTCATAGATACGGGTTTGACCGGCTTGGACCTGGCCATGTGCTGGTTCATCAAGCGAATCCAACCTCCGCAGCACCGCGCGAAGCTCATGCACGAGTATACCGGCGACGGGAAGGATAGCCTCCGCATCTCCATGGACAATTTCTCGAGAGACTCCGTCAAGCTCCGTATTAAGGACATCATCAAGGTGAAGGACAAGCATCGTGGATTCGCCATCACCTACGACATGTTCGTAGACGTCAAGTGCCCAAAGGTAACTATTTATTTTCCGTGTACGACTTTTACTCCAGTTGTTTCCGTCTAATAACTCCCGTCTCATCTAACACCGTGTTCCTTCACTTAACAACTTTGTGACATAGATGAGGACAGCATGGCTCCCAAAATCTATGGAACAAAGATGAAGGAGGTCACCGTCGTGTCCAACGACGATGCTTCGGTGGCGCGAAAGCAGAAGAGATCCACCTCTGACGCTGCCAACGGAGGCAAGAAGAAGAAGATAGAGGGTGGAGCCTCCAAAAAGACTACCGCCGCCCTGGAGGCGGAGAAAAGAAAATCCATCGGGATCCCTTTTGCTAAAGCACCCCCACTTGTGTAAGCTTCTTTTCTTCCGACATTGTCTATTTATCTGTCTTGATCCTGTACTTATGCATTTTGCACGTTTCAGAAAGAAAGCGACGACCAGCCTCAAGAAGACCTCCAAAACATCGGGGCTTCTCGGAATATTAAGGACATGCTGCATCGCGACGCCTCTCCCGCCATCGCCCCTGCCACTCATGTTGTCAAGCCCTCGTCTGCCCCGACAAGCTCTCAGGCTAAGGAGGAATCAGGCCCTTCCGCCATGGAAGTGGATTCTGGCGCCTCTACCGAGCTTGCTGTTGTCGGAGAGCAGGCGACGCAGGAGAGCACCGCCCATCAAATGGCTGAAGCTCTGGCTAAGGATGCCATCGGTGGCGGCAAGGCGGTGGTGGAAGCTGGTACTTCTGCCGAAGGCGGCGCCCTTGCTCCCTAGAAACCCTTTGAGTTCCCAAAGATAGTCTACCCGGCGCTTACACCGAGTAGCACATATGTGGTTCCTGGAGCAGCGCCGACATCTCCGATGTCCGGTCTTGAGGAGCTCCTCCGACAAGCAGACATCTTGCAAGGAAACAGTATCTCCTTTGGCAAGCTGCTAGCCGAGAGCGCTACCAATCTCAAGATCATTGCACTGGTAAGTCTTATTTGCCTTTTTGCATTTTATATGAGTATCCCATTGTAGCCCCCGAGGATGTAGACGGAAAACCATAGGCTTTTGCGTCTAGATGCTCTAAGAGTGACTAAGCTAGAAAACTTCTCACTGTAGCCCCCAAGAATTTAGATGGAATGAATTATTCCGGCTAGATGCTTTAAGAGTAGCATACACAGTGTTTATAAATTTCAGTACTGTAGCCCCCAAGCTTCTAGTTGTAACTGAATTAGTTCCGACTAGATGCTTAAAGAAAGCTAAGCATATGGCTGAGTTAAAAAAATTATATTTTAGCCCCCAAACCTCTAATCGAAAACTGAATTAGTTCCGACTAGATGCACAAAGAAAATCTAAGCATGTTGTTAGGTTAAAAACTCTCGTTGTAGCCCCCGAGCGTCTAGGTGGAAAATTTCCGGCTAGAGGCTCCAAGTAGACCAAACAACGTTTAACTGTCCTTTTTTCCACAGAACGAGAATGCTCGGAGGGGCATGGCCAATGACAAGTACCAGAAGATGCGCACATATCTTGAAGCCAAAAAGGGTAAAACTGCCATCTTGAAGGAACAGATCATCAAAAACAAGAGTCTGTTTTCTCTTTGCGCATTTCGTCTTGATTTTGTGCCTACATTCTCCGAGTACTCACTGTGTACTTTGTTTTCTCCGACTTTGCAGAACATGTTGCCAAGGCCAAGGACATTGTCGAACAGTCCAAGCACATCCAGCAGCTGGACAGTGAGAACAAGATCCTTAAGGAGGAGAGGAAAGACATGCTGAAAATGCACGAGGATTCAATGAAAGCCCTGCAGGACTCCACCACCGCGGAAATCAATCGCTTGAAGGAGGAGCTTGCGATCTTAAAAGATCAGAAGCAAGCTGTCGATGAGCAGAATCAACGCCATAACGAGGTGTATAAGCTCCTCCAACAAGAGAAAGAATCCTTGGAGGACATCCGCTGGCAAGCTGAAGCCAGCATCTTCAGTAAGTTTTCTCCGTCTTGGATTTCTGTAGTCCGGATACTTTGAATTGTTGAACTCATGTGCTCCTTGCCGGAATTTTCAGCTCCTATGGGTTTGTCCCGTTCACCTTCTCCGGCCAAGGAATGCATGGTTCTTGCCGGCAACTTTATCAACACTGCCATCACGCAAGCAAAAGAGATCGCCAAGCCCCTCCAAATCAACATTAAGGCATCAAACTCTATGGTGAAGTACTCAGAGATCTTGCGCCGAGCCCCCGAGCGTATCACAAGATGGAAAGCTTCATGTGCATGGGCCGGTGCAAGGATGGCGCTATCAATGGTGAAGGCACACTATGAAGATGCTGACATCGACACGGTAACCTCTGGCATTCCCGACGTGGATGACAATGGCAAGGCGATTAATCATGAATCCATCTTGTCGTCACTCGCGGGCTATGACACCAGAGTTGCTGAGTTAGTCGACGTCAATGTCTTCGTGCCAAGGAATGTCATCAATGACGGCGACCAAAGCTCCTCCGAGTCTCTTCACACTGCCGACTTCGAGGGTGGTTCTCCTGCTGCTGATGAAGCTGCTTCCAAGTCGCCTGCGCCAAAGGAATGAAAAACAACTTGTAATATTTGTTTCACCTTTAGTGCGTATGCGGAAAAAACTATGTATTTATCTTAAGGCGGAAAACAATGTTGTATGTCCTGCTACTTAAGAATCAGTTTCCAGCAAGTATATATTTTTAAGCAAGTGCTGGTTTATCCATTACTTTGGTTTTTATGCTTGACTTTTCATGAGTCGGAAGACTCGTTGTCGGAACCATGCGCTTAGGTGATGATGCCCAATGGCACCGTTAATAACTTGGGCACAAAATCGCCGACAATAAGTGCTGAAATGCACTACTCCAGAATCCACATAAAAACGACAAAGAATGTGTAGACCAGAAAACTTAAGCTAACGCCCGTAGGCGGAATTTTCACAATATCAAATGCAAAGATTGTGCATAAAGTTTTTACATGATCAAAAAATGAACACTAAAGGAGGTAAAAGACTCAGAAATATGAGTGAACCAGAGAGCTTTATTTCATTGATCATATAAGAGGTACACAATTAGATAAAAAATGCTAAGTGTAAAAAGGACGTAGCCATGCTATGTTCCATGGCCGATCAAGCTCCAGGTAGTCATCATCCGGGTCACGTCGCTTACGCATATGATCCTCGTTGGGTCTATCCTTCAGTTCACGGTAGTAAGACCCATTGAGTAGCGCCTTGCTTATGATAAACGGTCCTTCCCATGGCGGGGATAACTTATGTGACTTCTTATGCTTAAGTCGGAGCATCAAATCTCCCTCTTTAAACGAGCGATGCCGGACGCGGCGACTATGGTAGTTGCGTAGCTTCTGCTGGTAGATGGCGGATCTTTGGCATGCCAAAACGCGCTCCTCCTCGAGAAGGTCCACATCTAGGTGTCTCGATTCTTCAGCGTCATATTCGTCGTAGGCGGCAACTCTTGGCGCATCGTGAAGTATGTCGGAAGGTAGGATGGCTTCTGCTCCATATACCATGAAGTAAGGGGTGTAGCCGGTGGATCTGTTGGGTGTAGTTCGTAAACTCCCCAACACAGATGGCAATTCTTCCGCCCAGGCTCCAGCTGCTCTATGTAGCGGTGCCTCAAGACGTGGCTTGATTCCCTGTAGAATTAATCCATTGGCTCGATCAACCTGACCGTTGGATTGTGGGTGTGCCACAGATGCAAGATCAAGTCGGATGCCTTTCTCCTAACAATAAGCCTCCACTTCTCCGAGTGATAAGTTGCCGCCGTTGTCGGTGATAATGCTGTGTGGGAGACCAAATCTCACCACTAGATCCCGGACAAACCTGAGGGCAGTTTCCCCATCAAGCTTTTTAATGGGTTTAGCTTCTATCCATTTAGTGAATTTATCAACTTCTACAAGCAGATGTGTAAACCCACAAGGTGCCATTTGTAATGGTCCCACCATGTCTAGCCCCCAGACTGCAAACGGCCAAGTTATTGGTATTGTTCGCAGTTCTTCAGAAGGAACATGTGGTTGTCGGGCGTAATACTGGCATCCCATGCATGTCTCAACCAGCTTGTCGGCGTCCGCCTTCGCGGTCATCCAGTAGAATCCTTGCCGGAAGGCTTTCGTGATCAATGATCGAGGAGCGGCGTGATGCCCACAATCTCCGAGATGGATTTCGCGTAGGATTTCCATACCTTCTAGCTGGGAAACACACTTTAGGTATACACCAGTAGTGCTCCTTTTGTAGAGTTGCCCATTGATTATGGTATAACCCTTTGCTCGTCATACTATTTGCCGTCTTTTGACTACGTCGTCGGGCAATGTTCCGTGTTCGAGATATTCTATGAACGGTTTTGTCCAAGCCGGAGGGAACTTAGTCACCATGTTGACGAAAGAGTCAGCTCTATCCGGGTTGTCTATGTCGGCTCCCTTCATAGATGGTGTGTGCAAATGTTCTAGGAAAACTCCTGGCGGAATTCGCTTGCGTCCTGATCCGAGTTTAGACAGCAGATCAGCCGCCTCGTTTTGCTCCCTAGGTACATACTTGACTTCGTAACCCAAGAAGCTCTTGGCTATCTCGTTTACTTCATCTCGATATGCCACCATCATAGGGTTCCGCGCATTCCAGGTGCTAGCCACCTGCTAGGAAACCAAGTCGGAATCTCCACAGCAAACTATGCGCTTGATGCCAATATCCTTTGCTACACGTAGTCCATGAATGAGTGCTTCATACTCCGCCATGTTATTTGTAGCCTCGAAGTGGATTTGCAGAACGTAGTGTAGCTTGTCTCCTGTTGGTGACTGTAGCAATACACTAGCCCCCGAGCCATTGAGCAGCTTTGATCCATCAAAGTGCATCACCCAGTACTCTGGTTCCAGCAACGGAGTAGCATCTGGCATTTCCGTCCAATCTGCAACAAAATCCTCCAAGGCTTGTGATTTGATAGCATCGCGTCTCTTGTAGGTGATCTCGGAGGCGGCAAGTTCAATGCCCCACTTCGCGACCCTTCCCGTAGCGTCGCTGTTGTTGATAATGTCGAACAGTGGAGTCTTGCTCACCATTGTGATTGGGTGCTCTTGAAAGTAATGCCTCAGCTTTCGAGAAGCAAGGAATACTCCATAAGCTATCTTCTAGTAGTGCGGGTAACGCTGCTTGGACTCCGTCAAGACCTCGCTCACATAGTAAACTGGTCGTTGAACTCCATGCTCATAGCCTGGTTCCTTCCGCTCCACCACGACGACGATGCTGATTACCCGGTTGGTTGCCGCCATGTAGATTAACATGGGTTCTCCAGGATCGGGTGCTGCACGGATGGGCGCTGAGGAAAGAATCTCCTTGAGCTGCTTCGATGCTGCATCTCCTTCATCTGTCCATGTGAATTTTTCCGCCTTCTTCAGCAACTTGTAGAGCGGCAGAGCCTTCTCTCCAAGTCAGCTGACGAACCGACTAACTGATGCAACACAACCTGTTAGTCGTTGAATGTCTTTTAGACATGTCGGACGGTTATGTTTAAGATGGCCTTGATTTTCTCCGGGTTGACCTCGATTCCACGTTCGGAAACGATGAAACCCAACAATTTGCTGGCTGGAACCCCGAAGACACACTTCTTGGGGTTAAGCATCATGTTGTATTTCCGGAGATTATCGAATGTTTCTTTTAAGTCGGAGATTAAGTCGTTTGATTTTTTCGACATCACCGCGATATCGTCCACATAGGCGTGAACATTCCGACCAATTTGGTCGTGGAGGCAGCGTTGCATTGTCCGCTGGTACGTAGCACCTGCGTTTTTCAGCCCAAAGGGCATCATAACATAGCAAAACGTGACGTATGGTGTAGTGAACGAAGTGGCCAATTGGTCTGACTTCCTCATCTTGATTTGGTGGTATCCTGAGTATGCATCGAGAAAACACAAAAGCTCTGAGCTAGCCGTCGAGTCAATGACTTGGTCAATGCGAGGCAAAGCAAACATATCTTTGGGACATGCTTTGTTCAAGCCGGTGTAATCAACGCACATTCTTAATTCATTGGTTCCCTTTTTGGAGACAAGTACAGGATTGGCCACCCATCGGGTGTGAAGGACTTCTCGGATAAATCTAACTTTAAGTAACCTAGCTATCTCTTTGCCAATGGCGCGTCTCTTCTCATCTCCGAAGCGTCGTAGAGGTTGTTTCACTGGTTTGCTTTTTGGATCGATGTTTAAGCTGTGCTCGGCAAGTTCCCTAGGTACACCTTTCATGTCGGCAGGTTGCCAGGCAAAGATGTCCCTATTCTCACGGAGGAACTCGACGAGCGCGCTTTCCTATTTGGGATCCAGGTTCGTCCCAATGGCGATGGTCTTGGAGGCATCGCCTACCACAAGTTCCACCGGCTTGGTCTCGATGGCGGCCTTGAGCGCAGGAGCGGAGCCGGAGATCTGCTTCTTCGACGCGGGCATCTCTGAGTCATCGACCTTGCTCTAGATCTCCTTGAATTCTTCGCTGTAGAGGACAGCTTCTGCAATGGCTGCTTCATTAATCTTGCAGTCTCTTGCCTTGGTAAAGCTTCCGGATACGGTGGTGATACCGTTTGGGCCGGGTATCTTGAGTTTGTTGTAGACGAAGCATGGCTTGTCCATGAACGTGTGGAATATGTCGCGGCCGAATATGACGTGGTACACGCTCTTGAAGGGGACCACCTCGAAGGTCATGCACTCTTGGCGGTAATTGTTAACATCGCCAAATGCAACCTGAAGTGTAATGCACCCAAGGGACCGAGCCTCCCGACCAGGGACTATGCCGTGGAAGATGGTGTTGGTCCGCCTTAGCTTTGCCTCCATCAAGTTTAACTTCTGAAGTGTATCCAGGTACATGATGTTGATGCTGCTTCCACTATCCACCATACACTTAGTGAACTCCACGCCGTCAATCAAGGGGTTGATGACCATGGTGTACTGGTTCTCCGTAGGTATAAGGTCTAGGTGGTCCGTCCTGTCCCAAGTTATTGGAACCTCCGACCAGCGCAGGTACTGGGAAACTGGGGGAGAGTGGCCATCAGGATCTTCATAGAGGTCTTCTGTTGTCATACGGTGGGGGTTCCAAGGAAAGTGTGGTAGACCGGAGCCTTTTTCGCGAAGGGGTTCTTGCCCTTATCGTCCATGTCACTTGAATCCTTGGACTCATCCTCCTTATTCTTCCCCTTGCCCTTGCCTCGCGGTCTGTTCTTCCGACTTCTCTTGTAGCCGGACTCCGGGTCTTCCTTGAGGTTGTTGACGAACTTGCAGTGTCGATTGGTATGGGTGGCTTTACTGTTGGCATCGAGGTGTACGAGGCATGGCATATCGCGGTACTCCTCGTAGGTTTGGGGAACACGGAGCGGCGCCGAGGTGGTTTCATTTCCTCGTTGCTGCCCACGACCAGCTCCTCTTCCTCGGCCATGTTGTCCGCCTTCACATCGTCCTTCAAAAGTCATAGCGACCATGTCGGTAGATTGCTTTTCTTCTGGAGCGGTTTTCCGCTTTGTACTGCTGTCCTCCGAGCTTGAGTTGGAACGGCTGTAGCCGGCAAGGAGCCGCGAGCATCATCGTCGGCAGCTGCAAACTCACTAGCCAACTGAATCATCTGGTTCAAGTCAAGCTGGTGATTGTCCTGCAAGCGTTTCAGCTTATGCCGGAGCAATGTGCCTCTTTCCAATCCATCGATGAAGGCGGCCATGGCGGTCTGAGTGTGCACTCCTGCGCAGGAATTCTTCATGTCCAGCCAGCGAGAGAGTTAGGCACAAGATGTCTCGTCTTTCTCTTGCACGCACCGCTGTAGATCGCCCACAGTGCAGGGACGCTTGTATGTACCCTCAAAGTTCTTGGTGAACGCTTCTTGCATGTCCAACCAGTTGTAGATAGATTTCTCCGGCAAGTCGTCGATCCATTGACGGGTCGTGCCCGCCAACATTAATGTGAGGTACTTGACGGCGACGTTGGGGTTGCCTCCGGCAATCTCCACCATGTTGACGTAGTCCTGCAACCATGTGGCGGGCTTGGTGGTGCCGTCATAGGGTTTAATGGTCTTGTCGATCCGGAAACCTTTGGGGTAAGTTGCGGACCGTATTGTAGGTCCAAAGCAACGTGGTCCCAGGTATGGTCCTTCCCGAGCCTCGTGGATCTTATCGATCCGTGAACATGCATCGTACGGCTCCTAGTTCTTCTTCTTCTTGTCAACGGGGGACGGGCTGCGTGAACAACGCAGGCCCCCTCCGCCATGGTGACTGCTTGGTGGTGACGGGGGCGGAGGTGGCGGTGGGTTAGCCTTCTTGCTGTTACCCTCCTGCGACTCCTCACGCCTGTCGCGGTTGCATGTAGGACGTGGAGGGTCATGATGCGGCCCGCTCATGTACCCTTGGTTGCGTTCTCCGTCGTGACGGGTCTGCTCCGTGTTGTCGTGGATGACGATGTCGCACTGCTTTGGTGGGGGCATATCCGTACGATGGTGAACCTTGTAATCGTCGCGATGTCATGGAGATCGGGGCGGTGGCGATGGGCGACGAGGTCGGGCCTTTTCTCCGTGGTCGGAGGATATGGGGATGGCATCCTTCCTGTTGCGCGCGTCCCTCCGTCTTCGTTCTGACGAACCCGTCTGGGACCCGACCTCAAGAGGAGATCTGTCCCTTGGCGGTTTGTACTGACTAGACTGGCAAAGCGCTGGATCGGACTCGAGCCTCTGAGAGGTGGCCTTTTCCTGCTGCTTCACCGCCTTGGCCACTAGGTCATAGACCCATTCCACTGCCTCGGGCGATCTATCCTGCTCCAGAAGGGTCTTGGTGACGGCGAGGTTAAGGAGTGGGGTGGGCATCACCTGCTTGCCTTCACTGTCAATGTATGGCTTGGCTTGTGCCGGCATCGAGGGATCCCATCCTTGCGCCGTACACCAGGATCGTTGATGACGCGAGCTGGAGCTTTCTTAGCCTTCTGCTGCTGCAGCAAAGTCTTATACTCGGCCTCCATTGCTCTATCGTTCTCTATAGATTTCTGCGTGTTGACCAGATCTTGATCTAGATTGGCGCCTTGCGCCGTGATGCCCTGCGCTTCCTCCAGCAGCTGCTGGCGCTTCTCGTCAAGTTGAGTCACGTGCCAGATATGAGCAACGGTCAGTGGCTCGACGAAGAGGTTGCCGTATGTCACTCTATCAGCTGGTGTAACTTGGGATGTTGCAGACGTTGATGCTGGAGGCGGCAAGTTTGCGGTGTTGTTGTTGCTCGGGCCGGTACCGACTTCCTGCGGCTGCTTCACTGGATTAGGCGGAGGAGGCATGACCTTTGCGCGATCATCGTCAGCAACAATAAGTGGGCCCTTCCCCTTTTCCAGTGTTGTAGGCGGAGCTTGTCCGGTTGATCTTCATCCATCGTTGTCCCAATGGTGACGAACACCCCTCGAGACGTGACGGTGTTATTGGCTTGCTCGTCGTGCGAGTACTCCTCCTCCATCTCCTGCATAACGGAGTCTAGCTCTACTGGATTGAAGTCTATCTCCTCAGAATCTGCACCGAAGTCAGCATAAAGCGCGTCAATGACAGAGTCGGAGGGTTCCAGGACTTCCTCGATGATGGGCGGTGGAGGTGCAACGGCCGCAATGATGACTGGAGGTGGTGGTGCCGCTGCGGCGATGACGGCCGGAGGCGGTGGTAGCGGTGGCTGAATAGGAGGTTCTCCGTCGATGAGTGTGAGTGCTTTCTGGGCTTCCGCGTCAGCCTCCACGTAGGCGTCCTGTTGCCTGCTGCCGCCTTAAAGAGTGTCGGAGAAGCGTGCCACGGTCCAGTCCTTCCACGAAGTGATACAAAGCGTTATCATCGGGGTAGTGGGCAAGATCGGCTCGTATACGGAGCCACCTAGCCAGGTAATCGTGGGGGTTTTCGCCTTCTCACTGAACACAACGTGCCAGATCGAAGATGGTGACCACGCCGACGAACTTGGATCTCTGCTTTCCAGACGCGCGGGCGAAGCCGACGAATTTGCAGTGATCTTCCACCTTTATATCCTACACAGGGGCGGTTTGGGTGGGCCTTGAATTTTTCTGATCTTTGTCGGCAAACTCCGAAGAGAGATCCGACATTGATCCTTCCGCGAACATATCCTGCCCGTAGGCGGTCCGTGCGGGCCTTGATGCTCCTCCGACTCCCAGGGAACTAGTGCCCGAGTCGGTTTCGCCGATGAAGAGGTGGATGTCTCCGATAGGAACGATCGAACACTGCGTAGGGTTCGTCTTCGCCGGGATCAAGAACTCGTCGGGAGGGACGATCAGAACGTTGCCGGAGAAGAGAACGTGACCGATGGCTACGGTTTCTCCGACTCCCGCGAAGATCTTGGTCCTTGCCCGCTGAAGAGCCTGAAGCGCCTCTGGCCCCACGGTGGGCGCCAACTATCGTGGTATTGCCGACGAGTACGCCATGGAGGGTTCCTCACAGTGCGTGTTTAGAGACGTGGGGAAAGGTGGACGGTTGACGGGTACGAGGTAAAACAACTTACCTAGGTTCAGATCCCACGACGGTGGCGGAATCCTACTCCTGCTATAAATCACTATAAGGGCAATACGCCGAGTTACAGGGATTGGTTCGCTGTGAGAGATTGTGTGAAGTTGTCTATGATCATTTTAGATCGTGCCCTAAAGGCTCCCATAGGCCCGACTTATATAGTCGCCAGGTCCTAGGGTTACAGGGAAAAGTCCTAGCTGGACAGGTTACATAGTCCTACACCGTCTATTACTAGTCTTGTGTATCTTGTACTCCAAGGCTCCGGGTACACTAGTGTCATAGCATGTCACTTATCCATCTAACTGGATCCATCTAACTGGGCCACCCAGCAGGCTATATGCCATGCTACCAACTGTGGACCACCCGGGTTAGCTGGATAAGTGACATGCTATGAGGATACCCATATAGCATATCCCCAACAGTTGGTTAATATATGATCATGGTTTCCTGATCATGAACATTGAGATGTTATTAACAACAAGATCATATAATTAGGAGAATGGTGTGATGGACATACTCCTATAGATAAGCGTAGCATAAAGATCAAGTCATTTCAATAGTTTGTTTGCTATAATCTTTCTAATACATAGTAACCTAATTACTTCAACCATGAGATCATGCTAATCACCATCACCGAATGGATGCTTTGATGACATCAAACACCACAATATAAATGGGTGGCTATAAAGGTGGCATTGAGTGTTCGGAAAGTATGTGTTGAGGCACATGGATCAAGAGTGTGATTTTTCCATCCATATGACGAATAGATATACTCTGGTCCCTCTCGGTGGAATGTCATCCAATTAGCTTGCACGCATGTGACTGGCTCACAAGGGGTCACATATCACGCGAACGAGAAAAGAGTACTTATCGGTAACGAGGTTGAACTAGGTATGCAGAGATACCGACGATTAGACCACGGATAAGTAAACTATCGCGAGACAAAGGGAAATTGGTATCGTATGTAAGTGGTTCATTCGATCGCAAAGTAATCGTAGAAATATGTGGGAGCCATATGAATTTCCAGATTCCTCTATTGGTTATTGATCAGAGAAGAGTCTCGGTCATGTATGCATAATTCATGAACCGTAGGGAGACACACTTAAGGATTCGATGTTGTTTAGTAGATATGGAATGTAAGTAGGGAGACCGAATGTTGTTCGGAGTCTCGGATGGGATCTGGGATATCACGAGGAGATCTGGAATGGTACGGAGAATAAGATTCATATAAGGAAAGTCCAATTCCGGAGTTCGGGAATGATTCCGATGATTTCACCGGAGAGGTTCTAGAAGGGTCTAGAAGGTTCACCGGACCGGAAGGGGATGGTTCATGAATGTGTCATGGATAAGTGGAATGATTGGATCATGTCCTAGGTCAGTTGGTTGAGCATTTTCAAGAGAGGAATTAAGCTCCAAATTGTAAGTCAAAAGGAAGTTTTGAAAAGTCAAATTGGAACAATGGTTTCCTAGTGGAGGAAGGAAAGAATCCTTCTTTCCCTCCAACTAGGAGAGGGAGTTGGGGAAGGATTCAAACTCCCCTCTCCCAAGGTTCCCTCTGATGACTCCTTGGTGGCACCAGAGAACTTGGTGCTTGATGTGGAGTCTTGTAGGGAACCCCAAGAGCAAGGTGTGAAGAGCACAGCAGCAAGTCTTCCCTCAGTTGAGACCGGGGTTATCGAACAAGAAGGAGGAAGGAAACGTCACAAAGGTGTTGCAAGCAACGCGGATACCTTCACAACACAAACTCAAGACTTTGCCCCAACGAATCAGTAAGGTTGTCAAGATCACCAGTTTGCTGTAACAAAGGATTAAACGTATGGTGTGGAAGGTAATGGTTTGCAACGAGTAAACAAGTAATAGTGGAGGATGTATAAATGGTAAAGATTGGACCGGGGTCCATAGTTCACTAGAGGTGCTCTCCTTAGATAAACAACATGGCATGAAGGGTAAACAAATTACAGTGGGGCAATTGACAGGAACTGAGCAAGGCATAACAATGCAATTACTAGCCAGAAAGATCCTATGAGGTTGATTGGGCAATACAACAATATACATAGACTGCCATCCAGCTGCATCTATGACTAGAAGTCCACCTTCAGGTTATCATCCGAACCCCTTCCAGTATTAAGTTGCAAGCAACAGACAACTGCTTTAAGCAAAGTGTGTAAGGTAAACAGTCCACATGTTCCATGAACAAGAGACCATTGTTTTCTCCCTAGTAGCAACAACACATCTACAACCGAAGAGATTTCTGTCACTTCCCTTGGAAACTAGAGGCATGAACCCTCTATCGAGCATAAATACCCCCTCTTGGAGTCACTAGCAACTACTTGGCCAAGATAACCACTATCAATGAAGAGCATGCAAGATCACAAACCACACAGACATGACAGAATCATAAAGACAAAACCATTAATCAAACCAACATAATAATCTCAATATCCATCGGATCCCTGCAAACACAACATGCATGATTACAAATAGATTAGATCTTGATCATGAACGGAGCTCACAAGATCTATACATGAAAGCACAAAGGAGGAGATACAACCATCTAGCTACTACATGGACCCATAGTTCAAGGTGGAACTACTCATGCATCATACCGGAGAGAAGGCCTCCAGGATGATCTCCCCTCTGGCAGGGTGCCGGGAAGAACTTTAGATCCCCCCGATCTAGGGACGATGGTGGTGGCGGATACAGACGGTTTCATGGATATTTGATCGGATACTCGGGGTTTCTGCATCGGGGGCTTCTTATAGGCGAAGGGGTGAGACCGGGAGGCGGCCAGGGCCACCAAACTCTAGCCAGGCGTGGGCCCACCTGCCCCGCGCATGGGGTGGGTCTGGCCCCCCTGGCTAGCCCCTCCGGCTCTCCTCTGGACTTCTTGTTCCCCACGGAAAGTAATTGACTTTGACATTTGTACTATCCAATTCCGAGAATATTTCTTTACTAACTTTTCTGAAACCAAAAACAGCAGAAAACAGGCATCTGGCACTGTTGCAACTTGTTAATAGGTTAGTACCAGAAAACATGTAAAAAGCACCTCAAAATGTAGACAAGCAAAGCAAAGTAGATACAAAACAAGCATGGAGCATCAAAAATTATAGATACGTTTCCAACGTATCACCCTCCCTCTCATAAATAGAGGGGAAGGGCTGCCCCAAGAGTACACACAACCAGCCCCTCCCCACAGCACCGCTGCCGTGCCGCCGCCGCCACGCCGCTGCCGGATCATCGTCATCTCCCTAGCCCCAGCCGACTCCACCTCCTCCTCTTCAGCCCTCTAAACCCTTGATCGTCAGAAAACCTAATTCCCACCATAACCTTCTTCGGCTTAGGTGAAGCCCTACATGATCTTCCCTCTACTTCTGACACCACACTGTCGTGCTGTCGGAATCACGAGGGGAGAACTACAACCTCTGCTGCCTGCTGGAACAAGGGAGAGGAAGGTCTTCGTCGAGTGTCGAACGTGTGACCGACTACATAAGCTCTGCCAAACGCAGCGCCAGAAGGATCGTCTATGCGATCTTGAGATCGGCAAGTGTACGACTACATCACCGACGAGAATCTGCTCTCGTTAACCGCTTTGAAATCTTCGAGGGTGAGTACTCTAATTGACTCATTGCTACAATCTAGTAGATAGATCTTGGCTTGTTTGTGTGCATGCGGTAGAATTTTTTTGTTTTCCATGCTAAGAACCCTTACAGTGGTATCAGAGCCGTGTCTATATTTAGATATGTGCATGAGTAGAACACAATGGTTATTGTGGGCGGTGGTGCTTTTATTATCAATTGCTTTTTGCATACTTTGCATCTTGCGGTATGATGGGATGAAGCGGCTTGGGCTAACCTTACATGGCATCGTTCATGAGACTTGCTCCACGCTTAACATGCAACTTGTATTGCATAAGTGGCTTTGCGGGTGCCTGTCTCTCCCATCATAGTAAAGATTCAATTTACAACGGATACTTGATAGTTCAAGTATCAACGGTGTGGTTCTTGTTCGTAAGTTAGAACGGCACTTTATGAAAGCCCCAAACCACGTAAAACATGCAAATAAAATTAGAGGCGTCTAACTTTGTTTTGCAGGGGTGTGCTGGGATGTGATATGGCCATGATTGTGATTATATATGATGTATGCAATGTTCCTTATTGTAAGTCGGCAACCGGCAGGAGACATATGGTTGTCTTTTAATTTCGTTAAGACCTGCGTGTCTATTATTCAAAGTAGTTGTAATAGTTGATGCTGGTGGATGACAACCATGGAGCGGTGCCATTGACCTTGACGCCACGCTGGTGATGATGGAGATCATGTTCGTGCTTGAAGATGGAGATCGGAAGCACAAGAAGAAAGGCCATATCATATCACATATTATGAATTGCATGTGATGTTAATCCTTTTATGCATCTTGTATTGCTTAGATCGCGACGGTAGCATTATAAGATGATCCCTCTCACAAAATATCAAGTTATAGAGTGTTCGTCCTTAGTAGGCACCATTTCCAAAGCTCGTTGTTTCGAAGCACCACGTGATGATCGGGTGTGTTAGATTCTGCGAGTGTATACAATGGGAGCAATCCAGATTTGCTCATGCAGAAGCTAAGGTTTGATCTTGACGAGCCTAGCATGTACAGACATGGTCTCGAAACACGGAATACCGAAAGGTAAAGCATGAGTCATATAGATGATATGATGACCATGATGATTGTTCGCCTTTGAAACTATATCATGTCACGTGATGATCGGACTTGGTGTAGTGAATTTGGTTCATGTTATCACTAAAACAATGTGAGGAATATTGTTTTGAGTGGGAGTTCAACAGCAATATGATTAAAAGTTGAACACTATTTATCATAAATTAAATCAAAGTGAATTTGCATAGTTGTTGTAGTCATTGGCATCCGTTTACCACCTTGCGCTTAGTTATAATTGAGATAATAGAACTATAGAATTCTGGTTAATTACTTTACGAACTGGTATCGTATTGTTTTGAAGTGTTAATCTAAAGTTTAAAAGTCCTATTGCAAACTTTCAGTAAGTTCCTGTTACTCCGTGAAGTTTAATAATTGGTATTAAATCAAGAGTAACAATTCCAGTGTTAGTACATAAGTATCATGTTTATCTCCATGATTCTTGATATTCAAAAGATTTTTTTAATATCAAGGTTATCTAGGAACATCATATGTGAAAGATATTGCGATATCTGAAATGATGTTTTTAACTATAACATGATAGAGTATAATATGGCAAAATTTATGTTCTCATATTTGATGGGAATTTGCAAAAGGTTGGAGATGCTAGTCGTCCTAATCCTCCAAAAGGTTTTGGAGAACAACATTATACTCGCGATTCACTATTATAAGCTAAAGCAGCTTGATCATGAATAATTCCATGATAAGGATGCAAATTTGATGTAGTTAAAATGTTTACTACACCAAGAGATTACTAAAGAATGGAATTTGAAAGAACACCAAACATTTGATGATGGTGATCTACTTCAAAGTGCAAGTTCAAAGACAATGGTATTTAACTATACATGCTTTGGACTATGTGTCATGTGTATGGCTTCACTATTGATGTTGATAGATTATTTCAAAACAGAAAAGGAAATACTGAAAGAAAATCTCATAAATATATGGCAGAAAAGAAAAGACCAGAATTGTTCAGCTTGGGTATATAGAGGATATACGTGTTATGGTTGTATTCTTTGCTTGTTAAATAATGTGGTTCTTAAGTATTAGATACTGAATTTGTTGGTGTAAATCGTCATACGAAACAACACAATTCATGAACTATAATGTCCTAAGTAACCAGCAAAAGAGTATGTGATGATGTTCATCGAGAACAAATAAAGGGTTATTGTGTTGCTCATTGAAATCAAAGCTTGCCTTCAAGATTTATTTTATTAGATATTATGAGAACAAAAGGGTTGTTCAAATAATTGTCGTAATCCATAAAAGATGGATGATTTACAAATCTCGTTGGATAAATCACATCCATAAAACTAGTGCTAAAAATGTCGAAAGACAAATTGATTGAAAGATCACTTAGGAAGTGACATCGCCGTTTAAATTATATTGGAAAGAAAACATGAAAAAACCCCATGTGGATGGAATTTTGGAGTCTTTTAATTTTTGATCAAATGACACTTGTGAAACTTTCCTAGAGATAATTAAAACTCTGTTCATAGGCCAAAAGGGAACGAATGACTAGCTTATTAGATCTTGTACATATAGATGTATGAAGTCCATTACGTGTAGTCAAGAGCGATGGATTTCAACTTCATATGATTTCTCCGAAAATTTGAGTGAATATATGAATATTTACTTAATGAGGATGAAGTGTGAAACATTTGAAAAGTTCAAAAAACTTTCAAGATGAAGTGCAAAATCAATGTAATAAGAAAATAAAGAATTTATGATAGGATCATAAAGGAATATATTTGAGTTACAAGTTTAGCATAATACCTTAGATTTGAGGAATCGTTCTGTGGATTTGCATTTCCTAAAACACCGTAAGAGTATGGAGCGTTCGAGATATGTAATGAAACCTTGTTTGACATGGTAAGATCATAGGTGTAATTTATAAAAATGCCATTATATTTTAAAGATTAAAGCTTTAGAGACTACCGTGTTCCCACTAAAAAGAGCTCCATCATAATCTATTGAAATGACACCATATAAAGTTATGGTTTGGGATAAAACCCAAGTTGTCCTTTCTTAAACATTGGTATGCTATGCATAAGAAAGATGTTTGCAACCAAAATCGGATGAACATATCTTTGTATGTTATTTCGAATAATCGTTGAGTATTCTTTCATAACACCAAAGACAAAAATGTTTATCACTTAGAACGTCAAGTTTCGTTAAGAAAGGAATCACACCTGAAAAGTTAAGTGGGAGGACAATAGAACTTTGATAAGGTTAACAGAACCTTAGCTATATGTGCAAAGTTGCGCAGCGCCGAAAAGTGTTCCGGAGGCAGCAACAATGCTCATGGCTCACGTGCCTCAAAGGTTGTGGTCACGGAAGTCTAAGTTCCTATTGAACCAAGAAGGTCGGATAAACAATCAGATACCAAGATTTGAGGGTTGAATCATTATTTGACAATAATGAACCGACTACATGCAAAGAAGCGATGATGGGCCCTGACTCCGTCAAATGGCTTGGAGCCATAAAATCCGTGATAGTTCCATACATGAGAAATCAAGATTTTAACTTGAAAGACCCTCTGGAAAGGTGTAAAACCTTACAGTCGTGTTCGGATCTATAAAGAAATAGACATGGATGTTTCACAACTATGAAATAGTCAACATGTTGGGAAAGAGTTCACAACAATGTTCAAAGGTTGACTATGATAAGATTTGATCTTTCATAGCTATATTTAGTCTAGAAGGATTAATGTAGCAACCACTAAATATATTTTTGTTATGTGGTAGTTGAATAAACAAAACAAGTTCTTATAATAGAATTGTTACCTATGACGTGTGCATAACACGGTCCAAAGGTTTTTTTAATTCAAGTGATGCTAAAATCATATGCAAACCTCAATGGTTGAAGTAAGCATCGAGGAGTTGGAATCTTCACCATGATGAAATTGTTAAAAGAGTTTAAATTTATCAGAGATGATGAAGATGCTTGCACTTGCAAGAAATTAAGTGGGAGCGCTAAGACATATTTCTAATACATTATGTGGAATACATGTTGTTCATTGGAAATGATGTATCTTTTATTAACACATGTTAAGAATTTCATCTTGATGAAATACTTAGGCAAAATACGACTATTTGACATCAATATCTATATAGATAGATTGGGACGCTAATATGGTTGAGCCAAATGTGCATAGATGAGATATTGCATGAGTTCAATATGGAAATGACAAGAAAGGTTCTTGCCACACAGAAAGGATTAAATCAAAATTCAAGTGTATCGACACTTGGTAAGTGAAACAAAGATTCAAGTATAGATTGATACTTGATGTATGAAATCACAAAGAGTATTTATATCAATCATACTGTGACATGTACAAATCCAGATATGTACTATGCTTTAAATGTTATGAGCATATACCAGAATCATTCATAATATGATCATTGGACGATAGTAAAGATATTCTTATGATCTTTTGGAAGAACTAAGAATATATTATTTTTGTAGATGTGACCAATAGATGATTAGTTCATTGTAAAAGTACTACATTGATACTAGTTTTTTCACAATGTACAAATTAAGTTTATCTCAATCTAAACTAGGGGTGGCACAATTAATGGAAAGTAAGTTCCATAATGGATTTGGATGAGTTCCAAAGTTAAGACATTGTGACAAATACTACAACAAAAGGCTAAGTATATGACTGCTATTATAGCAGCAAAAGAGGGCATTTGTGTCAAGTAGTTTGTTATCAAACTAGGTGTAGTTCACAGCAGGATAGTACTATGAAGATATATTGTACGACAATATTGTCAACATGTTTTAACCCCAAGGAACTAAAGGTTTCACCAAAGGACCAAATTTATACAAAGCCATCTCATTAGATAATGAGTGATGCGTAGAGACGCAAAGACATCCAATTACACACGAACCTAAAAGTGTCGGATCCGAAGATCATTTGACCACTAGCAATCGTGTACATACAACACCGGAAATCCATAGGTGTTGAATACACAAAGATTTGAAACTAGATTATTGTATCTAGTGCAAGTGGGAGACTGTTGGAGATATGCCCAAGAGGCAATAATAAAGAGGTTATTATCATATCTTCATGCTTATGATAAATGTTTGCATACCATGCTATAATTGTATTAACCGGAAACATTAATACTTGTGTGATTTGTAAACATAAAAGAGTCCCTAGTAAAGCCTCTTGTTAAACTAGCTTGTTGGTTAATATATGATCATGGTTTCCTGATCATGAACATTGAGATGTTATTAACAACAAGATCATATAATTAGGATAATGGTGTGATGGACATACTCCTATAGATAAGCATAGCATAAAGATCAAGTCATTTCAATAGTTCGTTTGCTATAAGCTTTCTGATACATAGTAACCTAATTCCTTCGACCATGATATCATGCTAATCACCATCACCGGATGGATGCTTTGATGACATCAAACACCACACCGTAACTGGGTGGCTATAAAGGTGGCATTCAATGTTCGGAAAGTATGTGTTGAGGCACATGGATCAAGAGTGGGATTTGTCCATCCATATGATGGATAGATATACTCTGGGCCCTCTCGGTGGAATGTCATCCAATTAGCTTGCAAGCATGTTACTGGCTCACAAGCGATGACATATCACACGAACGAGAAAAGAGTACTTATCGGTAACGAGGTTGAACTAGGTATGCAGAGATACCAACGATCAGACCTCTGATAAGTAAACTATCGCGAGACAAAGGGAAATTGGTATCGTATGTAAGTGGTTCATTCAATCGCAAAGTAATCATATAAATATGTGGGAGCCATATGAATTTCTAGATTCCTCTATTGGTTATTAATCGGAGAAGAGTCTCGGTCATGTCTGCATAATTCACGAACCGTAGGGAGACACACTTAAGGATTCGATGTTGTTTAGTAGATATGGAATGTAAGTAGGGAGACCGAATGTTGTTTGGAGTCTCGGATGAGATCCGGGATATCAGGAGGAGATCCGGAGTGGTCTGGAGAATAAGATTCATATAAGGAAAGTCCAATTCCGGAGTTCGGGAATGATTAGATATCACAATGATTTCATCGGAGAGGTTCTAGAAGGGTCTAGAAGGTTCACCAGACCAGAAGGGGAATGGTTTCATGACTGTTTAATGGTTAAGTGGAATGATTGGATCATGTTCTAGGTCACTTGGTTGAGCATTTGCAAGAGAGAAATTAAGCTCTAAATTGTAAGTCAAAAGGCAGGTTTGAAAAGTCAAACTAGAACAATGGTTTCCTAGTGGAGGAAGGAAAGAATCCTTCTTTCCCTCCAACTAGGAGAGGGAGTTCGGGAAGGATTCAAACTCCCCTCTCCCAAGCTTCCCTCCCTCTCATAAATAGAGGGGAGGGGCTGCCCCAAGAGTAGACACAACCAACCCCTCCCCACACCACCGCCGTCGCGCCGCAGTCGCCCAGCGCCGCCGCGCCGCGCCACCGTCGACGACTCCACCTCCTCCTCTCCGGCCCTCTAAACCCTAGATCGCCAGAAACCTTAATTCCCACCATAAACTGCTCCGGCTTAGGTGAAGCCCTGCATGATCTTCCCTCTACTTCTGACACCACACCATCGTGCTGCCGGAATCACGAGGGGAGAACTACAACCTCTGCTGCCTGCTGGAACAAGGGAGAGGACGGTCTTCATCGAGTACCGAACGTGTGACCGACTACGGAAGCGCTGCCGAACGCAGCGCCGGAATGATCGTCTATGCAATCTTGAGATCGGCAAGTGTACGACTACATCACCCACGAGAATCTGCTCTCGTTAACCGCTTTGGAATCTTCAAGGGTGAGTACTCTAATCGACTCGTTGCTACAATATAGTAGATAGATCTTGGCTTGTTTATGTGCATGCGGTAGAAATTTTTTGTTTTGCAAGCTATGAACCCTTACAGGTATCACAACTGAACAGGTGAAGAAGAAGTTACTCTCTATATCCTTGAAAAGGAGAGCTGAAAAATGGTAGTAGCTGCTGAAGAATGGACAATCCAGGGAATGGGAGGAAATGGCTTCTCTCTTTTATTCTAAATTCTATCCTCCCAGTGAAATTCATAAGGATAGAAATCTAATATATAAATTTTGGCCTCGTGATGGAGAGAGTACAACACAAGCTTGGGGGATATTGAAGTTACTAATTCTTAAATGTCCTATTCATGAACTCCCTAACAATATCATTATCAACAACTTTTATGCTAGGCTTTCTCTTCATGATAAAGATTTACTAGATGCTTCTTGTGCTGGATCATTCATGCGTATGAAGGAAGAAGCTAAATGGGATCTCTTAGACCGTATTCAAGAGAACACTAAATCTTGGGAGAATGATAAAGGAAGAAAGTCAGGTATAAGTTATGATTATGAATGCATAAAATCTTTTATGGGAACTGATGACTTCCGTGATATTAGTAATGAGTTTGGTCATGACTCCCAAAGTATTGCCAATTGTTTTAAGGCCTTTGCATCTTACATAGAAATTCCCAAAAAGAAGTGGAATAAGTACCGTGCACCTAATAAAGATGTTAGTCATGTTCCTGTTGGAAGCACTAAAGTTTGTACTACTAATCATATTGTGTCTGAACCTTATGTTGAGAAAATAACTTTCCCATCTAAGGTAAAGGAGTATTCTATGATGATTAGTGCGAATAACAAAGGTACAAAGAAAATTATGGAACCTGATGAGCAAATTAATATTGATCTTGTGGTAGCTATTGTGAAAGACCCTGTCACTGGAAATATAGAGGATGAGCATATTGTCTTCTGTGAGGACACTTCTAATATTTTCTCTCATCATAGTAATGCTAGAAAAGCTAGTGTCCCTGTGCTTTCTGTTAAAATTTGTGATCGTTGCTATTATGTTTTATGTGATATTGGTGCTAGTTCTAGTGGTATTCCTTATGAGCTTTATAGGGAAATTATGCATGAAATTGGTCCTTATGAGCTTGAGGACATTGATGTGGTTATTCACCTTGATAATAAGGAAACCATTTTCCCTATTGGTATTGTAAGAGATGTGCAGGTACTTTGCGGTAAGATTAAGTATCGTGCTGATTTTCTAGTGCTTAATTCAACAGCTAGTAAAACTTTTCCTAACATTTTTGGTAGACCTTTCTTAAACACTTGTGGAGCTATTATAGATTGTAAGAAGTAGAAAGTTTTAACTAAGTTTGATGGAGATTCTTATGAGTTTAACTTTTCCAAATTTGCTAAAGCTACTTGTGAAAATATGTCACATCCCAAGATTTTCAAATCTTGTAATGTGAAAATAAATGAATAAAATAAAACTTTGTTTAATTTTCAGAGCCAGAAGAAACTTTTTGGAACTCAATGGGAACCTCAAACCCATCTGAATTAAAAATAAACCTAAAGGGATTTAAAAAGATAAACATTTCATAAAAGTTAAAATAAAAACATTTGGAAATATTATTTGAAACAATTAAATGAAAAGATTTGTTTTCAAATGAAATAGAAGTTTATAAATAAAGATTTTTTTTGTAAAACCAAAATTAATCCTTGGCCAAACTTTGGGAATTAAAAACATTTTATTTTAAATAAAATAGCAAAGGTTTATTTAAAAATAATAAAGGATTGTTTAAATAAAAATAATAGGGATTTAATATCCAAATTTTATTAAAGTAAAGGCTTTTTCCATTTTAAATAGACATTAAAACCTATTTATTTATTTCAAATAAGTTTACCAAATAATTTATATTCTCAAATAAAACCTACTGAAGAGTTTTGGTTTTACTTTTAGTTTTCAAAATAAAGATATTAATAAAATAAGTCCTAATTGATATAATAATGAAGTCTATTGAAATTAATTATTAAAGGATCCTAAAATAAAAGGTTATGTTATTTTGTTTTAAACAAGTTTCCAAATATTCTTGGTTTCCAAATAAAACCTACTGATTGGATTATGAAAGGGTTGGGAATTCAAATGAAGATTTTATTAAATAAATCAAACTATATTAAATAAGTAAAGGACCCTTTTATTTAATTAATAAAGGGATATTAAAACATCATTTTATTTGATAATTAGATTGTGTTAATAAACAGAACTATTTGCAATATCACAAAGTTTGGATGTCACTTGATTTGATTTAAACATTGTTTGACTTGAGTGAAGTATTGAATAATTGATTTGAATTTCAAAACAGGAAAATAGAAATAGAAAAAGAAAAGAGTTCAGAAACAGGAAAAATATAAATACAGGTCGACCCAACCCATCAGCCCACTAAGGCCCAGAACCAGCCTAGCTAATCTTTCCCCAGAGAAAACGATTCACACCCACTAACAGACTCGCGCACAGTATGACAGGTGGACCTTTCCCCCTCGTTTCTTTCCCACTGATAGGTAGACCCCACCGCTACTGTTCTTCTCTCACACCCGCGCGACCCCTTCTTCCTTCCTCGTCGCCGTTTCCTGCTGTGATTCCGCTGGGCTTAATTCATCATAATACCGCCACCATTACTCGCTTTGACTGTGCTCGATAAAACGCCAAATCTTTCCCTTCCGTTCCCCTCAGACCCCAACCTCTCTTCGCCACCAGGCTGCGCCAATTTCATCTGAAACCCCGCACTGCTCCGACGAGCTCGCGAGCTAATTCCGGCGAGCCCAGCCACCGCCTTGCCTTCCCAACCACACGGACACATTCCCCAGACCTAGGTGCTTCTACCTGTACCCTCCGTTCAACCGCGGGCGCCTCAGAACCTCGACTCCGACAAGATCCGACAGCGTCGCCGTCCGTTTCTACTCCGGCGACAACTTTCAGGTGAACCAGACCGCCCCGACCCCTCTCGTTCACGCACATAGCATCGCCTTGCTCATGCACATCTGAATGTACTCCTGTTTTGCCTTAGGGCGATCTGCAGCAACGACTCCTACCGCCACCACCGTCTGACTTAACTCCGACGAGCATTTCTGGTACGCATCTGACTACCCCGCGCCTCCTCGTTCACACCCCCGCACTCGCCACACCTTTATGCATCTAACCGCATCGTTGATTTGCTTTGGGGTGATCCTCAGCGACGTCTATGACGACCACCTGAAGCACCGACGCCAGCAACAACTCCGGTGAGGAATTGCCGTAGAACCCGAGCGCCCCCTGCCTCCCCATCAGCACGTTGAGCTTCCCCAAGCGTCTGTGAACTCGGTGAGCCTCCCCTTTTTCTCCCTCGCTTCCTGTATCACCGGAACCATCATCGACCGACCGCTCCGCCGCCGGTACCCACCGCAGCGCCGCTCGCAAATGGCCGAGCACGCTAGCACCGTAGGATCTGGATATGACGGTTACGATAGATCACTTAATCGCGAAGAGGTACGAGACCTGCGCCGCACGATCTCATTTAGATCCAACGGTTACAGAGCGTGATCCGCAGCGAAGCGGTACCGTCCAGTAGAATCCTGCCGCGTGTCCCTGTTCTGATTGAAAACTGAATTAGAAACCAGATTTAAAAGCAATTTTCAAACCATTGTAACTTTCAAACCACACGTCCAAATTTGACAAATTTTATATCAATGGATTCAGGAGAACAAGCCCTAGCCAACCATGGCCTTGGTTTGGAAAATAGTATCTGTTTGTTTGTTTGTTTTTGCAGATTCTTTGGTGAGCTAGTTTAGAGTATAAAAAATTGTTTAAAATTAAATTTAAGGATAAAAACTTTGCAAAAGGATTTGTAGTGACCATACTGACCCTAGGAACCAACCCTTGGTGTTAAAAGTGATTTTGGTAAAATTTAGGTTGAATTATTTAACTTAGCCATTTTCTAGCCAAATAAACTCATTGATTTTATGATGGAAATGTTTTTGCAAGGAAAACCTTAGGAAAAATTTTTTGGACAAAAACTTACACCAAGCTTTGCCAAGAGCAACTCACTTGGTTAAAAACATAAAGTTTTGAGTGACAAAAATAATTTTTACCACATAAAATGTTGAATGGATTTTAAAATGGTCTTGAGATAAAACCCATTTACAAATGACTTTGCCATTTTGGTAAATGACCAATTTGGAACCTTACAAAGTTATAAACCTAGTGGAGACCAACCTTGCAATAGAACCATCCCTTGCATTCTTATGCATGAATTAGGTTCCATTTTTTTTGTGAGAGTGAAGTTGATGTTTGACTTTGATGTGGAATGTTAGTTGATTTTGTTTTGCTTGATTGACTTGTAGTGAATTTAGCAAAGTGTGAGACTAGCAAGATCAAGGAGTAAAACCTCATTCCCTACCAAAAAGGCAAGTTACACTATCATACAAAAGACCTACTATTTTCATATACTTAGTGGATTTTGTAAACATGCATGAAAATGTTTTATACCTATGCTATGCTAATTCTAATAGGATTCCCTATACACTCCTTAGTGAAAATATTGAAGTTGTACATGCTTAGCCATGCTATGTTTTGAAAAGAGATACATGTTGAGATTTTACAAAGGTTGAGAAAAGGACTGGTGTTTTTACATAATAAAACAAGGACTCAATGAACCACCTAGGTGGTGGACACTTTATGTTTTGGAGAAGGTGGCAACAAAAGGGAACCATGTCTATGGCAATCACTTTGTGTTGTGCTCCAAATGAAAACCACCTAGGAAACTTAGAGATTGAACATGTTTCTCCAATTGTGGCTTTCGTGTGCAACCACATGCTATTATGGCTCTGGCTTAGTCAACTACATTAGGAAGACCCATACATTGTCTTTAGTTACCGGACATGGGGATCTGGAATGCTTCATGGGGGCTGAAGACAAGCTAGCAATGATGTATGGGAGGACCTTTTGGAAAGACTTCGTCACACTCTCAGTCTGCCGGTACTCCATCTTGGTGAGCACTAATCCAGTAGGCCACTGGTGGCAACAAGATGGGATTGTGTCATGTGGGTAAAGTGTACTCCTTCTGCAGAAGTTAATAAAAATCTAAGTACTTAGCCGTGTCCCCGGTTATGGACAATACTGAGCAACTAAAGTTTGAACCATGGGAGATCTCGACATTCCAACTTCTAATATAAAAACTTGATGCACTTGGGGGTACCAAGGAATTCAAAGAGATTTTGTTAAGATTGTTGCACTTGGGGTTACCAAGGTGCTCAAGAGCATGATGTACTTGGGGTTACCAAGGGACTCATGAGATTTTGATAAAAACTTGATGCACTTGGGGTTACCAAGTAGCTCAAGGGATTTTGACAAGGACTTGAACACTTGAGTTTCTACCAAGGAGTTCAAGGAACTTGGAAAAGAGATTTGACAAAGAACCAAAACCATTTTGAAAAGATAGGATAAATGTTGCTTTATGCAAATAAGCCCTAAACTCTACTTAGCCAAATATGCATGTATTGATAGGATCCACTCATATTTACATAAAAGTGAAGCTTGCCAATACAATTCAAAATTTATTGACCCTTGTGGCTGTAACTTGTAATGTTGCAGGTTGATTGTTTATTTATATGAAGATTGTTTGATTGACTAGGACTACAAAGTCTACAACCAACATCTACCTGTGGAATTTTGAAGATGAAGGACCCATGACTATATTTATTCCGCTGCAATGTAAAGTAATAGCCAAATGAGCTATGTATGATGTAATAAAATTATGTTATTCCTGGTTATAAAGTATGTTATGACCTTTGTTTCTGGATATTACATCTTAACTGTGGATGCTAGCTATTGATCCAGGGACTAGCATTGTAAAACACAGGAGGCTCTATCTTATTAAATATTGGGACCTCTACAAAATAGCTTGCCTAATAAAGATTTCAGGATGGAACAACTTGCTTCTATTGATCCATTTTATGACCTGGGGATCTTTTTGATGACTGTAATTATGCTCATTCTGATGATAAAGTTGTTAAAAGTGACAGTTATATTGTCAATTTTATTCAAAGTGCTAATGAAAGTTATTATGAGAGAGGGAAACATGGTTTTATGCATCTCAATAATGTTAAGTTTCCCCGTTTTATGTTGAAAGATTTAAAGTTGCATTTGTTTTGTCTTCCTATGCTAGTGGCTTTTTTTCAACAATTTGTTTTCTCATGATACCCCCATGCATAGGAAGTGGGTTAGACTCAAATGTGTTGGTTATTTGCTTCTTGAAGATCTCTTTCACTTCAGATATATATATCCTATGTGAGCATCTTTGAAATTATCAATCCTAACTTAAAGGCATTAAAGAAAAGTACTTGTTGGGAGATAACCCAAGAATTTGGTTGAGTATTGGAAGTTATTACCTCAGTAACAACCGCTCCTTATCCTTTTTGTTTTGGTTTTGGAGTCAAGTTCAACTACTTTTGAGAAGTAGAGGACTTGTGAAAAGTGGCTGTCCTGGGACAGATTTTTGTGCTGCATTGCAAAAAATTGTGAGGAAGCTCAGTATTTCGGATTGAGTTGTATTGTTTTGTGCTTGTTCTCCAAGTTGTTACCCAACTTTCATTAGTTTTGCACTTTTTGATTTGAGCAACAGAGGGTTTTCGAAAAAAATCAATATTTACCTGCTGGTCTGTTTTAACAGATTTCTGCCATCATTTGCATTTGCCTCTTTTGTCGATTCCCTTCCAGATTCTTTTGGGTTTCCAGAAAGGAGTTGCTACAGTAGCTTTTGTTTTGATGGATTTCAGTTGAAGTGTTAACATAAAGGTTTATTGTTTTTGCTTACACTAATGTTGCCATTGAAGTTTGTGTTTTTCCTTGTGAGAAAAGGAATTTCTAGGAGAAGGAGAAATGGAGTCTGCAGAGTTCATCTTTGATTAGGTAAAAGTGGTGAAAACAGAAGGTTCGTGAAAGCCTAATGTTTTTATATTTTTTGATGTCTTTACTACATAAGGAAGGTTACGAAATGAAACAGAGGACGAAACGGAGGCCGGGGTGGTCACACCCACCCCCGGCACGGGCCCCAGCTGGCCGCGCCTGGAGGTGGTGTGAGCCCCCCGAGCTCCATCCCCGCCTTGTTTTCGTATCATCACCTTCCTTATGCATTTAAACTTCGTAATATATAACCCCATGGATCCCCCGAGGTTCGTGTATCATGTTCTGGTCTTGTTTATGTTTTGATCTGTTTCTGTTAGGCAGATTCTCAGTTTTGGAGTAAAAAAGTATTCCTCTGGATCACCCATGGAGAATTTCCCCACGGATGTCATCAACCCGTACATGTATGAGTTGAGAATTCATCCTAAGGAGTTTATTCTCAATGATGGGAAGGTGCAGATGAAAGAAGTTCAAGGCCCTAAAGGAGAAGGTAGTCTAGAAGACAGGATGGAAGCATTGGAGCAGGAAGTTTTCAGGTACAAGAAGATGGCAGAATGCGAAGTAGATGTTATTCAAATGATAAGTTCAGAACTCATCGCCAAGCACGAGGAAGAGGTTGCTGAGCTCCGAGAAGAAATCTTCTCGCTCCGTCAGACCACCAACCAATTACAAACACAGCTCTATGACATACAAAATCAAAACTGTGAGTATGCGGCTAGATTTAACCGCAGAATCTCTGCTGCTAGTTTCAGGATTGCGGATACCAGGACGTCCTTTTTGGATGGGGAACCTTTGCCCTGGAAGTTTTATGATGACAAGATAAAACCATTACCAAAGGAGTAATTCGTCATCAAGTTTGGCATCCCCTTGTCTTGTTCCAAGCTTGGGGGAGTGCTGCGGTATCACATCATTATCTTTTATCTTTTACCTTTTTAGTTGATTCATATCTTTGGTAGAGAAGTTATCTTATAGGTTGGTTTGCATTGTGGAAGTATCTCTCCTTTAGTTGATTATCTATGTATCCCTTGGTGTGAGTGCCTTTATGGAATATTTATGAGAAGTTTCATCTTTTACTTTTTGCATTTCTTATTTTAGTTTGCAATCTCTATTATATTATTGATCTTGTTGATCAGTATTGTCATCACTTTGGGAGCATCAAGTAAATCTAAATTGGTTTTGTCAAATCGAGCTCTGGTCAGTAGCAACACTTTTTGAGGTTTGAAAGGAAAAGATAAAAAAGCTTACAGGTATTTTGTATCATTTATTTTCTTTCTTGATTGGCTCATAAGCTTAGTATTATTTATTTGAGATCTTTTGTGTCTTCAAAGAAGATTGCATGTTTGGCTTTATCACTTGTAGGTCTGCTTGTTTCTTTCAACTCTTTTGCTTGCTACCAAGCCTTGCTAGCCAAAAACCTGTTTTGAGAAGGCATTCTTCTCATGCATCCAATCCCTTTGAACCAAACCTATGCCATTTGTGTCCACCATATCTACCTATTACCATTATTGCTATTCCAAGCAAATTCTCAAGCATCATCTATCTTTCGAATTAAAAACTATTTTGTTATGAGAAAACTAGTTAGTAAAGCTCTCACGAACTTGATGGCACACCTTATTTTCTTGCCCCTAATAGACTTGAACCATTGTGTCATCGAAGTTGTATATGCTTGCATCTATATGTTGGGATTAGCAGAACCGTGCTGTCATGGGGAATGCTTTCAACACTTATGGATACTTATCCAGTTGATATCATGCTCTTTTGTTTGCGGATGTCGTTGGTGTGAAATAAAAAGGGAGCTTGTGAGTCCATGGAGTGATGTATGTGTGTTAGAAAAACGCCTAGGCCGCTAGACTAGGCCACGCCTAATCATGGTGGAAACTTGCAGCATCACTATAATGAGCAATCTGTGAATCATCCTTAATAAAATGCTATGCAAATAGTAAAAAAAATATCGCTGAGATGCTCATTGTCTGCTTGCCTTGTCATTTTGGTTATGGGATAGCTCTTGTACCATGTGCAAGGGGTACCCTGTTGGCGGTTCTTTATGATACACATGTACTTACAATGACAAGAACTTACCGGTAACTAAAGTTGAGTAGCACGAGGAGCGGCCCTCATACTCAAGGGACATGAGGTTGCTAACTTAAATTTCGTCAAGCATATACTCCATCCTTGTTCACTTTAACCTTAATCATATCAAGATGCCTATGATAGGGGCAATGAGGGCTTAAAGCTAGTAAGTATCATAATCTTTTGGATGCTCTTTATGACTTGAAATCCCTGCTTCCCTCTATGAAGGGACCTTTCTCCTATTTTATAAGTTGAGTCAGTAAACCTTATTCCTCTCTATCTCCAGCAAGCATTTGACTTGTTGTGTTTCAAGCATTCATATGATGATTTATTCAATCATGTTCTCTATCTTCCTTGTTTGCACAAGACTCTTATCTATTGAGTATTACTTTGAAAGCCATCATTGTGAAAAAACCTTTTTGAGCAAAGAGTGCTCCTGTTGTAAAACTTCTTCAAAAGCTTTTTGTGAAACTGTTTGCCAGCTGTTCTCTGACCAGGAACAAAGTTTGCCAATTCCAATTATGATTTATCTGTATGCATCTCTATTGTGACTCTTGTATTTGTTGCAAGCCAAGTTATATAATGGTGAGTTGCCTTATTCTATGAGTTGTGTAATGGTAAGTGTGATGCTTCTTGTTCGTATTCTTTTATCGACACTTCACTTCATAAACCTGTGGGCATGTTTACTGAGCTCGGTTTTCGCTTAGGGACAAGCGAATGTCTAATCTTGGGAGGAGTTGATATGTCCAATTTGCATCACCATTCTATATCATAATTTGCCTCTATTCGTTGATATGTGTCTCATTATAAGGAGTTACTTATGTCTTTCCCTCTGTTTTTGCATGTTGGATGATTCTTGGAGGATGAACTGCCGGAGTCAGGATTCTGATGGAAAGAGAGGGTGTTTTGATGCAATTTCGCGAAGACCAAAAAATTACCAGAAAAATATTTTGATGTAAAGTTATATTTTCCTAGAAGACAAAGGAAGCCAGAAGGGGAGGCGTAGCTGGGCCACAGGGGGCCCACACACCCCCAGGCGCGGCCCAACTGCCCCACGCCTGGAGGAGGTGTGGCCCACCTGGCCGGCCTCCGAATCTTCCCTCTCGCCTATAACTTCCTCTCGGAACCCTAATACCAGGGGAGCGACCACAAAAAGATTTTTGCCGCCTTTGCGGGGCGGAAAACACCGAGAGAGAAAGAGCTCTCTGGCAGAAAGATTTCTGCCAGGGAAATTCCTTCCTGGAGAGGGGAGATCGTCGCCATCAACACCGTCATCAAGCTAGGCTTCATCGGGATCATTATCATCATCCACACCATCATCTCCACCAGCACCATCATCACCACTCCATCTCGATGTAACAATAGTGTTGGATCTTGCATTAATTCTTAGGGGAAACTTTCCCGACGTTGATTGCTATTGTAGTTGATGCTTGTGAGTGGAACCATTGGATTATTGTTTATGTTCAGATCGTTATCCATCACCATATCATCTTTGATCTTGATCCATATGATATCTTGTGAGTAGTTCGTTTAGTTCTTGAGGACATGGGAGAAGTCATGTTGTTAGTAGTGGATTTGTGTTGAGTTATTATTCAATGGTTTAGTATTTAAGTTGTGGTGCTATTCTTCTAGTGGTGTCATGTGAACGTCGACTACATGATACTTAACCATTTATGGGCCTAGGGGAATGCATTGTGTATTTGGCTACTAATTGTGGGGTTGTCAGAGTGACAGAAACCTGAACCCCGTTTAGGACACCATTGCATAAGGGAGCATAGGATCTCAGAGTTTAAGGCTGTGATTAGGTTTATATCTTAATTACTTTCCTGTAGTTGCGGATGCTTGCAGGGGGTCCAAGTAAGGTCGATACATTAGCACAGGTTCACCCACACAACACTTACAACACCAAAGAAGAGTACTTAGCTATATGAAGCGAAAGCACTTGACAGAATTCCCATGTGTCCTCGAGAATGTTTGGTCCTTATAAGTATTTCCACAGGCTTGTCCTTTGCTAAGAAAGGATTGAGCCACTTGCTGCAGTTGTTTGTTGTCTTTATTACTTGAAATTTGTTTTGTTGCTTTATCAGAAAACCCCTAAAATCCTTTTGCTAAGTATTTACAGAGATTTCCTGCTCCATACCACTAGTTAACACCTTCTGCTCCTTGTTGGGATCGACACTCCTATTTATCGAAAGTAGTACGATACACCCCCTATACTTGCGGGTCATCACCTGCAGACCTGGCCAGGATTGGAGTTGCCGAGTGAACGAGCTGTGACCTTCCAGCTATACCCGGATTTGCCCTGTAGTATGCTTCATTCAGCTTTCCTGCTGCTTTCACCAACTCGTTTACTCGTTCCTGTTGCTGCCTCTACGGCTCTCAACTTCGCTGCTGACGTATTGTATGTCGGTTGAATGACAGTCTTGTTTCTACACTCTGGGGTTATTTTGGACGTAGCATCCGCCAGCTCTGAGGTTCCTTCCTCTTATCCTTGTTGCTTTAAGCCAGGTCTTAGCTCCCTTGACTCGGTTCGCCGAGTTATATTTTCGGATTGTGATTTCCATATCCTTTTGTTGCTAGGCTAATTCCTTGGCCTTTTCCAGCACCTTTTTCCTGGTTTCCTCTAACTCGGCTTGCATGCGCGCCGGGTCAGCCGCTGATGCCACTGGCTCTGCTAATTTTTCTATTGCTTCCTGCAACTATTTGGCTCTTTTACTCCTAGCTATGTTCTCTGGCTTCTCCGGCGGTGCCTTCGCATTTCTCGCTGCTCTTGGCGTTGCGTCCAGGTTTTCTTCCTCGGCATTATCATTCACTACAAGAGCTACTGGAGGTGCTGGGGGACGCGAGGGATCAGGCATAGTCATCATTACCTTGGCAGAGACGAGCTGATGAAGCTTCCCTGTGGCATGAACCGCAGGTGGATCCGGCGCCAAGATGACGTGATCCGGGTATGCACGCTCCACGCGCACCGCGACGTAGACTTGGTGCTCGCCGAACTCGATGAAGCGACCGCTCCTCAGGAACGGTTTGGTCCTGAAGCAGCCCGCGTTGTTCTTGGCAAAATTGAGCGCTCCAAACCTCTGAATGAGGCCAGAGTATACACGCGCGCCCGTTGTGGCGATGATGTTGCCTGTCCGGATGAAAACTCCAGCAAACGTCTGCTTCTGGCCCACGGTAGGCGCCAACTGTCGTGGTGGTGTCATGGCAGATGCCATGGGTAGGCTTAAGCTGGGTGCCGAATGGATGCTTGAGGTAACCGGGGAGGGAGTGCATGGTCTAACCGCGCACGATGAACACGAAGAACTCTCCAGATTTATGATTTTTATTGCTCCAAGTGGTTTACAAGTGCTCCTTGAGCCGTTCAACCATAGCCTCAGGGCACTAGCACACTACTTGTTCCAACCTCCTTAAACCCTAGCTATGCCCCTGCTTATACAGGCGATGGGTAGATAGGTTACAACTTTGGTCCCTATGGTTTACTGTTTGGATCTTTACCCTTACTGTGCGGGCTGGGTCACGGGCCAGCCCCTAGCCCTTGACCCAGTCCATAAAGCTGTATTTCCAACGGTCTTCATGTACGTAGACTCTAGCTATTTCGCATCATCGGTGCTTTGATACGCCAGCCCTTGTTTTTTACGTCACCTGACTCCTTTTATGTCACTCGACTGTGCCCTTCTCTTTTGACCATGCTTTTCTATGGTCCCTTCTGGTTCTTACTCGGAAAGCTGCCATGCGTCCTTCTTGACTCGACCTTCCCTCGTGAAACCCGACTCGATGCTACCTACAAAGTAAACAACTTTGTCATATACGGGCCGACATACTTCTTATGTCGGTCTTACATAGGCTTCGTATCTTGGCCGTTATGACCCGGCATGTGGTTTCTTCGACTCGTCCTAAACCAAGCTAGGCAATGTTTTATTCTTTATGACCCTACCGAGAGTTATCCCCGACGGGTAATTAACGATTTGACTTTTCATAGTCTCAGACGGCGAGCATGATTTTCAATCACAATTGAATGCAATGAATATTTAAATTAGAAACACTAATCATACATCATGAAAAAGAATTACATGATGATGCAGTGCATCCTTATTTTTATATGCTTGATCTACTAGCTCCGACCCAAATTAGTTGACTAAAATTTAAAATACGAATGAATTTAATAGTAAATCATGTCTAAATATAATTAAATCTTAAAAAATCTAAGTAACTAATTTGGGTCGTAGAGAGTACTCACAACCAGTGGTCAGAGTTTTGTATCGGGCCTCATGCATTCATAATGACACTCTCGTGTGTTCTAAGTTGTATTTTGTTTTGGAAATGGAGACACAACAGGAGAAGACGGATACGCCGACGCCCAGGTCCCGTCGGCGTAAATCCTGTCAGTGTAGGCTGGCCCGACGGCTGCCGTTTGCGTATGGTCGTCGGCGTACAACTCCGTAGGCGTAGCCCCTTTACCCGTCGGCGTAGAAAAATCGTCGGTGTATATAGTTACGCCGACGTCTTTGTCGTTAACGTAGACCATATGGGTCTTATCTAGATGACTAATGACCGTTTGGCTATGCCGACGGCTTTCCCGTTGTCCTAGATTTTTCCAAAAAAAAATCCAAATTTTTAAAACATTTTTGAATTGTTTAACTTGTTAATCTCACATGGACATTTTTAATTCTAAGTACACTTAGTCTCAAGTCAAATTGCACAAGTAGTCAAAATTCCCAATCAATCAGTCATCCTAACACTACTTCAGCCCCAACACGCTTAAGTTCTCCATTCCTTTTATATAAGCTTTCGACAAAGAAATTATAACTTGTTGTGAATATTATCATATCAATCATATTAACCATTTGACTATTATGTTAGACGTTTTTATTTTTTTACATTTCATACAATTATTTGAGTAAACAACAATGAATAAGTAATAATAATCTTGAATTCAAATAAAAATAAAATATTTTTTGTTTATTTTTGTTTTTTCATTTAAAATTGAATAATTCATATCTACAAATCCGTAAATCATAATTTGACAAATAAAATATCCAAATCGATCAGAAAAATGAGAGGAATTCAAATATGACATCCCTATCATCTATAATATATCGTAACTTTTTAATATTATACCAACGGAAACTATGTCAGGATTCATGAAACACCATATTTTTGGCACTCGAAAATAGAAAATGGCTTTTTGGTGCGATAAAAAGGAAACCTTGCATTATATCTCTGATGAAAAAGCATATTATGAACCTAAAATGATTTTTACAAAAAATCATGAGCATCATATCATGTACCTATAGTTCACATCTAACTCACTTCCAATCGATTCAGCAGAAATTTGTCTTTTTCACGAGGGGTGGACAGAAAGATTTGAGATACCCAGGTTGGGAAATTTTCCATTTAAAGTGGTCCAGTATTTTTTAAAAAAATGGGGTATTATCATTTTGAAACTTTTATTTGGTGGTTGCTTCACAAAACACCCCGTTTTTTGCACTCAAAAAATAAAAAATAGCTTTTTTGTGCGACAAAAAGGAAAACTTCCTCCTGCAACATTGTTCGCCATCCCATGATACACATGCGTGCACAATATGGGCACATTATCGCAAAATATACCGCGATTCTAGCAATAACATTGGTCTTTGACCTGAAATTCAGAAAACCTCGATTGAGATAGGTCATTTTGTGAAGGTTTTGTGAGACACAATCAATATACAAAGTTTGGTATTTTTCCATGCAACTATGTCATATAATATGACACCACGCTAAGGTTTTGTATTATTTCAATCGTTTTTAATTTCTTTTATGCCCGTTTCAAGCTATCGTCAAACTTTCTAAATCGGCGGGCATGGAGATTCTTAGCTCGGGGTTGAGCCTTACTAAACTTGCATTGGTTCTATGATGAAATATCATATTGTGAACCTAAAAATGATTTTTTTTAAAAATCATGAGCATCATATCATGTACCTGTTATTCAAATCTAACTTATTTCCTACCGACTCGGCAGGAATTTGTCTTTTTCACGAGGGGTGGACGGAAAGGTTTGAGATACTCAGGTTGAGAAATTTTCCATTCAATATGGTCTAGTATTTTTGAAAAATGGGGTATTATCATTTTGATACTTTCATTTGGTGGTTGCTTCATAAACCACCCCTTTTTTGCACTCGAAAAATAAAAATGGCTTTTCGCTGAGATAAAAAGGAAAACTTCCTCCTGCAATATTGTTCGTCATTCCATGATACACATACGTGCATAATATGGGCACATTATCGCAAACTATACCGTGATTCTAGCAATAACATTGGTCATTTGACCTGAAATCGAGAAAACCTCGATTGAGATAGGTCATTTTGTAAAGGTTTTTTGAGACACAATCAATATACCAAGTTTGGTATTTCTCCATGCAACTATGTCACATAATATGACACCACGTGAAGGTTTTGCATTGTTTTGATCGTTTTTGAATTTTTTATGCCCGTTTCAAACTTTCTAAATCGGTGGGTATGAAAATTCTTAGCTCGGGGCTGAGCCGCACTAAAGTTGCATTGGATCTCTGATGAAATAGCATATTGTGAACCTATATGATTTTTGCAAAAAATCATGAGCATCATATCATGTACATGTAGTTCAAATCTAACTCACTTCCTATCGATTCGGCAGAAATTTGTCTTTTTCACGAGGGGTGGACGAAAAGGTTTGAGATATCCATGTTGGAAAATGTTCATTCAAGATGGTCTACTATTTTAAAAAATGGGGTAGTATCATTTTGAAACTTTTATTTGGTGGTTGCTTCATAAAACACCACCTTTTTTGCACTCGGAAAATGAAAAAAATATTATAAGAAAGTATTTATATTTTTTATAGATAGCTCTTATTATTTTGCAAATTTTGATATAATATAATTTTTTAAAGATTAATGTGGCAAAAAGAGAAAATAGCTATGCCGACGGCTTTGCCGTCAACGTACACTTAACGCCGTTGCTCTGCCGTTAGCCTAATAGGCTATGCCGACGGTCCCGTTTACGCCGACGGCTGTCGTGGCCTTATATCCTACACCGACGGTAAAACTAGGCCGACAGCTGTGCAGTCCGGATGCTGAGCCCGTCAAGCTGCGCCGTCGGCCCCTATCTTTTGCTGTCGGCCTATCTGGTTATTCCCTTAGTGAGAGTACTGTCCTTTTGCAAGTTTTCACCTGTGTGTTTCGTTTTTGGATTGAGCTTTCGCGATTTCAGTTTCAAGAAAGAAAAATCGTTGCGGTTGAAGACGAGCCATCGTCGTCGAGCGCGATGACACGCAGGACACGTCAGGCTCAGGCACCGATCCGACACGTAAGGGTGTCCCGTAGCAAAATCGTACTACGTGCAAATCATGCGTAGTAGCTTCCAAAGCTAAATAATTAGTTTGGGATGGAGGATTAGCGTGGTGACAGGGCAGACAGGAGCCAGGAGTCACGGGAGGCGTCTACCCGTGGTGTCGTGGTGACGCCCATTCGCCCTGTCCATGTCCACGGGCGAGAACAGCTCTCGTTCCTGTCGGCTTCTTCCCCCTTCCTCGCAGTCGTGGCCGTTGTCTGCATTATCCCTCCCGTCATAATTAACAGGGAGGAGGAGCTAGCGCCAAGCGCCAACTCGCCGTGGAAGGAAGCTTGCGATGTAGATCGGCCGGCACGCCAGCTCCGTCCAGTTTGTCTTGCCGTTTTGCATGCGCACGTACAGTTTGCTCGCTCCGTCCACTTTGTCCTGCTGTTCTGCGTGCGCACGTACAGTCGCCGGGGATTCCGGATCGGTCCTGGAGATACAGAGTGCTGCTGGTTTTGTCAGCGTCTGGGCTCTGCACCGGGATCTCATGTCGGCAGAGAAACCTGGCGGCGGAGGGATACCGGGAAAACCAGAACAGTTTCGCGAGTTACCATTGCTAGATTGCAGGGCTCTTCTTTGTTAATTCCTCGTTTTCCGCCCGGGTTTTTGGGTGTTAGATATGACCTGATGCTGTCGTTCTTTCCTGCTGGTACTGCTAAGCTTACCTAAGAGAGAAGCATCGGTCTCTCTACTCATCTGTACGTCTGAGACGGTGCATGACAAACACGAGACGGAGTACACACATACAACAAGGTCAAGGGATGCATGCACCATCCATCGCCACGTCTAGATCGAATAGATATAAATGCATGGTCGGAGCAGTTCACTTCAAGGACCAGCAAAAAAACATGTATAGTCAACTCAACCGGTAGCCCAATCGAATTCGGTAATCGAGATGAGTTATTACCTGTTTAAGGACCACTACTAAATTACCGGTGTGTAGGTTGATCAACTTCAGGGTGAAAACGTTAGCAACTTCTTTTTTTGCGAATTAATTACTTGTATTACACAAACTTCAGAAATTACAAAAGGTTTGCAAGTGTTAGCTAGACCTGATATACTAATTCCATCTCGAAATAGTTTCGAGATATACTAATTCCATGTCATAGGTATTGTTGTTGTTCTATAAAGTTAGTTAAACTTTTCTAAGACTAGAATAAAAGTAAAATTACACTTATTTGTGAATGAAGGAAATATGAACATGTTGTTTGAAGAACCTCGCTACCAAACCGCGGCATTGTGTGGCACCAAAAATTTCAACTTGATGTTCTTAATTACTTACTCCTAGTCTTCCGTCTTTCGCCTGTTTTGATTATTCGGGAACAGGGTTGCATGATTTCTGCGTCGCGGGTTAAGACTTTGAAGAATCTCATGGTAGTAGGTAGTTGGTTCTGCTGGTTTCATATTTCTAAGTTAATTCAGAAGTTCTGTTCCTATCTGGGTAGTTATCATGCACTGGTTTTCATGTGTTCTGAAGAAGAACAGAGACACGGATGTTAACCGGTGGACATGTTAAGTCAGGATTGTTGGCACCGGTCTTAGGGTTGTCGTCGCTAGAGAAGTTTGCAACTTTCTCGCCACCTTGGTTGCTGCCTACCCTGGATCCAACAGTATGGCATCTGCAGTTGCTTGATCGGGCCCTCCAAAGTCATGTGTTGTCTTTGTGGGCGCCGTAGGGGTGTATTTTTTGGGGTGATCATTTGTGTTGATTTGTGGTCTCTTGTGTTCGCAAGCGTGGGTGTGCGTGTGGCTTCGTGGTTTCTTGTTGCTTGAGTGTGTGTCCTGTTGTCCATGGCCTGTTAGGCTTGGTTGTGGTATTGTGGGAGTGTTGTTTGTGGGGGCTTGATCCTGTTATTATAGGTTTTCGTCCGATTTTCTTCTAAAAACTAGGCACTCTCTTCTTAATAAATAGTCAAGGCAAAGCTTTTGCCTCCGTTAAAAAAAATGACCTGATGATGTCCTTCTTTCTTAGTGGTACTGCTAACCGGCCGTGTTTAGCTCAATGGTAAAGAAATCGGTAATCGTTAACTATTCGGTTGACTTGGAAGTAGCGAATAATCGGAATTCGGACAATTAACTGATTAATCGGTCAGCTATTAATCGGTGAAGCCTACAAAAAATAGCACCTAAAACACATATGAATCCTCTTGCACCTCAAGCATCTACCCTATTAAAGGAAGCCTTAAGCTCCTGCATGTGATCCTCAAGACGCTCGAGCTCTTGTATCTGAGGTATGGTCGGCAACTACCAGAAACTGGTCAACAACGACAAAGAACTGGTTGGTGATGGCGGAAGTCGAGCTCCTGGATCAAGTGGGAGCTTCGCAAAACCTACTTCATTGGCGCAGGCTAGCTGATGGATGGGCGATATGTGTTGATAATTTTGCAACTTTTTAGACCAAGTGTAGTGGTTAATCGGGAACATACCTAGTAATCGGAGTGTCATACCTATTAATCGGGCTAAACGATTAACACAAATGATTAGTGGTAATCGACACGATCAGATCCCTAGTAGCGATTAATCGGCCTATTAATCGCTGATTCGGCCTATTTTTTGAACAGTGGTTTAGCTTACCTAAGAGAGAAGCATTGGTCTCTACTCATCTGTACGTCTGAGACGGTGCATGATAGACACGAGACGGAGTACGCAGATACAAGGTCAAGGGATGCATGAACCATCCATCGCCATGTCTAGATCGAATAGGCTGATGCATGATCAGAGCAGTTCACTTCAAGGACCAGCAAAAGACATGCATGTATAGTCAACTCAACCGGATTTGGTAGTCAAGATTAGTTATTTTCGGTACAAGGACCAGTAGTAAATTAACGGTGTAGTTTGATCAACATCACCAGGGAAAAATATCAACATTTTTAACAACAGATTAGTATCACTAGGTCCATTTTAAAATATAGTTTTCTAATACTACATTAATTCCATGCCATTTTTTTCTACAAAGGTGGTTAAACTATTCTAAGGCTAGAATATAAGTAAAAAGACACTTATCTGTGAACGGAAGGAGTACGAACATGTTGTTTGAAGAACCTCGCTACCAAACCACGGCACTGCGTGGGCACCAAAAATTTCAACTTGATGTGCTTAATTACTTACTCCTAGTCTTTCGTCTTTCGCCTGTTTTGATTTTTGGGGGACAGGGTTGCACGATTTCTGCGTCGCGAGTTAAGACTTTGAAGAATCTTCTGGTAGTAGGTACTTGGTTTCCGCTGGTTTCATATTTCTAAGTTGATTCAGAAGTTCTGTTTCTGTCTGGATAGTTATCATGCATTGGTTTTCATGTGTTCTGAAGAAGAACAGAGACATGGATGTTAACCGGTGGACGTGAGAGGGGAGGGCGGGACAGATTAGCGCTGCTGATGGTGCCTGTTGGTGATGAGACTGCGTCATGAGAATGAGACAGGCAGGGCCCTAACGTCTTATGATTAACAACATTTTTTCAGGGGCAACGAACTCGGGGAGTTAGGTCGACCGTGGTCTATCCGCACACGGAGCAGAAAAAGCTGCGGCTTTTGGGCGAACCAAGCTCTAGGCACCAAAACAAGCTACACTTTAGTTTGACTAGATTTGGTTGGTTAACTCTTATCGTTGGTTGGTTTTGTTCTTTCGTCAACAGTTGGAAGATTAAAACTTAATCGCCCACTCTGACGCTTCGCACATGTAGGCTCTAAAACGGTGCTGTAAACTCTGAATGCTGTTTTCGTTTTACTGATGGAATGAAACTTTATGCTCGATCTGCGTTCCGGCGGTGGGATGATGTGTATGAATCAAGTGTTTTCTTTCGAGATGACAATGTTCAAATACAGTTCCAAGCAAAAGCATCCCAACCAACATATATAAGTACTACCTACAATTTCTATTCAAGAATATGGGATCATTTGACCTAAATCCCGTAAACCGTATCCTACACTGCCGGTAGCAGGTGACACCAGAACACCCAGATGAGAACACTAATCACTGTCATGGTGCCGCTGAGTGGTCGACTAATCCATCTTCCCGCAAAAAAGGGAAGAAAATTGTGGACAGACTGGGTGACGCATATCTGCTTCTTTTGTTCTTCTTTTTAAGGATAGTCTCCTATAACGAATCCTTTTCATAAAAGGAAGGTCAGGAGGCTAAGATTTACAACGCACCATGGCACAGACGGCAATAGTGCAACTCCGCGCCGTCTCAAGGACAGCACACACATATTCTAAGCAACTACTTGCGGCATCTCCACTTGTCCACCTGCCCTATACGGTCGCGAAAAAGCCCCGCAGTCCTCCAGAGGTCCGCCTCCGCGGCGATTTTTTGTAGAACCTCTTCGAAAGAAGGAGCGGCCCTATCAAAGACCACATCGTTCCGATGGCGCCATAGCGTCCAACAAACCAAAAAAATTCTTGTCCAGAGGTCGCGCTCGCGGCCCTTACCATCCCGCCTATCCTAGAGCCAAGCAACAAACTTGATGTCATGCTCCGGCATCCAATGCCTCTTATCCCACCAGTCCAGGCAAGCTGCCCAAACCTTGCAGGCCAGAATGCATCCCATGAAAAAATGATCAATGGCTTCTTTTGTTCTTCACTCCAGTGTCGTCAGAGCTGGATGAGGAAGTAGTGCTTCCCGGGCTTGCTGAGCGCGGCGTCGCGGTCCAGCGGGCGCGCGCAGACACCGAGCCGCCGCACTTCGTCGGACTCCAGGAGCTGGTGACCCGGGTGGCCACGCAGCGCCGCGCCGGCCGCCGCGGGCGTCTTGCATTGGAACGTGGCGCCGTCCACCGTCATCACCTTGGCCACAAGCCTCTTGCCGGCCAGAGCGTTCCCCATGGCACGCACTGCCGCGCGGCGAGCTTTGCTTAGCTTCTCACCAAGCGGTGGATGCCTCGCATGGCCACAAGGCCGAGGCTGTAATGTGGTTACGGATGAGCTGGGAGGCTGGGTAACCGTACGTGAGGTTGGAGGAGCGAGCCAGAGGAAGGCAGAGCCGGGAGTTATAAAGGTTGGCTGGTGTACTAGCTACAAGGGGCCTCCGAGTCAAATACCCAAATGGATCTCCAGTTTCTCCACTCTGTTCATTACCACTGTTACGTAACGACTGAAAAGGGGATACAGTGTTCCCATGACGATCTAGTCAAAAACCTAATGCCGCCGTTATAGCAAAATTCGTATTCCTTTTTGTACACTTCTCTTTATCTTTATACCTTAGCCCGTGCAATTTTTTTGTCTTTTTTTTTTTAATATTTTAGGGGTAGAGCACGCAGCTTTTTTCTTGTGATGCATTGGATCACACTACTTTTCCCTTTAAGGATGTGGCAATATAATGCTAATCATAACACACCACTGATGCAATATGCATGATTAATGTGTACGCTGAATAACGCAAAAGGGGGCATGTTAGGTGTTAGCAGTACTCTTTGTGGCCTTAGCACGACGACTTCTCGTATGTCTGCTACAACAACCTCTACTACAACAAACTTTGCCCCGCTCAGGTGATGGAGGGACAAGGACGATGACACGTCTTCGGTTTGCGCTAGTGGTTGTAGTCATCACTAGGTGGTCTAGCGGCCTATTTGTAATTTTTATTACTTTTGAGCCTTTTTGTACTACTGTTGATGATTTTTAATAGATCGATGAAATTTTGCAAAAAAGCAGCTGAAGCGCTCCACTGCGGGTACTAATGATGATGAAAATCTTCTTTATTTACCTTTTACCTCGAGATTGTGTCATAATGTAACATTTTATCTTGTGCAATCATCTTGGAACCGAATAATGTGTAGTAAAAGCAAGCATTGGGATTGCTATTAGCTTTTCAAGCGTTAAGTTTAGTCAACTAGAAGAAAAATGGTAGTACTAGAATGATTTCCAAGCGCAGCCTCGGTTAACGAAATAAGAGCTCATGGAGTTCAAGGCTTAGTGAGTTCAATAGAATGTGCTTTTAGTACAGTACTATAGCTAAGTGCTAACATTAGAAGAACACAAAAATAAGTTGAAAATTTGATATTTTGTGTGTGTTTCGTATTCAATGAAAGGTAGCTTTGGGCCTCGATCGACACAAAGATATATTTGAGAATTTTGATAAAATATTGTAACAACCCAGAGAATTGGTTCTGGGAAAGGCTAGATGTTAGATATGTGCATTTGTATCGCATGCATTTGAAAAATGTGGGTAAATTTCAAGCTTTTGGTTTGAAGTTACAAAGGGATTGAAAATAAACTCTAGTGTTGAGTTTGACTTGGCTCAACACAATGATTTGAGTTCAAATTCAACATGATCTTTGTGTATTTTTAAATTATAGGAATTTAAAATGTACTTAACAAATAAGTGATTCAAAAGACTCATAGGAACAGAATACTAAAAAATACATCTAAGACAAACATTTAAATTGAGAATAATAAAAGGAAAGATACAACAGATTTAGAATCAAATTTTTATTCATTGAGAAATGGATACAATACTCTTTACAAAATTATTCAAAAAAAAATACATTAACTGCAAGCATTGGTATTGCAATTAGATTTTCAAACACTAAGTTAAGTCAAATACTAGAAGAAAATGGTAGTCAGTTAAACAAAATAGATCTCACTGAGTTTAGGGCTTAGTGAGTTCAAAAGAATATCTTTTTAGTAAAGTACCGGAGTTAACTGCTAACATCAACCAAAAAATAAAAAATGTCTAAATGTTTGAATTTTTTTGTGCATGTTCCTTACTCCTTGAAAGGTAGCTTTCAATCTCGTCTCAAAGCTAAATTTGGGAATTTGGTAAAATATCAAAGTCCAAAATACCGAATCCAAATTCTAAGTAAGATGGTACCAATAAATCACCCTAGGAGATGTCCTAATACGACTTGGTGCTTGGACACTATCAAGCACAACAAAAAAAAGTGTGGAAGTTTCGAATTGTTGTGAGAGCCACCTTTTGAGGCGTGTAGTTGAGGTGGCACAGCTCATAGATTCGTTATTACACATGCAGTGCTTCTGTTATATTACACTCTCTAACCTCATTTACATGGCACACACGATTATAATATTTAACTCTGATACTCAATTTGACCAACAAAACATCTATTATATCCTTAAATTATTGACGAAATACTCAACATGAAAAATAAAAATTCCTACGAGAAGCGAATAAAATCAAGATCCAATCTACGAGATGGTAGCAACGAGAAGGATTAGATCTATTTTCCTTATACGCTGAATAATACAAAGGGGGCGTATTAGGTGTTCACAACACTGGATGCACGGCTAAAGTGCTCCCCTGCGGGTACTAATGATGATGAAAATCTACTTTATTCACCTTTTATCTCGAAATTGTGTCATAATTTAACATTTGATCTTGTGCAATCTTGTTGGAGCCAAAATTATGTAGTGAAAGTAAGCATTGGGACTGCTAATAGCTTTTGAAGTGCTAAATTCAGTCAACTAGAAGAGAAATGGTACTACTTACTATAATGATTTCCATGGGTAGCCTCGGTTAAACCAAATAGAGTTCACGGAGTTCAAGGGCTTAGTGAGTTCAATAGAATATGCTTTCATTACAGTAGTAGAGTTAATTGCTAACATCATATCCCAAAAAAATGATCGTAGATTTGATTTTTGGTGTGTGTTCCATACTCAATGAAAGGCAGCTTTTGGTCTTGGTACAAAGATAAACTCATAAAATATCAAACTACAAAATACCTAATCCAAATTTAAAGAAAGTGTTACCAAAAGGAACCCTAAGATATGTCCTAACACGACCTTTGGTTCTTGGGAATTTTCAAGCTCGACAAAAATGTGCGGAAGTTTCAAAATTGTTGTGAAAACCACCATTTGACCAGTGGAGTTGATATGGCACAGCTCATAGACTCATTGTTACACGAGGCGATGCTTCTCTTATATTACACTACTAGGAAAACAGCTATAGGTAATCAGCACATCCGTGGCTCACATGGTTGAAGTGCCCCACGGCTAAAACAGGCGTGGCTCACCTGTGGGCAGTGCCCTACTAGTAACTAGAACAACCGTGGCGCACATGACTATAGTGCGCTACAGATGTGTGTGGTCCAGGGCCCTGTTGGACGCTCGCCAAACATCTGTAGCGCACTATAGTCATGTGCGCCACGGTTGTTAGTGTCATCTGTGTCGCGCATGGGGGGGTGCGCTACGCCTAAGCGCACGCCCCCTCTGCTGTGAAACGGCCACAAACATCTGTGGCGCACATGGCATAGTGCTCCACAGATGTATTAACCTCTGGTCGTTTAGCGATTTTTTAGATTTTCAAAATTCGAAAAGAGTAAAAAGTTACGGTCAAAAGACCGTTTTTTCCTGCAGAAAAAAAAACAGGGCGACTTATCCGTAGCGCACCTACACCTAGTGCGCCACGGATAAGCTTGGGCGGGATTCAAATTTGAATCCCCACCCCGCCCTCCTCCCTTTTCCTTTCCCCTTTTCCCTTCCCATTTTCCCTCTTCCTCTCCCTTTCCCTTCTCCTTCTTCCTTCTTCCTTCTTCCTTCTCCCTTCTCCCTTCTCCTTCTCCTCTCCTTGCAGTGATGGCGCGACGTCGACCTCCTTCTCCTCCTCCTCGTAGTGACAACGGGCGACGTCGACCTCCCTTCCTCCCTCTCTTCCTCCATCTCTTCCTACCTCCCTCTCTTCTTCTCCTCATCTTCCTCCTCTGCCTCCTCTTCTTCTCCTCCTCTTCCTCCTCTGCCTCCTCTTCTTCTTCTCCTCCTCTTCCTCCTCTTCTTCTCCTCCTCTTCTTCTCCTTCTCTTCCTCCTTTGCCTCCTCTTCTTCTTCTCCTCCTCTTCTTCTCCTCCTCTTCCTCCTTTGCCTCCTCTTCTTCTTCTCCTCCTCTTCTCCTCCTCTTCCTCCTATTCTCCTCCTCCTTGCAGTTCCGACGACGACAACAAGGTAACGACGAGGAGGCGACGACGGCGACCTGCACCGATGCGCGACGGCACTGACGACGAGATCCAGATCTGCTGCTTTTTTTTGAATTTTGAAATTTATATCCGTGGCGCACAACACCTAGTGCGCCACGGTTATCGTTTCATATGCGTGGCGCACCTGCCCAAACTTCTGTGGCGCACTGGCATGTGCACCACGCCTGTATCTAAACTTCTGTGGCGCACTAGGCAGTGCGCCACGGCTGAGAGATAGTCGTAGCGCAAGGCCCATGGCGCACTGCTAGTGCGCCACGGATGGGCATTTCGGGTGCGCCACTAACAGCCTGTTTCCTAGTAGTGTTACTCTCTCTGTCCTCATTTACCTGTAGCACTATTGGTGCATGCATATATTAATAAGAAAGAGTTATGAAGTGTCTTGGTATCGGTGGTGGAGCTTCAGGCCGACAAGGCTGGGCAGCTGCCCGGGCTCTACCCAGAATCACATGTTTAACTTAGAGAAGGTATAGAGTAATTAAGCAGAGTTTTGGTGGGCAAGATGCCGTAGTCTAAGACACCGTGTGGTTTGCCCAGGCTATATAGTTTAGCTAGCTCCGCCACTGCTTGGTATTAGCAACTTGGCCCTTAGGCTGGTCATAGTGGTAGCATATGATACTAGTGTATGATATTATCTTTATAATGCATGGTATCATATGGTAGTATCATAGTAGTACTATATTCAATGATTTGTACAATCTCAATTCAAAATTGTGTACATGATTTATTTGTATGAGGATTTTCTACTTTTACGTGTTATGATATGGTATCTACCTATGATACTTTAACTATATCTTTCTTCATTAATTATTGGAACACCACTAGTAGAAAAAAGGCTATCCGTTCGTGCCTCCTAACAACATTAGTCCCGGTTTCGCCATGAACCGGGATTAATGCTGGCACGCGTCCCGGTTCGAGCGGGCACGGGGGCCGGAGGCATGCGTCCCGGTTGGTAGGGGGCATGCGTCCCGGTTTGTAACATAAACTGGAACTAAAGGTTGGGCGTCAGCCACGTGGCGTGGCACATGCCTTTAGTCCCGGTTTGTGTTACAAACCGGGACGTATGATCCCGCTCTCCATAAATGCGACGCCCCAGCCCTCTGCCTCCACTCTGTTTTTTCTTGGTGGAATGTGTGAGGGGTGTGCTAGTTTTTTTCCCTATGCATGCATTCAAGGTGTTTGATGAAATATTTGAGTGAATGATCCCGTTCAATTTCTCATAGAACAAAAATATAGAAGGTTTCTGAGACACACTTGAGCTTTCTCTCCTCTTTATTTCCCTCGATCGAGGTTAGCAATCTTATCTTTTCTCTGTCATTGATATAATGCATCTGTCGATGTGAATTGGTCATTTTACTATTTATGATGTCCTGTTTTTGATAAACTTACTTATATGATGCAGATGAACGGTCGGGAATAGATGTACGGTGACCGGCGTGTACCCGGGTATATGAAAGGCGTGGATAAATTTATCGATGTGGCTACGGAAAACAAAGAGAATGGTTTTATACGTTCTCCATGTGTTCAATGTCGGAACAACAAGGATTAATCTTCCTCGAAAATAATTCGCGGCCACCTAATTATGAAAGGTTTCATGCCCAACTATAATTGCTGGACCAAGCACGGGGAAAGAGGGGTTATTATGGAAGATGGTGAAGAATAAGATGATGATAACAACTATCATCATATGTTTCCTGAATACAGTGATACTGCAATGGAAGACAATAGAGAGGAAGGAGGTGAAGAACGGGCATCAGATGAGCCAGCTGATGAACTTGGTAGGGTCATTTCTGATGCAAAGCGAGACTGTGAAACATAAAATGAGAAGTTGAAGTTAGAGGGCATGTTAGAAGATCACAAGAAATTGTTGTACCCAAATTGTGAAGATGGCAGCACAAAGCTCGGTACCACATTGGAATTGTTGCGATGGAAGGCAGAGTGTGGTCTAACTGACTCCTCATTTGAAAAGATGCTGAAAATAATGAAGCCGAAGTTTCCAAAACATAACGAACTTCCCGAGAGTACCTACGAAGCAAAGAAGACTCTCTGTCCTCTAGGATTAGATGTGCAAAAGATACATGCATGCATTAATGACTGCATCCTCTACCGCGGTAAGGAGTATAAGAATTTAGATAAATGCCCGATATGCAATGCATTGCGGTATAAGATCAGACGAGATGACCCTGGTAATTTTGAGTGAGAGCCCCTCCGGAATAGATTTCCTGCTAAGGTTATGTGGTATGCTCCTATAATACCAAGGTTGAAACGCATGTTTAGAAACAAAGAGCATGCCAGGTTGTTGCGATGGCGCAAATAAGACCGTAAGAAAGATGGGAAGTTGAGACACCCTGCTGATGGGTCACAGTGGAGAAAAATCGAGAGAGACTTCCCAGACTTTGTAGGTGACGCAAGGAACTTATGGTTTGGTATAAGTACGGAATACATGAATCCTTTTGGGGAGCAGAGCTGCAGTCACAGCACCTGGCCCGTGACTCTATGTATCTACACCCTGCCTCCTTGGTTGTGCATGAAGCGTAAGTTCATTATGATGCCAGCGCTCATCCAAGGCCCGAAGCAACCAGACAACGACATTGATGTGTACCTTAGGCCATTAGTTGAAGAACTCTTACATCTGTGGGGCAAACCAGGTGTACGTGCGTGGAATGAGAACAAACAGGAGTCATTAGATCTACGAGGGTTGCTTTTTGTAACCATCAATGATTGGCCTTCTCTTAGTAACCTTTCAGGACAGACAAACAAGAGATATAAGGCATGCACACACTGTTTAGATAAGACTGAAGGTACATATTTGCATAAATGCAAGAATGTTGTGTACCTGGCGAATCGATGATTTCTTCCGACCAATCATCCCGTAAGAAAGAACGGCAAGCATTTCAAAGGTGAGGCAGATCACCGGAAGAAGCCTGACCTCCCTGCTGGTGATGATATATTTGGTATGGTCAAGGACACAAAAGTAATCTTTAGAAAGGGTCCCGTCGGTCAATCAGTGTCGAACGACGTCGCTACAGGACACGCACCCATGTGGAAGAAGAAATCTATATTTTGGGAGCTGCCATATTGGAAAGTCCTACGTGTCCGCTCTTCAATCGACGTGATGCACGTGATGAAGAATCTTTGCGTGAACCTGCTAGGATTCCTAGGCGTGTATGGGAAGACAAAAGATACACCAGAAGCACGGGAGGACCAACAAATTATGAAAGACCCAAAGAACATGCATACACAGAACAAGACGGATAAAGGGCGTCACTTAAGTCGTGCCAGCTATGCTCTTACCAAAGCAGAGAAGGAAATCTTTTTTGAAGTCATTTACAGTATCAAGGTGCCGTCTGGCTTGTCATCTAATATAAAGGGGATAATAAATATGGCAGAGAAAAAGTTCCAAAACCTGAAGTCTCATGACTATCACGTGATTATGACGCAGTTGCTTCCAATTGCATTGAGGGGGCTTCTACCGAAAAATGTTCGAGTATCCATTGTGAAGCTGTGTGCATTCCTCAATGCAATATCTCGGAAGGTAATCAATCCAGATATTCTGCCAAGGTTACAGAAGGATGTGGTACAATGTCTTGTTAGTTTTGAGTTGGTGTTCCCACCATCCTTCTTCAATATTATGACGCATCTCCTGGTTCACCTAGTGGAAGAGATTGCCATTCTCGGTCTGGTATTTCTACATAATATGTTCCCCTTTGAGAGGTTCATGGGAGTCTTAAAGAAATATGTTCATAACCGTGCTAGACCAGAAGGAAGCATCTCCAAGGGATATGGAACAGAGGAGGTCATTGAGTTTTGTGTTGACTTTATTCCTGACCTTAAGCCGATTGATGTTTCTGACTCGCGGCATTAGGGAAGACTAAGTGGAAAAGGCACGCTACGAAAAAATGCAATGATATGTAGGGACGGGGATTCTTTCACTAAAGCACACTACACAGTTCTACATAATTCCACCTTGGCAGCTCCATATATCGAGGAACACAAGAATATTGTACGCTCCAAAAACCCAGGGAAGCCTGAATCATGGATTACAGATGAACACATGAAGTCTTTCGGTGGTTGGATGCGGACACATCTCTTGAATGACACCACTGTTGGAGATCAGCTATACTTGTTGGCCGCGTCACCATCTTTTACTATATTGAATTTCCAAGGGTACGAAACAAATGGGAATACATTCTACACGATCGCCCAAGATAAAAAGAGCACCAACCAAAATAGTGGTGTCCGCTTTGATGCAATAGACGAGAATGGACAAAACGACACATACTATGGTTACATAGAGGAGATATGGGAACTAGACTATGGAGTCTCTTTTAAGGTCCCTTTGTTTCGCTGCAAATGGGTCAACCTGAATGGGGAAGGGGTAAAGATAGACCATATGTAAGGAATGACAACAGTGGATCTCAACAATCTTGGTTATAGAGATGAACCATTCGTCCTAGCCAATGATGTGTCTCAGGTTTTCTATGTGAAGGACATGTCCTACAGACCGAAAAAAAAGAAAAAATATGCAAACGAATACATCATATGATGAGCCAAAGCGTCACATAGTTCTTTCAGGGAAAATAAACATCATGGGAATCGAGGACAAGACAGACATGTCAGAAGATTATAATAAGTTTGATGAAATTCTGCCCTTTACAGTGAAAACTGACCCAAGCATTCCGTTAAGTAAAGAAGATGCTCCATGGTTACGTCTGAAGCGATCATAAGGAAGGACATATGCCAAGAAGTTCATGCTCATATTATGTAACTCTAGTTCATGTCTGGCCGGGATATCTTTCACGGTTTGTGTCTTGACCGGGACTATATATAGGGGGAGCCTTTAGTTCCGGTTTTGTAGTCTCGGTTTTTAATATTAATAAATGTCTTGAGTGTTAGTCATGTTTTGTGGCTGGACCGGGACTATGAAGAAGTTGTCCCGATTCGTACTTACCATTAAGATCTGATCTCTAAACGCGCGCGGTCACATATTAGGGAGTGCCTCTATGACCAGTTTCTTGGAGATGACGGAGGACTGGGATCCGGCGGCATCTCCCTGAAACTGGTCGTAGTGGTGTCCCTGCTCTCGCACACCATCTTGCAGCTTGTAACTTCTCTAACTAGATCAATACACCTGGGAGCTAACTAATTTCACATATTAGGAAGTGCCTGTATGACCAGTTTCTTGGAGATGCCGGAGGACTAGGATCCGGCGCATCTCCCTGAAACTGGTCGTAGTGGTGTCCCTTCTCTCTAAAACCATCTTGCAGCTTGTAACTTCTCTAACTATATCAATACACCTAGGAGCTAACTAATTTCACATATTAGGGAGTGCCTCTATGACTAGTTTCTTGGAGATGCCGGAGGACTGGGATCCGGCAGCATCTCCCTGAAACTGGTCGTAGTGGTGTCCCTACTCTCGAAAACAATATTGGAGATGCCTCAATCTGGCTGGAGGACTGGACTCACAAGGATGCCTATTTATAGTACAAGCAGCTCGGCATACTGTCGACACTTACGACATAATGTCGACACTCACCCCTATTATTAGTGCTGACTCGTGTTTTGTCCCGGTTGGTGTCTCCAACCGGGACTAAAGGTTCATCTTTAGTCCCGGTTGGTGACACCATTCGCGAGAAGGTACACGTCGCACGACATAATGTCGACACTCACCCCTATCATTAGTGCTGCCTGGCCCAGCCTGCCGAAATCCCTCCAACCGGTACTAAAGATGAACCTTTATTATATTGAAAATCCGAACAATGAAAATCCTTCGCGTGGTGTCATATTATGTGACATAGTTGAAAGAAAAAATACTAGACTTGGTATATTGATCATGTCTCGAAAAAACCTTCACAAAATGACCTATCAAATTCGAGGTTTCATGGCTTTCGGTCCAAATGACCGATGTTATGTGCTGAATCACGGCATAGTTTGTGATGTTGTGCCCATATTATGCATGTATGTGGACATTGGTATGTAGAACAATGTTGCAGGAGGAAGTTTTCCTTTTCGTCGCACGGAAAAGCCCTTTTCCATTTTCGAGCGCAAAAAACGGGTCGTTTTGTGAAGTAACCACCAAAATGCTGTTTCAGAATATTACCGTCCATTTTCCTAAAATACTAGACCTCCTTACATGGACTATCTCCCAACCGGGACATCTCAAACCTTTTCGTCCATCCCGGGTAAAAAGGACAAATGTCTGCCGAATCGGTAGGAAGTGGCTCCGGTTTGTACTACAGGTACATGATCTAACGCCCGTGACTTTTTGAAAAAATCATTTTTAGACTCGCAATATGTGGTTTCTTAATAGATCCAATGCAAGTTCTAACGATGCTCGTCCCCTATCTTCATGCACGCTGGTTCGACCATAGTTACAAATTCAAAAAATTCAAAACGGGCATAAGAAATTTAAAAAAATCCGAACAATGAAAATCCTTCGCGTGGTGTCATATTATGTGACATAGTTGAAAGGAAAAATACCAGACTTGGTATATTGATCATGTCTCGAAAAAACCTTCACAAAATGACCTATCATGTTCGAGGTTTCATGGCTTTCGATCCAAATAACCGATGTTATGTCCTGAATCACGGCATAGTTTGTGATGTTGTGCCCATATTATGCATGCATGTGGACATTGGTATGGAGAACAATGTTGCAGGATGAAGTTTTCCTTTTCGTCGCACGGAAAATCCCTTTTCCATTTTCCGAGCGCAAAAAACGGGTCGTTTTTTGAAGTAACCACCAAAATGCTGTTTCAGAATGCTACCGTCCCATTTTACTAAAATACTAGACCAGCTTACATGGACTATCTCCCAACAGGGACATCTCAAACCTTTTCATCCATCCCGGAGAAAAAGGACAAATGTCTGCTGAATCGGTAGGAAGTGGGTCCAGTTTGTACTAAAGGTACATGATCTAACGCCCGTGATTTTTTGAAAAAATCATTTTTAGACTCGTAATATGTGGTTTCTTCAGAGATCCAATGCAAGTTCTAACGATGCTCGTCCCCTATCTTCATGCACGCCGGTTCGACCATAGTTAGAAATTCAAAAAATTCAAAACGGGCATAACAAATTCAAAAAAATCCGAACAATGAAAATCCTTCGCGTGGTGTCATATTATGTGACATAGTTGAAAGGAAAAATACCAGACTTGGTATATTGATCATGTTTCGAAAAAACCTTCACAAAATGACCTATCATGTTAGAGGTTTCATGGCTTTCGGTCCAAATGACCAATGTTATGTGCTGAATCACGGCATAGTTTGTGATGCTGTGCCCATATTATGCATGCATGTGGACATTGGTATGGAGAACAATGTTACAGGATGAAGTTTTCCTTTTCATCGCACGGAAAAGCCCTTTTCCATTTTCCGATCGCAAAAAACGGGTCGTTTTGTGAAGTAACCACCAAAATTCTGTTTCAGAATGCTACCGTCCCATTTTCCTAAAATACTATACCACCTTACATGGACATCTCCCAACCGGGACATCTCAAACCTTTTCGTCCATCCCGGGTAAAAAGGACAAATGTCTGCCAAATCGGTAGGAAGTGGGTCCGGTTTGTACTACAGGTACATCATCTAACGCCCGTGATTTTTTGAAAAAATCATTTTTAGACTCGCAATATGTGGTTTCTTCAGAGAACCAATGCAAGTTCTAATGATGCTCGTCCCCTATCTTCATGCACGCCGGTTCGACCATAGTTACAAATTCAAAAAATTCAAAACAGGCATAAGAAATTTAAAAAAAAAAATCCGAACAATGAAAATACTTCGCGTGGTGTCATATTATGTGACATAGTTGAAAGGAAAAATACCAGACTTGGTATATTGATCATGTCTCGAAAAAACCTTCACAAAATGACCTATCATGTTCGAGGTTTCATGGCTTTCGGTCCAAATAACCGATGTTATGTGCTGAATCACGACATAGTTTGTGATGTTGTGCCCATATTATGCATTCATGTGGACATTGGTATGGAGAACAATGTTGCAGGATGAAGTTTTGCTTTTCGTCGCACGGAAAATCCCTTTTCCATTTTCCGAGCGCAAAAAACGGGTTGTTTTTTGAAGTAACCACCAAAATGCTGTTTTAGAATGCTACCGTCCCATTTTACTAAAATACTAGACCAGCTTACATGGACTATCTCCCAACCGGGACATCTCAAACCTTTTCATCCATCCCGGAGAAAAAGGACAAATGTCTGCCGAATCGGCAGGAAGTGGGTCCAGTTTGTACTACAGGTACATGATCTAACGCCCGTGATTTTTTGAAAAAATCATTTTTAGACTCGTAATATGTGGTTTCTTCAGAGATCCAATGCAAGTTCTAACGATGCTCGTCCCCTATCTTCATGCACGCCGGTTTGACCATAGTTAGAAATTCAAAAAATTCAAAACGGGCATAAGAAATTCAAAAAAATCCGAACAATGAAAATCCTTCGCGTGGTGTCATATTATGTGACATAGTTGAAAGGAAAAATACCAGACTTGGTATATTGATCATGTCTCGAAAAAACCTTCACAAAATGACCTATCATGTTTGAGGTTTCATGGCTTTCGGTCCAAATGACCAATGTTATGTGCTGAATCACGGTATAGTTTGTGATGCTGTGCCCATATTATGCATGCATGTGGACATTGGTATGGAGAACAATGTTGCAGGATGAAGTTTTCCTTTTCATCGCACGGAAAAGCCCTTTTCTATTTTCCGAGCGCAAAAAACGGGTCGTTTTATGAAGTAACCACCAAAATGCTGTTTCAGAATGCTACCGTCCCATTTCCCTAAAATACTAGACCATCTTACATGGACTATCTCCCAACCGGGACATCTCAAACCTTTTCGCCCATCCCGGGTAAAAAGGACACATGTCTGCCGAATCGGTAGGAAGTGGGTCCGGTTTGTACTATAGGTACATGATCTAACGCCCGTGATTATTTGAAAAATCATTTTTAGACTCGCAATATGTGGTTTCTTCAGAGATCCAATGCAAGTTCTAACGATGCTCGTCCCCTATCTTCATGCACGCCGGTTCTACCATAGTTAGAAATTCAAAAAAATTCAAAACGGGCATAAGAAATTCAAAAAAAATCCGAACAATGAAAATCCTTCGCGTGGTGTCATATTATGTGACATAGTTGAAAGGAAAAATATCAGACTTGGTATATTGATCATGTCTCGAAAAAACCTTCACAAAATGACCTATCATGTTCGAGGTTTCATGGCTTTCGGTCCAAATGACCGATGTTATGTGCTGAATCACGGCATAGTTTGTGATGCTGTGCCCATATTATACATGCATGTGGACATTGGTATGGAGAACAATGTTGCAGGAGTAAGTTTTCCTTTTCATCGCACGAAAAAGCCCTTTTCCATTTTCCAAGCGCAAAAAACGGGTCGTTTTGTGAAGTAACCACCAAAATGCTGTTTCAGAATGCTACCGTCCCATTTTCCTAAAATACTATACCACCTTACATGGACTATCTCCCAACCGGGACATCTCAAACCTTTTCGTCCATCCCGGGTAAAAAGGACAAATGTCTGCTGAATCGGTAGGAAGTGGGTCTGGTTTGTACTACAGGTACATGATCTAACGCCCGTGATTTTTTCAAAAAAATCATTTTATACTCGCAATATGTGGTTTCTTCAGAGATCCAATGCAAGTTCTAAATGAGCCATTTTTCTTCCCGCCATTTTTCTTCCCGCCATTTTTCCCGCCAGTTCTTCCCGCCATTTCTTCCCGCCAGTTTTTCCCGCCAGTTCTTCCCTCCAGTTATCTTCCTGCCATTTCGCACTATATATATCTAGGGTTGGCCTCCATTGTCATTGCACATCTCTAGACTCATATCTGCAACCTCATCACTCTTTCCCATGACTTTCACCGTAGCACTAACCCCTAGTGAGGCGGAGGCTCTTTGCGCCTCAAACTACCCCTGCCTGCTGGGCTACTGTGTCCCCGTCGGCTGGATGCTGAGCGCCGGAGGCGTGCCGGTTCCTCCTGTCCCTCTAGGTGTGGCGCGCCGGATGGCCATCACGAACCACTACTACTTCAGCTCACGCCGAAGCAGCGGAGGAATCCCAAATGGCATCCCGACTATTTCCCGACTTGGGAAGCCTTCTTCGTGGATCGGCGTGAGAGGGCGCTCGCCAGGCACGAGAAGGACGACCCACCTCCTCCGAACTTCAACGAGTCCGGCCGTCGACTGCGGTGGCGCGACCGGACTCTCCAGAGCGTCATGGCCTACGACACGACCGCTGACTCTAGCCCCCGCCTGAAGGGATTCACAGCATAGTAAATCAAAAAAATTCTACGGATGCGAACGGGAAAGCCAATATCTAATCTAGGAGATGCAAACAACGAGGGGGATTAGATGAGATCTTCATACCCTTGAATATTCGCACAGCGGAACATTCGTCGGAACGTGGGTGATGTAGTCGTAATCGCTTCTCCTCCTCGCGATCCGATCCGATCTAACACCGCAAGTGGCGATGCCTCCGAGTGATGCACACGTGCGGCACCTCGTTGTCCCCTCCTTCCTTGGTCCAGCAAGTATGGTGGAGAGACGGATTGGATCTACAACGCGACAGCGCGGTGCAAGTGGTGGAGAGTTTCTGCAGCAGGGCTACGCCTACGTGCAGTCGGGAGGGAGAGAGGAGGGCAGAAGGGCGGCTAGGGTTGTGGAGGAGGTGTGGGGGGAGGGTGCGCCACAGCCCTCTATATATAGATAGGTGGGCGCCAGCCCTAGCCCCTCCCCCAAGCCCTAGGCCGGCGGCCAAGGAGGGAGGAGTGGGGGCAAGTTCCCCCCCCCTTCTAGAAGCTTTCCTAGGGTTTGCCCTAGATCTGGCCGGCTGGGCCCTATGGGGCCTTGTGCCCCTGGCCCAATGCAGCCAGGGCACTCCCTCATAGGCCCATGCCCCCTCCCGGCAGGTGGGGCCATGTTGGTCCCCCTCCGGAAGGTTCTAGAAGCTTCCGGTACAATACCGATTAACCCGAAACAATTCCGAACTCCAAAAACTGCATTGCCTTATATGAATCTTATTCTCCGGACCATTCCGGAACCTCTCGTGATGTCCCGGATCCCATCCAAGACTCCGAACAAAACTCATAAACCAATTATCCAATCTATCCTAGCGTCGAGACACGTTAAGTGTGTGACCCTTCGGGTTCGAGAATATGTAGACATCATCTTCTATCAATAATCAACAGCGGGGTCTGGAAACCCATATTGACTCCCACACATTCATCGATGATCATAGCGGATGAGCCACGATGCCAGGATTCAATCAATCCCATATATATATTCCCTTCATCTCGCGATATTTTACTTGCCCGAGATTTGATCATCGGTACCGTCATACCTAGTTCAATCTCGTTCACAGCAAGTACTTTACTCGTTCCGTAAGCCGATATCACTTTGTGATCAACTCCTTAACCACATGCTTGCAAGCGGTGTTGATATCGATTACCGAGTGGGCCTGAAGTATATCTCTCCGACTTGGGAGGGACAAATCCCATCTCGATACATACAACCCAACAGGTACTTTCCGATCACCTGAGAGACACCTTTATGATCGCCCTCTCATAGGAAGACGTTTGATGACCTCAAAGCTTTCTTCCGATACCAGGGAGTTGTATTATCTCATGGTCTAAGGAATACAATATTTGACATAAGAAAAGCTTCGCAAAGATGAACACGATGACACGATCTAATTGCTCCGCTTAGTTTGGGTCTGTCCATCATATCATTCTCCCAATGATATGATCTCATTATTAATCGACAACTCATGTCTATGGTTAGGAAACCTTAACCATCATTAATCAATGAACTAGCCCATAGAGGCATACTAGGGACATCAGTGTTGTTCACAAACCACACAAGTATTAAAGTTTCCGCTTAATACAATTCTAGCATGGAATATAAACTTTATCATGAACAAGAATTATAATAATAACATTTTTATTATTGCCTCTAGGGCATAATTCCAACAGTCTCCCACTTGCACTAGAGTCAATAATCTAGTTTACATTTGGCAACAATCTCACACCCATGGCACTAAGGTGCTGATCATGTTTTACACATGGAAGAGGTTTAGTCAATGGATCTGCGACATTCAGATCTGTATGTACTTTGCTAATCTTCAGATCTCCATCTGCTATATAATCTCGGATTATATGAAACTTGCGGTTGATATGCTTGGTCTTTGGATGATATCTTGGTTCCTTAGCGAGTGCGATGGCGCCAGTGTTGTCACACAATATCTCCAGTGGGTCCAATGCACTTGGAACCACGCCAAGCTCAGTGATGAAGTTCCTGATCCAAACTCCTTCACTTGACGCTTCTGCAGCAGCCATGTATTCCGCTTCTACTGTAGATCTCGTGATCACGCTTTGCTCACAGCTTCTCCAGCTCACACCTCCTCCATTCAAAATATAAACGTATCCTGTTTGAGATTTAGAATCATCCTTGTCGGTGTCGAAACTAGCCTCGACGTAACCTTTTACGACGAGTTGTTCATCACCTCCATAGACTAAGAACATTTCTTTAGTCCTATTTAGGTACTTTAGGATGTTCTTCACGGCTGTCCAGTGTTCCACTCCTGGATCACTTTGATATCTGCTCGTCAAACTAAGAGCATTGGACACATCCGGTCTAGTACACAGCATGGCATACATGATAGAACTTATGGCCGAGGCATAAGGCACTTTGCTCATAGCTTCTCTATCATTTACCGTAGCTGGACACTGAGCCTTGCTCAATATCTTACCTGACAACATAGGCACTGAACCTTTATTTGCCTTATCCATTCTGAACCTTTTCAGAACTTTGTCTAGGTATGTACTCTGGCTTAAAGCTATCAGGCGTCTTTGTCTATATCTATAGATTTTGATGCCCAATATATAAGCAGCTTCACCTAGGTCTTTCATTGAAAAACACTTGTTCAAATAACTCTTCACATCGTTAAGCATGTTAATGTCATTTCCAATAATCAATATGTCATCCACATATAGTACCAGAAATGTCACCGAGCTCCCACTCACTTTCTTGTATATACAAGCTTCGTAGCAATTTGGAACAAATCCAAAGCTCTTGATCACTTGATCAAAACGAAGGTTACAACTCCGAGATGCTTGCTTCAGTCCATAAATGGAACGCTGAAGTTTGCATACTTTATCAGCATCCTTAGGATCAACAAAACCTTCGGGTTGCATCATATACAACTCTTCATCAATGTTTCCATTGAGGAATGCAGTCTTGACATCCATCTGCCATATTTCATAATCATGAAACGCAGCAATTGCTAATAAAATCCGAATGGACTTAAACATCGCTACGGGAGAGAAAGTATCATCGTAGTCAACACCTTGAACTTGTCGAAAACCTTTCGCGACAAGCCGTGCTTTATAGACGGTAACATTACCATCCGCGTCCGTTTTCTTCTTGAAGATCCATTTGCACTCAACGTCCTTTCGATTGCTAGGAGGGTCCACCAAAGTCCATACTTGGTTTTCGCTCATGGATCCCAATTCGGATTTCATGGCTTCTAGCCATTTCTCAGAGTCTGGGATCATCATCACTTCCTCATAGTTCGTAGGTTCACTGTCTTCTACCAACAAGACAGTCAAGACAGGGTTGCCGTACCACTCAGGAGGGGCACGCGACCTTGTCGACCTGCGACGTTCAGTAGCAGCATCGTCCGAAGCTTCATGATCCTTGTCATTAGCTTCCTCTATTGTCGGTGCAGGCGGCACTGGAACAATTTCAGGTGCTGCGCTACTCTCCAATTCAAGAGAAGGTTCAACAACCTCGTCTAGCTCTACTTTTCTCCCACTCACTTCTTTCGAGAGAAACTCCTTCTCAAGAAAAGAATCGTTCTTTGCGACAAACACTTTGCCTTCGGTTTTGTGATAGAAGGTATACCCAATAGTTTCCTTAGGGTATCCTATGAAGACGCATTTCTCCGCTTTGGGTTCGAGCTTGTCCGGCATCAATTTATTGACGTAAGCTTCGCATCCCCAAACTTTAAGAAACGACAACTTAGGTTTAGCACCAAACCACAGTTCATATGGTGTCGTCTCAACGGATTTAGATGGTGCCCTATTTAAAGTGAATGCAGCGGTTTCTAATGCATAACCCCAAAATGATAACGACAAATCAGTAAGAGACATCATTGATCGGACCATATCTAATAGAGTTCAATTCCGGCGTTCAGACACACCATTGCGCTGTGGTGTTCCGGGTGGCGTGAGTTGCGAAACGATTCCTCTAGCTTTAAGATGCGTGAGAAAATCATAACTCAAATATTTACCTCCATGATCAGATCGTAGAAACTTAATCTTTCTGTTACGATGGTTCTCCACTTCATTCTGAAATTCCTTGAACTTTTCAAATGTTTCAGATTTATGTTTCATTAAATAGATATACCCATATCTACTTAAGTCATCGGTAAAAGTGAGAAAATAGCGATATCCACCGCGCATCGAAACACTCATCGGTCCGCATACATCGGTATGTATGATTTCCAACAAGTCCGTTGCTCGCTCCATCATTCCGGAGAACGGGGTTTTGATCATCTTGCCCATGAGGCATGGTTCGCATGTGTCAAATGATTCAAAATCAAGAGACTCCAAAAGTCCATCAGAATGGAGTTTCTTCATGCGCTTTACACCAATATGACCTAGACGACAGTGCCACAAATAAGTAGCATTATCACTATCTACTTTGCATCTCTTAGCCTCAATGTTATGGATGTGTGTTTCATCCCTTTCGAGATTCAGAAGAAATAAACCATTCACAACAGGTGCATGACCATAAAAGATGTTACTCATATAAATAGAAAAACCATTATTCTCCGATTTAAATGAATAACCGTCTTGCAATAAACACGGTCCAGAAATAATGTTCATGCTCAACGCAGGCACATAATAACACTTATTAAGGTTTAAAACTAACCTCGAAGGTAAAACTAAGGAGAGTGTGCCGATGGCCATTACATCAACTCTTGATCCGTTGCCAACCCGCATCGTCACCTCATCCCTCGCAAGCCGCCATCTATTCCGTAGCTCCTGATTCGAGTTACAAATATTAGCAACTGAACCAGTATCAAATACCCAGGCACTACAACGAGGGCTAGTAAGGAAAACATCAATAACATGTATATCAAATATACCTTTGATGGTTCCAGCCTTATTGTCCGCTAAGTACTTTGGACAGTTGCGCTTCCAGTGACCCTTGTCCTTGCAATAGAAGCACTCAGTGTCCGACTTGGGTCCAGACTTGAGCTTCTTCTCAGCAGGGGCAACGTGCTTGCCGCCGCCTTTCTTGAAGGGCTTCTTTGCACCCTTACCTTTCTTGAAGGTGGTGGGCTTGTTGACCATCAACACATGATTATCCTTTTTGATGTCCACCTCCGCAGCCTTCAGCTTTGCAAAGATCTCGGTGATCGTATCAGTGGAACCAATCTGATTGTGAGTCACTACAAAACTTTTGTAGCTAGGAGGGAGTGATTGCAGAACCCTGTCAATCTTGAGCTCCTCTGGAATCTTGCAGTCCAGTTGCTCAAGGCGTTGAGTGTAGCCCGACATCTTTATGGCGTGATCACTAACGGAACTCCCTTCCTCCATCTTGCAGTTAAAGAATTTCTCAGAGATCTCATATCTCTCAGAACGGGCCTGAGTCTGAAACATGGTTTTCAGCTCCTCAAGAATCTCAAAGGGCCCAGGATAGTCTTCAAAACGATTTTGAAGGTCTGATTCCATAGCAAACAACATGGTGCTCTTAATCACACCATAATCATCTTTGCGCGACTGATAGACAACTTTCTCATCAGCCGACGCATCTACAGCAGGGGCGTCACCTAGCGCATTCTCAAGGACATAGTCCTTTTGACCGCCAGAGAGAATGATTCTCAGATTGCGGAACCAGTTGGTGAAGTTAGACCCATTGTTTCTAAGCTTTTCTTTCTCAGCGAAAACGTTGAAGTTGAAGTTGGACTTAGCCATTTGATCTACAATATTTGCAAGTACAAATTAGACTATGTTCATGATAACTAGTTCAACTTAATCAAATTACTAGATGAACTCCCACTAAATTAAACATCCCTCAAGTTGTTTAGTGAACACGATCCGAATTCACCACACCTAATCCGATCTTCATGAGAAGAGATGTGGTTTCAATGGTGGACAACAAAGTGTCGATCATATCATTCATATGACTCATGCTTAACCTTTCGGTTCATGTGTTCCGAGGCCATGTCTGTACATGCTAGGCTCGTCAAGTCAAACCCAAGTATTTCCGCGTGTGCAAAACCTGGCTTGCACCCGTTGTATGTGAACGTAGAGTCTATAGCACCCGATCATCATGTGATGCTTGGACACGACGAACTTTCGCAATGGTGCATACATGGGGAGAACACAGTTTTATCTTGATCTTTAAGTGAGGAATCATCTTATAATGCTATCGTCGCGATCTAAGCATAATAAGATACATAAAAGGATAAACATCACATGCATATAACTTTATGTGACATGGTATAGCCAATCTTCTCACAATGATCTCCATCTTGTGCGTGCCGGCATGATCTCCATCACTCCACCATGATTTCCTCCACCATGAATAGCAACTACAACTATTTCTAACTACTTAGCGATAAAGTGAAACTATTACATGGCGTATAAGAAGTTGACACACATGTCATACACAATTATAAAGACAACCATATCGCTCCTTCCGGTTGTGTACTCATTGACATGCAAGTCATGAAACATTACAAAACATGATCATTGCATACAACATACACATCACATCTTGGGCCATACCATATCACAGAAAACACTCCCTGCAAAAACAAGTTAGACACCTCTACTTTGTTGTTGCATATTTTACGTGGCTTATGGGAGTAGCAAGCTTAGAACGATTCTTATCTATGGAAAGCCACAACGGTGATATTATGGTTACCAAACTCCGGTGTAAATCCCATGACAACTATAGTGAGAGAAACTGGCATCCACCAGGCGCATGTGTGGAACAAGCCACACGTCAAGTGCGGAGCCGGTCTCGCGAACGACGTAGCGTAAGGTTGGCCTGGACCGCTTCAATCTCACTATCCCGCGTCATAAGAAGAAACAAACAAGAGGCTTGCAACAGAAAACATCAACGCCCGCAACAACCATGTTGCGTTCTACTCGTGAAACACATCTACGCATAGATCTAGCTCTGATACCACTGAAGGGATTCGCAGCATAGTAAATCAAAAAATTCTACGGATGCGAACGGGAAAGCCAAGATCTAATCTAGGATATGCAAACAACGAGGGGGATTAGATGAGATCTTCATACCCTTGAAGATTCGCACAACGGAACATTCATCGGAACGTGGGTGATGTAGTCGTACTCGCTTCTCCTCCTCGCGATCCGATTCGATCTAACACCGCAAGTGGCGATGCCTCCGAGAGATGCACACGTATGGCACCTCGACGTCTCCTCCTTCCTTGGTCCAGAAAGTATGGTGGAGAGACGGATTGGATCTACAACGCGACACCGCGGTGCAAGTGGTGGAGAGTTTCTGCAGCAGGGCTACGCCTACGTGCAGTCGGGAGGGAGAGAGAGAGAAGGGCAGCAGGGCGGCTAGGGTTGTGGAGGAGGTGTGGGGGGGAGGGTGTGCCCCAGCCCTAGCCCCTCCCCCAAGCCCTAGGCCGGCGGCCAAGGAGGGAGGAGTGGGGGGCAAGTTCCCCCCCTTCTAGAAGCTTTCCTAGGGTTTTCCCTAGATCTGGCCGGCTGGGCCCTATGGGGCCTTGTGCCCCTGGCCCAATGCAGCCAGTGCACTCCCTCATAGGCCCATGCCCCCTCCCGGCAGGTGCGGCCACGTTGGTCCACCTCCGGAAGGTTCTAGAAGCTTCTGGTACAATACCGATTAACCCGAAACAATTCCGAACTCCAAAAATTGCATTGCCTTATATGAATCTTATTCTCTAGACCATTCCGGAACCTCTTGTGATGTCCCGGATCCCATCCGAGACTCTGAACAAAACTCATAAACCAATTATCCAATCTATCCTAGCGTCGAGACACGTTAAGTGTGTGACCCTTCGGGTTCGAGAATATGTAGACATGATCTTCTATCAATAATCAACAGCGGGGTCTGGAAACCCATATTGAATCCCACACATTCATCGATGATCATATCGGATGAACCACGATGCCAGGATTCAATCAATCCCATATATATATTCCCTTCGTCTCACGATATTTTACTTGCCCGAGATTTGATCGTCGGTACCGTCATACCACATGCTTGCAAGCGGTGTTGATATCGATTACCAAGTGGGCCTGAAGTATATCTCTCCGACTTGGGAGGGACAAATCCCATCTCGATACATACAACCCAACAGGTACTTTCCGATCACCTGAGAGACACCTTTATGATCACCCTCTCATAGGATGACGTTTGATGACCTCAAAGCTTTCTTCCGATACCAGGGAGTTGTATTATCTCATGGTCTAAGGAATACAATATTTTACATAAGAAAAGCTTCACAAATATGAACACGATGACACGATCTAATTTATCCGCTTAGTTTGGGTCTGTCCATCATATCATTCTCCCAATGATATGATCTCATTATTAATCGACAACTCATGTCTATGGTTAGGAAACCTTAACCATCATTAATCAATGAACTATCCCATAGAGGCATACTAGGGACACGGTGTTGTTCACAAACAACACAAGTATTAAAGTTTCCGCTTAATACAATTCTAGCATGGAATATAAACTTTATCATGAACAAGAATTATAATAATAACATCTTTATTATTGCCTCTAGGGCATAATTCCAACACCTCCTGCGCTACCCTCAATTCTAGCCCACTCGTACTTAGCCTTCAAGGTTCAACTACGGCGACCCCAACGACGACAGCGACGACGGCCGCGGTGAGTACGACGACTATTGTGGCGAGTATTACAGGTGTAGGCAGGAGCATGACTGAATCACTCCAACATTGTAAAACAAGATCGGCCGATTATGGCTTAATCTGGCCATGTATCTTAATTTTTAGTTCTTCTATATAACTTTGTGTTAGTTGCGTTATGTACTTTAATTCCAGTTCTATCCTAAGAAAATTTTCTTTTCGCCCATTATTTCCCGTCCTTTTTTCCCGCCCATTAATATATAAAAAATATAAGTTAATTCAAATCCAAATTAAAAACAGAAAATGGTTTTGAATTAGTTATTCAAATCCAAACACTTTTTATGTTTAAAGTTTTTCTAAATTCCAAATTAATATTCAAAAAATATAAGTTAATTCATTTTTAATTCTAATGGTTCATAGTTTAAATGGTTACATTAATTATTTTTAAAAACAGAAAATGGTTTTGAATTATTTATTCAAATTCAAACACTTTTTATGTTTAAAGTTTTTCTAAATTCCAAATTAATATTCAAAAAATATAAGTTAATTCATTTTAAATTTTAAATGGTTACATTAATTATTTTTTAAAAATAGAAAATGGTTTTGAATTAGTTATTCAAATCCAAATACTTTTTATGTTTAAAGTTTTCTAAATTCCAAATTAATATTCAAAAAATATAAGTTAATTCATTTTAAATTTTAAATGGTTCATATTTTAAATGGTTACATTAAATATTTTTTAAAAATAGAAAATGGTTTTGAATTAGTTATTCAAATCCAAACACTTTTTATGTTTAAAGTTTTTCTAAATTCCAAATTAATATTCAAAAAATATAAGTTAATTCATTTTTAATTTTAAATGGTTCGTATTTTAAATGGTTACCTTAATTATTTTTTAAAAACAGAAAATGGTTTTGAATTAGTTATTCAAATCCAAACATTTTTTATGTTTAAAGTTTTTCTAAATTCCAAATTAATATTCAAAAAATATAAGTTAATTCATTTTTAATTTTAAATGTTTCATAGTTTAAATGGTTACATTAATTATTTTTAAAAACAGAAAATGGTTTTGAATTAGTTATTCAAATTCAAACACTTTTTATGTTTAAAGTTTTTCTAAATTCCAAAGTAATTATCATTTAAAAAATATTACAAATTTAAACCCCAAAATAAAAAAGAAGGCGGGAATAGAGAGAAAATTCCTGAATTTTTTTGAAAACAGGGTCATATGTCCCGCTTGGAGCCACCAACCGGGACTAAAGACCCCTGCGCGCGCCCCTTGGTCTGCTGAAAAAAGTGGAGTATTGTTGCCTGTCAAAACCCATCGGCGAGCAGCGACGAGCAACACGAAGAGCCGGGAGGCTCCCAGAATTGCTGGTGGGCCCTGGTCCCTCGGGCAACGGACCGCAAAACACCGGCACACGTCCTGGCTGATGCAAGGGCGTGCCACCTGACCTATACCTGGTCAGGAAGGTGATGGATTGCTTCGATTAGTTTCCTGCATGGCAAACAAGTATACGTAAAATTCGAGCCGCGACCGGCTCCCAGGTTTCCCTGTGAATCGGCTCCTGGAGCCGATTATCCCATGGTTCTGCATTAGATCTACGATAACATGGGGTTTTGCTTCATCAATACAAGTTAAATCGACCTACGACAGTTTAACGTTTTCACCACATAATTGGAACATCCTACACGTAATTGAGCCTGGTAGATATAAAAGATGATAGAAAACTAACCCTAGAGAAGGCCTAACAACCGATGTAAAGTCAATTCCCGGAACAACTTCTCTCGAATTGGCAAACCATATCCTTACATACCACTGGATCGTTCAACCCATTTGCAAGGCCTGACCATGTGGATATCAAACTAAACCTTGGAAAACAAGGCATAACTATAACAGATCAAATCAACTGAATAAAGATCAAGCAAGATGCTGCCCTTACACCCGAAAAAGGTGCAAAGGCAGCGAGATAACTAAAGGCAGCATAACTAAGCAATCATAACAAAAAGGTACCGATGCTAGCCCAAACAAATCTATGATAACAGTATTACTCGCCATCAACAAGGCTTCAGCACGAGTAACACTAAATAACGCATAAGCAGATACTGCCTAGACCGCAAGATGCGATCTAGGCAGCATGACACTTACCCGAGAAAAACCCTAGAAACAAGAGGTGGCGATGCGCCGAGATTGTGTTTGTTGTGAACGTGATCGTCCTCCTTTCTCAATAACCTTAGGTACATATTTATAGTCCGGAGCCTTTCTATCTTTGGAATAACCCTAACAACTCTATCTCTTACTTAAATCGAAGCGTAACCTACCATAATATACAGATACACGGGCAATTTAGCCCAAATCCACGCACAAGGCTGATCCAGCAATACGTTGCATATATGTATCCTCCAAGCCCATCTTGATTACGGCCCATCTCCTCCTTTGGCCAAAATGTGGCGATAACACATGCCCCCCTAGTTTTGGCAATAATAATTCCAAAACCACTCTGTTTTTTTTATCGGGTTACGCGTTGCAGAGCAGAATCGTCACGCCGCCCCCTCATCATGATGCCTTGTCTTCTCAACTTCTCCGCAGTGCATGATTTGACAGTTTTGGCACCACATTCTGGAAAACCGCTATGGCATTGAACCACCTCCCACTATTCCCCTTATTTAAATTCATCTGAGCAGTTTGCACCCCCATCCTCTTCCATTAGCCAAAAAACCCTCTTCCTCCGCCATGGCCTCCTCTTCTTCCTCCAAATCATCCGGCCTTTCCTTCCAATCCTCCAACACAATGAGCGACCGGGAGCCGACGCCGGAGCACCCGCCAATGGCGGCGTACGAGGCTCTGGGACGAGAGGGACTGGGACTTCGCCGCCTGGTCAGAGGACGACGAGTCCCTGACCGACGGCGAGGAGGGCCTCCAGTTCCTTGTCGACGGGGAACTGGAGGCGGAGAGCGCCGACGACGCCGTGTCCTGGGGCGAGGACGTCGAATCCTCCGACGAGGAGGAGGAAGCGGAGGAGGACACCTCCTCCGACGAATACCCGCCGGTGAAGCGCTTCCGCGTCGGGTCCAGCGAGGACACCGACGACGACGACGAGGACGAGGAGGCCCCCGCTGACAACTTCAGCAGCAGCGGCGAAGACTACGCCGGCAGCAGCGCCGATGATAGCGAATACGACGACGGCGAAGACAGCGCTGACGACACCGGCTTCTAGATTAGGAACTAGTAGTAGTAGTACTAGTAGTAGATTTCCATTTGTAAGCAATCGGCTTCATTGTACACAACCGTCTTTTGAATCAAAAAGATTGCTTTCCCAATTCGATTTTGCCGATAGTCAAAATACATCAACGTTCCAGAAGCCGATAGTAATGTATCGGCTTTCACCATACTACGCTCATATGGTCAACCAAGTCAAAGCCCAAAGAGCCGATGGTAACACATCGACTTTCCCCACAAACGTTGACAAGGTCAAATTTGGTCGCATATTTAGATAAATCTGAGCGGCCACTTTCCAACTTCAAACGGTAGCCTGCGACCCTCTTCAAAAAGGCTAACCCAGATCTCCAATTGCCTCACCGAATAGATCGAGCTTACAGCGACAAGAACCCTCGATCCCCAATCGCATAGATCCATCTCCGCCGGCAAACTAGATGGCGGAATCGTCCAATACCAACACAGCGGTCTCTGGTCTGAAGGTACGCCTGCTCCTCGCATTCTAAACACGGTGCTAGAATTAATAGCAAACACCTGAATTAATGCTTTATTCCACCGTTAAATTTTTAGGTTTCAGACATCCTGCTGTCGCATCCTTCTCTCCCAAATTCTCTCTTTCTTGGCCCCCGTACAGAATCTAGTCCTGCCCATCTGATCTCTTGCGAGGCAAACAGAATCCCCTTCGTAAGCCAAAACCTAGATTTAAATTCTTGGGCCGACTGCTTGCGAGCCTGGCCTAATCCTCCTGAACATTGGGTCTCTTGGTACAGCAGGGTAGCCAAAACTTACCAATCCCAATGGGAAACCACGGGAATATCCGATGCCTTGTATTTTTCATTGTCTCCCCTTGAGAAACATGAAAATCTTCTAAAAACCATCGGCTATTTCTGATCCGATGCTCTGAACTGCTTCATGTTCGGTCATGGCCCCATGACACCAACTCTGTTAGACGTGGTGATGATTACTGGTCTGGACGTTACATCACCCAGCCCTTCTGCTTTTAGGCTGACAAAGGTCCCCTACAAGCTTTCTTCTAAGAAAGACTGCACGAACTGGGGTGCCTATCTTCAAAGCCACATGAAAACTAAAGGCCCTGTCACAGAGAAAGAACACACGGCTTTCCTCAACTTCTGGCTGGAACATTTCATATTCTGTGGCCCTTCCCTTGCTCCAACCAAGAATTATCTCTCCTTGGCCTACGAACTTGCCAGAGGCACTCAACTTGGCATCGGCAAACTGTTCCTTGGAGAAGTCTATCGATATCTCCAGTTGATGTCTGTCAAACTATTCTCCGGCATAGCAGTCAAAACAGGAGGTCCTTGGTGGTTCATTCAGCTATGGTCTCAGCTGTATTTTCAAAACCATGTCCCAAACTTCCCCCTTTTGGCGAGTTGCACCTTTCCAGATGCCAAAGGGAAGCAGATCCGATGCACCAGCTACGGCCAAGCTCTGTATAGACTGCCAGGTAGCAAACTGATCCCTCAGGAAGCATCCAAGTGGTTCAGCATTTTCTTCCAAGGCCTGGACAATCCTATCTTCTTTCCTTACACGGAAGAATCGGAACATTTTTAAAATCCAATCTCCTTCAGGCTAGACAACTTTGCCGATGACACCAGCACTCGGCAGCTATTTTCCACTGTGATCCGTCCCTGCTTCCTTCCAGTTGGCATGAGCACATCCAACAGAATAATCAAGCCTGGATACGAATTCTACCAGCCGGTCGTAGTGGCTCGGCAATTTGGCCTTGGACAAGTACCTCCCCATTTCTTTCTCCACCATCTTACAAAGAGCAGAGCTGACCTGCCCGATCCTCTCACCAGTCAAAGGTGTTATTCCTTCTTCGATGCTCTGACCATCCCAATTCCTAACAACCTCACCTTCGCTTCATCAACCGATGGTTTTGAGAACTGGTGGTCTATGTGGAAGACTCATGCCTTCAGGAGAGCTCTGGGACCGTTGCTGGAACAGCTCGATGCTGAATATGATATCCCCGTAGAACAGGTACCACTACTTGTAAATTTTCTTGATGCAACTCACAAATGATTCTTCTAATAACCCGCTCTGTCTCCTTGCAGCAACAAGATGGTCCTGAACCTACACACGGTGATGGATCCCCCTTTGAATTCTTCCCACCAGCTCCTGTGGTCCTTTTCTGCAAAAACTCGCCACCTTTGAAAAAGGTCGTGATGCAGAACCAGCCGATATCACCACAATCGTCTTCCAAGAGCCAAGCAACTTCTCGGTCAGCCGCCTCTCGAGTTCCGACTAAAACAAAAACGGCGGTGAGGAAGGTAGCTGCCAGGAAGACTTTGAGGCGCCGGAGCCCTTCTCCAGAAAGTTCGCATGTACGCTGATCCATGCCTTGGTTGATCTCTTTCATCCTTGCAAACATGCTTGTGCTTACTAGATCTCCTTTTCTTACAGGTTTCCATCGAAAACACCTCCAGCGGAGACACACAATCCAATCGAGGAGAATCGGGCCCAACAGACTCTGAGAGGACCACCACACCGAGCCAGCCAGATTTGCCACCATCGGCTCCCAGGAAAAGGCCGGTTCCTGCACCTACTGCCCCCGAGCATCAGTCGAGGCGGGGCCAGCTGTGAGCCCCAAGAGGGCTCGCAAGGGACTTCAAACTTCTTCGTCGAGCCAGGAGGTTTCGAAAGTCATCACCCTCGATGCTCTTACCAATTGTTTTTTATCTGCCGACTCATCACTATTTACATCGGCTAAGCACCTTCCATGAAGACGACTGACACTTCTAGTGGGAAAGCCGGGGAAGTGCTGATGCCTTTCGCAAGGCTGGATCTAGTAATCCCTGAAGGTGTAGATGAAACGGTTACCACTTTGGCCAAGCCCCCAGCAACAACACACAAGCCGATTGTCTCGTCATCTGCTATCCCCTTGATCTTAGGAGAGGTACGTTCGCTTCGTTCGGCTCATCCTTCCATGTTGGACGCATATTGACGCCATTTCGGCCTGCCAGGGTTGTGATATCTCAGGCCTGCTGACGTTCGACCCGGAATCCATCGAACCAACTCTCTCTGTCGCCAACGATGAACCACGAGCAAGGGCTATTCTACCTCAATTCCAGCGTCTCAAAGCCTTGCTGTCCTCCCCGATCGAGAAGTTGATCGAGGGTTCTAAAGAGGTGAAGAGTGTTCTTGCCGAAATCAAGGACCAACTCCCAGTAGCACTACAGGTGAAGCTTTGGCCAGTTGTAACTCTGTCTTTCTACGGGTCAAGGGTGAAGTTGGCTCGTGAGAGGATTAATCTGCGCCGCGCCCAACTCCCACTGAAGGCCAATATTGCAGACAAATGTCAGCAGCTCAACGAGAAAAAGGCGTCTCTGGATGCCAAAACTGACACCTCTGTCAGCACCGCCGAGCTTGCATCCTTAAAAAGGAATTGGGAGATCTTGAAGAGAAGGTCCGGGCGACTAAACAGCTCATTCGTGATAAGGAAGCATTCATGGCCCGCTCCCGAGACGAAGCAGAAGGCCTCAAAGCTCAACTGAAGACTGATCTGGCGGAAATACGTGCCCTGAACAAGCAGCTAGTGATGGGCAAGGACGAAGATGACGAAGCCGAGATCGCTGAGGTGGATCGTGTCCGCGCTGACGCCCTCCACGCCTTCGAGGCATTCCTTCAGTAGCTTATTCATGTAAACTGACACCTGCTCGTAATAGTTTGAACCTCTAGAGTCGATGGCTGTGCATCGGCTATATTTTTTTTATTGGCCGATTTCATGTATCGGCCCCCATATTTCACTGTCCATCATCCCACATGCTTGGGAAATATTTCTTGAGATGCTGACCGTTGACAGCCACTGGGAATTTCACGCCGTCCAGCTCCTCAAGCATGTACGCGTTCCCCCTTAAAACTTGATCGACCCTGTATGGCCCGTGCCAATTTGGAGACCATTTACCGTATGCTGCATCCTTAGTCCCCAATGGCAATACAGCTTCCCATACCAGATCGCCAACGTGGAACTCCTTTGGTCTCACCTTCTTATTATATGCACGAGCTACCTTGGCCTTGTTCTCTTTGATTTTCTCAAGCGACCACAGCCTAAGCTCAGTTAAATCCTCAACACTGTCACTCATCAGGGCCGCATATTCTTCAGTTGTTAGATCGTTCTGAAAAGGGACACGTCTCGATCCAGCCGTAATCTCCCAGGGCAATACGGCTTCTTGTCCATAGACTAGATGGTATGGCGAGGTTTTTATCGCTCCATGACATGACATGCGATAAGCCCATAAAGCCTCTGACAAAACCTCGTGCCAACGCCTAGGGTGCTCATCGACTTTACTCTTGATCAGCTTGATAAGGCTCTGGTTGGACGCTTCAGCTTGCCCATTTGCTTGAGCATAGTATGGAGATGATCGGATCAGCTTAATTCCCGTGTCCTCACAGAACTTTCTAAACTCGTGAGAAATGAAGACCGAACCTCCATCGGTCGTGATAGTTTGGGGAATCCCGAATCTATGAATGACATGTTCTTTCACAAAATCGATAACATCCTTCGAGTTCACTGACTTCATAGGGACGGCTTCCACCCATTTAGTGAAATAATCCGTAATGGCCAAAATCCACATGTGGCCTTTGCTTGATGGAGGATTGATCTTGCCAATCATATCCATGCCCCAACCTCGGAATGGCCAAGGCTTGATGATGGGGTTCATTGCTGACGCGGGTACCGTCTGAATTTTTCCAAATTTCTGACATGCTTGACACCCTTTGTAGTAATTAAAACAGTCCTCAAGCATGGTGGGCCAATAAAACCCTGATCGCCTGATCAACCATTTCATCTTGTGAGCCGATTGGTGAGTTCCACAGGCGCCTTCGTGTACCTCGTGTAGGAGCCGATTGGCCTCGGTTGGCCCCAGACATTTGAGCAGTAACCCTTCCAGAGTCCTGTAGAACATGTCGTCCCCAATAAGCACATACTTCATGGCCTTGTACCTTATCCGTTTAGGTGCCCCCCGAGCCGAATCTTTCAAGTAATTGAAGATATCGGCTCTCCAGTCGTCCGCCTCCAGGAACTGTACCTGAACATCAGCTCCCTCTGCTACGTCCTTGTAGCCTGAAGCCATTTGTGCGAGATCATTCGCCTCGGTATTCTGCGATCGCGGGATCCAGTTCAAGTTTATGTACCGGAACTGTGCCATCAGCTCACGGCATTGCAACCATAATGGGAAGAGCGACTCTCTCTCGCACTTGTATTCCTCCGTGAGTTGGGAAATCACCAATTTGGAGTCTCCAAAAATTTCCACTGCTTCTGCTCTAGCTTCAATGAGCAACTCCATTCCCTTGCGTATCGCCTCATACTCAGCGACGTTGTTGGTGCGAGGGGTAGATAGCCTGATGGAGAAGGAATATGTTGCCCCCCGGGGCGACACGAGTAGAATGCCGATGCCGCAACCATCATCACAAACCGATCCATCGAAAAACATAGCCCACGCTCGTATAGACAGCGCTTCTATATCAGTGTTGATTCTTTCAGCAATAAGGTCGGCCAACGCCTGACCCTTAACCGCTTTCACGGGTTGATACCGGATATCAAATTCCGATAATGCAAACATCCATTTGCCGAGTCGGCCTTTCAACATAGGAGCCGACAGCATATGTTTTATGACATCTGATTTGCATATAATGATAATCTCCGTTGAGAGCAAGATGTGGCGCAGCTTGGTGCAGGTGAAAAACAGGCAGAGGCACAACTTATCGATCTCAGGATACCTTGTCTCTGCATCCAGCATCCTTCTGCTGATGTAAAACACAACTCGCTCCAGACCATCATAAACCTACACCACCACCGAGGCGATGGACGTGTCAGCTACTGACAAGTAAATGTAGAACGGCCTATCTGGCTGGGGCGGAACCAACACTGGCGGCTTCGTTAGATATTCTTTGATCTCGTTGAAGGCTCGTTGTTGTTCTGTCCCCCAGCGGAACTCCTCATCAGATTTAATTTTCACCAGTCCCATGAACGGCTCTATTCTTCCTGACAGATTGGAGATGAATCTTCTGACGAAGTTGATCTTGCCGATGAGAGACTGTAGTTCTTTCTTCGTGGTAGGTGGCTTCATTGTTCGCACTGCCTCCTGACTTTTCAGGCCGATCTCAATTCCGCGTTCATGGACCAAGAAACCCAAGAACTGACCGGCCGTTACACCGAAGGCACACTTCTTTGGATTCATCCGTAGCCCGAATTTTCTCGTTCGGTCAAGGACGCGTTGCAGATCGTCCAAGTGTCCTTGTACTGAAGCAGACTTGACCACCACATCATCGATATAAATTTCCACCAGCTTGCCGATCAGATCATGGAAAATGTAATTCATGGCTCTTTGGTATGTGGCGCCGGCATTCTTCAGTCCAAACGTCATGACTACGTATTCAAACAACCCCACCGAACCTGGGACTCTGAATGCAGTCTTGTGTATATCTTCCGGAGCCATAAAAAATTGGTTGTAACCGGCATTGCCATCCATGAAGCTCAAGACCTTATGACCAGCAGCTGCGTTGATTAATGTCTCTGCTACCGGCATCGGATACTCATCCTTTGGAGTGGCTTTATTGAGATCCCGAAAATCTATGGCAACACGCCAGCGGCCATCCTTTTTCTCTACAGGTACGATACTAGAAATCCACTCAGCATACCTGCATGGCCTGATTAACCTAGCTGTCAACATTTTCTCGATCTCTTTCTTGACTTCTTCCAAAATTTCGGCCTTCATCTGTCGTGCTCGCTGCTGGAATGGTCGAAACCCTTTTTTAAGCGGGAGTCGATGCTCAATGATGCTCCTGTCTAACCCGGGCATCTCTGTATAGTCCCAGGCAAAGCAATCTGGATATTCTTTCAACAAAGCTATCATCGGACCCCGCAGATTCGGATCTAACTTCTTGCTGATAAATGTTGGTCGCGGCTTATCCCCAGGACCGATGTCAATCTCCTCTAGCTCATCAGCGGAGGTAAACCCATACCCTAGCTTTCCGTCACCTGCTAAATCGATGCTAAACACGGGGCAAACAGTTGGTGAGGATAACAAAGATAATTTGGGCCGATTGCCGGAATCGGCCCCCCTTTTGATTGCATTAGTCAAGGAAGGTTTACAACTTATTTGTGCTCTACAATGGCAGGGAATCTCCCTACTACGACTGCATGACCTGTTTGTCGTGTAAGATTACTGCTTTTTATGTTTTGTGGCCGATCGCAGGGATCGCCCATACCACGTACGATCGTGGACTTTGCTACTCTGTCAGGCTAGTGGATAAGACCAGCCTCACCCTGTTTTTTGTAGATTCAATGCGCTCACGGCCGTCTAGACTGATTCCAGAGATCGGCTCTTGGTCTTCTGCCTCCCAGATGTTCATGCCAGCTATGGAGATCTCGATCGAATCATCTGCATGAATGACCTCCACTTCATCTCCATCCCACTGTATTAGGCACTGGTGCATCGTGGATGGAATGCAGCAGTTAGCGTGAATCCAATCCCTCCCCAGCAAGACAGCGTAGGTGCTTTTGCTGTCAACGATGAAGAATGACGTAGGGATGGTTTTTCTGCCCACGGTCAGATCCACGTTCAGAACGCCTTGCGTTTCTGAAGTTTGGCCGTTGAAGTCGCTTAACGTGACGTTGGTTTTGATCAGATCTGCAGTGGAGCGTCCCAAACGCCGTAGCATGGAGTATGGCATTATATTGACTGCCGCTCCGGTGTCAACCAACATCTTGCGGACAGGCTGCCCATTGATATAACCTCGCAGGTACAGGGCTTTCAGATGTTTGTAGCCCTTCTCTCGTCGCTTTTCAAAGATAATCGGCCGTGGGCCGCAGTCAAACTGTGCCACTGGTAGTTCTTTGGTTCTTGGAGCGCAAAACTCTGACGGAAGTATGAACACCATGTTTGTGCCAGCCGATGTCTTCGCATCGGCTTTTACTGGTTTGGGGCGCCACTCTTTCCTTTTCGGACGAGCCTCCGTTTCCAAGGTTTGCCGAACTTTCACGGCCAGATCGGGCCGTGCTTTCCTTAAAGCGTGGAGGTACTGCGCTTCGGCTTCCTCCAAGCTACGCAGTCGCTGAACTCTACGCTTTTGGGTGTGTCTGAGTCCATCAGGACACCACCTTGGCCGGTGATATCTGTCTTCTTCTTCTTTACCCTTTGGCTCCTCGAGATCTTTTGCTCGAGATGACTCCTCTTGCCTGTTCTGAGGCGGGAGAGGCCCTAGACGCTTGAACACTGAAACTGGACCTGTGTCATCCTTCTGCTGTCCACATTCTTGGCAGTTGTCGATTGTAGGCAATCGGCTCATTCCCGCATCCCAGCAATAATTGAAGAAAGGACAATCCCAATGTTTATCCACGCCTTCCTTTTCCTTTGACTTTCCCCTAGCGAGGTGCTCATATCCTTCATCATCTCTATCGTGCCGGCGACGTCGGTCATACTGACGCTCATACTTGTTAAGGAGATGCGTGGAGTGTGGCTTCTGATATCGCACGCTTCTCACTTGCTCCTCGGTTAAATACCGCCTGTCATCATAACGGGGCCGGTCACGTGGACCAGCCTCCTCTATTTCTTTGCCCCGAGAGCGACCGCCTTCCTCCTTATATGTGCCATGGTGGTACACAGGCCCTGTCATATTAACATCGAACGAGAAATCTAACTGACGCCTCGTGGAGTGGCTGTGTTCTACCATGTTGACGCCGGGAAACGGGTTTGTGTCTACTTTCATGGCGAATTGCCCAAGGATCAGACGGCCCTGTTCTATCTCCGTTTGGATCTGGCGACGTAGCTCTTTGCAATCATTGGTGGTGTGGGTGAATGAGTGATGCCACTTGCAGTATGGTCTCCCGTTCATTTCTTGAGCCGTAGGGATTTTATGGCCTTCGGGTAACTTCAGCTGCTTTTCTTTCAGCAGTAAATCGAATATCTGCTCAGCTTTGCTCACATCGAAGTCGAACCCTTTTGCAGGCCCTTGCTGTTTTACCCATTTGCAGGACACAGGATCTGCCCCCCGAGCCCATTCAGCCACGACCACCTCCTGGTCTTGTACGGGATCCTCTTCTTCTGTATCGACCAGGCCTATCGGACGTTTGAACTTGTCTTGGTACAACTCAGGGTGGCGCTGTTCATACATTGTCAGTTTCTGGGCCATGTGCGCCAATGAATTGTATTCTACTTGGAAAGCCAGATCCTTGATAGGTGCTGAGAGACCCAACACTGCCAGCTCGACTGCTTCTTTCTCAGTTAAACGAGCCGAATAACATCGGTTCTTGACAGTCCTGAAACGCTGAATGTACTCGGCTACCGTTTCTCCCCGCTTTTGCCGCACCTGCGCCAGATCTGCAATGCCAGCCTCGGTAGCTTCTGAATGATACTGAATGTGGAACTGCTCTTCCAGTTGCTTCCAGGTCTAGATCGAATCCGGTGGCAACGAGGTGTACCACCCAAAAGCTGGTCCTGTCAGAGATTGCGCAAAGAACCTTAGGCGTAACTGATCCGATGCTGAAATCATGCCTAACTGTGCCAGGTATCGGCTCACATGCTCGATCGAGCTCGACCCTTCTGATCCGCTAAACCTTGAGAACTCAGGGAGCCGATACTTGGGTGGCAGCGGAATCAGATCAAACTCGTTGGGGTACGGCTTGGAATAGCCGATTGTCCTTCTCTTCGGCACGAAGCCGAACTGGTCTCTCAAGATGGTACGGATTTGCTCCACCGTTTGAGCTGCAGGGGCTAAATTCTCATGACTCGTTCCGGTGGCATACTTGGCTAGCCATGCCTGTTTATCAGCGTCCATCCCAGACATCCCTGCTCCAGAAATACCTGCTCCTGAAGCCCCTGCTCCAGAAACTCCTGCCCCAGAAATCCCTGCGGTTGCAATCTGGTTCGTGCGCGTCAGGCTATTGCAGTCCGGCACGTAGGTGTACACATATCCATGTGGGATTTCTTTAGGTGGTTCAAACAGGAATTGGCAATCGCCAGGGTCACCTCCAACCTTGTAGACGACGTACGCCGGTGCCCCTGGTGGCTCCGGAGCTGCAAGCGTGAATGGAAGCTGTGGCCTGGTCTGGAGCAGTCTTTCTCCCTGGTGAGTCCCTAGAGTAGGCCCCGACGGAGAGTACTGATGTTTCATGATCTCCTGAACTACGCGAACCGCGACGCGCTCGAAAGCGTTCACTAGGCTCTCAGAATGGCGGTGAAGAGAATGAGCCACCATGTAATTGACTTCCTGTCGCAGAGCTCTGGTGCGCTCCTCTGAAGGAACAGACAGATCCACCTCATCAAGAGCACCTTCGGGTGAGAACCCTTTCCACTTGATGCCATGCTTACGGGTCCTCTCAAAAGAGCCGATGAGATCGGCTTCGAAGAGAGCTTTGATATCATCATACTTCGCCTTATGCTCATCAGGCAGATCGTCGTACGTGACCGGTCTGTCCCCCATCGCAGCGTCGGATGTTGATGCAGATGTTGTTGAAGGTCCCACCGGGCGTGCCAGAATGTGTTGCCTGTCAAAACCCACCGGCGAGCAGCGACGAGCAACACGAAGAGCCGGGAGGCTCCCAGAACTGCTGGTGGGCCCTGGTCCCTCGAGCAACGGCCCGCAAAACTCCGGCACACGTCCTGGCTGATGCAAGGGCGTGCCACCTGACCTATACCTGGTCAGGAAGGTGATGGATTGCTTCGATTAGTTTCCTGCATGGCAAACAAGTATACGTAAAATTCGAGCCGCGACCGGCTCCCAGGTTTCCCTGTGAATCGGCTCCTGGAGCCGATTATCCCATGGTTCTGCATTAGATCTACGATAACATGGGGTTTTGCTTCATCAATACAAGTTAAATCGACCTACGACGGTTTAACGTTTTCACCACATAATTGGAACATCCTACACATAATTGAGCCTGGTAGATATAAAAGATGATAGAAAACTAACCCTAGAGAAGGCCTAACAACCGACGTAAAGTCAATTCCTGGAACAACTTCTCTCGAATTGGCAAACCATATCCTTACATACCACTGGATCGTTCAACCCGTTTGCAAGGCCTGACCATGTGGATATCAAACTAAACCTTGGAAAACAAGGCATAACTATAACAGATCAAATCAACTGAATAAAGATCAAGCAAGATGCTGCCCTTACACCCGAAAAAGGTGCAAAGGCAGCGAGATAACTAAAGGCAGCATAACTAAGCAATCATAACAAAAAGGTACCGATGCTAGCCCAAACAAATCTATGATAACAGTATTACTCGCCATCAACAAGGCTTCAGCACGAGTAACACTAAATAACGCATAAGCAGATACTGCCTAGACCGCAAGATGCGATCTAGGCAGCATGACACTTACCCGAGAAAAACCCTAGAAACAAGGGGTGGCGATGCGCCGAGATTGTGTTTGTTGTGAACGTGATCGTCCTCCTTTCTCAATAACCTTAGGTACATATTTATAGTCCGGAGACTTTCTATCTTTGGAATAACCCTAACAACTCTATCTCTTACTTAAACCGAAGCGTAACCTACCATAATATACAGATACACGGGCAATTTAGCCCAAATCCACGCACAAGGCTGATCCAGCAATACGTTGCATATATGTATCCTCCAAGCCCATCTTGATTACAGCCCATCTCCTCCTTTGGCCAAAATGTGGCGATAACCAACCAGCCCCCCCGGTCCCTCTTGCTTGCGAGTCTGATGAGGTGGACATGGGGCCCCTATGTCAGTCATTGTGGCTAGGTATGCCTGCGGTGTAAAAAGTTTAACCAGCTTTTAATAATTTCAAAAATAATTATAATATTATAAATTCAATAACTTTTAATCATGCATGCTTTAGTCAGAAAAATATGAATAATATATCAAAATGTTCAGAAAAATGAAACCTAGCTATCTAAGCTATAATCATGCATTGTTCAACAACTTAAATGACAAATTTAATTAGAAGAACAAACCCACCCCTCTCATGTGTTCCGGAGTTTCTCCGAGTTAGGGTTTTCGCCCCTCGGAACCCCGATTAATTGTAGAGCATGCTTTAGGGTTACATTTCAATGAAATTCAACTTGTCATATCATCATACTTGCTTGAGCATTGCATCTATGCCATGTATTGATTCTTCCCGGTAGAATACGATATCGAGATCGAGATCGAAGCCACAGATCAACACCGTCGAAGCTCGAAGACAAATACTTGACCAACTGTAATCAAGTCAAGTACAAGGATCCTGAAGCTCTGCTTTTGGCTATCAACAGGCAAAGGCAAGCATAGCCCTACCATGATATAATCCTATGATTTCGAAAGCATTTCAATTCTTGCCATGATGCATACAATTCTGTTGTGGTCTTTTATCGATAGATAGAGTGTTCTATCTGTTGTATTACTCCCTTTGAGCTTATATTACCTAATCCACTGCTCCTAACATATTAGGTTTATTAGCTTGGATTATTAGTTAGGTATTATTAGGTTTATTAATTAGTTAGGTATTATTAGTCTTCGGCCCCACTGGCCAGTCACTGTGGGTAGCCCCAGACCCGATCAAAAACTACCCCCTGTGCTGATGTAAAGTGACACAGTAACTATTTTAAAATGGTTTAATATTTTTAGAAATTGATATAAACTTATAAATTCAATAACTAATGATTTATATGTCAGAAAAATATAAGTAATATATCAAAATGTTCAAAAAATTGGGAGCTATGTGTCTAAGCAATCATAATACATTGTCAAGCAACTTTAAACCCTAGTTTAGTTAAAGAACCATCGACACCCCTTATGTACAAGTGGGTTCGCCGGTGTGTACTTGCTAGGGCATCCAGAACCCTTTTAAATCGATGTTGCACCTAGGGTTAGTGTAGGATCTCTAAATCTGACATGTCATACATATTGATTGCGCATTGTATTATGCCATGTATTGATTCCCGCCTTTCTTTCCGGTATTGGTTCTTCGCGATAGGATCCGAGCCTGAGGATTTCTCTGAATTAGGGTTTCTGATATTGTAAATTCATTTTTATTATTGTGTATGTATATATTAGGGTTTCTCTGAATTAGGGTTTATATCTCTCAACACCGTACCTAACATTCTCCCTTAGCCGCTTTGACTTATCCATTTTTCCACCTATGCAGAAAATATGGACCCACACGACAGAGACGAAGAAAAGGAAGAGTTGATCCAAGGTGTGATCCGTGGGGAAGAAAATCTAGATGTATCGACGTTTCTGAACAACTCCGGTGAGGGTGGTCCTCTTTTTGCTGGAAGAGACGAATTTTTTGAGGTTGAAGGTGATGCCTTCCGCGAGGGAGAAGGCGATGCCTTGTGTGAACGAGAAGACGACCTCTCCAGCGAGGTGCATGTAATATAATTAATTCATTAATTAATCATCTGCTATATATATAGAAATAGTAACGAAGATCTTTCTTCTTTTAGCCCTTCGGATCGAAGAAATCTACTGAAAAGAGCAGCCGAGGCCCAACCAAAAAGTTGGGAGACCATGAGAGGTTCAGGATCGAAGATGTCGGTGAAGACGGCAACCGACGGCTCTCGAAGTTGTCGCAAACAAATTTGTGGCACAATGCGGAGTAATCGTTAGGGACTTAATCCCGATCACCATTCGAAATTGGAATAGGCCTGCTGATGCGGAAGAAGAGGGAACATGTTTATTTGTCCCTAACAAGGCCAAAGATTTACTGTGGAATAGGCTCATGCTTAATTTCAAACTACCGAAGATAGATCTGGATCCAAATGCGGAGGATCCATTTGAGGACGCCTTAGAATATGGGAGAGCCATGGAGGATAAGGTCAGGGAGTGGGCTTTGAAGAAGATGGGCCAGTGTTTCACCAACTAGAAGAAAAGATTGCACCTTGACTATGTCATGAAAGAGAAGACTCCGGATTTCAAGAAGATTCAGTTTGAGGAGAGAAAACCATTCTGGGCTGAGTTTGTGAATTACAAGACATCAGCAAAAGCTAAGAAAATATCTGCAACGAATAAGCTGAATGCTGCTAACAAGAATTATCACCATACTATGGGGCAAGGTGGCTACAGGGCTAACATTCCTAAGTGGGAGAAACTTGAGCAGGAACTACGTGCTAAAAATATCATCCCAGAGACAGACGATTGGATCGAACATGCAAGAAATTGGTTTTACGGGCATGGGGGCAAGTTGGACTCGGAAGGGAAGTGTATATATAACATACGACATAAATAAGACCCCTTGCCAATCGAGAAGATGAGAAAAGCAGTAAAGACTGTTAAAGATGGGGACTTCATTCCCGATAGAGAGAATGATGAGCTCACACTCGCCCTTGGAAATAAGGAACATGATGGACGAACACGAGGCACAATAGGCTCCAAACCATGGAGGACTGGGTTTCCCGAAGAGAGGAAGAAATATACTGATAGAAGCCATCAGAGGAGAAAGGACAAGGCGGAAGTTGAAGCAAATATTCAGAAAGAGCGAATGCGTATAATTGAATAACGAATAAAGCAACAACAAGATGAAATTAACGCACTTAAAGAGCAAAGTACTACCGCCCCATCTCAGCAGCACACTGCATTCGATGCTACCGGCCTATCGAATAATCGAAAAAGCAGTGTGGATTCTACCGAGGTCCCGGGTGATGACAATGACGATGACGATGGTGCACCGACGATGGCTCCTGTTGGCTACCTAGTGGATGATATCACACAGATGACACACTGCGAGATACATTTCAAAGTTGTGAACATATCAATGAAGGTGGCGGTCAGCTATGCCTTACCAATTGGACCCACACCAACTTACCACTGTCGTCCGGTTCCACAGGGCTACGCTGTTGTCGGGGTGGATGAAATCATGCCCACCTTTGAAGTTTTGAAGCTTGACTACCCTGCAGGTGAAGGGGATGTGACTGAACTGGGAGACGCAACAAACGTCACCATTCTATGGCCAAAGGAATGTATCGTGCTTCGAAATCACACGCCAAGGCCATCTTCGCCGCCGCCTCACCCGTCTCCAGCGAGGTCGTCGCCGCCGCGACAGCCATCTTCGTCGCCTCACCCGGCTCTGTCGCCTCACCCGTCTTCGTCGCCTCACCAATCTCCGGCGCAGCCATTGCCGCGGCAGCCATCGCCGTGGCAGCCATCGCCGGCGCCTCAGGATAAAAAGCGTAAGCGTACCGCTACTCTGCATCGTGGTAAGCGATCTCCGAAACGTAAACAAGAGCCTCTTCCACAAAGTACCAAAGGTTCCTCCGAAGAGAGCTTATGACTCTACTGAAGAGGAGACTACGGCTATCGTTGATGCGGAAACGACAGTGTTTTTCGCTAAGCTGAGGCGGCCGAAAGAGCCAGAGTCCCCCAGCACCAAAGAAGAAAAAGCTAGAGTGTTCAAAATGCTAAAGACTCTTCATCAACCCGAGCCAAAGCTGTCATCAGACTATGAGAGTTCTATTCTCAAGTCACATGCGGCACAAAAAGCCTCGAATAGCAGTACTGATGCAAGCGAGAAATCTGTTGCCTAGCTTGGAGAACAAGCAAAACAGTCTTGCGCCTCTCTCAAGGTGATTTCCCATACCAATGTGGGGTCGAGCAAATATGGGGCCGAAGAGGAGTATGATCTAGAGATAGTTGCACAATACAGAGAAGCTGCCGCTGCTCAAGGTATGAGTATTGCCCAGTACTTATCCCAGTTAGAGTACTTCCCCATGAGTGAAGTAGCATACAAATACCAGTACGGCAAACCTCTCGTCAAATCTGAGGAGGTAAATAATCTTCCAACAAAAATGCGAAGATTGCATAACTGGTACATGCATGCCACAAAGTCCGGGGCTAACTGGATAGTGCTGAGGGTTACAAAAAAGCATTATGGGAAAGAAATAGATGACATGATATCCATTGAATTTGATGAACTATTTCAATTATTCAATCAAGACGCATTGGACAAATCGATCATCAGTGCCTATTTTCTGTAAGTAGTAATTCTGTAATTAATTTAGTCTCTAGCTATCTCACCTCGTTTATTGCATGTATATAATCATACTGTAATATGCAGAATGAAGATTCTTGAATGCAGCAGAGGACAAATCTATGACATTGGCTTCATTGACCCATATTGGGTTCATCAAGCTAATCTCAAAGCAAGCCCCCAGGATATGGAGGATAATATCGTACACGCGTTAAGGTTTCAAAAAACCAGAAGGGAAATACTATTTCCTTACAACTTCGAGTGAGTTTTATTGTCTTGTATACACTTTCTATTTCGCTTACTCGATGTTAAATATATAATTGATTAGTTATGCATGCGCAGCTTCCACTATATTCTGTTAATCATTCAACTTGACAAAGGGCGTGTACTAGTCATGGACTCGAAATATAAACCCCTTGAGCAGTGGAAGAACATGCAGATTCTTCTCCACCGGTAATTCTAATCATTACGACACTATATCGACAACGTCCGTGAATTTTATGATATCAAGTAATTAATAACTTCTTTTATTCATTTTTTTCGCCGGGCAGCGCTTGGAGACGGTTCACCAACAAGGTTAGGGGTGTTTGGAAAGAGGAGCTTACATTTCAACCACTAGATGTAAGCATCACTAGCTATATCCGCGCATCTCTTTGATTCTAGTTTTGATACCGTTATTATCATGCTTGATTATTATTTTAATTGAACTATGTTCTCGTAAAGTGCCTGACGCAGGGACCAGGAAACAATTTATGTGGATACTATGTTTACGAGTTCATCCGGCAGACGTGCTGTGAGAAAGGAAGAAATTTAGAGCAACTCCACGTACGCAAACAATACTCTATAGTTTTTAATTAGCATCAAATTGTGTTTAGTTTCATTCATATAGGCTGACTCCTTTTTTAAATCAGATCGAACGTCTATGGGACGGTCTTCTGCCAAAGGATCGCGTACGAGCAATTCAGGAGGAATTAGCGGGATTCTTGGATACAGAAGTCCTAGGGTGTGTTTGGTTTGTGACCAAGATTGCCCCACCAAATATTTGGCTAGCCAAAATTTTGGTTGAGCCTTTGCTTGCCCACAAGTTGGCCAACATTGGCTAAAAAATTGAACTAGAGTTGGTAGTGGAGCATTGGCATGCCAAAAAATTGGCTACAATCCAAACAAGAACCAACCTTTTGGTCATGACCAAAATATTGGTAAGGTACACTTTGGCCACAATCCAAACACACCCCTAAACCCAAAGGAGGAATACTATTCGGATGTGTATAAACAATAGGGATTGTACAAAGAGCTTATTTTGTATGTAGTGCATGAACTCGATCAGTGTATCGAATGTAATATATTCGACACTTGGATCTATATTGTCATGATGATCTTGTGTAATATAATGGTTCCTTCATTGATGAGTGCAAAACACTAAATAAACAATAAAAAACATAAATGAATTCTCTGCCGCGGCACAAAAAGAGGCCAAAATGCTGCCGCGGCAACAAAAGTTGCCAAAATGAATTCTCTGCCGCGGCAGAGAAATGTGTCAAATCTCTACCGCGGCAGAGGGTTATTTGTCCCGGTTCGTGTTACGAACAGGGACGGTTGCTCCACTCCGCCCCCCCTCCTCGCCCTCTGCCGCGGCCACGTGTACCTTTTTTGTCCCGGTTGGTGGGGCAACCAGGACTAAAGGTTGGGGCCTTAGTCCCGATTGCCTCGTCCCGTTGGGTAACCGGGACTAAAAGCCCTTACCAACCGGGACCAACGAGGCTGTCCCCACTAGTGCACATTAGATTTTTATTAACATGGCATACGTAATACTAGCTATAATACTCTATTAGAACCAGCCTTAGAACTAATAATCCCGAACAAAGGTAGCAGCTGCTACTACGTTGTACCGGCCGTTCCGGTCGCATGCATAGTTCGAGCCGATGACCAGACCGTGTCAAGGTGTGTATGAGCCCCGGCAAGGAGTCAGAGATTCTACCCTCCTCCCTTGACACTCTTCTGGCTACCATTAGGCGCGCTCATCCATTAATTTCCCCTCGAATAATGTTAGGCCTAATTGACTGGTATAACTTTACCTAACTCGTTTTGACGTGACTAAAACCAGCTGGTAATCCCGAACAGTGAAAGATCCGCTCGAGTGCTTCGGAACGGGTGAGATTCAAATGCGTCATCGATCGGTAGGTAGAGTCTGTGCAAAAAACAGTGCTCGGTCGATCGTGGTTAAACATGTGCATACACGGTTTGACTGGTTTGACCGGTTTAAGCTAGTTTAAATTTTTATATTACATCCAAAGTTTAGGTTTTATTTGTAAAAAAAAATAAATTAGGCTATAACTTTCTGGTTTGACCAGTTTGGCTGGTTTTAGTTTTTACCCACCCTTAATCGTGGTCGTCACGCGTGTATATACATACATAATGTTGTATTCCAGACCGTGTTTATATCGGTATTAATTTGCCATTGCCACAAATGCACGCATATTACTCTTATTTCCATTTTCTCCTAATAATGATTGGCCATATTAAGGAGGATCAAGATTGGGCACCGGTACACCACCGTCTCAGCAACAGGCAACCATCCTATGATGACCTGACCAGCAAAAGAGAGAGTACATAAACTGACTTTGTGCCGGCCGGTTCCATGCACGGTCAAACAAAAGCAGATCGAGGAGCATAGGAAAAAAGCCGGAGCGGACGCACGTCGCACAATTCACGGGATTCTGCCGGTGCGGTGCACTCGCAAGTTAAGAAGTTGGCAACTTGCGGGTATCTGCGTTGACACGCTTCACCGGGACCCTTTTCTTTTCTGAATTCCACACGCTTAATTGGGACATACTCAACGTGTGTAGTAGTACTGCAAATACTACTCCCTCCGTCTTAAAATAAATGTCTCTAATTTGTTAAAAATTAGATGAATCTAGACATTATTTAGTATCACTGGTAGAAAACGCCTTATAGGTCCCGGTTGGTAAGGGGCATTAGTCCCGGTTGCCCAACCGGGACGGGGCAATCGGGACTAAAGCCCGAACCTTTAGTCCCGGTTGCCCCACCAACCGGGACAAAAGACCACACACGTGTTACGAACCGGGACTAATAACCTGCTGCCGCGGCAGAGATTTGGCCCATTTCTCTGCCGCGGCAGAGAATTCATTTTGGCATATTTTGTTGCCGCGGCAGCATTTTCGCCACTTTTTGTGCTGCGACAGAGAATTCATTTAGGTTGTTTTATTGTTTATTTAGTGTTTTGCACTTATCAATGAAGGAACCTTATATTACACAAGATCATCATGACAACATTTTACATTCAATACACGGATCGAGTTCATGCACTACATACAAAAGTTGCTATTCGATGCTACCGGCCAATTTCTTGAAAGTTGCTATTTTTACAATTCCTATTGTCTATACACAGCCGAGTAGTATTCCCCTTGTGTGTTTAGGACTTCTGCATCCAAGAATCCCGCCAATTCCTCCTGTATTGCTCGTATGCGATCCTTTGGCAGAAGACCGTCCCGTAGACGCTCGATCTGATTTAAAAAAGGAGTCAGCCTATATGAATATGAAACTAAACACAATTTGATTATAATTAAAAACTATATAAATTGTTTACGTACGTGGAGTTGCTCTAAATTTCTGCCCTTCTCATCGCACGTCTGCCGGATGAACTCGCATACATAGTATCCACATAGATTGTTACCTGGTCCCTGCGTCAGGCACTTTACGACAACAGAGTTCAATCAAAATAATAATCAAGCATGATAATAACTGTATCAAAACTAGAATCAAAGAGATGCGCGGATATAGCTAGTGGTGCTTACATCTAGTGGTTGAAATGTAAGCTCCTCTTTCCAAACACCCCTAGCCTTCTTGGTGAACCGTTTCCAAGCGCTGCCCGGCGTAGAAAACGAATAAAATAAGTTATTAAGTACTTGATATCATAAAATTCACGAACGTTGCCGATATAGTGTCGTAATGATTAGAATTACCGCTGGAGAAGTATCTGCATGTCCTTCCACGTCTCAAGGGGTTTATGTTTCGAGTCCATGACTAGTACACGCCCTTTGTCAAGTTGAATGATTAACAGAATATAGTGGTACCTGCGAATGCAGAACTAATCAATTATATACTTAACATCGAGTAAGCGAAATAAAAAGTGTATACAAGACAATAACACTCACTGGAAGTTGTAAGGAAATAGTATTTCCCTTTTGGTTTCTTGAAACCTTAAGGCGTGTACTATATTATCCTCCGTATCCTGGGGGCTTATTTTGAGATTAGCTTCATGAACCCAATATGGGTCAATGAAGCCAATGTCATATATTTGTCCTCTGCTGCATTCGAGAATCTTCATTCTGCATATTAAAGTATGATTATATACATGCAATAAACAAAATAATATAGATGGAGACTAAATTAAATACAGAATTAGTACTTACAGACAATAGGCACTCATGATCGATTTGTCCAAGGCGTCTTGATTGAATAATTGAAATAGTTCATCAAATTCAATGGATATCATGTCATCCTTATCTTTCCCATGATGCTTTTTTGTAACCCTCAGCACTATCCAGTTAGCCCCGGCCCTTGTGGCATGCATGTACCAGTTATGCAATCTTCGCATTTTTGTTGGAAGATTGTTTACCTCCTCAGGTTTGACGAGAGGTTTTCCGTACTGGTATTGGTATGCTACTTCACTCACGGGGAAGAACTCTAACTGGGATAAGTACTGGGCAATACTCATACCTTGAGCAGCGGCAGCTTCTCCGTATTGTGCAACTACCTCTGGATCATACTGCTCTTCGGCCCCATATTTGCTCGACCCCACATTGGTTTGAGAAATCACCTTGAGAGGGGCGCAAGTCTGTTTTGCTTGTTCTCCGAGCTGGGCAACAGATTTCCCGCTTGCATCAGTACTGCTCTTCGAGGCTCTTTGTGCTGCATGTGACTTGAGAATAGAACGCTCATAGTCTGATGACAGCTTTGGCTCGGGTTGATGAAGAGTCTTTAGCATTTTCAACACTTTGGCTTTTTCTTCTTTGGTGCTGGGGAACTCTGGCTCTTTCGGCCGCCTCAGCTTAGCGAAAAACGTTGTCGTTTCCGCATCAACGATCGCCGCAGTCTCCTCTTCAGTACAGTCATAAGCTCTCTTGGGAGGAACCGTTGGTACTTTTGGAAGAGGCTCTTGTTTACGTTTCGGTGATCGCTTATGACGCACAGTAGCGGTACGCTTACGCTTTTTATCCTGAGGCGCCGGCGATGGCTCCCGCGGCGATGGCTGCACCGGAGATTGGTGAGGCGACGGAGCTGGGTGAGGCGACGAAGACGGCTGCCGCGGCGGCGACGACCTCGCTGGAGACGGGTGAGGCCGCGGCGAAGATGGCCTTGGCGTGTGATTTCGAAGCACGATACAATCCTCCGGCCATAGAATGGTGACATTTTTTGCGTCACCCAGCACAGTCACATCCCCTTCACCAGCAGGGTAGTGAAGATCCAAAACCTCAAAGGTGGGCATGATTTCATCCACGCCGACAACAGCGTAGCCCTCTGGAACCGGACGACTGTGGTAAGTTGGTGTGGGTCCAATTGGTAAGGCATAGCCGACCGCCACCTTCATTGATATGTTCACAACTTTGACATGTAGCTCGCAGTGTGTCATCTCTGTGATATCATCCACTGGGTAGCCAACAGGAGCCATCGTCGGTGCATCATCGGCATCGCCATTGTCATCACCCGGGACCTCGGTGGAAGCCACACTGCTTTTCGATTATTCGATAGGCCGGTAGCATCGAATGCAGTGTGCTGCTGAGATGGGCCGGTAGTACTTTGCTCTTTAAGTGAGTTAATTTCATCTTGTTGTTGCTTTAATCGTTCTTCAATTAAACGCATTCGCTCTTTCTGACTTTCTGCTTCAACTGCCGCCCTGTCCTTACTCCTCTGACGACTTCTATCAGGATATTTCTTCCTCTCTTCGGGAAACCCAGTCCTCCATGATTGGGAGCCTATTGTGCCTCGTGTTCCTTATTTCCAAGGGCGAGTGTGAGCTCATCATTCTCTCTATCGGGAATGAAGTCCCCATCTTTAACAGCCTTTACTGCTTTTCTCATCCTCTCGATTGGCAAGGGGTCTTCTTTATGTCGTATGTTATATATACACCTCCCTTCCGAGTCCAACGTGCCCCCATGCCCGTAAAACCAATTCCTTGCATGTTCTACCCAATCGTCTATCTCTGGGGTGATATTTTTATCACGCAGTTCCTGCTCAAGTTTCTCCCACTTAGGAATGCCAACCTTGTAGCGACCTTGCCCCATAGTATGGTGATACTTCTTCTTAGCAGCATTCAGCTTATTCGTTTCAGACATTTTCTTAGCTTTTTCTGATTTCTTGTATTCCACAAACTCATCCCAGAATGGTTTTATCTTCTCAAACTGAATATTCTTGAAATCGGGAGTCTTCTCTTTCACGACATAGTTAAGGTGCAATCTTTTCTTCCAGTTGGTGAAACACTGGGCCATCTTCTTCAAAGCCCACTCCCTGACCTTAGCCTCCATGGCTCTCCCATGTTGTAAGGCGTCCTCAACTGGATCCTCCGCATTTGGATCCAGCTCTATCTTCGGTAGTTTGAAATTAACCATGAGCCTCTTCCACAGTAAATCTTTGGCGTGGTTAGGGACAAATAAACATGTTCCCTCTTCATCCGCTTTAGCAGGCCTATTCCAATTTCTAATGGTGATCGGGATTAAGTCCCTAACGATTACTCCGCATTGTGCCACAAATTTGGTTGCGACAACTTCGGGAGCTGTCGGTCTGCCGTCTTCAGCGACATCTTCGATCCTAAACCTCTCATGGTCTTGCAACTTTTTGGTTGGGCCTCGTCTGCTCTTTTCAGTAGATTCCTTCGATCCGGAGGGCTAAAAGAAGAAAGATCATCGTTACTATTTCTATATAGATAGCAGATGATTAATTAATGAATTGATTTATATTACATGCACCTTGCCGGAGCGGTCGTCTTCTCGATTACACAAGGCATCGCCTTCTCCCTCGCGGAAGGCAACACCTTCAACCTCAAACAAGTTGTCTACTCCGGTAAAAAGAGGATCACCCTCACCGGAGTTGTTCAGAAACGTTGATACGTCTAAATTATCTTCCCCACGGATCACACCTTGGATCAACTCTTCCTTTTCTTCGTCTCTGACGTGTGGGTCCATATTTTCTGCATAGGTGGAAAAACGAATAAGTCAAAGCGACTAAAGGAGAAAGTTAAGGAGAAACCCTAATATATACATACACAATAATAAAAATGAAGAGAAACCCTAAACCTAGCTACAAAAAGGAAACCGTGTAGTAGATAGGTAACTCTAGCTAAAATCAACTAAAATCAATATTCCGGAGTTCCGAGGGGTGTAACCTAGTTCGGAGAAACCTCCGATGCATATGAGAGGGGAACATGAGTATAAGGCTACAAAAGGGAAACTATCCAGCAGATAGGTAACACTAGATACTAACAAAATACCATATTGGAATCGATTTAAGAGGGTTCAGAATGCCCTGGCGAAGGCACATCGTCGAACCCACATGCACCTAAGGGGTATTAATGATTCCTTATCTAACCACAGTGACTGACAATGTGAATCGGGTCTGGGGCTACCCACATTGACTGACCAGTGGGGTTGAAGACCAATAATACCAAACTAATTAATAAACCTAATAATACCTAACTAATAATAAACCTAATAATCGAAACACCGAAAAGAAAGGGAAACAATCAACACATGGCATCGATGCAATGCTCAAGCAAGTATGATGATATGACAAGTTAATTTTCATTGGAATGTAACCCTAAGACATGCTCGACGATTTAATCGGGGTTCCGACGGGTGAAAACCCTAACTCGGGGAAACTCCGGAACATATGAGAGGGGTGCATTTGTTCTTCTAATTATACTTGTCATTTAAATTGTTGAACAATGCATGATTATAGGTTAAATAGATAGGTTTCATTTTTCTGGACAATTTGATATATTATTTGTATTTTTCTGACTTATAAATAAAAAGATATTGAATTTACAAGTTTATATCAATTTCTGGAATTATTAAATCATTTAAAATTGAATTACTGTGTCAATATGACATCAGCAAAGGGTTGGTTTTTTTTACCAAGACAGAACCTAGCCACTGTCACTGAGTGCTGGGCCCTAGGCCACATCAGCAAGCCACCGTGGGCCACGTCAGCGGGCCCGTGGCCACGTCAGCGTGACGCCGCGGCTCGCCAGCGCCGCCCGCACCTACTGATCGCCAGCGCCGCCCGCGCCGCCGCGCCTACTCAAAATTGGCGGCGCCGCCCTCTGTTGGTTGCCGGAGAAGGTGGTACAACGACGGCCGACGACGGTGAACGCGGAATCTAACGGCGCAGGCATGAACTACAGTGAGAGGGGAAGGAAGGAAGCATCCAGAAGGTTCGCTTGCTCACCCTGAGCGCGTGAGGTTGGTCGGAGAGAGCGCGGGAGGTCGAGGTTGAGCGAATCGACGCCGGCGAGCACGGTCGGGGTCGAGGAAGATGGAGTCGTGGGCGACGACTGGTGCGCGCACGAACGGAGGCGGCGGTGCTGGCGGATGGAGCCTGACGGCGACGCGTGGGCTCGGGCAGCCTGCCGGCGTCGAGGGCGGTTGTGCGCGCGTCGGTGAAGCAGAGAAGTGATGGGGAAGGGAAGAAGAAGAGGAAGGTCTAAAGGGTTATAACCAAAGGATCTTTAGTCCCGGTTGGTGGCTCCAACCGGGACTAAAGGGTTATACGTCCCGGTTGGAGCCACCAACCGGGACCTATAATCCAATATTTTCAGCAGACCAAGGGTTGGCGCGCAGGGGGTCTTTAGTCCCGGTTGGTGGCTCCAACCGGGACATATTCCCCTGTTTTCAAAAAATTTCAGGTATTTTCTCTCTGTTCCCGCCTTATTTTTTATTTTGGGGTTTAAATTTGTATTGTTTTTTAAATGATAATTAATTTGGAATTTAGAAAAACTTTAAACATAAAAAGTGTTTGGATTTGAATAAATAATTCAAAACCATTTTCTGTTTTAAAAAATAATTAATGTAACCATTTAAAATATGAACCATTTACAATTAAAAATGAATTAACTTATATTTTTTTAATATCAATTTGGAATTTAGAAAAACTTTAAACATAAGAAGTGTATGGATTTGAATAAATAATTCAAAAACATATTCTATTTTTAAAAAATAATTAATGTAACCTTTTAAAATGAATTAACTTATATTTTTGAATATTAATTTGGAATTTAGAAAAATTTTAAACATAAAAAGTGTTTGGATTTAAATAAATAATTCAAAAACATTTTCTGTTTTAAAAAATAATTAATGTAACCATTTAAAATATGAACCATTTACAATTAAAAATGAATTAACTTATATTTTTTTAATATCAATTTGGAATTTAGAAAAACTTTAAACATAAGAAGTGTATGGATTTGAATAAATAATTCAAAAACATATTCTATTTTTAAAAAATAATTAATGTAACCTTTTAAAATGAATTAACTTATATTTTTGAATATTAATTTGGAATTTAGAAAAATTATAAACATAAAAAGTGTTTGGATTTAAATAAATAATTCAAAAACATTTTCTGTTTTAAAAAATAATTAATGTAACCATTTAAAATATGAACCATTTACAATTAAAAATGAATTTACTTATATTTTTTTAATATCAATTTGGAATTTAGAAAAACTTTAAAGATAAGAAGTGTATGGATTTGAATAAATAATTCAAAAACATATTCTATTTTAAAAAAAATAATTAATGTAACCTTTTAAAATGAATTAACTTATATGCCCTTTTTTTTTAATTTATTATGCCCGTTTTGAATTATCTGAATTTCTAACTATGGTCGAACCGGTGTGCATGAAGATAGGGGACGGGCATCGTTAGAACTTGCATTGGATCTCTGAAGAAACCACATATTGCGAGTCTAAAAATGATTTTTTCAAAAAATCACGGGCGATAGATCATGTACCTGTAGTACAAACCGGACCCACTTCCTGCCGATTCGGCAGACATTTGTCCTTTTTACCCGGGATGGACGAAAAGGTTTGAGATGTACCGGTTGGGATATTGTGGCATCCCGCAAAACCACTACTAGAAAATCGCGTTGAATTTGTGCATTGCATCGTCATCATCATGTGTTGTTTGTCTAAAACTATTTTCGCAAAGCCTGTTTTGTTTTCTAAAACGCTCCGTTCTGTTTTCTAATTCAAACCCCGGGCCTCCGGATTATTTTTGTTTTGCTGCTATCGGTTTGCAGAAGCTATGTTTTAAACAAATAAAATATTTATTTATTTTAGTGGGGCAGTCGAACGGGCCGAATGACCTGAACGACCACCCCAGAAAATTAAACGGTCCAACCTGAAAATCCTTTTCTTACTCTGTCCTTAGCTACCCACCAGCCTCCACCTCACTCTGGCCAATCCCGTCGTGCCACCTCAACTCACCCTTCCCCCTAGCCAATCCCCATCTGACACCTAGGCTAAACCCACCCCAATCTCTCCCAGCTAACCCTCTCTCCTCACACAGCCACGCACACAGCCCCTTCCCCACACCGCTGCCTACCCTGGCCCACCCCCTGCGCCCCACCCGTCCTCTCCTTCTCTCCCCTTCCTCTGCTCCCCTGCTCCTCCCTGGCGCCCCGCACACCCCGCCCCGTCCGCCGCGCGCAGCCGCTCCCCCTCCTCTCCGGCAACCACCCCGCGTCGCTTCTACGCTCCGCCGGCTCGCCGCCGTCCTTCACCCCGCCAACCACCGCCTCCGCCGTTCCCGGCCGCCTCTCCTCCCCAGGCCGCACGCGCCCCTCACCCACTCCCGCTCGAGCCGCCCGACGCCGCTCCTCCCCGCCGGCGCCAGCCACGCCCCCGCTCCGCCTCCATCTCCGGCCGCACCCCCTGCGCCCTTCGCCCTCCGCTCGCCTCGCCGGCAGCGCTCGCCCCGAGCTCGCCACCGCCACCCCTGACCTCCCGGACACCCTCTGCCCCGACCCGCGCCGGCCTCCTCCGGTCCGCTCGCCGCCAGGAGCCGCCTCCGTCCCGTCCCCGCCTCGCCTCCTCCTCCCCTCCGCCCGGGCGTCGCCGGCGTCGCGCCACCTGAGGGCCTGCGCCCTGCGTCTCCCCTCGGCTCCGACCCGCACCGCTCCGGCCGCGGAGCCCTTCACCGCCTCCCCGGCAACCTCCGCCGCCCCGAGCCTCCTTCCCCGTCGCCGCAGACGCCCTCCGCCCGGTCTCCTTGTCGCTCGGCTCGCCATCGTCTCCGCGAGCAACGCTGCTGCCTAGTCCCGTCCAAGCCACGCAGAGATCCTCTACGACCTGTCCGAGCAACGACACAGGGACAGCACACCTGGTGTTGGTTCACACATGTGTGCAGAGATGTACGAGTTGGTGGCCGTTCTAGAGCATCGATCTAGTACCTGGGGCTTCCCATGTGTAACCGACTCAAGGACTCCCTGAGCATCCAATACACCAAGTGGGACGCTTTGGTTGGATGGACCAAGAGTGCGGCATCAACAAGATCCTCCTCCCCGAACGCCGCCGTCCCTTCCACGGAACCCGAAGACCATACCAAAACCGATGAACCATCGACGCCGAGCCCTCGACACGACAAGCATTTCGCCACGGACCGCCAAGTTCTCCACCTGGAGCGCCATGACCGTCTACGCGGACCCGACAGGGTCTCCACGAATACGATAAGAACGGTACCGACCCGGAAGAATCCGACGCGCCCCGACGCTGAACCAAGTCCTGCTCCCCGGAGGCGACAAGTGCTTCATCCCGAACGCCAAGACCGACAACATGACCCGAGACCCCGGATGCGCCAAGACCTACCCCGGAGTCCGAGAACGAACCCGTCGAAGCCTGAACCCTGAGACCGACCCCGAACCCCGGAACCCCAAGTTCGGCGAGACCCCCTAAATGTGTGACCCTATTCCTCGATACCCTATTTTATAAATGATATCAACTTGTTGCATATTGAATTGTCATACTCGCATGCATATCTGTGGTTGGGGGCCTTACGCCGATTCACCTAATAATTAAATATGGGGCCCATATGCGGGCAAATCTAGTCTCATATTGGCCTCATTTAAATTTGTGTAGCGAACCGGTAACTCATCTTGCCTTGTTAAAACAACATTTAAAATGCGGGGTAACTAAATAACTTGAACCATCTAATTAATTGCCGGGACCCCGGTTCCGCTTAACATGACCTAATTGCATCGCACCTTTGCCATGTCATCCATCATACATGCATCATGCCGATCTTCTGCCGTTTTATTAAATATTGCATCCGGTGTTTATTCTAGTGTTTTGCTTCTTCGCGGATGAGGCCGTTGAGTTGATGTGAGCTTCGCCCCGATCTTCGGTTGAACCTTCGACAATGTTTCTCAGGCGAGCATCTCCCCCTTTCTACCTATCTTACTTTATAGTCTTTATTCCCTCTTGTTGTTCTATTGCTATCTGTGTTGCGATGCTTTAGTTTCCGTACCCGTGATATCCCTTGCAGCCTTATATTGCCTTGGACACATCCTATTACCTGATGTTTGGTAGATAGTTGGACTTGCGCGTCGTAGTCGCTGGCTTAAGTGCTGTTGCGTGTCGTCAAATGCCACAGTTGCTGATGTATTGCCGCAAGTTGATCTTGGAGATGATTCTAGTTTTACTTATTGTTCACTTTAAATCCTGTTTAACAACTAAAATTGAAGTAAGCAGAGGCATCAGTGGGTGATAGATAACTTTTGGTTTCCGAACGCCCACTTGTGTCCCGTAGGACCCCGAGTACTTGATACCTGTTCCTTGTTTTATCGCGCTATCCACATATGGGGAGTATGGGCCCCCCTTAGCCAGAGCTTGATTCCGTCTTATTTCTTGGGGCCACAAACTAGTTTGAGGTTTTATTTACGATCCTGTACTTATGCCATGCTACTGCTTTATTTACGATTGTGCGAGGAGCACACTGTACTGTTTAGGATGTTGGCACGATTCCGCGGTGTCGACAAGCCCAGTTTTGGGTTCCCAGTCGTTCACAGCCGTCCCCACAACCTTGAGTCCGTCTCGGAGCTTGCTTACTTCGTTGCGGGTGTACTCCAAGGGGTGGCCCCCTGAAATATTTCTGAATCTTGTGATTGCTCTGTCGTGAAGACCTCGTTGGGTTTTGATTTGGTTTTTCCGAGGTTGATCGTGTGTGTGTTGCTATTTGTGCACCCCGGCCGGGTTAAAACTTTCTGAAAGCCGTGTCCGCGGTTATGGACGACTTGGAGCACAGTATCTCGACCATAGACAAGCATAACTAAAGTTTATTGCTATAAATTTGACTTTATAATGACTAGTAATCAGCTTCACTATAATGGAATGGCTAATTAATACTGCCCACAACTGCTTGTTTGGCGTGTCGCTTGCGACCATTGTACCTGACTAGTAAGTATTGCAACTACAACGGAATGGATGAATAAAAGTACCAACAACTGCTGGTTTTGGGATTATATCATGCCATCTGTATCTGATTAGTAATTGCTGCAACTATAACGGAATGGTTAAATAAAATGACCCACTGCTTATTTTATCAGGATGATTATCTAAACCTGGCTAGTAATTGTCGCAACTATAACTGAATAAATAAAAATGCCAACTGTGTGAGTTCCTTGGTTGACTTCCTCGTTGGTCTCAAGGGGGAACCACCAGGATGGGTTTGTTTGGAGTTAGTTTCAGGTTGGATCCGGATAGGTCATTCTTACCCCTCTCTGATAACCGCCAGTTGTATCGAGTCTCTATAGGTTGTTTAGTGCATGCTGCCGCTGCCGCTTCAGTCCACCATACCTATGTAGGCGAGGACCGCCGAATTCTAGCCTCGCCGTGTACTGGCCTCAGTACTGACGCTCCTTCTTTTTCCTTTGCCCCTTGTCGGCACCCCTTTTGTTTAAGCAGGTTTGAGATCGACGCCGTTAGCAGGGTTGCCCTTCCGGCTTGGCCTGGGCAGGGTTATGGACGCCATTGGTTATTCTTCAGGGCTCTTAGCCCCATTTGCATCTTGTCCGTAGCTGGACGCTCTATCGTTTTCAAGGTGATTTGGATCTTTGTATATTATATCTGTATTCTTGACTCATGGAGTCGCTGTTATATATATCTGTTCTGTGGGTCCCATCGAGGACTGTTGTGTAATGTTATTACTTCGTTTTCCACCCGCACGAAAGTGCCTGGTGGGCACCTTTGAATCGTTTCTATGCGGGTTTGGCGAATTTTGCTCAAACGTGCATAGGTCCGATTATGAGGGTGTTACAGGGTGGTATCAGAGCTCAGCAGTTGTGATACCCCACAAGTCCAGCCTGTAGGATAACCTAGCTAACGGCCGAGGTAGAGTGTCAAAACTATTTTTGAAAATCGGTTGGATAGTTCTGATTAGGTCTGATTTTACTCCTTACCCCTCTGCTATTCTCCTCTTACCTCTACGTGTTTTGAATCTGCTCTCTTCTTCCTCTTCGAGTCCAGGATTTCTCGTGGTTGGGTTCCGTCGTACCTTCAGGGTTTCGCTTCCTCCTTTGTCAACGGTGTTCTACCGTCCGGTGTTCAAGCTGCCTGATGAATCCGTCTACGGTGTTACCATTCTTTGTTTCCTTGTCTGTGCCTTTCGGTGTTTTTCTGACGCGACGACATCATCTACGCCAGATCCGATGCAGAGACTGCATCACTCCGTTGTTCCGAACCTCGTTGTCGAGATCTTCAGTCTGATTCCGAGAGTTGGTTGCATAATCCGCCTATTCGTGTGCAGGGTAATGGTTTGGGTGCGCGATGGACTGATCACCATCCGACTACTCTTATCATTCGCTCTTGTACATCGAATCGGTGGATCCAGCAGTTTTCTCCGTCCATGGAAGTTAGGGGTGGCTTTATTGGTTGATACCTCTACCTTCGACCTTTTGTCCCCGGAGTGTTCTCTCGACGATCACGGACAACGACCTCTTGTTAGCGGTGTCGCGAGGATCTACACGAAGCGAGAAGACGCAGTTCGCCGACCTTCTTTCCGATACCATGAGGCGGATCTCGAGGGCGAGATCCATTGTTAGTGGTGTCGAATTGTGGCATCCCGCAAAACCACTACTAGAAAATCGCGTTGAATTTGTGCATTGCATCGTCATCATCATGTGTTGTTTGTCTAAAACTATTTTCGCAAAGCCTGTTTTGTTTTCTAAAATGCCCCGTTCTGTTTTCTAATTCAAACCCCGGGCCTCCGGATTATTTTTGTTTTGCTGCTATCGGTTTGCAGAAGCTGTGTTTTAAACAAATAAAATATTTATTTATTTTAGTGGGGCAGTCGAACGGGCCGAATGACCCGAACGACCACCCCAGAAAATTAAACGGTCCAACCTGAAAATCCTTTTCTTACTCTGTCCTTAGCTACCCACCAGCCTCCACCTCACTCCGGCCAATCCCGTCGTGCCACCTCAACTCACCCTTCCCCCTAGCCAATCCCCATCTGACACCTAGGCTAAACCCACCCTAATCTCTCCCAGCTAACCCTCTCTCCTCACACAGCCACGCACACAGCCCCTTCCCCACACCGCTGCCTACCCTGGCCCACCCCCTGCGCCCCACCCGTCCTCTCCTTCTCTCCCCTTCCTCTGCTCCCCTGCTCCTCCCTGGCGCCCCGCACACCCCGCCCCGTCCGCCGCGCGCAGCCGCTCCCCCTCCTCTCCGGCAACCACCCCGCGTCGCCTCTACGCTCCGCCGGCTCGCCGCCGTCCTTCACCCCGCCAACCACCGCCTCCGCCGTTCCCGGCCGCCTCTCCTCCCCAGGCCGCACGCGCCCCTCACCCACTCCCGCTCGAGCCGCCCGACGCCGTTCCTCCCCGCCGACGCCAGCCACTCCCCCGCTCCGCCTCCATCTCCGGCCGCACCCCCTGCGCCCTTCGCCCTCCGCTCGCCTCGCCGGCAGCGCTCGCCCCGAGCTCGCCACCGCCACCCCTGACCTCCCGGACACCCTCTGCCCCGACCCGCGCCGGCCTCCTCCGGTCCGCTCGCCGCCAGGAGCCGCCTCCGTCCCGTCCCCGCCTCGCCTCCTCCTCCCCTCCGCCCGGGCGTCGCCGGCGTCGCACCACCTGAGGGCCTGCGCCCTGCGTCTCCCCTCGGCTCCGACCCGCACCGCTCCGGCCGCGGAGCCCTTCACCGCCTCCCCGGCAACCTCCGCCGCCCCGAGCCTCCTTCCCCGTCGCCGACCCCGCCGCCGCAGACGCCCTCCGCCCGGTCTCCTCGTCGCTCGGCTCGCCACCGTCTCTGCGAGCAACGCTGCTGCCTAGTCCCGTCCAAGCCACGCAGGGATCCTCTACGACCTGTCCGAGCAACGACACAGGGACAGCACACCTGGTGTTGGTTCACACATGTGTGCAGAGATGTACGAGTTGGTGGCCGTTCTAGAGCATCGATCTAGTACCTGGGGCTTCCCATGTGTAACCGACTCAAGGACTCCCTGAGCATCCAATACACCAAGTGGGACGCTTTGGTTGGATGGACCAAGAGTGCGGCATCAACAAGATCCTCCTCCCCGAACGCCGCCGTCCCTTCCACGGAACCCGAAGACCATACCAAAACCGATGAACCATCGACGCCGAGCCCTCGACACGACAAGCATTTCGCCACGGACCGCCAAGTTCTCCACCTGGAGCGCCATGACCGTCTACGCGGACCCGACAGGGTCTCCACGAATACGATAAGAACGGTACCGACCCGGAAGAATCCGACGCGCCCCGACGCTGAACCAAGTCCTGCTCCCCGGAGGCGACAAGTGCTTCATCCCGAACGCCAAGACCGACAACATGACCCGAGACCCCGGATGCGCCAAGACCTACCCCGGAGTCCGAGAACGAACCCGTCGAACCCTGAACCCTGAGACCGACCCCGAACCCCGGAACCCCAAGTTCGGCGAAACCCCCTAAATGTGTGACCCTATTCCTCGATACCCTATTTTATAAATGATATCAACTTGTTGCATATTGAATTGTCATACTCGCATGCATATCTGTGGTTGGGGGCCTTACGCCGATTCACCTAATAATTAAATATGGGGCCCATATGCGGGAAAATCTAGTCTCATATTGGCCTCATTTAAATTTGTGTAGCGAACCGGTAACTCATCTTGCCTTGTTAAAACAACATTTAAAATGCGGGGTAACTAAATAACTTGAACCATCTAATTAATTGCCGGGACCCCGGTTCCGCTTAACATGACCTAATTGCATCGCACCTTTGCCATGTCATCCATCATACATGCATCATGCCGATCTTCTACCGTTTTATTAAATATTGCATCCGGTGTTTATTCTAGTGTTTTGCTTCTTCGCGGATGAGGCCGTTGAGTTGATGTGAGCTTCGCCCCAATCTTCGGTTGAACCTTCGACAATGTTTCTCAGGCGAGCATCTCCCCCTTTCTACCTATCTTACTTTATAGTCTTTATTCCCTCCTGTTGTTCTATTGCTATCTGTGTTGCGATGCTTTAGTTTCCGTACCCGTGATATCCCTTGCAGCCTTATATTGCCTTGGACACATCCTATTACCTGATGTTTGGTAGATAGTTGGACTGCGCGTCGTAGTCGCTGGCTTAAGTGCTGTTGCGTGTCGTCAAATGCCACAGTTGCTGATGTATTGCCGCAAGTTGATGTTGGAGATGATTCTAGTTTTACTTATTGTTCACTTTAAATCCTGTTTAACAACTAAAATTGAAGTAAGCAGAGGCATCGGTGGGTGATAGATAACTTTTGGTTTCCGAACGCCCACTTGTGTCCCGTAGGACCCCGAGTACTTGATACATGTTCCTTGTTTTATCGCGCTATCCACATATGGGGAGTATGGGCCCCCCTTAGCCAGAGCTTGATTCCGTCTTATTTCTTGGGGACACAAACTAGTTTGAGGTTTTATTTACGATCCTGTACTTATGCCATGCTACTGCTTTATTTACGATTGTGCGAGGAGCACACTGTACTGTTTAGGATGTTGGCACGATTCCGCGGTGTCGACAAGCCCAGTTTTGGGTTCCCAGTCGTTCACAGCCGTCCCCACAACCTTGAGTCCGTCTCGGAGCTTGCTTACTTCGTTGCGGGTGTACTCCAAGGGGTGGCCCCCTGAAATATTTCTGAATCTTGTGATTGCTCTGTCGTGAAGACCTCGTTGGGTTTTGATTTGGTTTTTCCGAGGTTGATCGTGTGTGTGTTGCTATTTGTGCACCCCGGCCAGGTTAAAACTTTCTGAAAGCCGTGTCCGCGGTTATGGACGACTTGGAGCACAGTATCTCGACCATAGACAAGCATAACTAAAGTTTATTGCTATAAATTTGACTTTATAATGACTAGTAATCAGCTTCACTATAATGGAATGGCTAATTAATACTGCCCACAACTGCTTGTTTGGCGTGTCGCTTGCGACCATTGTACCTGACTAGTAAGTATTGCAACTACAATGGAATGGCTGAATAAAAGTACCAACAACTGCTGGTTTTGGGATTATATCATGCCATCTGTATCTGATTAGTAATTGCTGCAACTATAACAGAATGGTTAAATAAAATGACCCACTGCTTATTTTATCAGGATGATTATCTAAACCTGGCTAGTAATTGTCGCAACTATAACTGAATAAATAAAAATGCCAACTGTGTGAGTTCCTCGGTTGCCTTCCTCGTTGGTCTCGAGGGGGAACCACCAGGATGGGTTTGTTTGGAGTTAGTTTCAGGTTGGATCCGGATAGGTCATTCTTACCCCTCTCTGATAACCGCCAGTTGTATCGAGTCTCTATAGGTTGTTTAGTGCATGCTGCCGCTGCCGCTTCAGTCCACCATACCTGTGTAGGCGAGGACCGCCGAATTCTAGCCTCGCCGTGTACTGGCCTCAGTACTGACGCTCCTTCTTTTTCCTTTGCCCCTTGTCGGCACCCCTTTTGTTTAAGCAGGTTTGAGATCGACGCCGTTAGCAGGGTTTCCCTTCTGGCTTGGCCTGGGCAGGGTTATGGACGCCATTGGTTATTCTTCAGGGCTCTTAGCCCCATTTGCATCTTGTCCGTAGCTGGACGCTCTATCGTTTTCAAGGTGATTTGGATCTTTGTATATTATATCTGTATTCTTGACTCATGGAGTCGCTGTTATATATATCTGTTCTGTGGGTCCCATCGAGGAATGTTGTGTAATGTTATTACTTCGTTTTCCACCCGCACGAAAGTGCCTGGTGGGCACCTTTGAATCGTTTCTATGCGGGTTTGGCGAATTTTGCTCAAACGTGCATAGGTCCGATTCTGAGGGTGTTACAGATATAGTCCATGTAAGGTGGTCTAGTATTTTAGGAAAATAGGACGGTAGCATTCTGAAACGGCATTTTGGTGGTTACTTCACAAAACGACCCGTTTTTTGCGCTCGGAAAATGGAAAAGGGATTTTCCGTGCGACAAAAAGGAAAACTTCCTCCTGCAACATTGTTCTACATACCAATGTCCACACACATGCATAATATGGGCACAACATCACAAACTATGCCGTGATTCAGCACATAACATCGGTCATTTGGACCGAAAGCCATGAAACCTCGAACATGATAGGTCATTTTGTGAAGGTTTTTTCGAAACATGATCAATATACCAAGTCTGGTATTTTTCCTTTCAACTATGTAACATAATATGACACCACGCGAAGGATTTTCATTGTTCGGATTTTTTTTGAATTTATTATGCCCGTTTTGAATTATCTGAATTTCTAACTATGGTCGAACCGGTGTGCATGAAGATAGGGGACGGGCATCATTAGAACTTGCATTGGATCTCTGAAGAAACCACATATTGCGAGTCTAAAAATGATTTTTTCAAAAAATCACGGGCGATAGATCATGTACCTGTAGTACAAACCGGACCCACTTCCTACCGATTCGGCAGACATTTGTCCTTTTTACCCGGGATGGACGAAAAGGTTTGAGATGTACCGGTTGGGATATAGTCCATGTAAGGTGGTCTAGTATTTTAGGAAAATAGGACGATAGCATTCTGAAACGGCATTTTGGTGGTTACTTCACAAAACGACCCGTTTTTTGCGCTCGGAAAATGGAAAAGGGATTTTTCGTGCGACAAAAAGGAAAACTTCCTCCTGCAACATTGTTCTACATACCAATGTCCACACACATGCATAATATGGGCACAACATCACAAACTATGCCGTGATTCAGCACATAACATCGGTCATTTGGACCGAAAGCCATGAAACCTCGAACATGATAGGTCATTTTGTGAAGGTTTTTTCGAAACATGATCAATATACCAAGTCTGGTATTTTTCCTTTCAACTATGTAAGATAATATGACACCACGCGAAGGATTTTCATTGTTCGGATTTTTTTTTGAATTTATGCCCGTTTTGAATTATCTGAATTTCTAACTATGGTCGAACCGGTGTGCATGAAGATAGGGGACGGGCATCGTTAGAACTTGCATTGGATCTCTGAAGAAACCACATATTGCGAGTCTAAAAATGATTTTTTCAAAAAATCACGGGCGGTAGATCATGTACCTGTAGTACAAACCGGACCCACTTCCTACCGATTCGGCAGACATTTGTCCTTTTTACCCGGGATGGAAGAAAAGGTTTGAGATGTACCGGTTGGGATATAGTCCATGTAAGGTGGTCTAGTATTTTAGGAAAATAGGACGGTAGCATTCTGAAACGGCATTTTGGTGGTTATTTCACAAAACGACCCGTTTTTTGCGCTCGGAAAATGGAAAAGGGATTTTCCGTGCGACAAAAAGGAAAACTTCCTCCTGCAACATTGTTCTACATACCAATGTCCACACACATGCATAATATGGGCACAACATCACAAACTATGCCGTGATTCAGCACATAACATCGGTCATTTGGACCGAAAGCCATGAAACCTCGAACATGATAGGTCATTTTGTGAAGGTTTTTTCGAAACATGATCAATATACCAAGTCTGGTATTTTTCCTTTCAACTATGTAACATAATATGACACCACGCGAAGGATTTTCATTGTTCGGATTTTTTTTGAATTTATTATGCCCGTTTTGAATTATCTGAATTTCTAACTATGGTCGAACCGGTGTGCATGAAGATAGGGGACGGGCATCGTTAGAACTTGCATTGGATCTATGAAGAAACCACATATTGCGAGTCTGAAAATGATTTTTTCAAAAAATCACGGGCGATAGATCATGTACCTGTAGTACAAACCGGACCCACTTCCTACCGATTCGGCAGACATTTGTCCTTTTTACCCGGGATGGACGAAAAGGTTTGAGATGTACCGGTTGGGATATAGTCCATGTAAGGTGGTCTAGTATTTTAGGAAAATAGGACGGTAGCATTCTGAAACGGCATTTTGGTGGTTACTTCACAAAACGACCCTTTTTTGCGCTCGGAAAATGGAAAAGGGATTTTCCGTGCGACAAAAAGGAAAACTTCCTCCTGCAACATTGTTCTACATACCAATGTCCACACACATGCATAATATGGGCACAACATCACAAACTATGCCGTGATTCAGCACATAACATCGGTCATTTGGACCGAAAGCCATGAAACCTCGAACATGATAGGTCATTTTGTGAAGGTTTTTTCGAAACATGATCATTGTTCGGCACACATTTAGTCCCGGATGTTGTCACAAACCGGGACTAAAGGGATTGCGGCAGAGTGGGCCAGACAACACTAATAATAGGGGTGAGTGTCGACATTATGTCGTGCGGCTTGTACCTTGTCCCGGATGGTGTCACCAACCGGGACTAAAGATGAACCTTTAGTCCCGGTTGGAGACACCAACCGGGACTAAAGATGAGTCAGCACTAATAATAGGGGTGAGTGTCGACATTATGTCGTGAGTGTCGACATTATGCCGAGCTGCTTGTACTATAAATATGCATCCTTGTGAGTCCAGTCCTCCAGCCAGTTTGAGCATCTCCAAGATGGTTTTAGAGAGCAGGGACACCACTACGGCCAGTTTCAGGGAGATGCCGACGGAGAACAGTCATCCGACATCTACGAGAAACTGGTCATAGAGGCACTCCCTAATATGTGAAATTAGTTAGCTCTCAGGCGTATTGATCTAGTTAGTGAAGTTACAAGCTGCAAGATGGTTTTCGAGAGCAGGGACACCACTGCGGCCAGTTTCAGGGAGATGCCGACGGAGCCCAGTCCTCCGGCATCTCCGAGAAACTGGTCATAGAGGCACTCCCTAATATGTGAAATTAGTTAGCTCCGAGGCGTATTTATCTAGTTAGTGAAGTTACAAGCTGCAAGATGGTTTTCGAGAGCAGGGACACCACTGCGGCCAGTTTCAGGGTGATGCCGACGGAGCCCAGTCCTCCGGCATCTCTGAGAAACTGGTCATAGAGGCACTCCCTAATATGTGAAATTAGTTAGCTCCGAGGCGTATTGATCTAGTTAGTGAAGTTACAAGCTGCAAGATGGTTTTCGAGAGCAGGGCCACCACTACGACCAGTTTCAGGGAGATGTCGACGGAGCCCAGTCCTCCGGCATCTCCAAGAAACTTGTCATAGAGGCACTCCCGGTCCAGCCACAAAATGGGACTAACACTCAAGACATTTATTAATATTAAAAACTGAGACTACAAAACCGGGACTAAAGGCCACAAACCGTGAAAGATATCCTTCGGTCAAGCCACAAACCGCGAAAGACATGAACTAGAGTTACATAATATGAGCATGAACTTCTTGGCATATGTCATTCCTTAGGACCGCTTCAGACGTAACCATGGAGCATCTTCTTTACTTAACGGAATGCTTGGGTCAGTTTTCACTGTGAAGGGCGGAATTTCATCAAACTTATTATAATCTTCTGACATGTCTGTCTTGTCCTCGATTCCCACGATGTTTCTTTTCCCTGAAAGAACTATGTGACGCTTTGGCTCATCATATGATGTATTCGTTTGCATATTTTTTCTTTTTTTCGGTCTGGAGGACATGTCCTTCACATAGAAAACCTGAGACACATCATTGGCTAGGACAAATGGTTCATCTCTATAACCAAGATTGTTGAGATCCACTGTTGTCATTCCGTACAACTGGTCTATCTTTACCCCTTCCCCATTCAGGTTGACCCATTTGCAGCGAAACAAAGGGACCTTAAAAGAGACTCCATAGTCTAGTTCCCATATCTCCTCTATGTAACCATAATATGTGTCCTTTTGTCCATTCTCGTCTATTGCATCAAAGCGGACACCACTATTTTGGTTGGTGCTCTTTTTATCTTGGGCGATCGTGTAGAGTGTATTCCCATTTATTTCGTACCCTTGGAAATTCAATACAGTAGAAGATGGTGACGCGGCCAACAAGTATAGCTGATCTCCAACAGTGGTGTCATTCAAGAGATGTGTCCGCATCCAACCACCGAAAGACTTCATGTGTTCATCTGTAATCCATGATTCAGGCTTCCCCGGGTTTTTGGAGCGTACAATATTCTTGTGTTCCTCGATATACGGAGCTGCCAAGGTGGAATTATGTAGAACTGTGTAGTGTGCTTTAGTGAAAGAATCCCCGTCCCTACATATCATTGCTTTCTTTCCCAGCGTGCCTTTTCCACTTAGTCTTCCCTCATGCCGCGAGTCAGAAACACCAATCGGCCTAAGGTCAGGAATAAAGTCAACACAAAACTCAATGACCTCCTCTGTTCCATATCCCTTGGAGATGCTTCCTTCTGGTCTAGCACGGTTATGAACATATTTCTTTAAGACTCCCATGAACCTCTCAAAGGGGAACATATTGTGCAGAAATACCGGACCGAGAATGGCAATCTCTTCCACTAGATGAACCAGGAGATGCGTCATAATATTGAAGAAGGATGGTGGGAACACCAATTCAAAACTAACAAGACATTGTACCACATCCTTCTGTAACCTTGGCAGAATATCTGGATTGATTACCTTCTGAGATATTGCATTGAGGAATGCACACAGCTTCACAATGGGTACTCGAACATTTTCCGGTAGAAGCCCCCTCAATGCAATCGGAAGCAACTGCGTCATAATCACGTGACAGTCATGAGACTTCAGGTTTTGGAACTTTTTCTCTGCCATATTTATTATCCCCTTTATATTAGATGAGAAGCCCGACGGCACCTTGATACTGTAAAGGACTTCAAAAAAGATTTCCTTCTCTGCTTTGGTAAGAGCATAGCTGGCACGACTTAAGTGACGCCCTTTATCCGTCTTGTTATCTGTATGCATGTTCTTTGGGTCTTTCATAATTTGTTGGTCCTCCCGTGCTTCAGGTGTATCTTTTGTCTTACCATACACGCCTAGGAATCCTAGCAGGTTCACGCAGAGATTCTTCGTCACGTGCATCACGTCGATTGAAGAGCGGACACACAGGACTTTCCAATATGGCAGCTCCCAAAATATAGATTTCTTCTTCCACATGGGTGCGTGTCCTGTAGCGACGTCGTTCGGAACTGATTGACCGCCGGGACCCTTTCCAAAGATTACTTCTATGTCCTTGACCATACCAAATACATCATCACCAGCAGGGAGTTCAGGCTTCTTCCGGTGATCTGCCTCACCTTTAAAATGCTTGCCTTTCTTTCTTACGGGATGATTGGTCGGAAGAAATCGTCGATTCGCTAGGTACACAACCTTCTTGCATTTATGCAAATATGTACCTTCGGTCTTATCTAAACAGTGGGTGCATGCCTTATATCCTTTGTTTGTCTGTCCTGAAAGGTTACTAAGAGCAGGCCAATCATTGATGGTTACGAATAACAACCCTCGTAGATTAAATGGCTCCTGTTTGTTCTCATCCCACGCACGTACACCTGGTTTGCCCCACAACTGTAAGAGTTCTTCAACTAATGGCCTAAGGTACACATCAATGTCGTTGCCCGGTTGCTTCGGGCATTGGATGAGCACTGGCATCATAATGAACTTACGCTTCATGCACAACCAAGGAGGCAGGTTGTAGATACATAGAGTCACGGGCCAGGTGCTGTGACTGCAGCTCTGCTCCCCAAAAGGATTCATGCAATCCGTACTTAGACCAAACCATAAGTTCCTTGCGTCACCTGCAAAGTCTGGGAAGTCTCTCTCGATTTTTCTCCACTGTGACCCATCAGCAGGGTGTCTCAACTCCCCGTCTTTCTTACGGTCTTCTTTGTGCCATCGCAACAACCTGGCATGCTCTTTGTTTCTGAACATGCGTTTCAACCTTGGTATTATAGGAGCATACCACATAACCTTAGCAGGAACCCTCTTCCGGAGGGGCTCTCCCTCAACATCACCAGGGTCATCTCGTCTGATCTTATACCGCAACGTGTTGCATACCGGGCATTTATCTAAATTCTCATACTCCTTACCGCGGTAGAGGATGCAGTCATTAATGCATGCATGTATCTTTTGCACATCTAATCCCAGAGGATAGAGAGTCTTCTTTGCTTCGTAGGTACTCTCGGGAAGTTCGTTATGTTTTGGAAACTTCGGCTTCATTATTTTCAGCATCTTTTCAAATGAGGAGTCAGTGAGACCACACTCTGCCTTCCATCGCAACAATTCCAGTGTGGTACCGAGCTTTGTGGTGCCATCTTCACAATTTGGGTACAACAATTTCTTGTGATCTTCTAACATGCCCTCTAACTTCAACTTCTCATTTTCTGTTTCACAGTCTCGCTTTGCATCAGAAATGACCCTACCAAGTTCATCAGCCGGCTCATCTGATGCCCGTTCTTCACCTTTTTCCTCTCCATTGTCTTCCATTGCAGTATCACTGTATTCAGGAAACATATGATGATAGTTGTTATCATCATCTTCTTCTTCACCATCTTCCATCATAACCCCTCTTTCCCCGTGCTTGGTCCAGCAATTATAGTTGGGCATGAAACCTTTCATAATCAGGTGGCCGCGAATGATTTTCGAGGAAGAGTACTCCTTGTTGTTCCGACATTGAACACATGGACAACATATAAATCCATTCTCTTTGTTTGCCGTAGCCACATCGATAAATTTATCCACGCCTTTGATATACCCGGCTACCCGCCGGTCACCGTACATCCATTCCCGACCGTTCATCTGCATCATATAAGTAAGTTTATCAAAAAACAGGACATCATAAATAGTGAAATAACCAATTCACACCGACACATGAATTGTATCAGTGACCTAGAAAAAATAAGATTGCTAACCTCGATCGAGGGAAATAAAGAGGAGAAAGCTCAAGTGCGTCTCGGACACCTTCTATATTTTTGTTCTATGAGAAATTCAACGGGATTTTTCACTCAAACATTTCAACAAACACCTTCAATGCATGCATGAGAAAAACTAGCACACACCCTCACACCTTACACCATTCGAAAAAATAGAGTGGAGGCAGAGAGGGGGCTGGGGCGTTGCATTTATAGAGGGCAAGGGGTCTTTAGTCCCGGTTGGAGCCAGCAACCGGGACTAAAGGTGCGTGCCACGCCACGTGGCTGTGGCCAAACCTTTAGTCCCGGTTGGTGGCTCCAACCGGGACGCATGCCCCCTTACCAACCGGGACCCATGCCCCCTGGCCCCGTGCCCGCTCCAACCGGGACGCGTGCCAGCATTAGTCCCGGTTGGTGGCGCAACCGGGACTAATGCTCCGAGGGGTCGCGAACGGATGGCCCTTTTTCCTCTAGTGTATGTAGATTCATCTAAAATTTAAAAAATCTAAGACATCTATTCTTGGACGGAGGGAGTACTAGTTTTCAAATCACGACAATAAATGGTTCTCGATCTCAAATACAGCACTAGTTATAAAATAAACTGCCCCATCTATTCTATTCTATCTATTCTATTATATACTAAAAATAATATAAGAGGTTGTTTAGATCTAAAATTTATGATTAAGGTTTAATAAAACATGGCTAAGTACGTAGCCATGTAGTCCCTAATTGACAGGCCCGTCCAAGGGGCTGTGCGGGCTGGGCGACCGCACAGGGCCCCCAAATATTTGGGGCCCCATATCCCCAGCCCAGCCCAGCCCTGACCTGGAAGTTTCATGTTTTTTTTTTGAAATAGGAAGTTCCCTGTTCTTTCGATGTCTCACGATGGCTGGCGTGAAGCTCCTATCGCGGATTCCATTGGACTGAAAAATCCCAGCAGTCCCACTTTTCCTCTTGGCCCACCCCTATGGTCCAGCCTGGAAGATCGTATTGTATTAGGCAAAAGCCAGCGTGTGCCTGCTAGTTAATTCCGCACATATGCGCGCCACAAGTCATATGAAGTTCAATTGAATCAAGAAATTAGGTCTGACTTAAATCCCGATTGGTTTTTTTAGAAAAAAACTACCGACTGAAACCAACACCTGCGTCTAGCAGGATCGATTTGATCGATCGGCCATTCGGTCGAGCGCCGTTTAACCTATAGGCTGCAGCCTTGCTGTCCATTTTGCCATTATTGTTTGAGACAATTCAGTCGGCCCTCCCGTCCTAGCTCCCAATGATCTGACCCTGAATGCCGATCAAGGTTTGATTTGCTAAAATAAGTTCCTAAAATAGCAATTAAGTTCTAGCATGACACAAGAAATACTCGATTGATTTGCGCGTTTGGAATGATGTCGAAAGAGCAGATGCTTTTCGATAAAGACCAGATTGGCGTGCTACATTTACTTTTTTTAGCTTTAATATATGATACTATATTTTTGTATATTGTATGAAGTGAGAAATACTAAACTCATATAATTAAGTGAAAGTATGGTTGGTCCTATTAGTATACCCTTTAAAAAATTTAGGGCCTCATTTTGCAGCTTGCACCGGGGCCTCGAATTTCTGAAGACGGCCCTGCTAATTGACACGGTATGTGTCACGTGCTTTTAACTTTTTTAGACGTGAACTCGGTGTAAACGTGAAAAGGAAGTTTTCCTAGGCAGATGTCACGTAGAATAGGCAATAGTCCTGAGGACAAAATATACGTGTCAGCTGACATTTTTTCTTTGCAAGGATTAAAGGAGTTCGCATCCAATGGCTGACCAACGATTTTTTTCTTATGGATGGAGTTCAAGCTAAGTCTTTATTTTCTTTTTGATGAGGAACACAATTAGCCGACGATTTTTTCTCTTGCAAATGGAGTTCACGCTAAATTCTTTGTTCTTAAGAAACATAGTATCGAGGGCGCTCACACATACACGTACACTTACCATGTGAACGCAGCGACGCACAACCTACATCTATGGGCACCTCCGACAGACTGAGCCAGCACATCTTAAGGTTGAGGAAGTAACCATAGGCACCGCACTGTCGACCAGTGCGTCATCTACCACCAATGAACATCGCCGGTTAAATCCAGATAATTCAAACATCCATACCAAGTCTAGGACTTAAACCTTGGTGGACTGGTTCCACCACAAGAAACCTAAACAACAGAACTCATCTCAAATCGCAAGTTTGTGCCAAAGTTGTAGATGTGCACGTCTAAAGCTGCATGTTTACGGCATAGGGTTTTTCCATTAAAATGGCTATGATGCGGTTGGCCAAAGGCACACTGCTTCAAATATTGAGCAGCCTAGCTGATTGATTAGAGCAAAGATAATTGGAACATTTCGCATCCATAATAATCTTTACTTCCGCTGCCGGCCATTTCCAGGAGGCCTGCGAGGTCTTTTAATCATCTATGAGAATATATGAATTGAGTATGCATAAATAATTAAACAAAAAGTTACTGATAATTACAGCATAAAGTATTTATAAGAGGTGCAAACTTTTCTAAAACATAAAACATATGCGGTAAACATTTAACACCAAGTCTTTGGACACAACTTGGGCTGCTTATAATATGTAGGCCATGGCCATAAACCACTGCCGGTGAACACTTGCCTATTTATATAAATAAATGTGTTGTGTCGTAGCATTACTCGATCTTTTTAATTTGTTTGATTTTTCTTGAGTACTCGAACGGTGCAATCAGTTTCAAAAGTCATTAAGTATTACCCGCAAAAAAAGTCATTAAGTATCTCAGATAATTACAGAAATATCCGTCGATACAAATGTCTGATGCCTCTTATGAAAAAGAAATAAACGTTTAATATCAAGTTGCAACTTTACGTGTGTATAATGCGCTCGGCCATGCATGGCTATAAGCCACGGTGACCACTTGCCTACGTGTGTACATCCATGCATGTCGTCGTGCCATAGCACATCTCTGTTTAGTTAGTAATATTTTACAGGTCCGTGAAGAGTGCAATCAGTTCCAAAAATCACTAATAGTGTCTCAGATAGTTAATGGAATACCTACTGATAGAAATATCGCATACCTCTAACAAGCGCGAAAATGAATTTATAATTTTTTAATATAAGTTGAATGTATTAAATGTTAGCCATACTTTTTATAATATCACATCATTATGATATTCATACCGCAATCACGGTGGTAAGTTGCACAACACCGTTTAAGAAATAATTTCCTCATTATGATTCCAGTTAGTATTTTCTACTACCTTTGCTTTTTTATATGTTTTTGAATTATGAAAATGTCTTATATTTGAAAATAGAGATAGTAATTGGGATATTTGTAGCCTAACGGGTGTCGATAGTACATTATGATTAGCTTCCGAGTACTACTTGATCTTCTTTATTCTTATTTTCTTAGTATGTATTATACATATAATTGTATTCAACTCTGCCATGGTTTATGCTCCTGGCTATATGAATTATACGTTTTATGAGAATGAATTATAAGTTTCAACTTTGCGATCCAAGGAGCGCATCTATTGACTTTAGTTAGAGGATATTTTGATCACACTAGATTCGGAAAGATTACTATCTTTGGGGGGAAATGTCTTTGCTCATGAATGAGCATATACGTAATTTTCATAATGTAACGAAATACACTTTAGTTTTGGCCATGGTTTTCTAATACTATAAGATTCAATTGTATATGTCATTGAAACCATGCTTCTTATTATTATGTGGTTTATCATGTATCAGATACTATGATATCGAGAAGTCTTAATAACCAAACCGAGGATAATTAGATGGGCAATAGTATTATAAAGATGACATCGAATAAACTGTTGGATGATTAAAATGTTGAAACTATGTGCCATCCAAGACTTGTAGTTTTAAACATAATTAATTTACATGAAATTATATACCATCCATGTCGATGTAGTAGAAGACCTAGACTTGGTAGACATATAATGTTTGATTTAAAGTCGTTCCATGTTTTCGGAATGTTTGGAACAATAAAGTATTTCCATTAGCATATTCAGCATGCCATAGACAATGCCCTCGCATTTGCAAGGGCCACCTTGCTAGTTTATAAAATAAAAATAAAAATGGGACACAAATTGAAAGATACAATATATAGAGGTGTTTTTTTTTGCAAAAACACACCGGCTCCTCATGCCATGTCAACCTTGTCAGAAACGGTGTCAAATGACTTAACACAACCGGTTAATGTGTTGTGGTAGTTCTTTGTAGTTGTAGCCCCAAAGTTCGTAGTTTTTATAGCGATCCCCAATTGTCATATTTTTTCAAACTCTAGCCTTAATTGTCATAGTTTTTTGAAAATTTATCTTCCTATTTTAGTACAGATTTGGTGCACATGCTCACCAGTGATCCTGCTTTTAAAGAAAAATCAAACGTTATATATTTCTAGTTTTAAAAGGTTATAAAAATAAATCAGGATGTAGCCCTTGATTTATACCACAAACTTGCAAAATATTAATTCAAAATAATTTGTACTTTAAGCTAAAAAAATAAAAAAAATTGTAGATCTATAGTATAGTGGTTTCAAATCACACAAAAAATAGTCACGCTTTGTTATTTTTGTGTCCCTAGAATTGAGATTTTGCACTTCGAATTGAGATTTTGCACGTTTGTAGGATACAGTGTTAGCAACTTCTAGGATTTTTTTCAAGATGTTTTTTAAACTTATGAGTGTAGTTTTTATTAATAAGCAGGGAACACTTGAGCTCGGGAGCCAAAAGGATTTTTCGTTCCTATGTTTACTACTTTGTGCTTGTGGAGGGCAATGTGTTCGCGTGATGTTTGCCCGCGTCACGGTAGAACCATATGCTTTTATCCTTTTTTAATATCTATATGGCAAGAAACCAGAAAAGATAATTATACGACATTCAATATAAAAAGTTCTGATATGAAAAACTATGATGTTGATTTGGATGTCAATATTTATTGAGTTTTCAGATGGATTGTCAATATTTAACAATAATATTAAATAAAAATATATTATAAACACGATAAGAAAATAACAGAGAATAAAACAGGAATACACCGGGGACATATGATTTTTAACGTGGAAATAACATAGGTATGTCAGTCAGCCAGCAAAACTTCACTTTAACAGGTGCCGGAATTTTTTTTATAGACGCAACTTATTCCAACCAGCGACTTACAAAGACACGTTGCGTGCTTATTTTTCGTATGTTTGATCTACTGTTATTTCTCACAGCCAGTGGTCAAAGTTCTATATCATGCCTCACGCATTCATATATAGTGACAGTTTCGTGCGGAGTATATTTTTCATTTTTTGGGGGGCAACTGGAGAGTAATACTCCCTCCGTTCCAGAGATTAAGGTTTATATTTTTTTAAAAAAATCAAGCTACGAAAATTTTTACCTAGAAAGTTTGCACGTGTGTGTTTTGTTCTTGGGATTGAGCTTTCGCGATTTCAGTTTCGAGAAAGAAAATATCGACCCGAGGTGCGGTTGAAGACGAGCCATCATATCCATGAGCGTGATGACACGCACAACAGGTCAGCCTCACGCACACGTAGCACATACGTGCAAATCATATGTACTAGTAGTAGTAGCTTCCAAAGCTAAATAACACAGTTTGGGATGGAGGATTAGCGTGGTGACAGGGCAGACAGGAGCCAGGAGTCACGGGAGGCGCCTACCCGTGGTGAAGCCCATTCGTCCAGCCACCCTATCCTGTATTCCTGTCCATGTCTACGGGCAAGAACATCTATGGCTCCTGTTCTTTTGTTAAAGTGTATAAGTGGATTATACTAGTCATTTCTATCAGTTCGGACTTTTAGTTGCGTTGACTAGTGCATGAAACTTGTCATGGTATCAGAGTCTAAGGTCTCGAGTTCGAGTCTTGACTTTCGCAATTTATCTTAAAATTGTTGTTGACCCCTCTATGTCCACGTATAGCCCTCTTAAGTCATACCTGAGTTTCGCGCGCCGTCGTTCTCTTCCGGTTGCACGTGTTGACTTTTCTCCGTCACACGTGAGAGAGGGGGTATTGAAGTGTATAAGTGGATTGCACTAGCCCTTTTCATCAGTTCGGACTTTTGGTTGCGTTGGCTAGTGCATGAAGCTTGACATGGTACCCTTTCCATCAGTTCGAATTTTTGGTTGTGTTGGCTAGTGCATGAAGCTTGACATGGTATCAGAGCCTAAAGTCTCGAGTTCGAGTCCTGGCTTTCGCAATTTATCCTAAAATTGTTGTTGACCCCTCTGTGTCCACGTATAGGCCTCTAGAGTCATATGTGAGTTTCGCGCACCGTCGCTTTCTTCCGGTTACACGTGCTGACTTGTCTCCGTCACACGTGAGAGGGGTGTTGAAGTGTATAAGTGGATTGCACTAGTCCTTTCCATCAGTTTGAACTTTTGGTTACATTGACTAGTGTATGAAGCTTGACAGGCTTCACCCTTACTCGCAGTCGCGCAGCCGTTGTCTGCACTATCCCGCCCGTCATAATTAACAGAGAAGAGGACTCAGCCAAACTAGGCTAAGCGCCAAGTGCCAACTCGCCGTGGTGGAAGGAAGCTTGCGAGGTCGATCGGCCGGCACGCTAGATCCGTCCAGTTTTTCCTGCCGTATCGTTCTGCCTGCGCACGTACAGGTACAGTCGCCAGGGATTCTGGATCGGTCCTGGAGATACAGATACAGTGCTGCTGGTTTTGTCAGCGTCTGGGCTCTGCACCTGGATCTCTCATATCTGCGGCGTGGCGGAGCCAAACAGAGAAACCTGGCGGCGGAGGGATACCGGGAAGAACAGTTTCTCGAGTTACCCGTGCTAGAATGCTCGATTGTCTTTGTAAATTCCTCGTTTTACGCCCGGTTTTGTGGGTGTTAGATATAAGGGATTCCCTAGATATAACCTGATCGATGCTGTCCTTCTCTCCTGCTGGTACTGCTAACCGGCCGTGTTAGATATGACCTGATGCTGTTTTTCTTCCTTACTGGTACTGCTAACCGGCCGTGTTTATAGCTTACCTAAGAGAGAAGCATCGGTCTCTCTACTCATCTGTACGTCTGAGACGGTGCATGACAAACACGAGACGGAGTACACACATACAACAAGATCAATGGATGCATGCACCATCCATCGCCACGTCTAGATCGAACAGATATAAATGCATGGTCGGAGCAGTTCACTTCAAGGACCAGCAAAAGACATGTATAGTCAACTCAACCGGAAGCCCAATCGAATTTGGCAATCGAGATTAGTTGTTTTCTGTTTAAGGACCACAGTAGAATACCGGTGTAGTTTGATCAACATCACAGGGAAAAATATCAAAACATTTGTAACAACAGATTAATATCACTAGATCCATCTTAAAATATAGTTACATTAATTTTATGTCATAGATATTGTTGTTTTTCATGTAAAGTTGGTTAAACTATTCTAAAACTGAATTAAAAAAAGACACTTTATTTTAGAAAGGAGCATATATTAATATCAACGAAGAACGCATTGACCTACCGGCATTACGGATGCACACACATTAAAAAAAGAGAAATTACAAAAAAGAAAAGCCCCGCTACAATGATTTATTCCTTATAACATCAGTACTAACACTAACACGACAACACCAGAAGTCCAGCTTCTCTAAAAACGACGTCTCCAATAAAGAAACAGGGCACAAGCGTCGTCATCGTCCGATCATAGATCTTAGGTTTCTACCCTGAAAAATGTCCTTGCTCACAAAACAATGTCTTCAACAAGGTCATTACCAGACACAACCAATTAAGACCAGACCTTAAATTTTTACCCTCCAAGATCAAACGCTGAACGTCTCTTGTGCTGCCGCCCCCACTAACAAGCCGCTGCTACAATTCATGGATTACCAAGCCAGTTACTCAGCGTCGAAGACTCAAACGACCTTTGCTAGCCCTCAAATATCTGCTTTCATGACAATATCCACCACTAACTTCACCATGGACCGACAAAGACGTGTCCTATGATGGTAACCGACACTAGAGCTTCGCAACGCTCCCTCTGAAACCAAACGATCAGAAAATACACGGGTGCGCACGACCGAATCCCATCCGATCTAGTGATGACCCACAAGTATAGGGGATCGCAACATTCTTCGCGGATAGTATTACCCAATTTATTGATTCGACACAAGGGAAGCCAAAGAATACTTGCAAGCCTTAACAACTGAGTTGTTAATTCAGCCGCACCTGAAAATAGTTGTTGCTCACAGAAGTTTATCAGTAGCAACAGTTTGTAGTAGCAACAGCAGCAGTAAAACAGGAGCAATAGTAACAGTAGCAGCAAAGTAGGATATGAGTGTTGTAGGCATAGGGATGGATGGACGGGCGTTGCATGGATGAGTCTAAACATGTAACTTCAAGATCTAGGGCATTGCAGATAAATAAGAACAAACATACAAGTACTAAACAATCCTAGGCATGTGCTCCATATATAGTCATGTGTGCTCTCAATGAGAACTTGCACAACATCTTTTGTCTTGCCAGCCTGTGGCGGCGGGGCCTCTAGGGAACTACTGGCAATTAAGGTGCTCCTTTTAATAGAGCACCGAAGCAAAGCATTAACATTCCGTGAACACATGTGATCCTCACATCACAGCCATCCCCTCTGGTTGTCCCAATTTCTATCACTTCGGGGCCTTTGGATTCGGACAATGATATATGTACACAACTTGCAGATAAGATCACAAACAATACTATCATAATGATTCAATAATAAGTTTAGATCTGATATTATGGCACTCGGGCCCTAGTGACAAGCATTAAGCACAACAAGTTGCAACAAAGTCAAATAGCACTAATAGAGATACTAGGCACTATGCCCTAACAATCTTATTCGATTACATGATAGAACTCATCCAATCCCTACCATCCCCATAGCCTACAGCAGGGGATTACTCACTCATGGATGAGGGAAACATTGATGCTTGATAGAGAGGCGTTGGTGATGACGATGGCGATGATCCTCTCCAAATTCCTCCTCCTGGCAGGATGCCAGAACGGAGTTTCTGGATCCGAATCTTGGTTTCTGATGGTAGCGGCGGAGCGGAACTCTCTCTGGGAAAACGACGAACCGCCCTCGGTTTTTAGGTCAAGGGGTGACTTATAGGCGAGGAGGGAGCCCGAGGGGGTGCCTGGGGTGGCCGCACCCCCCTAGGCGTGGGCTGGGCCCACCCGCGCCTGGCAGGGGTGTGCCCCCCTAGGCCTCCACTCCGTCCCGTCTTCTGGCTCCGTGGGTCTTCTGGTGAAATAGGATTTTTGGCATATTTTCCGGGATTTTTCCTGATAGTTGATTTTCTGCACAAAAACTAGACACCATGGTAATTCTGCTGAAAATAGCGTCAGTCCGTGTTAGTTGTATCCAAATCACACAAGTTTAGAGGATAAACAATAGCAAAAGTGTTCGGGAAAGTAGATACGTTTTGGACATATCAACTCCCCCAAGCTTAGCTTATTGCTTGTCCTCAAACAATTCAGTTGAAAACTGAGTGCGATAAAAGAACTTTCACGAAAATATTTGCTTCATATGATGTATATATTCTCATCGTAGGAGTATATACTTAAACCATTCATAATAAGAAGTAAGCAACCAAGTCTACTCAATAGTCATTGCAAGCCATGAAGAGAAAACAACTCAATAATAATAAGTAGCATGGAACATAAACATAAGCAACATTGCAATGCTCATAATAAGGTATGATAGAGTGGTATCTCGCTTGCCTTTTTTGTAGAGCATAATATAAATGCCAAGGCACCTCTGAAGTTCAAGTGAAGACTAGAAGTAAAGATATCAGAGATACAACCATCAAAGTCATGACATAATTAACCAAGTTTTGAGACAAACACAAGAATGACAACTATGCTCTCAAGAGGGTGCTCATAGAATAAGTGGTGACTCAACAAAGAAGTGAAAAAGGTTTTGAAAAGTTTGAAAGGCTTCCTAATGCTAAAAGGAAGATACCCATTAGTTTTGAGCTCTCATTGCCCCTATCATAGGCATCTTCATATGGTTAAAGTGAAAGTGAGGTCCAATATGAGTTATATGTTTGACAGACCATAAACTGGAAATCTCATGTCTCTTGAGTACGAGGGCCGCTCCGCATTCTACTCAACTTTGGTTACCTGTAAGTTCTTGTCATTGTACATACATGCATATCATAGATAACCGCCAACGGGGTACCCCTTGCACATGATACAGGAGCTATCCCATGATCAAACTGACAAGGCAAGCAGACAATGAGCATCTCAGTAATCTTTTTATTTACTATGTGCATAGCTTTTTATTGAGGATGCTTCACAGAATGCTCATTATGGTGATGCTGCAAGTTTCCACCATGATTAGGAATGTCTTAGGCTAGAGGCCCAGGCGTTTCCCTAACACATATATATACTCCATGAACTCACAAGCTCCCCTTTTATTTCACACCATCGACATCCGCAAACAAAAGAGCAAGGTATCAACTGGATATGTATCCATAAGTGTTGAAAACGTTCCCTGTGTCAGCACGGTTCTGCTAAATCCTAGCCTATAATTTACAAGCATATAACTTTCATGGACAAGTCACTATGGTTTAGGATTATTAAGTGCAAGGAATAAAGTATGCCATCAAGTTCGTGAGAGCTTTACTAACTAAATTTCTCAAAACAGATAAACATTTTATTTGGAAGAAAACAAGGCATATTGAATATGCACTGAAATAGCAAAAGATGCTAATAGGTAGGTATGGTGGACGTTGTTGGCAATATTGGTTTTGGGGAGTTGGAAGCACAAGTAGAGCTCATACTCAGTGCAAGTGAAGGCTAGCAATAGAGAGAGAGTGACAAACGAGAGAGCAATAACTGTCATAATCATGCTTACAATAAAACAAGACTAATTGTGGCATAAAAGTGATACAAGAACTCTGAGACAAAATAAATCATCGAGGCTTACTGACTATTGTTTAGTCATATGCACGCGTGAGCATGTGCAAGTGGATTCACATGAAACTTCAGAGGAGGATACCACAATATCATACCAAAATATGAATAAAACAGTGCAAGAAAACATTCATAAGACATGCTACAAACTACTAGCAAGCTGGAGCTAATCATAGACAAGCAAAAACTACTAAGCATCCATCAGTAACATACTCCTTACAATAAACAGACTAAGCATGCTCAAAATGATGAGTATATGTACAAAAATGAATACAAATAGAGTTTGTTACCAGCCTCTTACCACACGTCAAGTTGTCTTAATCTTTATTATTGTCCTTCACTTGTGTGACTTGAATAATAACATGAAACCAAAATCCACCGAGGACGGCTGAACTGTACAAACAACTCACAAAACCAAAGAAGAACAACCAATATTTTTGGTGTTTTCAATTTTTCAAACAAGCCAACAAAGCAAAAACAAACCAAACAAAGCAAAATCTTTTTTGGATTTTTTCTTTAAGGCAAACCCAAGCTAAAAAGCAAAGAAACAAACCAAGAGAAACAACGAAAATATATTTGGTATTTTTGTGTTTTTGAGAAAGCGGCAGCAAAAACCAAAAAAAAAAAGCGAAACAATGGATATACAAAGAACCGATCAATCATCATATATAGATGAGTGTGATGTCGGTATACCTCCCCCCTAAGCTTAGGCTTTTGGCCTAAGTGGGGATCAACTCCATGGTGCCCAAGAAGGTGCACCTCCGTAGTACGACGAGGAGGCCCCTTCGTCCTGGTACGAACTCGAGGACTCACCCGTGTAGTACACAGAGGGGTCATATGAGGGCGCGTCCCCCTGATAGCGTCCATGGAAGCCAAGAATGTGAAGCTTGTCATCCATCTCCTCCTTGGAGCGTGACAAAGGTTCCTGGGAAATACTGAACAAAGTGGTTTGGGGGAGAGGGATCTCTCTCTCTCTTCCCCGAAAATAAACAACATTTTATAAACCAAGCTCTCAAGGGTAGAGCCAGTAGTGACAAAGTGATGTGCCTTCATGGCAGCAAGATCAAGCCTCTGAAGGGCCAAAACTGTATCATTTGGATCAACAGCAAGGTCCAAGGAAGCAGCAACACGTGTAGCAATAATTCCCCCATAAATGGGTCCCTTAGCATCTAAGCGACGAGCAATGAGAGAACCGAGATTATACTTAGTTTCATTGTTGAGCGCAGCAGCTAAGAATTCCAAATTATAGTTGGAAATATTACTAGTGTTCTCCCTACCAAGAACACTAGTGGCAAGATAGTAAGCAAAGTACCTGATGGCTGGGAGTTGAATATTTCTTATCTTTCCCCGTTGAGATCTACGGTCATCATCATTGGTTATCCCGTGGTAGAGCTCCAACAAATTAGCGGTTTGAGATGGAATCTTATTTGCTGACCCAGCTATACCAAGTCCCAAGGCCTCACAATATTTCTTCAATGTCATGTTGTAAGACCTGCCATAAATTTTGAAAGACACATCTGGCTTGAACAAGCTATTAGTAAAAGAAAAGCTCTCCACAAATGTCTTAGTGAGCGTAGCATATTGCATAAAGCTTGTTAGTCCAGCCCTCCAAACCAAGGTTGTAAAATCATCAAGAATCCCAGCAGCCCGCAAAAAGGTTTGGCAAGGAAAGGTGGAAGGGTGAGCATCCCCCTCATCTCCCTCGTCGCCAAATAGCGGTGTAATGAGATCCTCATTGTATGAGGGCCTAGCTCGGGAGGATGATCTTGAAGGCCTTGCCCTTCTAGGTGCATCACTCTCAAATATTTCACCAAATGTGTGGTTGTCCATGACCTCTTTTTTCTGAAATTTTTAGACAAACATCAAACCAAGTGATTTCCAAGTTGATAAATGATGAGAAACTACTATAGGAACTTGTTAGAGGGCTACACATGCATCAAAATGAAATTTCTAAGCATAGAACAAGCATGCAAGCTCACACAACCTGTCACCTATAGCAGCAAAATACTCAAGATACAATCTATCAATCATAAATCTAATTGGACAAGTGGACGAGGCACATACCAAGGATCAATCCCTCCAAAAATCAACAGCAAAGATGGGCTGAGCAAGGAGATCGAAAATCGCGAGTAAGAACAACAGGGTCTCGAGCTTGAGCAAGTTTTTCGGTGTTTTTCGGGAGAGAGAAAGAAAATGGCTGGGAGGAGACACTTTGGAGGGGCCCCACCCAGGCGCCACCTGTAGGGAGGCCGCGCCTACCAGGGGTGTGGGTGCCTAGGGTGGCCCCCTGAGTCACTCCAGGTGTCCCTCTACCCCTTTTTTCGAGGAAAAATTTATTTTAAATTTTTTGGGATTTTTCGGGAAACTTTATTTTTGGCCAATTTTCAGGGTATGAAAATTGATTTTCTCGCAGAAACATTTTTTTAGAAGAAGCAAAAGCAAACCAAAAAAAACTACAGAAGTTCTAAGACACTCTAACAAGCAAACAACTAGCAAAACCAAAGCTAGGAAGAGACTAGGAAGGAGAAAAGTAAAAGAAAGCAAGAATAACCATAGTGAAAGCATTATTTTGTTCATTAAAATCCTTTTGTTAACAAGGTTGGTCAAGTCTTGTTACCAAAACAATCTTATATGAAACAAAACTTTGCATTGCACAAGGTGATTATGTTACCTCATACTTGATAGCAATGGTCCCAATCATAATAGTTTCAAAATTTTCCTGTGGAATAGGACAATATATTTCTCCAACCTTGATGCTCTCAATATTTTCAGTGGAATTCAGGCAATAGCTCTTAGCAACCTTCTTGGGGAAATAGACAGTATGCTCTTTGTAATTAATATTGAATGTTACTTTTCCTTGATTACAATTGATGACAGCACCTGCAGTATTAAGAAAAGGTCTCCCAAGAATAACAGACATATTATCATCTTCAGGCATTTCCAGCACAACAAAATCAGTCAAAACCAAGAAATTATGAGCCACTTGAACAGGAACATCCTCACATATACCAACAGGAATTGTAGTTGACTTATCAGCCATTTGCAAAGATATATTAGTTGGTATCAACTTTTTTTAGCTAGAGTCTCTTGTAGAGAGAGAAAGGCATAACACTAACTCCAGCTCCCAAATCACATAAAGCAGTTCTAACATAATTGTTCTTAATAGAACAAGGAATAGTTGGTTGATACGTCGGAAACGTATCTATAATTTTTGATGTTCTATGCTTGTTTAGTATCTACTTTGCTTTTCTTTTTCTACACTTTGAGGTGTTTTTATATCTTTTCTGGAACTAACCTATTAACAAGTTGCCACAGTGCCAGTTGACTGTTTTCTTCTGTTTTTGGTTCTAGAAAGGCAGAAAATCAATATTCTCGGAATTGGACGAGACAAAAGCCAAAGTCAATATTTAACCATGGGTGACACGAAGTCCAGAAGGGAGACGAAGAGGCGAACTAGGGCTGCCACACCCTCCTAGGCGCGGGTGGGCCCACCCCGCGCCTGGGTAGGGTGTGGGCCCCATGGCCGCCTCCCAGCCTCGCCTCTTCGCCTATAAGAAGCCCTAGATGCAGAAACCCTAGGCACCCAATCAAAACTCCACGAAACCTTCTATAGCCGCCGCCACCGTCGTCCCTAGATGGGGGGTCTGAAGTTCTTCCCGGCACCCTACTAGAGTGGAGATCATCTCGGAGGCCTTCTTCTCCGGTATGATGTGTGAGTAGTTCCACCTTGGACTATGGGTCCATGTAGTAGCTAGATGGTTGTATCTCCTCCTTGTGCTTTCATGTATAGATCTTGTGAGCTCTGTTCATGATCAAGATCTAATCTATTTGTAATCATGCATGTTGTGTTTGTGGAGATCCGATGGATATTGAGATTATTATGTTGGTTTGATTAATGGTTTTATCTTTATGATTCTATCATGTCTGTGTTGTTTGTGATCTTGCATGCTCTCTGTTGTTAGTAGCTATCTTGTCCAAGTAGTTTCTAGTGACTCCAAGAGGGGGTATTTATGCGCGATAGTGGGTTCATGCCTCTAGTTTCCAAGGGAAGTGACAGAAATGTCTTCGGTTGTAGATGTGTTGTTTCCACTAGGGAGAAAACAACGGTCTTTTGTTCATGGAATAAGTGGATTGTTTACCTTACACACTTTGCTTAAAGCAGTTGTTTGTTGCTTGCAACTTAATACCGGAGGGGGTTCGGATGATAAGCTGAAGGTGGACTTCTAGTCGTAGATGCAGTTGGATGGTAGTCTATGTATATTGTTGTATTGCCCAATCAAATCTCATAGGATCTTTTTGTTTGGTATTCCATTGTTATGCCTTGCTCAGTTCCTATCAATTGCTCTGCTGTAATTTGTTTACCCTTCATGCCATGTTGTTTATCTAAGGAGAGCACCTCTAGTGAACTATGGACCCGGTCCAGTCTTTACCATTGATACATCTTCCATTGTTACCTGTTTACTGAAGGGAATATGCCCTGAGAGGCAATAATAAAGTGTTTATTATGTGTATTCCAAGTATATGATAGATGTTTATTTTTCATGCTATAATTGTATTAATACGGAAACGTTAATACATGTGTGTTTAATAAACAAACAAAAAGTTCCTAGTTATGCCTCTCTCATCAACTAGCTCGTTGATTAACAAGATGATCAAGGTTTCCTGATCAGGACATTGGATGTTGTTAATAACGGATCACAACATTAGTGTAATGGTGTGATGAACATTCATCCGAAGTATAGCATTACGATCAAAGTCATTGAGTTTATATTGCTATAACAACTTACGAAGTGATCCTAATCCTTAGACCATGAGATCATGTCAATCACTAACACCAGAAGAGTTTCTTGAAAACATCAAACGTCACACCGTAACAGGGTGATTATAAAGATGGATTCAGAACTAATAAAGTGTTATGTTGAGGCTCATGGATCGAGAGTGGAATTTGTTCATCCCGATGACGAATAGATATACTCTGGGCCCTCTCGGTGATATCACATTGATTAGCTTGCAAGCAAGTGATTTGATCACTAGAATGTTATATCACAGGAACGAGAAAAGAGTGCATGTCGGTAACAAGATCAAACTAGGTATGGATATACCGATGATCGAATCTCGGACATGTAATATATCGTGAAACAAAGGGATTAAGATACTAGCGTAAAAGGTTCCGACGATCACAAGAAAGTCATCGTTGAATGTGTGGGAGTCAGTATGTGTCTCCAGATCCCGCTTCTGATTATTGATCCGAGAGGGGTCTCGATCATGTCCACATTATTCACGAACCATAGGGTGACACACTTAAGAGACATCGACATCCAATTGGAGCAAATGTTTCATGCCGAAAGAATGAACAAGCGCAGGAATTTATTTCACTAGATACCGAAACAGGTTTTCGGGTGAAATTGCATAAAGTGGTTATGCATGTGAAATAGAATTCTAGCAAGGGGTTATTTGTGAATGTTTGTCATTAAAGTAATTGACAAAATTCTGAATAAAATAAAAGAGTTTTATTTAATGAGAATTTGCATTAAATTTGGTGGAAATTTAATGGGAATTTGAGTGGAATTTTGAGTGGAGGGATTTTAAAGGGCATTTTGTGAGTGGAGTGTCCACCCACATGAATGAAGGAGGGGAGGGGGCAGCCCCATGGCCGGCGGCCACCCCCTTGGGTGCCCCCTCCTCCTATAAAAGGATCCCCCCTCCTCACTTTTCTCTCACACCTCCTCATGAAGGATCTCTCTCCCCCTCTAGAATTTATCCCCCATGGTCTTGGACTAGCGAGATACATGTTCCCGGTGGCTATTCGGCAAGAAAGAGTTGTGCTTCCGCTGCATCGCTGGAGCGAGGAGGCGGAGGTTGCTCGGTTCCTCGAACGGGTGTGCGAGCACGGATGCGCTGCTGATTTGCGGCGCTAGGACTTCCTCTCGATCTTGAGATCGGCAAGAGATCGTCTACATCAACCAAGAGTTGAACTCGTTAAGCTTTGTCGGTCTTCAAGGGTATGTTCTCTACGGATATACATCCGCCCGTTGTTTGTATCTAGTAGATAGATCTTGGTATATAGTTCACATCGTAGGAAAATTTTTGTTTTCTATGCTGCGAACCCTACAGTGGTATCAGAGCCGGATCTATGCGTAGATACTTTACACGGGTAGTACACATATGAGTATGTGGGCGATGATGATCATGTTGTTGCTCCTTTGTTGTAATTTTGGATATTGGTGGCATAGTGGGATGAAGCGGCCCGGACAAACTTTACATGTCCTCGCACATGAGACCTGTTCCACGCTTGACATGCAACTAGTTTGCATAAGTGGCTAGCGGGTGTCTGTCTCTCCTACTATAGTCAATATCTATTTTGCAAGCGAGTTGTCAACAATTTGATTATCCTCGTTGTGGTTCATGTTCGTAGGTAAGAACGGTTCTATCTCGAAAGCCCTAAGCCACGTAAAACTTGCAATGGATAAATTAGAGGCGTCTAGTTTAGATTATTGCTGGGCTAGTGTTATGATATGGTAGTGTTGTAAGTAGAAGTATGAGATGATACTCTTACAACACACATAGCGTGTAAAATTCATAGACCTTGGATTTACACATATAGGTATGATAGTGATCATACCACGATGCACATGATAGAGATCATCTGCGGGAAGCATAACATTTTACTAATAAACATATGTGTAGGGTTCGCAACATAGAAAACAAAAAATTTCCTACGATGGGAACAACTATGTACCAAGATCTATCTACTAGATACAAACAACGGGAGGATGTATATCCGTAGAGAACATACCCTTGAAGACCGACAAAGCTTAACGAGTCCAAACTCGTGGTTGATGTAGACGATCTCTTGCCGATCTCAAGATCGAGAGGAAGTCCTAGCGCCGCAAAACAGCAGCGCATCCGTGCTCGCACACACGTTCGAGGCACCGAGCAACCTCCGCCTCCTCGCTCCAGCGATGCAGCGGAAGCACAACTCTTTCTTGCCGAAAGCCACCGGGAACATGTATCTCGCTAGTCCGAGACCATGGGGAATAAATTCTAGAGGGGGAGAGAGATCCTTCACGAGGAGGTGTAATGTGAGAGGAGGAGAGGGGGGCCTTTTATAGGAGAGAGGGGGGGGCACCCAAGGGGCATGGCGCCCAGCCATGGGGCTGCCCCCACCTCTTCCACATTCATGTGGGTGGAGCTCCCACTCAAAATGAAAAGCCTCCACTCCCATTAAAAAGCCTCCACTCAAAAATCCACTCACATGCATTAAATTTCCACCAAATTTAATGCAAGCTCTCATTTAAATAAAACTCTTTTATTTATTTATTCAGAATTTTGTTAATTACTTTAATTAACAAACATTCACATAAAACCCCTTGCTAGTATTCCATTTCACATGCAGAACCAGTTTCAGCAATTTCAACCGAAACAGTTTCGGTGTCTAGTGAAATAAATTCCTGCGCTTTCCTTTTCTTTTCGGCATGAAACTTTTGCTCCAAATGGATGTCGGTGTCTCTTAAGTGTGTCACCCTACGGTTCGCGAATAATGCGGACATGATCGAGACCCCTCTCAGATCAATAATCAGAAGCGGGATCTGGAGACCCATACTGACTCCCACACATTCAACGATGACTTTCTTGTGATCGTCGGAACCTTTTACGCTAGTATCTCAATCCCTTTGTTTCGCGATATATTACATGTCCGAGATTCGATCATCGGTATCTCCATACCTAGTTTAATCTCGTTACCGACATGCACTCTTTTCTCGTTCCTGTGATATAACATTCTAGTGATCAAATCACTTGCTTGCAAGCTAATCAATGTGATATCACCGAGAGGGCCCAGAGTATATCTATCCGTCATCGGGATGAACAAATTCCACTCTTGATCCATGAGCCTCAACATAACACTTTATTAGTTCTGAACCCACCTTTATAATCACCCTGTTACGGTGTGACGTTTGATGTTATCAAGAAACTCTTCCGGTGTTAGTGATTGACATGATCTCATGGTCTAAGGATAAGGATCACTTCGTAAGTTGTTATAGCAATATAAACTCAATGACTTTGATCGTAATGCTATACTTCGGATGAATGTTCATCACACCATTACACTAATGTTGTGACCTCGTTATTAACAACATCCAATGTCCATGATCAGGAAACCTTGATCATCTTGTTAATCAACGAGCTAGTTTATGAGAGAGGCATAACTAGGAACTTTCCTTTTGTTTATTAAACACACATGTATTAACATTTCCGTATTAATACAATTATAGCATGCAAAATAAACATTTATCATAAACAAGGAATACGATAATAACCACTTTATTATTGCCTCTCGGGCATATTCCCTTCAGTCTCCCACTTGCACTAGAGACAATAATCTAGTTTGAGAACATTGCGTATTGAACACCTATGGCTTTCTGGTGTTCCATATACGCAATTGCAAGTGGTTAACATAATCTACGGATCTGAGGCTTTCAGGTCCGTGTGTATTTGCATGTCTTTGCGTCTCCACGCATCACTCATTCTCCAATGAGATGGCATTGTATAAATTTGGTCTTTTGGTGAGACCTTTAGTTCCTTGGGGTTAAAACACATCGATACTATTGTCATACAATATATCTTTAGTGTTAGCCCGTTGCGAACCACACCTTAGTTTGATAACAAACTACTTGACACAAATTCCCTCCTTTGCTGCTACTATAGCAGTCATATACTTAGCCTTTTTGTTGTAGTATTCGTCACAATGTCTTAATTTTGGAACTCTTCCAAATCCATCATGGAATCTCTTTTCCATTACATTGTGCCACCCATAGTTTAAATTGAGATAAACTTAATTTGTATCTTGTGACAAAACTAGTATCAATGTAACGCTTTACAATGAACTATTTGTAATTGTTTGTCACCTCTACACAAATATATTCTTAGTTCTTCCAAAAGATCATAAGAATATCCTCACTATCGTCCAATGATCATTTTATGATTCATTCTGGTATATGCTCATAACACTTAGATCATAGGACATATCTGGATGTGTACATATCATGGTATGATTGATCAAGACATTCTCGTGATTGCACTCATCAAGTGTCAAAGCACTTGAATCTTGTTTCACTTATCAAGTGTCGATACACTTGAATCTTGATTCAATTCCTTTCCATGCAACAAGAACTGTTTTTTGTCCTTTCTATATTGAACTCCTTCAATATCTCATATATGTACGTTTGGCATAAACATATTAGCGTTACAGTCTATCCACTATAGACATTCATGCTAAATATTCGGGTTTTGCCTAAGTTTTTCATCGAAATGAAATTCTTAACCTTTGTCAATAAAAGATACATCATTTCTAATCAACAAGATGTCCTTCACATAATGTATTAGAAATATGTCTCAGCGCTCCCACTTAATTTCTTGCAAATGCAAGCATCTTCATCGTCTCCTGATGAAAACTCCTTTTCATCACGGTGAAGATTCCAACTCCGCGATGCTTACTTCAACCATTGAAGTTTGCATGCCCTTTTAGCATCCTTTGAATTTAACAAAACCCTTTGGACAGTGTCATGTACACGTCCTAGGTAATCATTCTATTAGAAGAACTTTGTTTTGTTTATTCATCTACCATATACCAAATTATATGTAGTGGTTGCTACTTTAATCCGTTCAGACTAAATATCGCTATGAAAGATCAAATCTTTTCATAGTCAACTCTTTGAACATTGTCATAAAATACTTTACGACATGTCGAATATTTCATAGATGTGAGACATCCATGTCTGTTTCTTTATAGATCCAAATACGACCAATAGGTTTTTACACCTTTCCGGAGGGTCTTCCAAGTTCAAAACTTGATTTCTCGTGTATGGAACTATCACGGATTTTATGGCTTCAAGCCATTTGACGGAGCCAGGTCCCATCATCGCTTCTTTGCATATAGTCGGTTCATCATTGTCAAACAATAATGATTTACTCTCAAATCTTAGTATTTGATTGTTTATTCGACCGACTTGGTTCAATAAGAACTTAGATCTCCGTGACCACAACCTTTGAGGCACATAAGCTATGAGCATTATGGCAGCCTCCAGAACCATTTCCGGCGCTGCGCAACTCAGCACATTTAGCTAAGGTTCGTTAACCTTATCAAAGTTCTATTGTCCTCCCACTTAACATTTATGAAAAATTCCTTCTTCAAGAAACTTTACATTTCAAGCGACAAACCCTTTTGTCCTCGGTGTTATGGAGGAATAACCAATTGTTATTCGAAATAACCTACAAAGACATGCTCATCCGACTTTGGTTGTAAACATCTTACTTATGTTTAGTATACCAAAATTTAAGAAAGGACAACTTGGGTTTTACCCCAAACCATAACTCATATGGTGTCATTTAAACGGATCAAGATGGAGCTCTTTTCAGTGTAAAAGCGGTAGTCTCTAAAGCTTTAATCTTTTAAAACATAATGGCAGTTTTATAAATAACACCTTTGATCCAACCATGTCAAAACAAGGTTTCATTACAAATCTCAAACACTCCATACTCCTATGGTGTTTCGGGAGATGTAAATCTAGGTGTTTTGCTAAACTTGCAACTCAAATAAATCCCTTTATGATAAAATCATAATTCATTTATTTTCTTGTTACACTTGTAACTCAAATAAATCCCTTTATGATCAAATCATAATTCATTTATTTTTCTTGTTACAATGATTTTTCACTTCATCTTGAAAGTCTTTGAAACATTTTCAAATATTTCATACTTGTTTCTCATTGAGTAAACATTCACTCAAATTTTCAGAGAAAGCATATGAAGTTGAAACCCATCGCTTACGACTATACATAATGGACTGCATACATCGATATGTATAAATTCCAATATTTTAGTCGTTCGTTCTTCTTTGGCCTTTGAACGAAGTTTTAATTATCACGTGGAAAGTCTCACAAGCGTCATTTGATCAAATCAAAGACTCCAAAAATCCATGAAAATGGAGATTCTTCATGTTTTCTTTCCAATATAATTTAAACAGCGATGTCACTTCGTAAGTGATCTTTCAATCATTTGTCTTGCGACATTTTAGCATTAGGTTTTTATGGATGTGATTTCTCCAACTAGATTTGTAAATCATCCATCTTATATGGAATACGGTAATTATTTGAACAACCTTTGTTCTTATAATACCTGATTCAAATAACAATTATTAAAACAAATCTTGAAGTCAAGCTTTGATGTCAACGAGAAATACAAACAACGGTTTGTTTGTTTTCGATGAGCATCATCACATATTCTCTTGCTAGTTACTTAGGCCATTGTGGTTCATGAATTGTGTCATTCCGTATGAAATTTCATACCAACCAATTCGGTATCTAATACCCAAGAACCACATTGTTTAACAAGCAAAGAATACAACCATAACATGTATATCATCTATATACCTAAATTGGATATTTCCAATCTTTTCTTTTCTGCCAAATATATTTTATAGATTCTCTTTCAGCATTTCCTTTTCCTTTTAAAAGAATCTATCAACATCAAAAGTGGCGCCATATACATGACACATAGTCCAAAGCGTGTATATTCAAATAATAATACCTTTGGACTTGCACTTTGAAGTAGATCACCATCATCAAAATGATCGGTATTCTTTCAAAATCCATTCTTTAGTAATCTTTTAGTGTAGTAAACATTTTACATACATATTCTATTCACCCTTATCATGACGACTTTCATGATCAAGCTACTTTAGCTTATAAAGGCGAATCGTGAGTATAACATTACTTTCCAAAATCCTTTTGGATGATTAGGATGTCTAGCATCTCCAACCTTCATAAATTCTCATCCAATATGAGAACATATATTATACTCTATCATATTGCAACCAAAACATTGTTTCAGATATCGTTATATCTGCCACACATGATGGTTTCTGAAACAATTCTTTCAGCTCCTAGATAAACTTGATGTTTAAATCAAGAATCATGGAGGCAAACATGATACTTAAGATACTAACACTGGAATTGTTACTCTCGATTTAATACCAATTATTAAATTTCACGGAGTAAATAGAATTTTGCTGAAAGTTTGCAATAGGACTTTAAACTTTAGATTGACACTCAACACAATACGATACCAGTTCGTAAAGTATATATCCAGAATTCTATAGTTCTATTATCTCAATTACAACTATGCATAAGGTGGTGAACGAATGCCAATGACTACAACAAATTATGCAAATTCACTTTGATTTAATTTATGATAAATTGAGTTCTACTAATCCAAATTAGAAATGAACTCCCACTCAAAAACGACATCCCTCGTGTCTTTTTGGTGATTACATGAACCAAATCCACTACACCAAGTCCGATCATCACGTGAGTCGGTATAGCTTCAAAGGCGAGCATCAAATGGGCATCATATCAACTATATGACTCATGCTTAACCTTTCGGTCTGTGTTCCGAGGCCATGTCTGTACATGCTAGGCTCGCCAAGTTAGAACCTTAGTATTTTTGCGTGTGTAACTGTTTTACACCCGAGAATGCTCGTGGATTCAAGTACACCCGATCATCACGTGATGTCTTGAAGCGACGAAACATTGTCGGTGCATACTTAAGGAAGAACACATTTTTATCTTGATATCTAAATGAGGGATCATCTTATTATGCTAATAAAACGCCAAACAAGCAATATAAGATGCTATCAAACATCACATGTTTATTAGTGGAATGATATGGTTCTCGCATATGATCTCTATCATGTGCATCGTGGTATGATCACTATCATACCTTTATGTGTAAGTCCAAGGTCTATGGATATTACACGTTATGTGTGTTGTAAGAGTATCATCTCATACTTCTACTTACAACATCACCATATCATAACACTAGCCCAGCAACAATCTAAACTAGACGCCTCTAATTTATCCATTGCAAGTTTTACGTGGCTTAGGGCTTTCGAAGATAGAACCGTTCTTACCTACGAACATGAACCACAACGAGGATAACCAAATTGTTGACAACTCGTTGCAAATTAGATATTGACTATAGTAGGAGAGACAGACACCCGCTAGCCACTTATGCAAAACTAGTTGCATGTCAAGCGTGGAACAGGTCTCATGTGCGAGGACATGTAAAGTTTGTCCGGGCCGCTTCATCCCACTATGCCACCAATATCCAAAGTACAACTAAGAAGCAATAAAATGATCATCATCGCCCACATACTCATATGTGTACTACCCGTGCAAAGCATCTACGCATAGATCCGGCTCTGATACCACTGTAGGGTTCGCAGCATAGAAAACAAAAAATTTCCTACGATGGGAACAACTATGTACCAAGATCTATCTACTAGATACAAACAACGGGAGGATGTATATCCGTAGAGAACATACCCTTGAAGACCGACAAAGCTTAACGAGTCCAAACTCGTGGTTGATGTAGACGATCTCTTGCCGATCTCAAGATCGAGAGGAAGTCCTAGCGCCGCAAAACAGCAGCGCATCCGTGCTCGCACACACGTTCGAGGCACCGAGCAACCTCCGCCTCCTCGCTCCAGCGATGCAGCGGAAGCACAACTCTTTCTTGCCGAAAGCCACCGGGAACATGTATCTCGCTAGTCCGAGACCATGGGGAATAAATTCTAGAGGGGGAGAGAGATCCTTCACGAGGAGGTGTAATGTGAGAGGAGGAGAGGGGGGCCTTTTATAGGGGAGAGGGGGGGCACCCAAGGGGCATGGCGCCCAGCCATGGGGCTGCCCCCACCTCTTCCACATTCATGTGGGTGGAGCTCCCACTCAAAATGAAAAGCCTCCACTCCCATTAAAAAGCCTCCACTCAAAAATCCACTCACATGCATTAAATTTCCACCAAATTTAATGCAAGCTCTGATTTAAATAAAACTCTTTTATTTATTTATTCAGAATTTTGTTAATTACTTTAATTAACAAACATTCACATAAAACCCCTTGCTAGTATTCCATTTCACATGCAGAACCAGTTTCAGCAATTTCAACCGAAACAGTTTCGGTGTCTAGTGAAATAAATTCCTGCGCTTTCCTTTTCTTTTCGGCATGAAACTTTTTCTCCAAATGGATGTCGGTGTCTCTTAAGTGTGTCACCCTACGGTTCGCGAATAATGCGGACATGATCGAGACCCCTCTCAGATCAATAATCAGAAGCGGGATCTGGAGACCCATACTGACTCCCACACATTCAACGATGACTTTCTTGTGATCGTCGGAACCTTTTACGCTAGTATCTCAATCCCTTTGTTTCGCGATATATTACATGTCCGAGATTCGTTCATCGGTATCTCCATACCTAGTTTAATCTCGTTACCGACATGCACTCTTTTCTCGTTCCTGTGATATAACATTCTAGTGATCAAATCACTTGCTTGCAAGCTAATCAATGTGATATCACCGAGAGGGCCCAGAGTATATCTATCCGTCATCGGGATGAACAAATTCCACTCTTGATCCATGAGCCTCAACATAACACTTTATTAGTTCTGAACCCACCTTTATAATCACCCTGTTACGGTGTGACGTTTGATGTTATCAAGAAACTCTTCCGGTGTTAGTGATTGACATGATCTCATGGTCTAAGGATAAGGATCACTTCGTAAGTTGTTATAGCAATATAAACTCAATGACTTTGATCGTAATGCTATACTTCGGATGAATGTTCATCACACCATTACACTAATGTTGTGACCTCGTTATTAACAACATCCAATGTCCATGATCAGGAAACCTTGATCATCTTGTTAATCAACGAGCTAGTTTATGAGAGAGGCATAACTAGGAACTTTCCTTTTGTTTATTAAACACACATGTATTAACGTTTCCGTATTAATACAATTATAGCATGCAAAATAAACATTTATCATAAACAAGGAATACGATAATAACCACTTTATTATTGCCTCTCGGGCATATTCCCTTCAATATGATGTTTTGATAGCATCTTATATTGCTTGTTTAGCGCTTTGTTAGCATAATAAGATGATCCCTCATTTAAATATCAAGATAAGAATGTGTTCTTCCTTTAGTATGCACCGATTATGTTTTCGTCGCTCCAAGACACCACGTGATGATCGGGTGTTCTTGGATCCACGACCATATTTCGGGTGTAAAACAGTTACACACGCGAATACTAAGGTTCTAACTTGGCGAGCCTAGCATGTATAGACATGGCCTCGGAACACGGACCGAAAGGTTAAGCATGAGTCATATAGTTGATATGATGCCCATTTGATGCTCGCCTTTGAAGCTATACCGACTCACGTGATGATCGGACTTGGTGTAGTGGATTTGGTTCATGTAATCACCAAAAAGGCACGAGGGATGTCGTTTTTGAGTGGGAGTTCATTCGTAATAAAGATTAGTTGAACTCAATCTATCATACACTTAGTCTAAACTTTACAAATTCTGTTGTAGATGGCACCACCTGCTTTTAATTTCAATGTGTTCATGGAGAAAGAGAAACTAGCAACGAACGGTAGCAACTTTACCGAATGGGCCATGAATTTGAGGATTCTCCTCTCTGCTGCACAAAAGCAATATGTGCTAGAAGCGCCGTTAGGCCCCCCACCTTTAGATGATGCCCCTGACGAGGAGAAGAATGTCTATCAGACTCGTCAGGAGGACCACAACTTAGTTCATTGTGGCATATTGTATGGGCTAGAGCCGGAACTTCGAAAACGTTTCGAAAACGGCAATGCATTTGATACAATGGGTGAGTTGAAAATTATTTTCGACACACATGCTGCTGTAGAGAGCTACAATGCTTCAGAAAAGTTCTTTAGCTGCATGATAGAAGAGCACATCTCCGTTAGTGAGCATGTACTCAAGATGTCGGGTTACGCCGATAAGCTTGTGTCCTTGGGAATATCGATTCCCATTGACTTAGGCATCCATCGTGTTCTGTAGTCTCTGCCACCTAGCTATAAGAGCTTCATGATGAACTATAATATGCAAGGCATGAAGAAGTCTCTCCCCGAGCTTCTGTCAATGCTTAAAACTGCAGAAGTGGAGATCAAAAAGGAACATTAAGTATTGATGATCAATAGGAACACTGGTTTCAAGAAAGAAAAGAAGGGAAAACGGAAGGGAAGTAAGGGCGGCAAGCCTGTTGCCGCGCAAAAGAAACCCCGAGTTGGACCTAAGTCTGATTCCGAGTGCTACTATTGTAAGGGGACTGGCCACTGGAAGCGCAACTGCCCCAAGTATCTGGCAGACAAGAAGGCCGGCAAGGCAAACAAAGGTATATATGATATACATGTTATTGATGTGTACTTGACTAGTGCTCGCAGTAGCACCTGGGTATTTGATACCGGTTCAGTTGCTAATATTTGTAACTCGAATCAGGGGCTGCGGAACAAGCGACCGCTAGCAAGGGGTGAGGTCAAGATGCGTGTCGGCAATGGATCAAGCGTTGATGTGATCGCCGTCGGAACGCTGCCTCTCCACTTACCGTCGGGATTAGTTATAAACTTGAATAAATGTTATCTGGTGCCTGCACTGAGCATGAACATTGTATCTGGATCGTGTTTGATGCGAAGTGGTTATTCATTTAAATCCGAGAACAATGGTTGTTCCATTTATATGAATGAAATCTTTTATGGTCATGCACCGATGATGAATGGTTTATTTCTATTAGATCTCGATGATAATGTTACACATATTCATAATGTTGATGCTAAAAGGATTAAACTTAATGATGATATATCCGCATATATGTGGCACTGCCGTCTAGGTCATATTGGCGTTAAACGCATGAAGAAGCTCCATTCGGATGGACTTTTGGAATCACTTGATTATGAATCATTTGATACATGTGATCCATGCCTTATGGGAAAGATGACTAGAATGGCGTTTTCCGGTTCAATGGAACGGGCGACAGATTTATTGGAAATCATACATTCTGATGTATGTGGTCCAATGAGTGTGTCGGCGCGAGGTGGATATCGTTATTTTGTTACTTTCACGGATGATTTGAGTAGATACGGTTATATCTACTTGATGAAACACAAGTCTGAAACCTTTGAAAAGTTCAAGGAATTTCAGAATGAAGTGGAAAATCATCGTAATAGAAAGATCAAATTTCTACGGTCCGACCGTGGAGGTGAGTATCTAAGTTACGAGTTTAGCACTCACATGAAAGATTGTGGAATTGTTTCACAACTCACACCTACCGGAACACCACAGCGAAATGGTGTGTCGGAACGTCGTAATCGTACTTTATTAGATATGGTTCGATCTATGATGTCTCTGATGGACTTGCCGTTGTCATTTTGGGGTTATGCACTAGAAACTGCTGCATTCACTTTAAATCGGGCACCATCTAAATCCGTTGAAAAGACACCGTATGAATTGTGGTTTGGAAACAAACCTAAGCTGTCATTTCTTAAAGTTTGGGGATGCGATGTTTATGTGAAGAAACTTCAACCGGATAAACTCGAACCCAAAGCGGAAAAATGCGTCTTCATAGGATACCCTAAAGAAACTATTGGGTATTCCTTTTATCACAGATCCGAGGGCAAGGTTTTTGTTGCCAAGAATGGACCCTTTCTAGAGAAAGAGTTTCTCGCGAAAGGTGTGAGTAGTCGGAAGGTAGAACTCGAAGAGGTTGTGGAACCTTCTCTTCAAAGTATGGCGACTAGCGCAGCGCCGGAAGTTGTTCCGGAGTTGGCTCCACCTGTTGAAGAGGGAACTAATGATAATGATCATGAAACTCCGAAAGAGAGTACTACCGAACCTCGCAGGTCAAACAGGACGCGTGCAGCTCCCGAGCTGTACGGAAATCCTGTCATGAATTTCATGGTTGATGAAAATGATGACCCTGCGACGTATGAAGAAGCGATGATGAGCCCGGATTCCAACAAATGGTTAGAAGCCATGAAATCCGAGATGGAATCCATGTATGAAAATCAAGTTTGGAACTTGGTGGAATTACCTCACGACCAAAAGGCCGTGGAGAACAAATGGATTTTCAAAAGGAAAACTGATGCTGATGGTAATGTGACCGTCTATAAATCTCGACTTGTCGCAAAGGGGTTTCGACAAATTCAAGGAGTTTACTACGATGAGACTTTCTCTCCCGTAGCGATGCTAAAGTCAGTTAGGATTATGTTAGCAATTGCTGCATATTTCGATTATGAGATATGGCAGATGGATGTCAAAACCGCGTTTCTCAATGGTAATATTGAAGAAGAGTTGTATATGATACAACCAAAGGGTTTTGTCGATCCTAAGGATGCTAACAAGGTGTGCAAGCTTCAGCGATCCATCTATGGATTGAAGCAAGCATCACGAAGTTGGAATCTCCGCTTTGATGAGGTGATCAAAGAGTTTGGATTTGTCCAAACTTATGGAGAAGCTTGTATTTACAAGAAAGTGAGTGGGAGCAATGTGGCATTTCTGATATTATATGTGGATGACATATTATTGATCGGAAATGATATAGATCTTTTAAACAGTGTTAAAAGTTATCTAAACAGCAAATTTTCAATGAAGGACCTAGGTGAAGCGTCATACATATTAGGCATAAAGATCTATAGAGATAGATCTAGGCGCCTAATAGGGCAATCACAAAGTACATAGCTTGATAAGATTTTAAAGAAGTTTAAAATGGACGGAAGTAAGAAGGGGTTCTTACCTATGTTGCAAGGCAAGACATTGAGTAAGACTCAAAATCCGGCTTCGGCGGAAGAAAGAGAGATAATGGACAAAGTCCCCTATGCTTCAGCCATAGGCTCTATAATGTACGCCATGCTATGTACAAGACCGGATGTGGCACATGCTATTAGTTTGACTAGTAGGTACCAATCAGATCCAGGTTCGAAACACTGGATAGCGGTCATGAATATCCTTAAGTACTTACGAAGAACTAAGGATATGTTTCTTGTATATGGAGGTGAAGAAGAGCTCGTCGCTAAGTGTTATGTCGACGCTAGCTTTGACACCGATCCGGATGACTCTAAGTCTCAATCCGGAAACGTATTTCTCATGAATGGCGGAGCGGTTAGTTGGAGGAGCTCCAAACAACCTGTGGTAGCGGGATCAACAACGGAGGCCGAATATGTTGCTGCTTCAGAAGCGGCTTAGGAAGCAGTTTGGATGAAGGAGTTCATATCCGAACTAGGAGTGGTGGCAAACGCGTTGGACCCAATGGTGATCTATTGTGACAACAATGGTGCCATTGTCAATGCCAAAGAGCCAAGGTCTCACAAGCATTCCAAGTATATTAAGCGCCGGTTTCACTCCATCCGCGAGCATGTCAAGGATGGAGATATAAAGATTTGTAAAGTACATACGGATCTCAATGTAGCAGATCTGTTGACTAAAACTCTCCCTAGATCAAAACATGATCAACACCATAACTCAATGGGTGTTAGATTTATCACTATGTAACTAGATTATTGTCTCTAGTGCAAGTGGGAGACTGAAGGGAATATGCCCTGAGAGGCAATAATAAAGTGTTTATTATGTGTATTCCAAGTATATGATAGATGTTTATTTTGCATGCTATAATTGTATTAATACGGAAACATTAATACATGTGTGTTTAATAAACAAACAGAAAGTTCCTAGTTATGCCTCTCTCATAAACTAGCTCATTGATTAACAAGATGATCAAGGTTTCCTGATCATGGACATTGGATGTTGGTAATAACGGGATCACAACATTAGTGTAATGGTGTGATGAACATTCATCCGAAGTATAACATTACAATCAAAGTCATTGAGTTTATATTGCTATAAAAACTTACGAAGTGATCCTAATCCTTAGACCATGAGATCATGTCAATCACTAACACCAGAAGAGTTTCTTGATAACATCAAACGTCACACCGTAACAGGGTGATTATAAAGATGGATTCAGAACTAATAAAGTGTTATGTTGAGGCTCATGGATCGAGAGTGGAATTTGTTCATCCCGATGACGGATAGATATACTCTGGGCCCTCTCGGTGATATCACATTGATTAGCTTGCAAGCAAGTGATTTGATCACTAGAATGTTATATCACAGGAACGAGAAAAGACTGCATGTCGGTAACGAGATCAAACTAGGTATGGAGATACCGATGATCGAATCTCGGACATGTAATATATCGTGAAACAAAGGGATTACGATACTAGCATAAAAGGTTCCGACGATCACAAGAAAGTCATCGTTGAATGTGTGGGAGTCAGTATGGGTCTCCAGATCCCGCTTCTGATTATTGATCCGAGAGGGGTCTCGATCATGTCCGCATTATTCACGAACCGTAGGGTGACACACTTAAGAGACACCGACATCCAATTGGAGCAAATGTTTCATGCCGAAAGAATGAACAAGCGCAGGAATTTATTTCACTAGATACCGAAACAGGTTTTCGGGTGAAATTGCATAAAGTGGTTATGCATGTGAAATAGAATTCTAGCAAGGGATTATTTGTGAATGTTTTTCATTAAAGTAATTGACAAAATTCTGAATAAAATAAAAGAGTTTTATTTAATGAGAGTTTGCATTAAATTTGGTGGAAATTTAATGGGAATTTGAGTGGACTTTTGAGTGGAGGGATTTTAAAGGGCATTTTGTGAGTGGAGTGTCCACCCTCATGAATGAAGGAGGGGAGGGGGCAGCCCCATGGCCGGCGGCCACCCCCTTGGGTGCCCCCTGTCACATCCCAAGATTTTCCAAATCTTGTAATGTGAAAAATAAATGAATAAAATAAAAACTTTGTTGATTTTCATGGCCAGAAGAAACTTTTTGAATTTCAATGGAACCTCAAACCCATTTGAATTAAATAAAACCTAAAGGGATTTAAAAATATAAACATTTAATAAAAAGGAAAAATAAAAACATTTGGAAATACTATTTTGAAAAAATTAAATGAAAAGATTTGTTTTCAAATGAAATAGAAGTTTATAAATAAAGAATATTTTATAAAGCTAAATTAAACCCTGGCCAAGCTTTGGAATTAAAACATTTTATTGTAAATAAAATTAGCAAAGATTTAATTAAATAAATCAATAAGGATTTATTATCCAAAATTTATTTAAATAAAAGGTTTTACCATTTTAATTGAAACATCAAAACTTATTAATTATTTGAAATAAGATTTCCAAATATTTGATGTTCACAAATAAAACCTACTAAAGTGTTTTTGCTTTATTTTAGGTTTTAAAATAAATCTCTTAATAAAACAAATTCTATTTGATTTAATAACTAAGGTCCATTTTATTTAATTATTAAATGGATCCTAAAATAAAGATGTGATTTTGTTTTAAACAAGTTTCCAAATATTCTTTATTTCCAAATAAGACCTACTGATTTGGTTTTGAAAGTGTTTGGAATTCAAATGAAGATTTTATTAAATAAATCAAACCATATTAAATAAATAAAGGACCCTTTTATTTAATTAATGAAGGGATCTTAAAATATTATTTTGAGATTTTGTTTATGTTGATAAACAGAACCAAAAACTCATTACAATTATTTGAATTATTTGAAAGCTTGAATAGTTGGATCAAATTCAAATCAGAAAAATAGATTTAGAAATAGAAAAAGATTTAGACAGGAAAAAAATAGAACAGCCCACCGTCTGGCCCAACTAACCCAACAGCAGCCCACCTAGCCCACCTGCTCTCCTCCCCGAAGCGTTTTCTTCTCCACCCAAAACCACACCCACACAGAGTATGACTAGTGGACCTCCCCCTCGTTTCTTTTCCCACTGACGCAACGGCCCCACTTTTCTCTGTTCATCGTCTTCACACGACCTCGTCGCCCTGGCTGTTACTGCCGATTGATTGCACCTCGTCAATTCGCTTCAATGCCGCGTGATCAACGCCCCCTGACCACGCACCTTAAATCGCTCGCCCCTCCTCTCCGTTTTCCCCCTGTCACCCCGCAGTATCACGCCACCAGGCCGCCCCAATTCCTCCTCGAGCTCCTCTGTTCCGACCACCGTCTTCGGCCAATTCAGGCCAGTACACGCCACCCCCCGCCTTCTCGAGCACCCTAGCAGCTTCCCCACTCCCAGACACTCCTCCCCGTACCACCCGTTCGACCGCGGGCGCACCGGAGCTTCGGCAATGACAAGCTTCTAAACGCCGCCGCGACTAGTTCTTCTCCGACGACGACTCCCCGGTAAAACCGACCGCCCCTCCTCTTCTCTTTCATACACACGTCATCCCCTCGACCATACGCATCTAACCGTGCCCTTTGTTTGCCTCCGCGTGATCTGCAATGTCGCCTTCGACCACAGACAGAGCCGTCCGGCGTTGCCCTCTACTTCGGCGAGCAATCGCAGCTGCCCCCTAGCGCCCCTCGACGGACAAGTACCACGTTGAGCATCAGCGAGCGTCAGCGATTCCGGTGAGCATCTCCCCACCCTCCTTTGCTTCCTGTACCGCCGGCGCCGTCATCGACTGGTCGCTCCGCCGCCAGCAGCCGCCGCAGCGCTGCCCGTCTAAGGTCAAGCACCCCACAGCCGTCTGATCTCGATCTGATGGATATGATAGAATAACTTAAACGCGAACAGGTACGTGATCTAGGCCATACGATCTGCTTAGATCCAACGGTCTGCACCGTGATCCACCCCGAACCGGTACCGGCGAATTAGAACATGACGCGTGGCATCAGACGATCTGAAATAGAATTTGAAATCAGAATTTGATGCCATTTTCAAACCTCTATAACTTTCAAACCACACGTCCAAAAATTACAAATTTTATGTCCTTGGATTCAGGAGAACAAACCCTAGCCAACCATGCCCTTAGTTTAGAAAATAGAATCTGTTTGTTTGCTTGTTTTTGCAGATTCATATGTAAGCTTATTTAGAGTAGGAAAATTGTTTAAAATTGAATTTAGGGGTAAAACTTTTGCAAAATGGTTTTATGTGACCTTACTGACCCTAGGAACCAACCCTTGGTGTTAAAACGGATTTTGGTAAAATTTAGGTTGAATTATTTGACTTAGCCAATTTTTAGCGAAATAGAATAATTGATTTTATTATGAAAATATTTTCGGAAAGAAAACTTTGAGAAAATAGCTTGGACCAAACCTACTGACCCAAAAACAACAAGTTTTAAAATGGCAACTCATTTGGTGAAAAACATAAAGTTTTGCTTTGATAAAGAAAATATTTTCACCACATAAAATGATGAATGGATTCTAAAATGGTTTTTGAGATAAAGTCTTTTTGCAAATGACTTTGCCATTTTGGTAAATGACCAATTTGGACCTTACAAAGTTTATAAACCTAGTAGAGACCAACCTTGCAATAGAACCCTCCTTTGCATGACTTAGGTTCCATTGCTTTGTGAGTGTGAAATTGTTTGTTTAACCTTGGTTTGGAATGTTAGTTGATTTTGTGTTTTGCTTGATTGACTTGTAGTGAATTTAGCAAAGTGTGAGACTAGCAAGATCAAGGAGTGAACCACCATTCTCTTCCAAAAAGGCAAGTGACACTATCATCAAAATTCCTACTATTTTCATTATACTTAGTGGATTTTGAAACATGCATGAAAATACTTTTTATACTTAAGCTATGCTAAATCCTAATAGGATTCCCTATACACTCCCAGTGAAAATATGTAGTTGTTACATGCTTAGCCATGCTTTAATTTGAAAAGAGATACATGTTGAGATTTTACAAAGGTTGAGAAAAGGACTTGTGATTTTAAATAATAAAACAAGGACTCAATGAACCACCTGGGTGGCCAAGGATACTTTTGAGTATTGGAGAAGGTGGCAACAAAAGGAACCATGTCTATGGCAATCTCTTTGTGTTGTGCTCCAAAGGAACCACCCAGGAAACTTAGAGATTGAACATGTTTCTCCAATTGTGGCTTTCGTGTGCAACCACATGCTATTATGGCTCTGGCTTAGTCAACTACATTGGCAAGACCCATGCACTGTCTTCAGTTAACTGGACATGGGGATCTGGAATGCTTCATGGGTGCTGAAGGCAAGCTAGCAATGGTGTATGATAGGACCCTTTGGAAAGACTTCGTCACATTCTCAATCTGCCAGTACTCCATCTTGGTGAGCACTAATCCAGTAGGCCACTGGTGGCAAAAGGATGGGATTGTGACATGTGGGTAAAGTGTACTCCTTCTGCAGAAGTTAATAAAATCTAAGTACTTAGCCGTGTCCCCGGTTATGGACAATACTAAGCAACTAAAGTTTGAACCATGGGAGATCTCGACATTCCAACTTCTAAAATAAAAACTTGATGCACTTGGGGGTACCAAGGAATTCAAAGAGATTTTGTTAAGCTTGTTGCACTTGGGGTTACCAAGGTGCCCAAGAGCATTATGTACTTGGGGTTACCAAGGAACTCATGAGATTTCATAAAACTTGTTGCACTTGGAGTTACCAAGTAGCTCAAGGGATTTTTGACAAGGACTTGAACACTTGAGTTTCTACCAAGGAGTTCAAGGAACTTGGAAAAAGGGATTTTTGATAAAGGACCAAAACCATTTTGAAAAGATAGGATAAATATTGCTTTATGCAAATAAGCCTTAAACTCTACTTAGCCAACTATGCATGTAATGATAGGATCCACTCATAATATACAAAGTAGTGAAACTTGCCAATACAATTCAAATGTATTGACCCTTGTGGCTGTAACTTGTATGTTGCAGGTTTGATTGATTTTAGTGAAGATTGTTTGATTAGGATTACAAAGTCTACAACCAACATCTGCCTGTGGCACTTTGAAGACGAAGGACCCCATGACTATAGTTATTCCGCTGCAATGTAATGTAATAGCCCAATGAGTTATGTATGATGTAATAAAATTATGTTATTCCTGGTTATAAAGTTATGTTATGACCTTTGTATCTTGATATTACATCTTAACTGTGGATGCTAGCTATTGATCCAGTGACTAGCATTGTAAAACACAGGAGGAATCTACCTTATTAGGTTGAGACCTCTACAGATGGTATCAGAGCATTGTGTTGCCTGTAGGATTTGTAACCCTAGGATTGGACAAAAACCCTTAGAAAAATAGGAGTTGTATTTGTTCCAAAAACTTATTTACAAAAACACTTGTAAACTCTTCCCTCAACCATTTTGGTTTCAACTCTACATCTCTTCTATTTTAACTTGATGGAAAAACCAACCCCATGGCCAAAGACTACACCATATGTAAAGGACTTCTTCAACTTCTTCAACTCTAATGACTTCAACATCTTCAGCTCTAATGACTTCAACATCTTCAGCATGTTCTCCAAAGATTTCCAACATGGATACCACTAAGGACTACAAGTGAGACAAGGAGATCTTACTCAAGATTTAGAGACTGAGGGAATGCAAAATAAAGAAGGAACCATCAACAACTTTGAAGTATTGTGACCAAGAGCTTTTCTCAAAGAAACCATGATCCCATACAAGAAGAATCATGAAGGAAGGAAAGATCACAAGTAAACCATATAGATGGACCACCATAATTTAGTTAAGTCAAACCACCAACTTATGTGGTGTAACAAAAATATTTTGTTGCCTAAGTATGTGCTTGAACTTTGTTGTTTGAGTGCAAAGTTGTTTGTGAATGTTTGGTTTGCGATTGCATGCACATTGCTTGTGTGAATTGTGATGTGTGTGATTAGAAATATTTCCTTAGAATTATCTTGTCTATTCTAATCTCCCTTCAACCCAAACAGATGACTACTCCAAAAGACTCCAAGGTTGATGACACCAACACCAACCAAGCTGACAACATTAAAGATCTCATAGCAACCCAACACCAGTTGAACCAACTGACAGCTCAGTTCATAGCCAACAATAGTGATAAAGATCCAGCACTACAAAGGTTTTTGGAGGAACAATCCCAACTGATGCTTAAGGTGACTAATCAAATGATCAACATGGAAGAAAACTATCCCAAAAGAGTTTATGATAACAAGGATGACAAGAATATTGTTCTAGATGGAGCCCCAGCTTGCATTATTTGTGGAGACAAGGATCATACTTCCAAGGAGCATGAAGGTCAATGCCCTAACTGTGGAGAAAATCATCCTGTTGGACAATGTCCCATCTCCCAAGCTACTTGTTATCTTTGTGAAGGAAACGACCATGTCCCTATCCAATGCCCCATCTACACCATGGTGGAACAAAGGAAACAAGAAGGATCCAAGTATGCCAAGAATGTTGATGGCAAAGGAAAAGAACCACTTATACCTCCAAACAAGACAACCCAGTTCAAAGGATCAAAGAAATCCAAGAAACCAAGACCAGGCATGAACCTTGTGCAATGTCGTAAATGTAAAGAAATGGGACACTATTCCAGTGAGTGCCCAGAGAACAAGAAAAATAAGGGAATTGGCCAAGTGGTGTGCAACAATTGCAAAGAACCAGGCCATTATGTAGCAACTTGTCCACAGGAACAACGCAAAGAACTCCAGGACATCCACTGTTTCAATTGCAAGGAACCAGGACATTATGCAAGCAACTGTCCAGAAAGGATGAAAAACAAGTTGAACAAGCCTATGGAGAAACTCAACCTTGGCCCATGAGTCAAGTATGGAAACAAAGAACTCAATGCAAAAGTTTGCTTAGAGAATTTTCCAGGACCCAAGAAGGCCAATATGTAATTTTTGTTTGAAAATTTTTAAGGGTGGTAGTACCCTAGTTGTTTTGAACTTGCTTGTAACCTCAGCCTCCCCAAATCTTGGGACGAGATTTATTTTAAGGGTGGTAGTCTGTCACATCCCAAGATTTTCCAAATCTTGTAATGTGAAAAATAAATGAATAAAATAAAAACTTTGTTGATTTTCATGGCCAGAAGAAACTTTTTGAATTTAAATGGAACCTCAAACCCATTTGAATTAAATAAAACCTAAAGGGATTTAAAAAGATAAACATTTAATAAAAAGGAAAAATAAAAACATTTGGAAATACTATTTTGAAACAATTAAATGAAAAGATTTGTTTTCAAATGAAATAGAAGTTTATAAATAAAGAATATTTTATAAAGCTAAATTAAACCCTGGCCAAGCTTTGGAATTAAAACATTTTATTGTAAATAAAATTAGCAAAGATTTAATTAAATAAATCAATAAGGATTTATTATCCAAAATTTATTTAAATAAAAGGTTTTACCATTTTAATTGAAACATCAAAACTTATTAATTATTTGAAATAAGATTTCCAAATATTTGATGTTCACAAATAAAACCTACTAAAGTGTTTTGGCTTTATTTTAGGTTTTAAAATAAATCTCTTAATAAAACAAATTCTATTTGATTTAATAACTAAGGTCCATTTTATTTAATTATTAAATGGATCCTAAAATAAAGATGTGATTTTGTTTTAAACAAGTTTCCAAATATTCTTTATTTCCAAATAAGACCTACTGATTTGGTTTTGAAAGTGTTTGGAATTCAAATGAAGATTTTATTAAATAAATCAAACCATATTAAATAAATAAAGGACCCTTTTATTTAATTAATGAAGGGATCTTAAAATATTATTTTGAGATTTGGTTTATGTTGATAAACAAAACCAAAAACTCATTACAATTGTTTGAATTATTTGAAAGCTTGAATAGTTGGATGAAATTCAAATCAGAAAAATAGATTTAGAAATAGAAAAAGATTTAGACAGGAAAAAAATAGAACAGCCCACCGTCTGGCCCAACTAACCCAACAGCAGCCCACCTAGCCCACCTGCTCTCCTCACCGAAGCGTTTTCTTCTCCACTCAAAACCACACCCACACAGAGTATGACTGGTGGACCTCCCCCTCGTTTCTTTTCCCACTCACGCAACGGCCCCACTTTTCTCTGTTCATCGTCTTCACACGACCTTGTCGCCCTGGCTGTTACTGCCGATTGATTGCACCTCGTCAATTCGCTTCAATGCCGCGTGATCAACGCCCCCTGACCACGCACCTTAAATCGCTCGCCCCTCCTCTCCGTTTTCCCCCCTGTCACCCCGCAGTATCACGCCACCAGGCCGCCCCAATTCCTCCTCGAGCTCCTCTGTTCCGACCACCGTCTTCGGCCAATTCAGGCCAGTACACGCCACCCCCCGCCTTCTCGAGCACCCTAGCAGCTTCCCCACTCCCAGACACTCCTCCCCGTACAACCGTTCGACCGCGGGCGCACCGGAGCTTCGGCAATGACAAGCTTCTGAACGCCACCGCGACTAGTTCTTCTCCGACGACGACTCCCCGGTAAAACCGACCGCCCCTCCTCTTCTCTTTCATACACACATCATCCCCTCGACCATACGCATCTAACTATGCCCTTTGTTTGCCTCCGCGTGATCTGCAATGTCGCCTTCGACCACAGACAGAGTCGTCCGGCGTTGCTCTACTCCGGCGAGAAATCGCAGCTGCCCCCTAGCGCCCCTCAACGGACAAGTACCACGTTGAGCATCAGCGAGCGTCAGCGATTCCGGTGAGCATCTCCCCACCCTACTTTGCTTCCCGTACCGCCGGCGCCGTCATCGACTGGTCGCTCCGCCGCCAGCAGCCGCCGCAGCGCCGTCCGTCTAAGGTCAAGCACCCCACAGCCGTCCGATCTCGATCTGATGGATAGGATAGAATAACTTAAACGCGAACGGGTACGTGATCTAGGCCATACGATCTGCTTAGATCCGACGGTCTGCACCGTGATCCACCCCGAACCGGTACCGGCGAATTAGAACATGACGCGTGGCATCAGACGATCTGAAATAGAATTTGAAATCAGAATTTGATGCCATTTTCAAACCTCTGTAACTTTCAAACCACACGTCCAAAAATTACAAATTTTATGTCGTTGGATTCAGGAGAACAAACCCTAGCCAACCATGCCCTTAGTTTAGAAAATAGTATCTGTTTGTTTGCTTGTTTTTGTAGATTCATATGTAAGCTTATTTAGAGTAGGAAAATTGTTTAAAATTGAATTTAGGGGTAAAACTTTTGCAAAATGGTTTTATGTGACCTTACTCACCCTAGGAACCAACCCTTGGTGTTAAAAAGGATTTTGGTAAAATTTAGGTTGAATTATTTGACTTAGCCAATTTTTAGCCAAATAGAATAATTGATTTTATTATGAAAATATTTTTGGAAAGAAAAATTTGAGAAAATAGCTTGGACCAAACCTACTGACCCAAAGACAACAAGTTTTAAAATGGCAACTCATTTGGTGAAAAACATAAAGTTTTGCTTTGATAAAGAAATATTTTCACCACATAAAATGATGAATGGATTCTAAAATGGTTTTTGAGATAAAGTCTTTTTGCAAATGACTTTGCCATTTTGGTAAATGAGCAATTTGGACCTTACAAAGTTTATAAACCTAGTAGAGACCAACCTTGCAATAGAACCCTCCTTTGCATGACTTAGGTTCCATTGCTTTGTGAGTGTGAAATTGTTTGTTTAACCTTGGTTTGGAATGTTAGTTGATTTTGTGTTTTGCTTGATTGACTTGTAGTGAATTTAGCAAAGTGTGAGACTAGCAAGATCAAGGAGTGAACCACCATTCTCTTCCAAAAAGGCAAGTGACACTATCATCAAAATTCCTACTATTTTCATTATACTTAGTGGATTTTGAAACATGCATGAAAATACTTTTTATACTTAAGCTATGCTAAATCCTAATAGGATTCCCTATACACTCCCAGTGAAAATATGTAGTTGTTACATGCTTAGCCATGCTTTAATTTGAAAAGAGATACATGTTGAGATTTTACAAAGGTTGAGAAAAGGACTTGTGATTTTAAATAATAAAACAAGGACTCAATGAACCACCTGGGTGGCCAAGGATACTTTTGAGTATTGGAGAAGGTGGCAACAAAAGGAACCATGTCTATGGCAATCTCTTTGTGTTGTGCTCTAAAGGAACCACCTAGGAAACTTAGAGATTGAACATGTTTCTCCAATTGTGGCTTTCATGTGCAACCACATGCTATTATGGCTCTGGCTTAGTCAACTACATTGGCAAGACCCATGCACTGTCTTCAGTTAACTGGACATGGGGATCTGGAATGCTTCATGGGTGCTGAAGGCAAGCTAGCAATGGTGTATGATAGGACCCTTTGGAAAGACTTCGTCACATTCTCAATCTGCCAGTACTCCATCTTGGTGAGCACTAATCCAGTAGGCCACTGGTGGCAAAAGGATGGGATTGTGACATGTGGGTAAAGTGTACTCCTTCTACAGAAGTTAATAAAATCTAAGTACTTAGCCGTGTCCCCGGTTATGGACAATACTGAGGAACTAAAGTTTGAACCATGGGAGATCTCGACATTCCAACTTCTAAAATAAAAACTTGATGCACTTGGGGGTACCAAGGAATTCAAAGAGATTTTGTTAAGCTTGTTGCACTTGGGGTTACCAAGGTGCCCAAGAGCATGATGTACTTGGGGTTACCAAGGAACTCATGAGATTTCATAAAACTTGTTGCACTTGGAGTTACCAAGTAGCTCAAGGGATTTTTGACAAGGACTTGAACACTTGAGTTTCTACCAAGGAGTTCAAGGAACTTGGAAAAAGGGATTTTTGATAAAGGACCAAAACCATTTTGAAAAGATAGGATAAATATTGCTTTATGCAAATAAGCCTTAAACTCTACTTAGCCAACTATGCATGTAATGATAGGATCCACTCATAATATACAAAGTAGTGAAACTTGCCAATACAATTCAAATGTATTGACCCTTGTGGCTGTAACTTGTATGTTGCAGGTTTGATTGATTTTAGTGAAGATTGTTTGATTAGGATTACAAAGTCTACAACCAACATCTGCCTCTGGCACTTTGAAGACGAAGGACCCCATGACTATAGTTATTCCGCTGCAATGTAATGTAATAGCCCAATGAGTTATGTATGATGTAATAGAATTATGTTATTCCTGGTTATAAAGTTATGTTATGACCTTTGTATCTTGATATTACATCTTAACTGTGGATGCTAGCTATTGATCCAGGGACTAGCATTGTAAAACACAGGAGGAATCTACCTTATTAGGTTGAGACCTCTACACCCCCCCCCCTCCTCCTATAAAAGGAGCCCCCCTCCTCACTTGTCTCTCACACCTCCTCGTGAAGGATCTCTCTCCCCCTATAGAATTTATCCCCCATGGTCTCGGACTAGCGAGATACATGTTCCCGGTGGCTATTCGGCAAGAAAGAGTTGTGCTTCCGCTGCATCGCTGGAGCGAGGAGGCGGAGGTTGCTCGGTGCCTCGAACGTGTGTGCGAGCACGGATGCGCTGCTGATTTGCGGCGCTAGGACTTCCTCTCGATCTTGAGATCGGCAAGAGATCGTCTACATCAACCACGAGATGAACTTGTTAAGCTTTGTCGGTCTTCAAGGGTATGTTCTCTACGGATATACATCCGCCCGTTGTTTGTATCTAGTAGATAGATCTTGGTATATAGTTCACATCGTAGGAAATTTTTTATTTTCTATGCTGCGAACCCTACATTTACTTGCCGCAAACCATTACCTTCCACAGCATACGTTTAATCCTTTATTATAGCAAACCGGTGAGCTTGACAACCTTACTGATTCGTTGGAGCAAAGTGTTGAGTTTGTGTTATGCAGGTCTCCGTGTTGCTTATAACACCTGTGTGACGTTTCCTTCCTCCTACTGGTTCGATAACCTCGGTTTCTTACTGAGGGAAAACTTGCTGCTGTGCTGCTTCACACCTTGCTCTTGGGGTTCCCAACAGGCTCCACGTCAACCACGTGTATAGCCATCAAGTCTTTCTAGCACTGTTGCCAGGGAGGCTAAGGACGTCTTCACAAGGGGTGTCCTCCACTTCCTTTCTCTTTACTTTGTTTTTAGTTTGCTTAGTTTTTTTTCTTGGTTTTGTTTGCCTCTTTTCAAAAACTCCAAAAAAATCAGTTTAGTTTGGTTTTCTTTCTTTATTCAAAATAAAAAAAATAGTTCCTACTCTAGTTGCCGGACTGTTATTGCCTTGCTTGGTCATGCTTTCTATCAATGGATGGTTTCTTTGAAACTAGTTCTTATTGGCAAGGTGGGTTCACGGAAGAACAAAAGTATTATTATAAGGAACACCGTTTGTCACAAAAAGGGAAACACTTATGGGAACAAATTGATAAGTTGAATACTGTTGCTAGAGGCGTGTGCTCTACTTATAATGTTACTTATTGCTTTGATAAATCTTGTTGCTGCAGGAGGTATAAACACATTCCTTTTCAGTGTGAGTATAATGATAATGTTACCATATCCTCTTATGTTAAAGGAAATTATGACTTTTATGATGTGGAACAAATTGAAAAATTTATTGCCTTCAAGGGTGCATTTGAACTTGCCAGTTTGCTTGAAAATACTGATGATGCACCTTATGAATGTGAGTTTTATGAGATACTTAAATTTTTCTTTGATAATTATAAGAAAGAAAATGGCTATATTCTTGAATATTTTAATAGGCGTTTTCCACAAAAGGAAGAGACTAATGCCTTGCAGGATCCTATGGAAGAAGAAATTGTTGAAACTAGAAGCTCATTAGATGAAAAAGAGGGGAAGAGTGATGAACAAAAGGAGGAAGAATGGATCTACCCATGCCTACCTTCTAATGAGAGTAACTCTTTATCCCTTACATTATTTGATTGTCTCCCATGCTTACCGAAGGAGGATGAATGTTATGTTCCTGTGGATCCTTTTGAACTATCTACTTTGGATAAAACCTATGGAGGTTTTAATCCCACTGTTTTTGAGCTTGATAGAAATTATGTGTTTGTAGATCATGAAAAGCATGCTTTCTGTGATAGCTATATTGTTGAGTTTATTCATGATTCTACTCAAAATTATTATGAGAGAGGAAAATATGGTTGTAGAAGTTTCCGTGGTACTGAAACACCTCTCTATGTGCTGAAAGTTTTGAAGTTGCTCTTGTTTCATCTTCCTATGCATGTCACTTTGTTCTTTGTGAATTTATTTGCATACAAGATTCCTATGCATAGGAAGTGGGTTAGACTTAAATGTGTTTTGAATTTGCTTCTTGATGCTCTCTTTGACTTCAATTCATAATTCGTATGTGAGCATCTTCTCAAGCTATCAAGCCTAACTTAAAGGCGTTAAAGAAAAGTACTTGTTGGAAGATAACCCAAGAGTTTCCTTGAGTCTTGGAAGTTATTACTTTAGTAATAACCTCTTATTATCTTTTTTGTTTGATTTTTGTGCCAAGAATAACCTCTAATGAGAGGGAAGTAAAATTTGGAGAGTTGCTATCTTGAAACAGATTTCTGTCCTCCATCATAAAAATTAGCGAGGAGTCTCTGTAACTCAGATTGAGCTGAAAATTTACGAATAAATCCCCATGTATGTTAGATAACTTTTGTTAGTTCAAAACTTTTTTATTTGAGCAACATAAGAGTTTTGAAAAAATCGGATTCTACTTGTTGGTCTGTTTTGACAGATTTCTGCCATTATTTGCATTTGTGTCTTATTGATTCCTTTTTGAGTTCTCTTTGGGTGAATTGAGCTTTTTGAAGGAGTTGCTACAGTATCTTGTGTTTTCAGTGAAATTTTTTGCTGTTCCAAAGCTTTGCCTAAAGGTCTATTATCTTTTGAATACACTAATGCTGCTAATGAAGATTGTGTGAAGTTTTGTATGAAGGAAAAAATTTAGGTGTAGAGAGAGAATGATGTAATGAGATGAAGAATGGACAAAAGATTAAGCTTGGGGATGCCACCCCAGTATCACCCCAATAAATATCCAAGAGGTACAAGCGTCAAAGCTTGGGGATGCCCAAGGCATCCCCTTCTTTATCAATAAAAAGCTCAGGTCTGTCTAGACACTTCGTTTTATTGTTTCATGCACAAGTTGTGTTGTTCTTGGAGCGTCTTAGTTTTCGTTTGGTTTGCTTAGTTTGTTTAGTTTGATTGAATAAAGTAGTTTGGACTCCCATTCTCGCTGTGTTGTTTCAAATAAGTTGCTTGATGTTGGAAAGGAGTACAAAGTTCTTGCTTGATAAGTGCAAGAGGAGCTTGCATTGACTGTGACTTAGACTTTAGCATGACATGCTAGGTGTTGTTTTGACCTTATGCTTACTGATTATTGCTGTAGCATGTCTTGTTCCAAACAATTGGAATTGTTTGGTGTGCCTTGAAAGAATTATGCGTTGTTTTAGCATACAAAAGCATAGTATTGTGGTATTCTCCTTTGATGCTTTGTTTGTGTTGACTTGGCACATGATCACACCATGTTATGACTATGAACAAGTCACCATAGCCTCTATGATCATTTATTCCTTGACTTGTAGTACCACTCTATGCTTTGATTAGTAATGTATTGTTGTTTTGCATGATTATGGCCATTATTGCTCTCTTAGTTGGTTGCTCCCAGTCTTTTTATAGCATCCACTTGTATGAGTAAGCTCGACTCATGCTTCCAACTCCCAAGAAACCAAGTTATTCCAAAGTGTCCACTATAAACTCCTATGCATGGTGTGTTACACCATTCCAAGTATATTCTTGTTTTCAGCTATCTTCCAGTTAAAAAGTCTATTTGTTATATGAAAACTTAGTGATTAAAGCCCTGACAAACCTTCATAGCACACTTTATATTCTTTGCCCCTAATAAACTTGAACCATTGTGTCATCTATGTTGTATATGCTTGCACTTATACGTTGGAATTAGCAGAACCGTGCTGTCACGGGGAACGTTTTCAACATTGCACTTGTACTTTGTACTCAGTTGATATCATGCTCTTTTGTCTATGGATGTCACCGGTGTGAAATAAAGAGGGAACTGGTATGTCCATGGAGTATGTATTTTGTGTTAGAGAAACGCCTGGGCCACTAGCCTAAGCCATGCCTAATCATGGTGGAAACTTGCAGCATCACCATAATGAGCTATCTGTGAAGCATCCTCAATAAAAAGCTATGCATATAGTAAATAAAAAGATCGCTGAGATGCTCATTGTCTGCTTTCCTTGTCATTTTGGTTATGGGATAGCTCCTATACCATGTGCAAGGGGTACCCTATTGGCGGTTCTCTATGATACGCATGTACTTACAATGACAAGAACTTACAGGTGACTGAAGTTGAGTAGCATGAGGTGTGGCCCTCGTATTCAAGGGACTTGAGATTGCCAACTTATACTTTGTCAAGCATATACTCTATAGTTTGTTCGCTTTAACCTTAACCACTTCAAGATGCTTATGCTAGGGTAATGAGGGCTGAAAGCTAACAAGTACCATAATTTTTGGAAGCTCTTTTTAAAACTTGAAATCCCTACTTCCCTTTGTGAAGGGCATTTCTTCCACCATTATTTGAGTCTTCACCTTCTACCTTTAGACACCATTAAGAGAGCATAGTTGCCATTCTGTGTGTAGTGTCCCAAAACTTATTGATTGATGCATATTGTGATATTACTTGTTCTTGTGCTACTTGTTTCTAGTCACCCTTGTGAACTTCGAAGGTTTCCTATGCATCTATTTGCTACTCTATGAGGGACAAGATGAATGCCACTATGCCATGTTTTCTGTATGTGAAATAAACAAACGTTTTTCAATTCATGTTAATCATGATCTTTGTTTGTAGCCTTTCATGTTGCATGCATAGTTACTTTGTCCTATTGTTAGAACTCCATCTTTCATGCACATATTTAGAGTTCTTTGGTCCCATCTTTCAATGCTTGCAAATGGTTTGATCTTGGTTTTAACGGTGCATGACACCTCAAAAATTATTCTTTTATCACTTACCTACCCGAGGACGAGAAGGAGTTAAGCTTGGGGATGCTTGATACATCGGAAACGTATCTATAATTTTTTATGCTCCATCCTTGTATAGTATCTAATTTGTTTTGCTTTGTTTACACTTTGAGGTGTTTTTATATCTTTTTTGGAACTAACCTATTAACAAGTTGCCACAGTGTCAGGTGCCTGTTTTCTTCTGTTTTTGGTTCCAGAAAGGCAGAAAATCAATATTCTCGGAATTGGACGGGACAAAAGCCAAACTCAATATTTTACCGTGGGCGACATGAAGTACAAAGGGGATACGGAGAGGCGAACCAGGGCCGCCACACCCCCTAAGAGCGGGTGGGCCCACCCCGTGCCTGGGTAGGGTGTGGGTCCCCTGGCCGCCTCCCAGTCTCACCTCTTCGCCTATAAGAAGCCCTAGGCAATGATACGTTGGAAACGTATCTATAATTTTTGATGCTCCATGCTTGTTTAGTATCTACTTTGCTTTGATTTATCTACACTTTGAGGTGCTTTTTACATGTTTTCTGGTACTAATCTATTAACAAGTTGCCATAGTGCCAGTTGCCTGTTTTCTGTTGTTTTTGGTTCCAGAAAAGTTAGTAAAGAAATATTCTCGGAATTGTACGGGACAAACGTCAAAGTCAATAACTTGCCGTGGGGAGCAAGAAGTCCAGAGGGGAGACGGAGAGGCGTGCCAGGGCAGCCGCACCCCCTAGGTGCGGGTGGGCCCTGCCCCGCGCCTAGGCAGGGTGTGGGGCCCCTGGCCATCGCCTCGGCCTCCCCCTTCACCTATAAGAAGCCCCCGTTGCAGAAACCCTAAGTACCCGATCAATATTCCACGAAACATTCTATAGCCGCCGTCACCGTCATCCCTAGATCGGGGGGATCTTTCCGGCACCCTTCCGGAGGGGATCATCCCGGAGGCCTTCTCTCCCGTATGGTGCGTGAGTAGTTCCACCTTGGACTATGGGTCCATGTAGTAGCTAGATGGTTGTATCTCCTCCTTGTGCTTTCATTTATAGATCTTGTGAGCTCCGTTCATGATCAAGATCTAATCTATTTGTAATCATGCATTTTGTGTTTGCGGGGATCCGATGGATATTGGGATTATTATGTTGGTTTCATTAATGGTTTTGTCTTTATGATTCTATCATGTCTGTGTTGTTTGTGATCTTGCATGCTCTCTGTTGTTAGTATCTATCTTGGCCAAGTAGTTGCTAGTGACTCCAAGAGGGGGTATTTATGCTCAATAGTGGGTTCATGCCTCTAGTTTCCAAAGGAAGTGACAATAATATCTTCGGTTGTAGATGTGTGGTTGCTACTAGGGAGAAAACAATGGTCTCTTGTTCATGGAACAAGTGGACTGTTTACCTTACACACTTTGCTTAAAGCAGTTGTCTGTTGCTTGCAACTTAATACTGGAGGGGGTTCGGATGATAACCTGAAGGTGGACTTCTAGTCATAGATGCAGTTGGATGGCGGTCTATGTATCTTATTGTATTTCCCAATCGAATCTCATAGGATCTTTCTGACCAGTAATTGCATTGTTATGCCTTGCTCAGTTCCTGTCAATTGCCCTGCTGTAATTTGTTTACCCTTCATGCCATGTTGTTTATCTAAGGAGATCACCTCTAGTGAACTATGGACCTAGGTCCAATCTTTATCATTGATACATCTTCCACTATTACCTGTTTACTTGCTGCAAACGACCATTACCTTCCACACCATACGTTTAATCCTTTGTTACAGCAAACCGGTGAGCTTTACAACCTCACTAATTCGTTGGGGCAAAGTCTTGAGTGTGTGTTGTACAGGTCTCCGCGTTGCTTGCAATAGCTGTGTGACGTTTCCTTCCTCCTACTGGTTCGATAACCTAGGTTTTTTACTGAGGGAAAACTTGCTGCTGTTCTGCTTCACACCTTGCTCTTGGGGTTCCCAATGAAGCGCTCCTACATCAACTCAGCGTTGCATCAGGCACCCGATCAAAACTCCACAAAACCTTTTGTAGCCGCCTCCACCGTCGTTCCTAGTCGGGGGGATCTGAAATTCTTCCCGGCACACTGCAGAGGGGAGATCATCCCGGAGGCCTTCTTCTCCGGTATTATGCGTGAGTAGTTCCACCTTGGACTATGGGTCCATATAGTAGCTAGATGGTTGTATCTCCTCCTTGTTTCATGTATATATCTTGTGAGCTCTGTTCATGATCAAGATCTAATCTATTTGTAATCATGCATGTTGTGTTTGCGGGGATCCGATGGATATTGAGATTACTATGTCAGATTGATTAATGGTTTTTTCTATTTGATACTATCATGTCTGTGTTGTTTGTGATCTTGCATGCTCTCCATTTTTAGTAGCTATCTTGGTCAAGTAGTTGCTAGTGACTCCAAGAGGGGGTATTTATGCTCGATAGTGGGTTCATGTCTCTAGTTTCCAAGGGAAGTGACAGAAATCTCTTTGGTTGTAGATGTGCTGTTTCCAATAGGGAGAAAACAACGGTCTCTTGTTCATGGAACAAGTGGATTGTTTACCTTACACACTTTGCTTAAAGTAGTTGTCTGTTTCTTGCAACTTAATACTAGAGGGGGTTCGGATGATAACCTAAAGGTGGACTTCTAGTCATAGATGTTGTTGGATGGCGGTGTATGTATATTGTTGTATTGCCCAATCGAATCTCATAGGATCTTTTTGTCTGGTATTGCATTGTTATGCCTTTCTTAGTTCCTATCAATTGCCCTAATGTAATTTGTTTACCATTCATGCCATGTTGTTTATCTAAAGAGAGCACCTCTAGTGAACTATGGACCCCGGTCCAATCTTTACCATTGATACATCTTCCACTGTTACTTGTTTACTTGCTACAAACCATTACCTTCCACACCATACGTTTAATCCTTTGTTACAGCAAACCGGTGAGCTTGATAACCTCACTGATTCGTTGAGGCAAAGTCTTGAGTTTGTGTTGTGTAGGTCTCCGCGTTACTTACAACACATGTGTGACGTTTCCTTCCTCCTACTGGTTCGATAACCTTGGTTTCTTACTGAGGGAAAACTTGTTGTTGTGCTGCTTCACACCTTGCTCTTGGGGTTCCCAACAGGCTCCACATTAACCACACGTATAGCCATCATTGGTATACCTGGATCACCAAGTTTCTTTGGAACCTTACCATTGAAGGAATAATTAGCAAGCAAAGTAGAAATCTCCTCATTAGGAATCTTCCTTTTATTAGAGACAATATCCTTCATATACTTTGAATAAGGAGGCAACTTAATAGCATCAGTCAAAGGAATTTGCAAAAATAAAGGTTTCATCCACTCACAAAACTTGTTGTAGTGTTTTTCCTCCTTTGACTTGTGTTTCTTACCTGGAAAAGGCATAGGTTTCTACACCCAAGGTTCTCTATCTTTATCATATTTATTAGCAATAAAATCTTCCTTAGTGTACCTAGTGTTCTTAGTGTGCTTCTTAGGTTCTTCCTCAACTTCCTCCTTATCAGGAGCATCATTTTTATCAATACCACTCTCAGTTTTAGCATCAGAGACAGATATACTATTAGGATCTACAGCAGGTTCAAGTGGTTCCTCAACTATTCTATGTTTCTTTTTCTTCCTCTTACGAGGACTACCACTACTTTCACCTTGTTGAGAATCCTGCTCAATTCTTTTTGGGTGTCCTTGATACGTTGGAAATGTATCTATAATTTTTGATGCTCCATGCTTGTTTAGTATCTACTTTGCTTTACTTGTCCACACTTTGAGGTGCTTTTTACATGTTTTCTGGTACTAACCTATTAACAAGTTGCAATAATGCCAGATGCCTGTTTTTTGCTGTTTTTGGTTTCAGAAAAGTTAGTAAAGAAATATTCTCGGAATTGGACGAGACGAATGCCAAAGTCAATAACTTTCCGTGGGGAACAAAAAGTCCAGAGGAGAGACGGAGAAGCGGGCCAGGGAGGCCAAACCCCCCAGGCGCGGGGTTAGGTGGACCCGCGCCTGGGTAGGGTTTGCCTACCCTGGTCGCCTCCCAGACTCCCCCTTTCGCCTATAAGAAGCCCCCAATACAGAAACTCTCAGTACCCGATTATAAATCCACGAAACCGTTTGTAGATGCCGCCACCATCGTCCCTAGATCGGGAGGGGGGATATGAAGTTCTTCCCGACACCCTGCCGGAGGGGAGATCATCCCGGAGGCCTTCTCTCCGGTATGATTCATGAGTAGTTCCACCTTGGACTATGGGTCCATGTAGTATCTAGATGGTTGTATCTCCTCCTTTGTGCTTTCATATATAGATCTTGTGAGCTCCGTTCATGATCAATATCTAATCTATTTGTAATCATGCTTGTTGTGTTTGCGGGGATCCGATGGATATCGAGATTATTATGTTGGTTTGATTAATGGTTCTATCTTGATGATTCTATCATGTCTGTGTTGTTTGTGATCTTGTATGCTCTCTGTTGCTAGTGGTTAGCTTGGCCAAGTAGTTGCTAGTGACTCCAAGAGGGAGTATTTATGCTCGATAGTGGGTTCATGCCTCTAGTTTCCAAGGGAAGTGACCGAATGTCTTCGGTTGTAGATGTGTTGTTGCTACTAGGGAGAAAACAACGGTCCCTTGTTCATGGAACATGTGGATTATTTACCTTGCACACTTTTCTTAAAGCAGTTGTCTGTTGCTTGCAACTTAATACTGGAGGGGGTTCAGATGATAACCTGAAGGCGGACTTCTAGTCATAGATGTAGTTGGATTATGGTCTATGTATATTGTTGTATTGCCCAATCAACTTCATAGGATCTTTCTAGCTAGTAATTGCATTGTTATGCCTTGCTCAGTTCCTGTCAATTGCCCCTCTGTAATTTCTTTACGCATCATGCCATGTTGTTTATCTAAGGAGAGCACCTCTAGTGAACTATGGACCCCGGTCCAATCTTTACCATTGATACATCTTCCACTGTTACTTGTTTACTTGCTGCAAACCATTACCTTCCACACCATACGTTTAATCCTTTGTTACAGCAAACCGGTGAGCTTGACAACCTCACTGATTCGTTGGGGCAAAGTCTTGATTTTGTGTTGTGCATGTCTCCGCGTTGCTTCCAACACCTGTGTGACGTTTCCTTCCTCCTTCTGGTTCGATAACCTTGATTTCTACTGAGGGAAATCTTGCTGATGTACTCTTCATACCTTGCTCTTGGGGTTTCCAACGAAGCACTCTTCCTCCCTGTTGAGTGTAGCATCAAGTAATTTCTGGCGCCGTTGCTGGGGAGGCTAAGGACGTCTTCACTAGGGGAGTCCTTCACTTCCTTTCTCTTTGCTTTGTTTTTAGTTTGCTTTGTTTCTTTTGCTTGGTTTTGTTTGCCTCTTTTCAAAAAACCCAAAAAAAATTAGTCTAGCTTGGTTTGCTTGCCTTATTCAAAAACACAAAAAAATAGTTCCTACTCTGGTTGCTGGTCTGTTATTGCCTTGCTTGGTCATGCTTTCTATCAATGGATGGTTTCTTTGAAACTAGTTCTTATTGGCAAGGTGGGTTCACGGAAGAACAAAAGTATTATTATAAGGAACACCGTTTGTCACAAAAAGGGACACACTTATGGGAACAAATTGATAAGTTGAATACTATTGCTAGAGAGGTGTGCTCCACTTATAATGTTACTTATTGCTTTGATAAAGCTTGTTGCTCCAGGAGGTATAAGTACCTACCCTTTCAATGTGAGTATAATGATAATGTTACCATATCTTCTTATGTTAAAGGAAATTATGAATTTTATGATGTGGAACAAATTGAAGAATTTATTGTTTTCAAGGGTGCATTTGAACTTGCTAGTTTGCTTGAAAATACTGATGATGCACCTTATGAACATGAGGTTTATGAGATACTTAAATTTTGCTTTGACAATTACAAGGAAGCAAATGGCTATATTCTTGAATATTTTAATAGGTGCTTTCCACATTTGAAAGAGACTAATGCCTTGCAGGAGCCTATGGAAGAAGAAATTGTTGAAACTGGAAGCTCATTAGATGAAAAAGAGGGGGAGAGTGATAAACAAAAGGAGAAAGAATGGATTATCCACCCATGCCTACCTTCTAATGAGAATAACTCTTTACCTCTTATATTATTTGATTGCCCCCCATGCTTACCAAAGGAGGATGAATGTTATGTTCTTGTGGATCCTTTTGAAATATGTACTTTGGATAAAACCTGTGAAGGTTTTAATCCCACTATTTTTGAGCTTGATAGAAATTATGTGTTTGTAGCTCATGAAAAGCCTGCTTTATGTGATAGTTATATTTTTTATTTTATTCATGAGGCTACTAAAAATTATTATGAGAGAGGAACATATTGTTGTAGAAGTTTTCATGGTACTAAAACACCTCTCTTTGTGCTGAAAGTTTTGAAGTTACTCTTGTTTTCTCTTCCTATGCATGTCACTTTGTTCTTTGTGAACTTATTTGTGTACAAGATTACTATGCATAGGAAGTGGGTTAGACTTAAATGTGTTTTGAATTTGCTTCTTCATGCTCTCTTTGACTTCAATTCATAATTCTTATGGGAGCATCTTCTCAAGCTATCAAGCCTAACTTAAAGGCGTTAAATAAAAGTACTTGTTGGGAGATAACCCAAGAGTTTCCTTGAGTCTTGGAAGTTATTACTTCTGTAATAACATCTTCTTATCCTTTTTTTTCTTTTTGTGCCAAGAATAACCTCTAATGAGAGGGAACTAAGATTTGGGGAGTTGTTGTCCTGAAACAGATTTCTGTCCTCCACCAAAAACATTCGTGAGGAGGCTCTATAACTTGGATTGAGATCCAAATTTACAAATAAATCCCCCAGTATGTTGGATAACTTTCGTTAGTTCAACACTTTTTGATTTGAGCAACATAAGTTGTTTTAAAAAATTAGTTTCTACCTATTGGTCTGTTTTGACAGATTTCTGCCATTATTTGCATTTGCTTCTTATTGATTCCTTTTTGAGCTCTCTTCAGGTAAATTGAGTTTCTTTGAAGGAGTTATTTCAGTAGCTTGTGTTTTTAGTGAAAATACTTGTTGTTCCAAAGCTTTGCCCGCGGTCTAATATCTTTTGAATAAGCTAATGTTGCTAATGAAGATTGTTTGAAGTTTTGTATGAAAGAAAAATTTCAGGTGTAGAGAGAGAATGATGCAATGAGATGAAGAATGGACAAAAGCTCAATCTTGGGGATGCCACCATGGTGTCACCCCAATAAATATCCAATAAGTACAAGCGTCAAAGCTTGTGGATGCCCAAGGCATCCCCTTCTTCATCAATAAAAAGCTCAGGTGTGTCTAGAGACTTCACTTTTATTGTTTCATGCATAGTTGTGTTGTTCTTGGAGCGTCTTAGTTTTTGTTTGATTTGATTAGTTTGTTTAGTTTGCTTTAGTAGTTTGGACCCCCGTTCTCGCTGTGTTGTTTTGCAAATAAGGTTGCTTGGTGTTTGGAAAGGAGTAGTAAGTTCTTGCTTGAAGTGCAAGAGGAGCTTGCGTTGACTGTGACTAAGACTTTAGCATGACATGCTAAGTGTTGTTTTTGCATTATGCTTAGTGATTATTGATGTAGCATGATTTGGTCCAAAAAATTGGGATTGCTTAGTGTGCCTTGAAGAAATTATGCGTTGTTTTAGCATGCAAAAGCATAGTATTGTGGTATTCTCCTTTGATGTTTTGCTTGGGTTGACTTGGCACATGATCACACCATGGTATGACTATGACAAGTCACCATTAGCCTCTATGATAATTTAGTCCTTGACTTGTAGTACCACTCTTTGATTTGATTAGTTTGCTTTGTTGCATTGCATAATTATGGCCATTATTGCTCTCTTAGTTGGTTGCTCCCAGTCTTTTGCTAGCCTCCACTTGTATGAGTAAGCTCTACTCATGTTTCCAACTCCTAAGAAACCAAGTTATTCCAAAGTGTCCACTATAAACTCCTATGCATGGTGTGTTACACCACTCCAAAGTATATTCTTGTTTTCATCTATCTTCCAATTAAAAACTATTTTGTTATGTGAAAACTTAGTGATTAAAGCCCTCACGAACTTGATGGCACATTTTTATTCTTTACCCCTAATAAACTTGAACCATTGAGGCAACTTTGTTGTATATGCTTGCACTTATATGATGGGATTAGCAGAACCGTGCTGTCACGGGGAACGTTTTCAACATTGCACTTGTACTCTTTTTTGTACTTCGTTGATATCATGCTCTTTTGTCTATGGATGTTACCGGTGTGAAATGAAGTGGGAACTTGTAAGTCCATGGAGTTTGTATTCTGTGTTAGAGAAACGCCTGGGCCGCTAGCCTAAGCCATGCTTAATCATGGTGGAAACTTGCAGCATCACCATAGTGAGCTATCTATGAATCATCCTCAATAAAAAGTTATGCATATGGTAAATAAAAAGATTGCTGAGATGTTCATTGTCTGCTTGCCTTGTCATTTTGGTTATGGGAAGCTCCTGTACCATGTGCAAGGGGTACCCCGTTGGCTGTTCTCAATGATATGCAAATACTTATAGTGACAATAACTTGCCTGGGCCCTAAGTTGAGTATCCATGAGGTGTAGCCCTCATAGTCAAGGGACTTGAGATTGCCAACTTATACTTTGTCAAGCATATACTCCAGCTTTGCCACTTTAACCTTAAACACTTCAAGATGCTTATGATAGGGGCAATGAGGGCTGAAAGATAATAAGTACAATAATTTTTGGAAGCTCTTTTTGAAACTTGTAATCGCTGCTTCCTTTACAAAAAGGCCTTTCTTTCACCATTATTTGAGTCTCCACTTTCTACCTTTAAGCACCATTAAGAGAGCATAGTTGTCATTCTGTGTGCAGTGTTCCAAAGCTTACTAATTGATGCATATTGTGTTATTACTTGTTTATGTACTATCTGTTTCTAGTCACCCTTGTGAACTTTGGAGGTGTCCTATGCATTATATTGCTACTCTATGAGGGACAAGCTGATTTCTACTATGCTATGTTTTCTGCATGTGAAACATACAAATGTTTTTCAATACATATTATTCATGATCTTTGTTTGTAGCTTGCCATGTTGCATGCATAATTACTATGTCCTATTGTTAGAACTCCATCTTTCATGCACATGTTTAGAGTTCTTTGATCCCAGCTTTCAATATTTGCAAATGGTTGGATCTTTATTGTGAGGGTGCATGTTCACCTCAAAAATTATTCTTTTATCACTTACCTACTCGAGGACGAGCATGAGTTAAGCTTGGGGATGCTGATACGTTGGAAACGTATCTATAATTTTTGATGCTCCATGCTTGTTTAGTATCTACTTTGCTTCACTTGTCCACACTTTGAGGTGCTTTTTTACATGTTTTCTGGTACTAACCTATTAACAAGTTGCAACAGTGCCAGATGCCTGTTTTCTGTTGTCTTTGGTTTTAGAAAAGTTAGTAAAGAAATATTCTCGGAATTGGACGCGACAAACGCCAAAGTCAATAACTTTCCGTGGGGAACAAGAAGTCCAGAGGAGAGACGGAGAAGCTGGCCAGGGATGCCACCCCCAGGCGCAGGGTCAGGTGGACCCGCGCCTGGGTAGGGTTTGCCTACCCTCGTAGCCTCCCGGACTCCCCCTTCTCCTATAAGAAGCCCCCGATACATAAACTCTCGGTACCCAATCATAAATCCACGGAACCGTCTGTAGCCGCCGCCACCATCGTCCCTAGATCGGGGGGATCTGAAGTTCTTCCCGGCACCCTGCCGGAGGGGAGATCATCCCGGAGGCCTTCTCTCCGGTATGATTCGTGAGTAGTTCCACCTTGTACGATGGGTCCATGTAGTTGCTAGATGGTTGTATCTCCTCCTTTGTGCTTTCATGTATAGATCTTGTGAGCTCCGTTCATGATCAATATCTAATCTATTTGTAATCATGCATGTTGTGTTTGCGGGAATCCGATGGATATTGAGATTATTATGTTGGTTTTATTAATGGTTCTATCTTTATGATTCTATCATGTCTGTGTTGTTTGTGATCTTGCATGCTCTCCGTTGCTAGTGGTTATCTTGGACAAGTAGTTGCTAGTGACTCCAAGAGGGAGTATTTATGCTCGATAGTGGGTTCATGCCTCTAGTTTCCAAGGGAAGTGACCGAAATCTCTTCGGTTGTAGATGTGTTGTTGCTACTAGGGAGAAAACAACGGTCCCTTGTTCATGGAACATGTGGATTGTTTACCTTACACACTTTTCTTAAAGCAGTTGTCTGTTGCTTGCAACTTAATACTGGAGGGGGTTCGGATGATAACCTGAAGTTGGACTTCTAGTCATAGATGTAGTTGGATTACGGTCTATGCATATTGTTGTATTGCCCAATCAACTTCATAGGATCTTTCTAGCTAGTAATTGCATTGTTATTGTTGGAGATATGCCCAAGAGGCAATAATAAAGTGGTTATTATCATATCTTCACGCTTATGATAAATTTTTACATACCATGCTATAATTGTATTAACCGGAAACATTAATAGTTGTGTGATTTGTAAACATAAAAGAGTCCCTAGTAAAGCCTCTTGTTAAACTAGCTTGTTGGTTAATATATGATCATGGTTTCCTGATCATGAACATAGAGATGTTATTAACAACAGGGTCATATCATTAGGAGAATGATGTGATGGACATACTCCTATAGTTAAGCGTAGCATAAGATCAAGTCATTCAAATAGTTCACTTGTTATACGCTTTCTGATACATAGTAACCAAATTTCTTCGACCATGAGATCATTCTAATCACCATCACCGGAAGGATGCTTTGATGACATCAAACACCACACCGTAACTGGGTGGCTATAAAGGTGGCATTGAGTGTTCGGAAAGTATGGGTTGAGGCACGTGGATCAAGAGTGGGATTTGTCCATCCATATGACGAATAGATATACTCTAGGCCCTCTCGGTGGAATGTCATACAATTAGCTTTCAAGCATGTGACTGGCTCACAAGGGATCACATATCACGGTAATGAGAAAAGAGTACTTATCAGTAACAAGGTTGAACTAGGTATGCAGAGATACCGACGATCAAAACCTTGGATAAGTAAACTATCATGAGACAAAGGGAAATTGGTATCGTATGTAAGTGGTTTATTCGATCGCAAAGTAATCGTAGAAATATATGGGAGCCATATGAATTTCCAGATTCCTCTATTGGTTATTGATCGGAGAAGTGTCTCGGTCATGTCCGCGTAATTCACGAACCGTAGGGAGACACACTTAAGGATTCAATGTTGTTTAGTAGATATGGAAAGTGAGTAAAGGGATACCGAATGTTGTTCGGAGTCTCGGATGGGATCCTGGATATCACGAGGAGATCCGGAATGGTCCGAAGAATAATATTCATATAAGGAAAGTCCGATTCCGGAGTTCGGGAATGATTTCGATGTTTTCATCAGAGAGATTCTAGAAGGTTCTAGAAGGTTCACCGGTCCAGAAGGGGAATGGTCCATGAATGTGTCATGCATATGTGGAATGATTGGATCATATCCTAGGTCACTTGGTGTTGACATTTGCAAGAGAGAAATAAAGCTCTAAATTGAAAGTCAAACGGGAAGTTTGAAAAGTCAAACTGGAACAATCGTTTCCTAGTGGGAGAAGAAACAAGTCCTTCTCTCAATCCAAATTGGGTTTGGGTTTGGATTCAAACCCACCCCTCCCAAGGCTTCCCCTCCCTCTCATAAATAGAGGGGGAGGGCTGTCCCAACAACACAAGAGTCATGCCCTTCCCACACACCCGCGTCGCCGCCGCGTCGCCTCCACGCGTTGCCGCCGGTTTGTCGCCGCCGCTCTAGCCGCCGCCGACACCTCCTCCTCCTCCCGGTCATCTAAACCCTAGATCTCCGGGAAACCCTAATCCACCATAACTCGCATCCGGCTTAGGTGAAGCCCTGCGGGATCTTCCCTCTACTTCCGACACCACGCCGTCGTGCTGCCGGAATCGCGAGGGGAGAACTACAACCTCCGCTGCCTGCTGGAACAAGGGAGAGGAAGTTCTTCATCGAGTACCGAACATGTGACCGACTGCGGAAGCGCTGCCGGAACGCAGCGCCGGAAGGATCGTCTACACGATCTTGAGATCGGCAAGTGTACGACTACATCACCCACGAGAATCTGCTCTCGTTAACCGCTTTGGAATCTTCGAGGGTGAGTGCTTCCATCGACTCGTTGCTACAATATAGTATATAGATCTTGGCTTGTTTATGTGCATGCGGTAGAATTTTTTGTTTTCCATGCTACGAATCCCTATAGTTATGCCTTGCTCAGTTCCTGTCTCAATTGCCCCGCTGTAATTTGTTGACCCTTCATGCCATGTTGTTTATCTAAGGAGAGCACCTCTAGTGAAGTATGGACCCCGGTTCAATCTTTACCATTGATACATTTTCCACTGTTACTTGTTTACTTGCTGCAAACCATTACCTTCCACACCATACGTTTAATACTTTGTTACAGCAAACCGGTGAGCTTGACAACCTTACTATTTGTTGGGCAAAGTCTTGATTTTGTGTTGTGCAGGTCTCCATGTTGCTTCCAACACCCGTGTGATGTTTCCTTCCTCCTTCTGGTTCGATAACCTTGGTTTCTACTGAGGGCAATCTTGCTGATGTAATCTTCATACCTTGCTCTTGGGGTTTCCAACGAAGAACTCTTCCTCCCTGTTGAGTGTAGCATCAGTCCTTCAGGATATAAAGGATCTTGAGTAGCTATACCACTCCTAGTTCTAATTCCATAAGCATGTTTATCTCCCAAGGCATTAACTAGCATATCCTTCTGTACCTTAGCAAGTTGATCAAGTTGGGTTTGAACCATTTGAAAGTGTTTACAAAGCATTTTAATATCATTAGAAGTCCTTTCCACAATATCTTTCAACTCATTGATAGCTCTAGAGTTTTCCAATAAATGATTCTGACTTGTTTATTAAAATTACCTTGTTTAACAATAAATGTGTCAAGTTCCTCTAAACATTGATCCGGAAGCTTACCATAGGGAATATCACCTTCATTAAAATGGAGAGAGTGTACCTCAATAGTAGATGAGTGGGGAATTGGCTTACATAATTCTTCTATAGGAGACAGATTCTTCACATCTTTAGCTCTAATACGTTTCTCCTTTAGACATTTCTTAGCTTCCTTCATCACTTCATCATTTAATGCAATAACTCCCCTCTTCTTTGGTGTTGGTGTTGGATCTGGTTCAGGCACAACTGGTTCAGGAGCAATAGGATCAGGTGTATTTAGCTCAGTTGAAGTCCAATCATCATAATTTTTGCTTATTTTAGCCATTAATTCTTCAGCATCTATAGGAGTTCTTTTCCTGAAAACACAATCAACAAAGCTATCTAGATATGTCCTAGAACCATTAGTTAGTACATTATAATAAATATCAAGAAGCTCACTCTTAGGCAATGGATATCCAAGATGTGCATGAATCAAGGCACAGAACCTTGTCCATGACTCAGGCAATTTCTCTTCTTCTCCCTGTTTAAAATCAAAAAGTCTCTGCAAAGAAGCATGTCTAGCACTAGAAGGAAAATATTTCTGGAAGAAAGAAGCAATCAAGCAATCAGAGCTATCAATGGAACCAGGAGGTAATCTATTAAACCACGCCCTAGCTTCTCCTTTTAGTGAAAAAGGGAAGATCTTAGTAACAAAATACTTGCGCATCTTAAAATCATCAGAGAACAAAGCACTCATAGTAGAAAGCTCATTCATATGAGCCACATCACTCTTATTTTCAGTCCCACAAAAAGGTTCTTTCTCAACAATATCCAAATAGGATAAATCAAGAGAGAAATCATAATATTTATCTTTAATATCTATAGGAGAGGTGGCAAACTTAGGATCATAGGATAGTTTAGGAATAATGGTACGTCTAGCAAGGAGACTCTTAATAGCACTAGCACCATGTGTGTTTCGGCACTCTTCAACAAATTCATCAGTGAACTCAATGTAACCATCATTAATATAACTCTCTCTAGACTCAGGTTAACTAACAAGTGTAACAGTGTATTTACTAGGAGTTTCAGTAGTTCCTAGACTAGCCATAATAGCATCTAGGAAAGGACCTAATGAACCACTCACATCAAGCACAGTAGAAGTAACAATATGAGCATCAAAAGCAGTTTCAGATTCAGCAATAGCAGCAGTGTGTGTAGCATGAGTATGTGGTGGTGGTGTGAAAATCTTACTTATAACAGACGGTGAATCAAGAGCAACAGAGGTGTTTAGGACTATACCTCTTCTTGTAGTGGATGGTAAAATAGGGAACTTTCCATCACGAGACTTACCCATGATGAACGGAGTAGCAGTGAACAATAGTAGATCCAAGTGAACTTACAAATACAGCTATGCTCCCCAGTAATGGCGTCAGAAAATAGTCTTGATGACCCACAAGTATAGGGAATCGCAATAGTCTTCGCGGGTAGTATTACCTAATTTATTGATTCGACACAAGGAGAGCCAAAGAATACTTGCAAGCCTTAACAACTGAGTTGTCAATTTAGTTGTACCTAAAAATAGTTCTTTCTCACAGAAGTTTATCAGTAGCAACAATTTGTAATAGCAATAGCAAAGCAACACCAGCAGTAAAACAGGAGCAATAGTAACAGTAGCAGCAAATAGTAGGATATGAGTGCGGTAGGCATATGGATGAATGGATGGGCGTTGCATGGACGAGTCTAAACATGTAACTTCAAGATCTAGGGCATTTCAGATAAATAAGAACAAGCATTCAAGTACTAAACAATCCTAGGCATGTGCTCCATATATAGTCATGCATGCTCGCAATGAGAACTTGCACAACATCTTTTGTCCTGCTAGCCCGTGGCAGCGGGGCCTCTAGGTAACTACTGACAATTAAGGTGCTCCTTTTAATAGAGCACTGGAGCAAAGCATTAACACTCCGTGAACAGATGTGATCCTCACACCACAGCCATCCCCTCCAGTTGTCCCAATTTTTGTCACTTTGGGGCCTTTGGATCCGGACAATGATATGTGTACACAACTTGCGGATAAGATTACAAACAATACTATCATAATGATTCAATAATAAGTTTAGATCTGATATTATGGCACTCGGGCCCTAGTGACAAGCATTAAGCACAACAAGTTGCAACAAAGTCAAATATCACTAATAGAGATACTAGGCACTATGTCCTAACAATCTTATTCGATTAAATGATAGAACTCATCCAATCTCTACCATCCCCGTAGCCTATAGTGAGGGATTACTCACTCATGGATGAGGGAAACATTGATGGTTGACGGAGAGGCGTTGGTGATGACGATGGCGATGATCCTCTCCAAATTCCCCGTCCCGGCAGGGTGCCAGAACGTAGTTTCTGGATCCGAATCTTGGTTTCTGATGGTGGCGGCGGAGCGGAACTCTCTCTGGAAAAACGACAAACCCCCCTCGGTTTTTAGGTCAAGGGGTGACTTATAGGCGAAGAGGGAGCCCGAGGGGGTGCCTGGGATGGTCGCACCCCCTAGGCGCGGGCTGGGCCCACCCGCGCCTGGCAGGGGTGTGGCCCCCCTAGACCTCCACTCTATCCCATCTTCTAGCTACGTGGGTCTTCTGGTGAAATATGATTATTGACATATTTTTTGGGATTTTTCCTGATAGTTGATTTTCTGCACAAAAACTAGACACCAAGATAATTCTGCTGAAAACAGCGTCAGTCTGTGTTAGACGTATCATTTAGCATTCTCTAAGCATGACGTGCCCATCCCGACAATCCTCACGGATCAACTACGGCACACATCCAGCAGGTCTTCGTATTTGCGCATGAGAAACCAAGGGCCACCTCCATTATTCTCTGAGACTCCACTAGTAGAAAATTGGCCTATAGTCTCGGTTTGTAAGGGCCTTTAGTCCTGGTTTTCCAATCGGGATATAAAATCAGGACTAAAGGTCCACCCCTTTAGTCCCAGTTGGGCTACAAACTAGGACTAAAGGCCCTCCCGGGGCCGTGGTCGAGCGCGAGACCCTTTAGTTCCGATTTTTATTTTTCGATTTTTTTTTCAATTTTTTTAAACTGTTGAAGTATTTGACTCGCTAATCTCTCACTCACTTGAAACATTTTTAACACTAACTATACTTAATTTTAGGTCAAATCACAGATTTCCTGGTCGGTCATCCATCCTAGCACTACTCTATCCTCAGCACGCTTAACTTTTCTGTTCCATCAGGATGTCCTTGCGCGAAGTCCATTAGTACCTTACCATATCAATCCTATTAGCTCGTATCAATATGTCACACGTCTTTATGTTTTAAAACTACAACCAATTATTTAAGTGAACAACAAGAAATAGCTAATAATAATATTTTAATCCAATGAAAGTAAAAAAATTAAATTAATATTTTATTCATATTTTTGCCATTTATTCATTTAATATGGCATAAATAATATCTTTAAATCCGTAAATCGAAATCCGACAAATAATATATCCATTATTATCAGGAAAATATGAGGAATCCAAATATGGCATAGAAAAATTCTAAAGAAAATATTTTTTAATAACCTTTTTCCTTTTCGAATTTTAAAAATCTAAAAGAATCCTAAACGGCCTAAGGCAGTCGAAATCAAACTCAAAATTTTCTTCCCCACATTTTGATAGGTCATACTTTTTTTCGACATCGTACACAAAAGTTATAGCCATTTGAAGTTTTCATGACAGTTTTTAGCAAAATATGTCGAAATTCATGTTTGTTATTTTTCGTAACAACTAAATCACTTAATATAACTATAGTTTTAAATATTTTATTTTTATAATCTTGTGGTATGCTTTTGAAACTAGAAAAGGCGATCTGGTGGGGGGGTGTGGTGGACAAAAATATCCTACCGTGACAGGATTTTTGCCCGTTTTCCTGCCGTGGCAGAACCTGCCAAATTATTTTTTTCAAATTTTTTTAGTCCCGATTGATGTCTCAAACCAGGACTAAAGGGTTTATCGACACCAACCGGGACTAAAGGGTTGTTGCCCGCGCCCGCACCTGTTCCACCCCTTTAGTCCCGGGCCGTATCACGAACCCTGACTAAAGGTCCAGAACGACCCGAGACTAAAGGTTATCGGCGTCCTAGCTGTTGAAACCGGGACTAATTCCTAACACATCCGGGACTAATGCTTCGGAGGGCTCTGGACGAAAGCCCTGCTTTCTACTAGTGCTCGCAAGCCCACACGCCGCCAGCCTCGTCCAGCACGAAGGCATCACACAAAGAAGCAACAGGAAGGCTGAGTCGAAGGGGACGATCCCCCCGCAACAGCATCCCAAACGGGGATCCTTCAAACCCCGAACATGGCCCAAGAGGCGCAGATTGTGGCCCGCCGAGAACCCAAATCGCACGCCATTGACCAGTGCCGTTTCTGGCAGCCACAACAGCGGCGACTTGCCACCTCTACGGCACCACCCCGTAGGAGTCCTTAAGCCTCGGCCAACCAGGCCCCGCAGGAGTCCTCAAGCCCTGGCCAACCAGGCCCTGCAGGAGTCCTCAAGCCCTGGCCAACCAGGCTGCGCCGCCTAGTGCTCTCCGCCGCCGCCGCCAAGCCAACCCCGCGTAACATAGTCAAGCCCACCTCTCCAGCCCTCCGTCGTTCCACGGGATGGGCGCCGCCACCACCGCCGTTGTCGGCGGCAGCAACAGCCTTTGCTTGTAGGTCGGCTGGTCTCGAGGGGTTGGAGGAGGTGCCTCCGGAGCCGCCCGGGAGGGAGGCGTCCCGAGAGGTTAGGGTTAGGGAGGGGCCCGGGAGGCGGCTGGTTGCTCAATACAAAAGACACTTATCTGTTAACAGATGGAGTACAAATGTGTCGTTTGAAGAACCTCGCCACCAAACCACGGCACCGTGTGGGCACCAAAAATTCCAACTCGCGCTTAATTATTTACTCCTTGTCTTTCGTCTCTCGCCTATTTTGATTTTTCGGGGACAAGGTTGCACGATTTATGCGTCGCGGGTTAAGACTTTGTAGAATATCTTGGTGGTTGGTTTCTCTGCAGACTTCATATTTCTAAGTTGCTTTAGAAGTTCTGTTTCTGTCTAGATAGTTATGATGCATGTGTTTTCATATGTTCTGAAGAGACTTCATATGCCTGTTGGTGACGAGACTGCGTCATGAGAACGGGACAGGCAGGGCCCAAATGATTAACAATATATTTTCAGGAAGCAACGAACTCGGGCAGTTAGGTCGACCTTGGTCTATCCTGCACCGGGATCTTATGTAGAGAAACCTGGCGGCAGAGGGATACCGGGAAAACCAGAGAACAATTTCGCCAGTTACCCTTGCTAGATTATTGGCATTCCCTTTGCACATTCCTTGATTTCCGCCCGGTTTTGGGGGTGTTAGATATGACATGATGCTGTTTTTCTTCCTTAGTGGTAGTGCTAACCGGCCGTGTTTAGCTTACCTAAGAGAGAAGCATCGGTCTCTACTCATCTGTACGTGTGAGACAGCCGCATGAGGCATGACAGACACGAGACAGAGTGCACAAATACAAGGTCGAGGCATGCACCATCCATCGCCATGTCTAGACATAGACTGATGCATGGTCGGAGCAGTTCACTTCAGGGACCAGCAAATAACACGTATAGTCAACTCAATCGGAAGTCTAATCGAATTTGGTAATCGATACTAGTACTCGTACTTTATATGTTTAAGGACTAGTAGTAAGTTAACGGTGTAGTTTGATCAACGTCACTAGGAAAAACTAAAAAGATCATCATTTATAACAGAAGATTAATATCACTAGGTTCATCTTAAAATATAGTTTTGCTCTACATTAATTTCATGCCATATATATATATATATATTGATTTTTTTCTATAAAGTTAGTTCAACTATTATAAACTAGAATAAAAGTGAAAAGACACTTATTTGTAAACGGAAGGAGTACGAACGGCCACCAAACCACGGCACTGCGCGTGGGAACCAAAAATTTCATCTTGCACTTAATTACTTACTCCTTGTCTTTCGTCTCTCGCCTGTTTTGATTATTTGGGGACAGGGTTGCACAATTTGTGCATCGCGGGTAAGACTTTGAAGACTCTATTGGTAGTTGGTTTCTCCGGAGATTTCATATTTCTAATAAGTTGCTTCAGAAGTTCTGTTTCTGTCTGGGTAGTTATCATGCATTTGTTTTCATGTGTTCTGAAGAAGAGCAGAGACATGGATGTTAACCGGTGGACGTGAGAGGGGAGGGCGGGAAAGATTAGCGCTGCTGATGGTGCCTGTTGGTGACGAGACTGCGTCATGAGAATCGGACAGGCAGGGCCCCAATGATTACCAATATTTTCTCAGGGGCACAACGAACTCGGGAGTTAGGTCGACTGTGGTCTATCCGCAGCTCCGCACACGATCGAGGAAAAAGCTGCGGCTTTTGGGCGTCTAGGCACCAAACCAAACTACACTTTAGTTTGACTAGATTTGGTTGGTTAACTTTGATCATTGGTTGGTTTTGTTCTTTCTTCAATCGTTGGAAGATTAAAACTTAATCGCCCCCCCCCCCCCCCCCCCCCACCCCCACTCTGACGCTTCGCTGATCTGGATGTTCCTACTGCCTGTCGTTCGCTGTGACTAGGGATGTAAGTGGCACACCATTTAATCCCGCGTAATACCGTTTATTAATACTCTAGTTCAATAAAGTTTATTTTTCTAAAACAAAGAACTAAGATTTTGAATAAACGGGACTCAGGGATGCCATTTAAGTGCCATTTACATCCCTAGCTGTGACCTCTCGTGCTTTGCTTGCTGGTGGTCTGCAGTCGTTTTGCTGGTACCGCACAGGCAGAATCAGCGTTCTTTCTCGGGCGATAGGCTTTAAAACGGTGCTGTAAACGCTGAATGTTGTTTCGTTCTACTGATGGAATGAAACTTGCTGCTCGATCTGCGCTTGGATGGTGTATGAATCCAGAGTTTTCTTTTTTCAGATGACAATGTTCAAATACAGGTGCAAGTATCTATATATCCCCAACCAACCTACATATAGTACTACCTACCATTTCTAATCAAGAATATTGGATCATTTCACCTAAATCCCGTAAACCGTATTCTACCCTGGCGGTAGCAGGTGACACCAGAACACCCAGCTAATGAGAACGCTAATCACTGTCACGGTGCCGCGAGTGGTCGACGACTGATCCATCTCCCCACAAAAAAGGGAAGAAAATTGTGGACAGACTGGGTGACGCATACATATCTGCCTCTTTTGTTCTTCACTCCAGTGTCGTTCGTCAGTTTATAATTTTCAGACGTACAGTGTACGTTGAACCGGTCGACACCTGTCCGCAATCGGACCATCGCCGCTACGCTACAGTCCGACGAGTACGCCGGCGACTCTCCAGGACTTGAGCAAGGCCGGCGGCAACAAGAAGTCAAGAACACCAGGCACGCACCAACCAACAAGGCTTAGATGAAAGGAGGTACTACTACTACTGTACATATCATGATCAGCATGAGCGCCGTCTACACCTACCGACCATATCCGGAGTGTTGGAATTGGAAATGTTCAAGTTGTGTGCCCTAGAGAAAACACACCAACCCATGCTCGATCACAACGGTTGACGTTGTACGCGCGTCTGATGACTGCACCAAACAAGAAAAAGCAGCCGTGATACGGCGTGCCAACGGTTGAGTGTATAGAAAAAATTGCCACCATAGTTCAGATTGTGTAGACGTAAGTAACTGAGCCTGATCAAGCGTTGGTGCAAATAGGTTCTGACGAAAGTGATCTTAGCACTGAAACCTTATGTTGCTTCTGAATTTGGACGTAGGCTGCATGCAGTCAGCGGAGATATTCCCGTGAGGGTTATCATAGAAAGGGTCGAGTATAAGCTGCCTGGTGTTATCGCGTGATAAATATGTAAGCAGGGCAAGAAAAAGTCAGAAACATGTGAACGCGAGTCAAATTTCAAGGTTCGGTGCCGATCGTCGAGCTCACGGAGAAGGCATGAACTGGTCCACCCTTCTCTGTATGCAGGAGCAAAACAACGCGGTGCACGCCGGTACGACCACATAGTCGCTGTTTGATCGCGGAATAGATGTTGCCACTTACTCTAATTAAACCTCTCAAAATAGCTTGGGGACAAAGAAAGACATCACACAGAAAATGGACCATTTGCTATTTTTTGCTTGACAGGCCGGTAGACTGGCTGGCTTGTTTTTTATTCCTAAGGAATAAAAGCTGGGCTTGCTGATTCTATACTAGGAATATATCCCTGTAAGTTGCAGAAAAAAGACCATACGATTTCAGAAGAAAAAAAAACCAGAAGCTTAGGCTGCAGCCCATTACTTTTCGGACAAAAAGCATGAGCTCGTTGTAAACCGAGACCATTATTTTTGTTGAGAATCACAAACTGAACCCAGTATGAAGCGCAAGTATAAAGGTTGAGCCCGGTCATACGAAGCCAGACATCCTGCACCTAAATACGGCCCGAGAATAAGTACCACGGTACCGGGCCTGAATGGAGAGCAGTGCACGCCGCACGGGGGCATCGGCCTGTCCATTTGCTTCACTGTAGGTGTTTTCTTTCTGTTTTTTTAAGGTACATAACCTGGTCATTTTATCATGATTTTCGAAAAGTTTCATGATTTTAAAAATATTTACTGTTTTCTTCACATTTTTCTAAAATCATATTTTTTACATGATTTCACAAAAATATTCATATTTTCTAAAAAAGGTTCACGGTTTTAAAAAAATACGTGCCTTTCAAAAAATATCCCCCTTTTTTCAAAAAAAAAGTCATTATATTATAATATTCGAACTTTAAAATAAGAAAATAGAAAAATAACATACTCCCTCCGTTCTTTAATATAAGCTGTATAGCTTTTTTAAGAAAAATTCCAAAATATAAGGTGTATTGCAATGAAACACTCGTTTGGATAATACTTTTAGAGAATTGATTGCATTTCCTTATCTCGGTCGAGCTCCTCTATTTTCTCATAAGGTGTAATCTCGTCCAAAACATCTGTGCCAAACTATATGCCTTATATTTAGGAAAGGAGGGAGTACAAAATAAAAAAATAAAAAGAAAAGTAAAGAAAAAAATGCCTCGGCTGGCCGGCTAGTAGACGTGTCTTTCAGGCGGCACGTTGCGGCTGGCGCCCCTTGAAGCGGCATATAGCCCCTCCCAAACGCTATATGGGACAACGTGCGAGATGGGTCGGGCCAATTTCCACGTTATTTCTATTTTTTCTTTTCTATATCTGTTTTCTTTCTTTTATTTTTTGTTTCTCTTTTCATTTTTATTTCCTATTCATTTTAATTTATTTCCCATTTTCCTTTTTTCTTTTTTTCCTTTATATTTTATATTTTTGTTTCTTCTTTATTTTCTTGTCCACATAAGATAAATATTTCTATGAAAATCTTTTAGGTAATAAAAAATTATACTAGAAACTCATTAAAAGAATACAAATGTTCTTATTAAAAACCATTGAAATGATATAAATTATTGAAAAACCTTTCAAATAAGGTAAATGTGAAAATTGTTAAAATAAGATGAATTTTTAATGAAAAACTTTTAAAATGAGATACAAATGTTCACTCATTTGAAAGTTGTTCATATAAATTTTCAAAGTTCGCGTGAGTTGTTTTTTCACATCAATGAATTCAAAATTTTAAGTAAATAGAAACTTGATAACTTACTCAGAACTACTATAAGTAAATTATAAATTAAAATAGGAAACATGAAACAAAACAAAACATAAGGTATATGATAAATAAAATTATATTAAAAAATCATTCAAATAGGAGAAATGTTCTTATTGAAAAACCATTCAAGTGAGATAAATGTAATCATTGAAAATTTTGAAGGGTTTCGCGGCATAGTAAATCAAAATTTTCTACGGAGCGAACAGAGGGAAAGCCAAGATCTAATCTAGGAGATGCAAACAACGAGAGAGATTGGATTAGATCTTCATACCCTTGAAGATTCGCACAGCGGAACGTTCGTCGGAACGTGGGTGATGTAGTCGTACTAGCTTCTCCTCCTCGCGATCCGATCCGATCTAGCACCACAAGTGGCGGTGCCTCCGTGAGATGCACACGTGCAGCACCTCGACGTCTTCTCCTTCCTCAGACCAGCGAGTATGGTGGAGAGATAGATTGGATCTACAACACGACGGCGTGGTGTATATGGTGGAGAATTTCTGCTGCAGGGCTTCGCCTACAAACAGTCGGGAGGGAGAGAGGAAGGTAGCAAGGCTGCTAGGGCTTGGAGGAAGGTGTGTGTGTGTGGGGAGGGGGCGCACCACCCCTCTATATATAGAGGGGGGGCGGCCAGCCCTTGCCCCTCCTCCAAGCCTATCTCTAGTTTAAACAATTTAAACTCTCCCTTATCTAGAAATCCTATCTCTAGTTTAAACGATTTAAACTCTCCCTTATCTAGAAATTCTATCCCGAGATTTAAACGAGTCAAATCTCTCTAGAATCGGCTGGGCCCTATGGGGCCTTGTGCCCCTGGCCCAATGCGGCCAGGACACTCCCTCATAGGCCCATGCCCCCTCCCGGAAGGTGGGGCCACGTTGGTCCCCTTCCGGAAGGTTCTAGAAGCTTTCGGTACAATACCGATTAACCCGGAACAATTCCGAACTCCAAAAACTGCACTGACTTATATGAATCTTATTCTCCGGACCATTCCGGAACCTCTCGTGATATCCCGGATCCCATCCGAGACTCCGAACAAAAATTCATAAACCAATTATCCAATCTGTCCTAGCGTCGAGACACGTTAAGTGTGTGACCCTGCGGGTTCGAGAATATGCAGACATGATCTTCTATCAATAATCAACAGCGGGGTCTGGGCACCCATATTGACTCCCACACATTCATCGATGATCATATCGGATGAACCACGATGCCAGGATTCAATCAATCCCATATATATATATTCCCTTCGCCTCGCGATATTTTACTTGCCCGATATTCGATCGTCGGTACCGTCATACCTAGTTCAATCTCGTTCACAGCAAGTACTTTACTCGTTCTGTAATCCGATATCACTTTGTGATTAACTCCTTAACCACATGCTTGCAAGCGGTGTTGATATCGATTACCGAGTGGGCCCGAAGTATATCTCTCCGACTTGGGAGGGACAAATTCCATCTCGATACATACAACCCAACAGATATTTTCCGATCACCTGAGAGACACCTTTATGATCACCCTCTCATAGGATGACGTTTGATGAACTCAAAGCTTTCTTCCGATACCAGGGAGTTGCATTATCTCATGGTCTAAGGAATACAATATTTGACATAGGAAAAGCTTCGCAAAGACGAACACGATGACACGATCTAATTGCTCTGCTTTGTTTGGGTCTATCCACCATATCATTCTCCCAATGATATGATCTCATTATCAATTGACAACTCATGTCTATGGTTAGGAAACCTTAACCATCATTGATCAATGAGCTAGTCCATAGAGGCGTACTAGGGACACGGTGTTGTTTACAAACCACACAAGTATTAAAGTTTCCGCTTAATACAATTCTAGCATGGAATATAAACTTTATCATGAACAAGAATTATAATAATAACATCTTTATTATTGCCTCTAGGGCATAATTCCAACAAAATTTGTGCGAATAAGGTAAAATTTTGTATTAGAAAACTGTTGAAATGAGATAAAAAATTAATGATTTTTTTCAAATGAGGTAAAAAAGTTCACCAATGTGAAAAAAATGTTTTTCAAAGAAATTCATGAGGGTTCTTTTTTTTCATGCCTATGAATTCACTATTTTTAAGTAAATGGAAGCTTGATAACTTATTCATATCAACTAAATTAAATAATATAAAATAAAATAGAAAATGCAAGTTAAAAGAAATAAAAACAAAACAAAACATAACATAACATGAAATACAGGAAAAAAACTCAATTATTTATAATCGGTTGCAACCATAGCAACCCATTTAGTATAGAGGTGGCAAAAGAGTGACACCGCTGATCCAAGGAATAGGAGCTCCCTGCACATAGGGTCCTATTATAGTAGGTAGCTCTCAAATTGGGCTTGCATGACACGATGCTGGTGGAAAGCTCCTATGTAACCCACAGGTCAAACGCACAATTAGACCAGCCCAAATAATACTTTCTCTTTTTTTGCTTTTCTTCTTCTTTTTATGATTAATTACATTTTATTTTATGTTTATTTTCCTATTTTTTCAAGTTTCTTTTTTGTTTAATTTTGTTCTGAGTATTCAGATGAATATTTTAAGAAAAATATTTTAGAAAGTTGAGATACAATATTTGTAGTGTTCAAATTAAATATTCACAAGGTTTAATTTTTTTATAGTTAAAAAATATTTCCATAGTTCAAAATAATTGTTCATGGGGTTATACTCATGCATTAGATAAACAACTTATATAATAGTTAAAATCAAACAAAAAAGATAAATCATAAAATGTTTACATAGTTTAAAATAATTGTTTTTGAGATTAAAACATGATAAAAATAAACAAAAATTAAAAAGGAAAACCATAAAAAAAATACTCCCTCTGATCTATATTAATTATCACTGGATTGAATGTATTAGCACTAAAATATATGTAAATATATCCATTTATGCGACAAGTAATATGAATCAGAAGAGTAGAAAAAGAAAGAAAACAGAAAAACTAGTGGGTAGGAAATGACTAGCCTTACCGGACAGCAACCATCATATGAATGACATGAGTTGTCCCTATTTGACGCAACGGGCATTAGATAAGGTTTGTATTCACAAAAACCACGGCTCCGGGCCACCATCGGCTGTCCATAACAAAGCAGAGCTCCAATGTAGACCGACATCAATCCGCATTAGTAGGCGATTCCAAGTTAAGAAGAAAGTGACAAAGTTCAAGATGAACATTCACATTCTTCTCTGCAGATCACAAAAAAATTCTTCTCCGTAGTGACTACTCATTTAGAGCATCTTCAAGAGGTGATGCAAAATAGGACCCAAACTTTTTGGGCCACCCTATATTTTGGCTGCAAGTGATGCAAATTTGGGGCACATGCACAAAACTATATGGTGATGTAAAACAAAAATGTTGTGGCTACAACCAACTGCCACAGTGAAACTTCCACGTCATCGACCGTTGCCACTGAATGCCGATTCCGGCTGGTTCCAGCCGCCGCACGCCGCCTCTATGACTTTCTTGGCACCTCATAGTTATTCCCCCTACTCAGGACGTCCGCCGCAACCCCCGCCAAATCTCAGGGTGTTGTCGGCTGAATTCACCAATTCCGGCGGTTCCTCGCCCGGCTGCCGCCTGATATGGTCATTGGAAGAATGCCACATCTCATTGATGTCGATTGGCGGCCGCCAAGACCCTAATACCCATGTGATTGTCGTAGTGTCGTTCCTCCTTGCCTGCACTCGGTCAGCGTGGCGTCGCATTATTTTGCCGCATCTCCCATATGGGCCTTGCCTGTCCCGCCCTTACCACCATTCATTTGGTTCGGGCGACCCCTATCGGCCAAAATCGAGCTAAAGGCCCGGCGGTAGTTTTATCAGCATCCCTCCTCACCGCCGGATCTCGTGTGCTCCGGTAACTATGTCCTAAGGACAGTCGTGTCCTATTTTATATCACTTTGTATGGCAGAATTTTTTAAAGGCTACTTTTGAGTGCCCTAGGACTTTTTTCGGGGTCCTACACATCACCTGTCGGAGGATTCTCTTACCCAAATAGTATGTTTACCAATACGAAACGTCCTGCATGCAATGCAATGCAACCTTTAGTCCGTATGCATTTGCCGATAGCTAGCTAGTGTTATGCACTGAAGCCGTCATGTCTCCATCGGCGCGTATAGTACTGCTCCGGCCGCCAGTGAGCCAGTGGATCCGTCGACCGGCCGGCCGGCCGGCGACGAGCTAATCCGCAAACGCAACGCACCCTGTACGGTCGACCGACAAGGGGTCCTGTGGCCAGTGAGAGCTGCCCTGTCTGCCTTTCCCCTTTTCCTCCCGACGGATCGGCGCTGTCCATCTCCCATTCACCGGCGAGGAAAAGTTGGGCGCTCCACTCGCCCATTGGCGTCGCCGGCCGGTCGTGATGTTTCACCCTCGATCGAGCCGCGTACGTACCTGCACATGGGAAAAAGCCAAAAGGAAAATCCCTCAAGACCACGTACGTACGTGCACCATTGTCACCAACTCACCATCTGGAACAATCGATCATGCATCTGTTATCAAGATTTTTGGCTCCAATGGACGGTTGATGCTTTGTGGAGGGGGAGAAGTCAATGCCTTAGCGCATCGTTCTAGTCAAGAGGGTCATCATCTAGGAGGTGACTTAGTTGGGTATAGCGAGGACGGCAGGAACCAGGCAAATCTTGTACAATCGATCTCGCGATAGGGTGTCATCCTGGATCCTGTCTCTCGTCGCATAGTCTTGTTGATCCGATTGGGAAACAAGATCTTGTTGGTTGACATGATATCCCAAGTCGTATACAACCGATCTAGCTAAGGGAAGGGACAAACTATGCCTTCTCACTGTGCACTGTGGAGCGAGGTTTGTATTGTTCTAGAGACTGTATTTATTTATTTGTTTATGTTTGATGCATTAACAGAGTTGTACATTATCGGAAAAACTGTATCGAGAAGTTTGGTCATTTGCGTTAAATAAACCAACTCAGGCCTGCTGCATGAAACAAAGAAGGAACGACTGCGGTTTTTCGTGATATTTGTTTTTTGAACACTTGAGTCATGGAGCTTTGAGATTGATTTTTGTTTGGAAAAGGGGAGCAAGTCCCGGGCCTCTGCATCAATCCATGCATGTAGTCCTCTTTATTACCCAACGTATCAAAGTATCGATCACACAATATGTACACACGAACTAGCCAACGGAAAAGTAAAAGAGACACATCTATATATCATGAAGTCGTTTAGTAGGCTGCCACCCAGTCTGGCTATAGATAGCCCGCACCACCGTCTCCATCGGTTGGCCACCAACACGCATAGGCTCCCGTTGTGCCTCCCAAGTAAAAGAGACCAACCGTGGATCCCGTGTGACACCATACGGATAACCTGTAAAAAATGAGAGTGTGTACGCTTTGAGACCGAAGAAGTCATCATTGACATGGCAGCGTCGTCTCCCATTGTAAACTTAATATCCATTAATGAGGCATATGTATATGTAAACCTCCCCAGTGTGGTCTATTAGGGTACATTTGCCTCAGTTATCAACCAAACCAATGAGTGTTGGTTAGCGAGTAAGAGAATTTCGTGTGTGTTTTTTTGGAGATGGGATCTCGGTGCATTTGGCTTCCATAAGTTTCACAAATAAATGGTGTTTCTCTGCACATCGACAAGGTACTTAACATTGCAATCAAGAAGGTAGATAAGAATCCCTAGCGCAGATGAGCCGCGAGAGAGATCCTTGTTTATTATATGAATAACTGAAATCAATATTAACTTCATGAGTTCAGAGATAGACTTTCCCCAATACCGGCACTGCTCCTATCAAAATAAAATAATTGGATTCCATGTACATTGGATGAGGATTTCTACAACGGATGAATCCATTCAAATAAATGAAACCATTAGGTATGCCCTGGGATCTACTCAATTTTTAGATTCGCTAATGCCTATCGAAAGCAAAGGGAATGTTGTTATTCAATAGTTTCATCCTAGAATTTTTTTCCTAAAAAAAACATATATATGATCTTCTACTATCTTCTACTTTCTCATCCACTGATTGAGATCACATTGGCGGTCAAATTCTCTAATCAAAGCGCAAAACTGATCTTGTGTCAAAATTGAGTCCATCCTTCTCGGGAATTCGATATGATGGGCGGTGGCGGTGGTGTCACACCCTCCCCTCATTGTCGCCCTTCCTCTGTCCCTCTCATTGTCACAATTCTTGTGGCACACAGTTCTCAACTTTTTTGCTTCATATCCTAACAAACCCCTTGATATTATCTTTACTAACAACTTTAACTAACCCTAAATATGGTTGCTCAAATTGAGTACCGCATGTCATACCAAAGTGTAGTGATAGAGCCAAAGGAAGGGAAAGCCAGGGCAAATAATAAAAGGAAGGGATACTCACGGTGCTTTATTTTCCAAGCATATTATTAATAAATATTTGTTGTCCTTAGCAACGATTACTATTAGAAGGAGATTGTAACTAGCGGTCACTCTACATGAAGATGCCACTATCGAACCTGCCTATATGTATGAGTAGTACCGGACTGGGGCCGGCTTAGATCACACGTTGTGTCATGTAAAGGCACAACAACTACCCATGTGGTTCTCTCTCACAAATTCTTGCTCTCCCTCCCCCCTCCCCCCCCCCCCTTTCTCAAGTTTGGGTTATAAAGTCTGGTATTCGAAAAAAGTTGAAAACAAAAAAATCCGAAATTTAAATTTGTATAAAATTTAAAATTCCTATCTCTCAAAATTGTGAAAAAGCTTACTACTCCAAAAGTTCAAAATTCAATTTTTTTTTTGGAAATTGTTGGGAGTTTGAAAATTCCGAAAAGATGAAATATTGAGGGCTGGTGCTGGATTTGTTCATAGTTTTCAAAATAAAAATGTTTGATGATACATCGTTATTGGGGAATTATCACATTCAAACGTGATATGGAAATAGGCAGCGGAATAAGATGTAATCTTCGGCATCACTCATGTATTAAATACATAGATCGTTGCTCAATCATGAAAGAAAACATATGCATCGGACATATATGAAGAAACAGTTTTGCCCCAACCAAGGACAAGTCTTGGGTGCTCTCAATAGACATGTAGCTGATTTTCGCATGTAGGCAGGATAAGTCTTATGTGCTCTCTGCACATAGGTGCAGCAACAAGCAAATCAACACACATAGATATCGATCCTTTTTACGTGAAAACCCTCTCAACTTGAGAGGGAAAACCACGAGCCAAAATCAACCAAATCTTCTTCTACTATTATCAAATATGGATACAACTTGTTCTTTTTAAAGAACACTAGAGGATCTCATACATCGATATACACATGTATCTTGGATGGCAACAAGATTGATGGCAACAAGATTTGAGGCACAAGAGCTAGGGATTGGAACAATCTCACCAAAGATGGTGGAACAACAACTTGAAGAAGATAGTATAGTGGATTTGGACGTCACGACCTTGTGGGTAGAGCCCGGTGCTTGATTTAGCTTCTTCCTTCAGTCCTTTTTCGTCTCTCTTAGTTTTCTTATCTAATGGAGGCTATCTTGGATTTTTGTCACCACTCCTAGTAGTGACTAGATAGGAGGCTTATCATCCCCCTTTCCTCATTTGCAATGTCCAAAATGACCCTCGGTCATAACCCTAAAGATTGGTGGGCTCTTGCACCTGTTTGGGCCGCCTGAAACGCTTCATAAGGTCATCTTGTCACAGCCCACATGAGGAGGATACCCAACAAATCTCCCCCATGTAACTCATGTGGGGGGTGATCGCCATACCCGCTGCCTTGCAACATACAAGCAACTTATCACTTGGCAACATATTGGTCATCATATCCGAGCCATTCTTGTCGGTATGTATTGATACATCGGAAACGTATCTATAATTTTTTATGCTCCGTGCTTGTTTACTATCTACTTTGCTTTGCTTTGTCCATACTTTGAGGTGTTTTTATATGTTTTCTGGTACTAACCTATTAACAAGTTGCCACAGTGCCAGTTGTCTGTTTTCTTCTATTTTTGGTTCCAGAAAGGCAGCAATATTCTCGGAATTGGACGGGACAAAAGCTAAAGTCAATATTTTACCGCGGGCAACACGAAGCCAGAATACGAGACGAAGGAGGCTCACCAGGGGGCCACACCCCCTGGCCGCGCGGGTGGGCCCACCCCGCGCCTGGGGGGAGCCGCCCTGGAGCCCCCTGCCTTGCATCTTCGCTATAAAGTCCCCCCGATGCAGAAATCATAAACACCCCGATCAATATTCCACGAAACCGTCTGTAGCCGCCGCCACCATCATCCCTAGACCAGGGGGATCTAAAGCTCTTCTCGGCACCCTGCCGGAGGGGAGATTATCCCGGAGGCCTTCTTCTTCATCATGCCAGCCTCTGGTATGAAGCGCGAGTAATTCTACCTTGGACTACGAGTCCATGTAGTAGCTAGATGGTTGTATCTCCTCCTTGTGCTTTCATGTATAGATCTTGTGAGCTCCATTCATGATCAAGATCTAATCTATTTGTAATCATGCATGTTGTGTTTGCGGGGATCCGATGGATATTGAGATTACTATGTCAGATTGATTAATGGTTTTGTCTTATTGATTCTATTATGTCTGTGTTGTTTGTGATCTTGCATGCTCTTCGTTGTTAGTAGCTATCTTGGCCAAGTAGTTGCTAGTGACTCCAAGAGGGGGTATTTATGCTCGATAGTGGGTTCATGCCTCTAGTTTCCAAGGGAAGTGACATAAATCTCTTCGGTTGTAGATGTGTTGTTGCCACTAGGGAGAAAACAACGGTCTCTTGTTCATGGAACAAGTGGATTGTTTACCTTACACATTTTGCTTAAAGCACATGTCTGTTGCTTGCAACTTAATACTGGAGGGGGTTCGGATGATAACCTGAAGGTGGACTTCTAGTAATAGATGTAGTTGGATGGCGGTCTATGTATATTGTTGTATTTCCCAATCGATTCTCATAGGATCTTTGTGTCTAGTATTGCATTGTTATGCCTTGCTCAGTCCTGTCAATTGCCCTGCTGTAATTTCTTTACCCAGCATGCCATGTTTGTTTCTCTAAGGAGAACACCTCTGTGAACTATGGATCCTGGTTCAATCTTTACCATTGATACATCTTCCACTGCTACTGTTTACTTGTTGCAAACCATCATCACCTTCCACACCATACAATTAATCCTTTGTTACAGCAAACCGGTGAGCTTGACAACCTCATCGTTCGTTGGGGCAAAGTCTTGAGTTTGTGTTGTGCAGGTTTCCACGTTGCTTGCAACAGATTTAAGACATTTCCTTCCTCCTACTGGTTCGATAACCTTGGTTTCTTACTGAGGGAAGACTTGCTACTATGCTGCTTCACACCTTGCTCTTGGGGTTTCCCGATGAAGTGCTGCACATCAACACAACACTCATCAAAGTTTTTTGGCGCCGTTGCCGGGGAGGCTAAGGACGTCTTCACAAGGGGATTCCTCCTCAACCTCTCTCTTTACTTTGCATTGCTTAGTTTCTTTTGCTTGGTTTTGTTTGCCTCTTTTTATCAAAAACTCCAAAAAATTAGTTTAGTTTGGTTCTCTTTCTCTTATCAAAAACACAAAAAAATTAGTTCCTACTCTGTTGCTGCTGTTTTAGGCTTGCTCCAGTTTTACCAAAATGAACTCTGATGAGAGCACCAAGTTGTGTGACTTCACTAGCACAAACAACAATTATTTCCTTAGCACTCCTATTGCTCCATCTGCTCCCGATGCTACCTTTTATGAAATTAAGCCTGCTTTGTTGAATCTTGTGATGAGAGAGCAATTTTCTGGTGCTAGTTCTGATGTTGTTGCTGCCCATCTCAAATAGCTTTGTTGAACTTTGTGAGATGCAAAAGTATAAGGATGTAGATGGAGATATTATTAAGCTTAAGCTGTTTCCTTTCTCCTTGAGAGGAAAAGCTAAAGACTGGTTGCTATCCTTGCCTAGAAATAGTATTGATTCTTGGATTAAGTGCAAGGATGCTTTTATTGGAAAGTACTACCCTCCTGCTAAGATTATATCTATGAGAAGTGACATTATGAAATTTAAACAACTTGATAATGAACATGTTGCTCAAGCTTGGGAAAGAATGAAATCTTTGGTTAAGAATTGTCCCACTCATGGACTTACTGCTTGGATGATTATCCGGACTTTTTATGCAGGTTTGAACTTCTCTTCAAGAAACCTGTTGGATTCAGCAGCTGGAGGTACCTTTATGGGCATCACTTTGGGTGCTGCAAAAAAACTCCTTGATAATATGATGGTTAATTACTCTGAATGGCACAAGTAGAGAGCTCCACATGGTAAGAAGGTAAATTCTATTGAAGAAACCTCCTCTTCGAGTGATAAGATTGATGTTATTATGGCTATGCTTGTTAATGGGAAAGCTCCTTTAGATACAAACAATGTTCCCTTAGCCTCTTTGGTTGCTCAAGAAGAGCAAGTTGATGTGAAATTCATTAGAAACAACAATTTCAACAACAATGCCTATAGGAATAATTTTGGTAGCAACAACAATTATAGGCCTTATCCTCCTAATAATGGCAATTCCTATGGAAACTCCTACAACAATGCTAGAAGTGCCCCCTCTGAACTTGAAGTCATGCTCAAAGACTTTATTAGTAAACAAACCGCTTTCAACAAGACTGTGGAGGAAAAGATTTTAACTGTTGAGAAAAATATTTCCTCTTTGTCTGAAGCACAGTCCTCCTTGATAATAAAATGGCTGCTAAACTTGAAGCCATGGAAAGTGCCTTTTCTTCTACTCATGCCATACAAGTTACTATTGATGAAAATGTTAGGCTGTTAGCTCAACTTCATGCTAAGTGGAAAAGGGAAGCTGAAATTGATAGAAACAATAGTGTGCACCATCACCAGAATGGATACCACTAAACCACAAGAAGTCCCTATTCCTCCTCCTACAATGCCTAAGCTTAATGAGTCTACTACTAGTGATGCTAAGTTTGATTTTGATATAGATGGTTGCAATATTTCTGAAGTGATTTTGTTCCTGCAAAAACTTGCTAGAAGTCCTGACGCTAGTGATATGCATGTTGCTTTCACCAAACACATTACAGATGCTCTTGTTAAGATTAAGGAAGAGAAGTTAAAACACAAAGCTTCTATTCCTAGAAAAGTAGAATATTGTTGGGAACCTATTATTAATATGCAAGTGAATGACTTTGATCTCAAAGCTTCATGTGATCTTGGTTCTAGTGTCTCTATTATGCCTAGGAAGATTTATGAAATGCTTGATTTGCCACCTTTAGAAGATTGTTATTTGGATGTACCACTTGATGATAATGCTAAGAAGAACCTCATGGGGAGTATTAATGATGTTCTTATTATGGTTAAAAATGCTTATGTCCCTGTTGATTTCTATGTTTTGGATGTTGAATACAATGCTTCTTGTCCTATTACTTTGGGAAGACCTTTTCTTAGAACTGTTGGTGCCATCATTGATATGAAAGAAGGCACCATTAAATATCAATTTCCATTCAAGAAAGGTATTGAACACTTACCTATGAGGAGAGAGAAGTTGCTTTTTGCTCCTCCTTTGAAAGCAAGGTTTGATGTTAATGCTTCCTCATTTGAAAATACTTGATTTCTTTCTTCTTGTGCCTAACTTAAAGGCGTTAAAGAAAAGTACTTGTTGGGAGATAACCCAAGAGTTTCCTTGAGTCTTGGAAGTTATTACTTCAGTAATGACCTCTCATTATCCTTTTTGTTTGCTTTTTGTGCCAATAATGGCCTCTAATGAGAGGGAAGTAAGATTTTGGGAGTTGCTGTCCCGAAACAGATTTCTGTCCTCCACCATAAACATTCGTGAGGAGTCTCTATAAGTCGGATTGAGCTGAAAATTTAAGACAAATCCCCCCAGCATGTTACCTAACTTTAGTTAGTTCAACACTTTTTGATTTGAGCAACGGAAGATTTTCTAAAAAATCGGTTTCTACCTGCTGGTCTGTTTTGATAGATTTCTGCCATTATTTGCATTTGCTTCTTATTGATTCCTTTTTGGGGATATTGAGATTTTTGAAGGAGTTGCTATAGTAGCTTGTATTTTTAGTGAAAAGTGTTGCTGTTCTAAAGCTAAACCCAAAGGTCTATTATCTTTTGAATAAACTAATGTTGCTAATGAAAATTGTGTGAAGTTTTGTATGAAGGAAAATTTTCAGGTGTAGAGAGAGAATGATGTAACGAGATGAAGAATGGACAAAAGCTCAAGCTTGGGGATGCCACCCCGGTGTCACCCCAAGAAATATCCAAGAGGTACAAGTGTCAAAGCTTGGGGATGCCCAAGGCATCCCCTTCTTTATCAATAAAAAGCTCAGGTCTTTCTAGACACTTCGTTTTTATTGTTTCATGCAGTGTCGTGTTGTTTTTGGAGCATCTTAGTTTTTGTTTGGTTTGCTTAGTTTGTTTAGTTTTCTTGAATAAAGTAGTTTAGACCCCCGTTCTTGCTGTGTTGTTTCAAATAAGTCTATTGGTGTTGGAAAGGAGTAGAAAGTTCTTGCTTGAAAGTGCAAGAGGAGCTTGCATTGACTGTGACTTAGACTTTAGCATGAAATGCTAGGTATTGTATTGACCTTATGCTTAGTGATTATTGTTGTATCATGACTTGTTCCAAACAATTGGGATAGCTTAGTGTGCCTTGAAAGAATCATGCATTGTTTTAGCATATAAAAGCATAGTATTGTGGTATTCTCCTTTGATGCTTTGTTTGGGTTGAATTGGCACATGCTCACACCATGTTATGACTATGAACAAGTCACCATTAGCCTCTATGATCATTTAGTCCTTGACTTGTATTACCACTCTATGCTTTGATTAGTAATGTTTTGCCATGCTACATGATTATGGCCATTATTGCTCTCTTAGTTGGTTGCTCCCAGTCTTTTGCTAGCCTCCACTTGTATGAGTAAGCTCTACTCATGCTTCCAAATCCCAACAAACCAAGTTATTCCAAAGTTCCCACTATAAACTCCTATGCATGGTGTGTTACACCATTCCAAGTATATTCTTGTTTTCAGCTATCTTCCAATTAAAAAGTATTTTTATGTGAAAACTTAGTGATTAAAGCCCTCACAAACTTGATGACACACCTTATATTCCTTGCCCCTAATAAACTTGAACCATTGTGTCATCTATGTTGTATATGCTTGTACTTATACATTGGAATTAGCAAAACCATTGTGTCACGGGGAACGTTTCCAACATTGCACTTGTACTTTGTACACAATTGATATCATGCTCTTTTGTCTATGGATGTCGTCGGTGTGAAATAAAGAGGAAGCTTGTAAGTCCATGGATTTATGTATTTTGTGTTAGAGAAACGTCTGGGCCGCTAGCCTAAGCCATGCCTAATCATGGTGGAAACTTACAGCATCACCATAATGAGCATTCTGTGAAGCATCCTCAATAAAAAGCTATGCACATAGTAAATAAAAATATCGCTGAGATGCTCATTGTCTGCTTGCCCTGTCATTTTGGTTATGGGATATCTCCTGTACCATGTGCAAGGGGTACCCCGTTGGCGGTTCTCTATGATACACATGTACTTACTATGACAAGAACTTACAGGTGACCAAAGTTGAGTAGCATGCGGTGCATCCCCCATATTCAAGGGACATGAAATTGCCAACTTATACTTTGTCATGCATATACTCCATCTTTGTTCACTTTAACCTTAATCACTTCAAGATGCTTATGATAGGGGCAATCAGGGCTCAAAGCTAACAAGTACCATAATTTTTGAAAGCTCTTTTTGAAACTTGAAATCCCTGCTTCCCTTTATGAAGGGCCTTTCTTCCACTATTATATTGAGTCTCCACCTTCTACCTTTAGGCACCATTAAGAGAGCATAGTTGTCATTCTTAGTTCTATGTGCAGTGTCCCAAAACTTATTGATTGATGCATATTGTTGATATTGCTTGTTCTTTTGCTATTTGTATCTAGTAACTCTTATGAACTTTGAAGGTGTCCTATGCATATATTTGCTACTCCTTGAGGGACAAGCTGAATGCCACTATGCCATGTTTTCTGTATATGAAACAAACAAACGTTTTTCAATGCATGTTATTCATGATCTTTGTTTGTAGCCTTTCATGTTGCATGCATAGTTACTTTGTACTATTGTTAGAACTCCATCTTTCATGCACATGTTTAGAGTTCTTTGATCCCAGCTTACAATGCTTGCAAATGGTTTGATATTGGTTTTGATGGTGCATGTCACCTAAAAAAATATTCTTTTATCACTTACCTACTCGAGGACGAGCAGGAGTTAAGCTTGGGGATGCTTGATACGTCGGGAACGTATCTATAATTTTTGATGCTCCATGCTTGTTTACTATCTACTTTGCTTTGCTTCGTCCACACTTTGAGGTGTTTTTATATGTTTTTTGGTACTAACCTATTAACAAGTTGCCACAGTGCCAATTGCCTGTTTTCTTCTGTTTTTGGCTCCAGAAAGGCAGAAAATCAATATTCTCGGAATTGGATGGGACAAAAGCCAAAGTTAATATTTTACCGTGGGCAACACGAAGCCAGAATACGATACGGAGGAGGCTCACCAGGGGGCCACACCCCCTGGCCGCGTGGGTGGGCCCACCCCACGCCTAGGGGGGTGCATCCGCCCTAGCGGCCACCTACCTCACCTCTTCGTTTATAAAGTTCCCTCGATGCAGAAACCCTAAACACCCTGATCAATATTCCACGAAACCATCTCTAGCCGCCACCACCATCGTCCCTAGATCGAGGGGATCTGAAGCTCTTCCTGGCACCCTGACGGAGGGGAGATCATCCCGGAGGCCTTCTTCTTAATCATGCCAGCCTCCGGTATGAAGCGTGAGTAGTTCCATCTTGGACTACGGGTCCATGTAGTATCTAGATGGTTGTATCTCCTCCTTGTGCTTTCATGTATAGATCTTGTGAGCTCCGTTCATGATCAAGATCTAATCTATTTGTAATCATGCATGTTGTGTTTGCGGGGATCCGATGGATATTGAGATTACTATGTCAAATTGATTAATGGTTTTGTCTTATTTATTCTATCATGCCTGTATTGTTTGTGATCTTGCATGCTCTCTGTTGTTAGTAGCTATCTTGGCCAAGTAGTTGGTAGTGACTCCAAGAGGGGCTTTATGCTCGATAGTGGGTACATGCCTCTAGTTTCCAAGGGAAGTGACAGAAATATCTTCGGTTGTAGATGTGTTGTTGCCACTAGGGAGAAAACAACGGTCTCTTGTTCATGGAACAAGTGGATTGTTTACCTTACACACTTTGCTTAAGCAGTTGTCTGTTGCTTGCAACTTAATACTGGAGGGGGTTCGGATGATAACCTGAAGGTGGACTTCTAGTCATAGATGCAGTTGGATGGAGGTCTATGTATATTGTTGTATTGCCCAATTGAATCTCGTAGGATCTTTGTGTCTAGTAGTGCATTGTTATGCCTTGCTCAGTCCTGTCAATTGCCCTGCTGTAATTTGTTTACCCAGCATGCCATGTTTGTTTATCTAAGGAGAACACCTCTAGTGAACTATGGATCCTGGTACAATCTTTACCATTGATACATCTTCCACTGTTACTGTTTACTTGCTGCAAACCATCATCACCTTACACACCATACAGTTAATTCTATGTTACAGCAAACCGGTGAGCTTGACAACCTCACTGTTCGTTGGAGCAAAGTCTTGAGTTTGTGTTGTGCAGGTTTCCATGTTGCTTGCAACACCTTTGAGACGTTTCCTTCCTCCTACTGGTTCGATAACCTTGGTTTCTTACTAAGGGAATACTTGCTGTTGTTCTGCTTCACACCTTGCTCTTGGGGTTTCCCGACGAAGTGTTCCACATCAACACATCACTCATCATGTATCTTCTCAAGTTTCAGCAAGTTGGAACTCACAACTTCTCAAATCCAATAATACATCACATCAATGTGCTTGGTTGAGAGTAGAAACTTGGATTTTTTGGCAAAATGGACAACGCTCTCGCTATAGCTAAACAAATTGCAGTTCTCTTTCTTCATGCCCAACTCTTGCAAGAACTTCTTCATCAACACTTCCTTTGAAGTCTCAACCACTGCTATGTACTCAACATCTGTGGATGATACTAAAACACATTTCTGCAACCTTGATTGCCATGAGACTGCTTCCCCTGCATATGTCATAAAATATCCAGAATTAGACTTCCTAGAATCTGCATCACCAACATAATCTGCTTTTAAAGTGTAAGGATGATGCGTGCACCCAGTGTTGACGTGGGACACTTCGTTGGAACCCCAAGATCAAGGTGTGATGAGCACAACAACAAGTTTCCCTCAATAGAGACCGAGGTTATCGAACCAGAAGGAGGAAGGAAACGTCTCAAAGGTGTTGCTGGAAACATGGAGACCTGCACAACACAAACAAAAGACTTTGCCCCAACAAATCAGTGAGGTTGTCAGGCTCACCGGTTTGCTGTAACAAAGGATTAAACGTATGGTGTGGAAGGTAATGGTTTGCAGCAAGTAAACAAGTAACAGTGGTAGATGTATCAATGGTAAAGATTGGACCGGGTTCCATAGTTCACTAGAGGTGCTCTCCTTAGATAAACAACATGGCATGAAGGGTAAACAAATTATAGCGGGGCAATTGACAGGAACTGAGCAAGGCATAACAATGCAATTACTAGCCAGAAAGATCCTATGAGGTTGATTGGGCAATACAACAATATACATAGACCGTCATCCAACTGCATCCATGACTAGAAGTCCACCTTCAGGTTATCATCTGAACCCCCTCCAGTATTAAGTTGCAAGCAACAGACAACTGCTTTAAGCAAAGTGTGTAAGGTAAACAGTCCACATGTTCCATGAACAAGAGACCATTGTTTTCTCCCTAGTAGCAACAACACATCTACAACCGAAGAGATTTCTGTTACTTCCCTTGGAAATTGGAGGCATGAACCCACTATCGAGCATAAATACTCCCCCTTGGAGTCACTAGCAACTACTTGGCCAAGATAACCACTAGCAACGGAGAGCAAGCAAGATCACAAACAACATAGACATGATAGAATCATAAATATAAAACCATTAATCAAACCAACATAATAATCTCAATATCCATCGGATCCCCACAAACACAACATGCATGATTAAAAATAGATTAGATCTTGATCATGAACGGAGCTCACAAGATCTATACATGAAAGCACAAAGGATGATATACAACCATCTAGCTACTACATGGACCCATAGTCCAAGGTGGAACTACTCACGAATCATACCGGAGAGAAGGCCTCCAGGATGATCTCCCCTCTGGCAGGGTGCCGGGAAGAACTTCAGATCCCCCCGATCTAGGAATGATGGTGGCGGCGGCTACAGACGGTTTCGTGGATTTCTGATCGGGTACTTAGGGTTTCTGCATCGGGGGCTTCTTATAGGCGAAGGGGCGAGACCGGGAGGCGACTAGGGCCGCCAAACCCTAGCCAGGCACGGTCCCACCTGCCCCTACGCCTGGGGTGGGTCTGGCCCCCCTGGCCGGCCCCTCCGGCTCTCCTCTGGAATTCTTGTTCCCCACGGAAAGTAATTGACTTTGACGTTTGTCCCGTCCAATTCCCAGAATATTTCTTTACTAACTTTTCTGAAACGAAAAACAGCAGAAAATAGGCATCTAGCACTGTTGCAACTTGTTAATAGTTTAGTACCATAAAGAATGTAAAAAGCACCTCAAAGTGTGGACAAGTAAAGGAAAGTAGATACTAAACAAGCATGGAGCATCAAAAATTATAGATACGTTTCCAACGTATCAAAGGACGATCTAGTACCTTTGGGATACCTGAGAATTCACTTCAATGCACTCTAGTGAGCTTCACGTGGATTTGTCATGAACTGGCTAACAACTCCAACTGCATGGGAAATATCCGGCGTAGTGCACACCATGGCGTACATCAAACTGCCCACGATAGAGTTGTATGGTACTTTGCTTATTTGTTCTTTCTCCTTATTCATGTTAGGACATTGGTCTAAATTCAGTTTGTGATGGCCTACAAGTAGAGAGGTATCAGACTTTGCACCTTGCATATTTATCCTTTCAAGTACCTTCTCAATGTAACATTGTAGTGAGTGTTGGGAATATGCCCTAGAGGCAATCATATATGATGTAATTCCAAGTGTATTCATAAAGTTATTAAGTTGTCCTTGCATGAACATCTGATGTATATTATTGAATATGTGATTTAGTTGTGGAACTATATAATCATGTTGTTCATACTAAATATCCTTGGTCATTGAGGTTGTGTTGGACAGACAACTTAGACTAATATGAAAGTCGGTTGATGACTCGGTTCTACTTGTCATGGGTATGGTGATACTATTCTGACTTACACAGATTTGGCTAAAGAGTTTAGCGAGTCGTATTGACCCATAATGAGATACAAAGAACAAGGCATTATTTGTATGTCTCAATCAATGTAATCCTTAGACCTGAGGTTATTGCACAATCCGAGTTGTGGATCGCTGACTTAGGTTCTGTCAAATGTTGTTCCGTCACAGGGCAGTTATAAAAGCAGAGTGAGGGTCAACTGAGAATCAAAGCTACGTGATGTGGATAACTAAGATGGGATTTTCCCCTCCAACTGGAGAGATATTCTCTGGGCCCTCTCGTGTGATATGATTCGGAAAGCATTGCCATGCATGACTCGGTTAAGTGTTAACCAAGGCGATCAACTAAGATTTAGTCGGATAAATCACATATCACGGATCGAGAAGAGAGTCAGACTATTTAAGGGATGACGTTTATTCGCCTATATTTTGACGAGGTATATCATGAGACAAAAGGGACTCGGACGTAATTCACATTCGAAAGGCATGTCGTCATAACTCTTTGGTACTTGGGAGTCGGCACGTTCTTCTAGGAGCTACTACTGATTGATCGATTGTGAGTCAGACTCCAATCATGTCTAAGTTGCCATGAGCCTACGGGGTCACACACTTAAGAGTAGGAGCAAGTTTGGGTTGGAACCGAACTGGAAATCTGTTTAGGTTGGACCCGAACCGGATACATATTGAGTAAGTGAGTCGGACTCACAGTGACTAATATAGGCTTTAGTGAATGGGCCGCAAGTAAGTGGATCCTACTTTCATTCCCTATATATATTGAGGCACATACGCCCAGGTGGGCATGGTTAGATCATTCCATCCATTGGAAACTCTAGCTCCACTCCAGTCCTGCCTCTGTACTGGACCTAGCAGTCCATCATCAGCGATGTTGGCAGCGGTGTTGTACGATTAATATTTCGACGACCGTGGATTGGATCAGATCGTGAGGACTGCACTACATTCAACTGACGTGCTTCATCAATAATCCGCAACTGCGCTTCTAGTGATAATCCTCGTGGCCTTCTACCTCATCTAGATCTTGGAATCACCTTGTAGGGAAAATTTTATTTATCTCTACATGGCCCACCAATGAGAGCCAAAGAAGCTTCTTTGATCTATCACGATAGATTTTCATAGAAAGTATTTGTTTAGCTGGTCCTAAATCATTCATGGCAAATGATTTACTCAGTGCCTTCTTGAGGAGAGCAATCCTCTTTGTGCCATTTTGAACAGTCAGCGTATTATTGACATATAGCAAGAGAATAATGAAGTCGCCCTTGATGTACCTCTTCATAAATACATAATTATTACGTTCTTCTTGATGGTAACTAAACTCAGTCATAAATGACTTAAACTTCTTTTACCACTATCGAGGAGCTAGCTTTAAGCAATACAAGTTCTTCTTCAATCTGCACACTAGGTGCTCCTTGCCTCCAACTATGAATATTTCTGGCCGATCCATGTATATCTCCTCCAGGTCACTGATACGCCCAATTTGCATCACCTTTCTATATCATAATTTACCTCTATTCATTGATATTTGTCTTATTATGAGGTATTACTTATGGCTTTTCATCTATTTGTGCATGTTGGATGATTCCTGGAGGATGGACTGCCGGAGTCTGGATTCTGATGGAAAAGAAGGCGTTTCGGTGCAATTTCGCGAAGATCAGAAAAATACCAGAAAAATTTGGAAACATGTTATTTTACCAGAAGACAAAGGAAGCCAGAAGGAGGGACAGAGATGGGCCTCAGGGGGCCCACACCCCCTAGGCGCAGGCCCACCTGACCTCGCGCCTAGGGCAGGTGTGGCCCACCTGCCCGGCCTCTGACTCCGCCCCTTCGCCTATATCTTCCCTACGGAACCCTAATCCTCAGGGAGAGACCACAGATAGATTTCCGCTGCCTCTGGGGCAGAAAACACCGAGAGAGAAAGATCTCTCCGGCAGACAGATTTCTGCCGGGGGAATTCCTTCCCAAAGAGGGGAGACCGTCGCCATCAACACCGTCATCAAGCTAGGATTCATCGGGATCATCATCATCATCCACACTGTAACATCCCTCATGTTTTCAAAGATTTCATATCATGCATGCATGCATATCATTTAGGGATCAAATTCAAACTCATTTTGAAAGAAAACAGAACTTGGGAGCTATGATTTTATGTGATCAAACATTAATCAAATGCTACTCTCCAATGGGAGATTATTTGTTTCAAAACCAAACCTTGTTGCTCTCAGATTGTTTTGCTTGATTGCTAGTGCTTAAACCAAAATTTACAAAAAAATATGGATTTAAAACCATTTTCAAAACTTGTTCAAATCAAGTGCTATGTCACTGATTATTTTGTTTGATCAAAAGGACCAAGCTAATACAGAGAGACCACATGATTGTATGCCCAGAAATATGAGTGTTACACTCTACAAAAATCCAAAAAAGATTTGAATTCAAATGGCTTTTGAAATCATTTGAAAATGTTTCCTGGAAATTCAATCAAAAAAAGAAAAAGAGTAAAGAAAAGGAAAAAGGCCAGCGTCACTAATCTGGCCCAACACTGGATCCAGCCTAGCAACCAGCCCACCCAGGTTTTCCCCTCTCCCTCTGTTTCTCACCGCGTTCGCGCATACCCCCTCGCTGATAAGTGGACCCTACAGCCACGTCACTCCGTCGTCCCCAAAATCCCACCCGCAGACCACGTCGCCGCTGCCGTTGATGCCGATAATGTCGCGGCGTAATTAGCCTTGATTCTGCAAGCGTTTCCTGTCGCGCTGCTGCCTACTTAAGCCCCTCCCCCTCGCGACCATTTCCCCCAACAAAGCTAGCCAAGAGCGCCACCAGGCTGGCAGTATTTGCTCCTACACCGCCGCAGATAGAGCCAACTCCGGCGAGGTATTCCGGTAAGCCTAGTGCTCGCGCCTACTCCTTGTTCACCCTGGAATGATCCTCTGATCCTTGCGCACCTCCTGATCCTCTTTGTTCGTCCGCTTGTGATCCAGAGCGCCGACTTCGACGAGTACCGTGGGCATCCGACGCCGTCTCCAACTCCGGCGAGAGATTGAGGTAAAAGCCGACCGCCCCGCGCCTTCTACTTGACCCTGTCAGGTTCGCCTGAGCGTTGTGCACTCGCTGATATCCTTGGTTTGTGCTAGGGTTGCAAGTAACGTTGCCGTCCGAGCAAACCCGACGCTGTCACCAACTCCGACGAGCCCCAGCAGCCTCTGCAGCACACCCCCGCCCACACCAGCAACACCTTGAGCTTCGTCGTGATCCCGCGAGTTTGGTAAGCCACTGCTCGACCCTTAGCCCCCTCTAGAATCACCGGTGCATCGCCGGCAGAAGCGCCGCCGCCAGCGACCATTTGCGCCGCCACTCCTTGGTCAAAGCATCGGCCGCCGTTAGATCTGTATCGTAGGGTGTAGATTAGATCGGGAGCGAACCGTTTTCTTTTGATCTGGCGCATTGGATCTAACTTGATCCGATGGTGCGGAAGCGTGATCCTGAGTGAAGCGGTATTGTCCAATCAGGTGACGCCGCGTGGCTAGGATTTAAATTTAAAAATCTGGATTAGATCTATTAGATGTTAAAACTTGTTTAATTCATAACTTTTGATTCCCACGTCCAAATTTGACAAATTTTATATCAATGGAATCAGGAGAGAAAATCCTTTCCAACTATGAAATGTGTTTAATGTTTTGCCTCGGTTAAAATGGTTGTTTTTACAGAAACATGTGTAGGCCTATTTTGTGTATAATAATTATTTGAGAAATGTTTTAATGTTCAAATAAAGTTTGTTTGTCAAGTTTTGAACTTGTTTATGAATCAGTACTGTGCACTTGTCTTGTTTGGTGTAGAAAATCATCACATGGCATTATGAATGCATCCATATATTTTTGCTTGTATTTATTTTGTATGTGATTTTGGTGCTATTATTTTATGTGTAGATTTTGGTGCAAATAGTGATTGTGATTGTGAGGATTGTAGATACTCTCCAAACTACCAAGGAAAGTGGTGATTCATGATTTATTCCTATGTTTTAACTATGCATTAGAAATATTTTGCTAGTCTTGCATGGTTATTTTGAGCTATATGCTATGCTTGGGAAATCCTAGTAGTTGTAGAATTGCTAGAAATATTTCTAAGTCTTATCAATGCCATGCTTAGCCTAGCTAGTATCAACCAATGGTGGTTTTATATTCATGCTATGAATAAATATTTCTAAGTCTTTGGACTATGTTTTTGCTTAATAAAGCAACTAAGTGAATGAAACACCTGGGTGGAATGGAAAGAATGGGTTATGTTGAGTGGTTACACAAGGCCCATTTCTATGGTTTACCTTGTGTATCGCACTTGTGGAAAGCCACCAAGGAACAAAGGGATTTGAGAGGCCAAATGTTAATAAGCTTCTAGTGCAGCCACTTGGCAATATGGGCTCTGCCTGGATCACATAGGTTGCAATAACTTAGACATTTGGACAGTTGGTGGTAGTGGGATGATAGGTTGGAACGCGTCTATTTGGTCTAAGGGAAGGCTTCTGAAAGGTCCTGTCTTGGTGAAAACAAAGTCTTGTGGGGAAAGTGCACAACCTCTGCAGATGGAAGAATCTAAGTACTTAGCCAGGTCCCTGGTATTGGACAGCTTGAGCATCAAGACATGAAAGCTATCAAGAATCTCCTCATCCCAATTTCTAAGTAAAAACTTGTGGTTGAACAAGGGTGAAGGACCCCAATGTCTATTGGTGGTTCCTTGGGAAAGATTTTAACAAAGAAAAACTTAGTGTTTTCAACTAATAGGCAAAACATATTTTGAGCAAAGCAAGCCTAAGCTACACTTAGCCAAAATGCATATAGTATCTAGTCCACCAATATTCTACTAAGGTATCACTTGCCAATACTATTCCAATGTATTGACCCACTGTGGCTGTAACTTGTGATGTTGCAGGTTATTCTGATGATGATTAGGAGTCATGAGTCTACACTCAACATGCTTGCCTGTGGCACATGAAGATGAAGACTTATCTATCTTATTATATATTTTGAACTCTTGTATTAGGCCTGTGGCCATGGGGTTTGTTAAAGACTATGTTTGTCTCTAGAATGATATGTAATAATGACCTTTGTTTCTGTGTACTTCATCTTCAACTGTGGATGCTAGCATTGATCCAGGGACTAGCATTGCAATCACAGGGATCCTTTCCTTTACAAAGGAGGGATCTTACACACACCATCATCTCCACCAGCACCATCATCACCACTCCGTCTCGCTGTAACAATTGTGTTGGATATTGCTTTACTTCGTTAGGGGAAACTTTCCCGGTGTTGATTAATATTGTAGTTGATGCTTGTGAGTGGAACCATTAGATTATTGTTTATGTTTAGATTGTTATACATTATCATATCATATTTGATCTTGATCCATATGATGTCTTATGAGTAGTTCGTTTAGTTCTTGAGGACATGGGAGAAGTCATGTTGTTAGTAGTGAATCTGTGATGAGTTATTATTCAATGGTTTAGTATTTAAGTTGTGGTGCTATGCTTCTAGTGGTGTCATGTGAACGTCGACTACATGATACTTCACCATTTATGGGCCTAGTGGAATGCATTGTGTATTTGTCTACTAATTATGGGGTTGCCAGAGTGACAGAAACCTGAACGCCCGTTAGGACACCTTTGCACAAGGGAGCGTAGGATCTCAGAGTTTAAGGCAGTGGTTAGATTTATATCTTAATTACTTTCCTATAATTACGGATGTTTGCAGGGGGTTTAATCACAAGTATGTATTAGCCCTGGGAAGGGCGGTATGTTAGCACAGGTTCACCCACACAACACTTACAAACACCAGAGAAGAGTACTAAGCTATTTGAAGCGAAATCACTTGACAGAATTCCCATGTGTCCTGGAGAACATTTGGTCCTTATAAGTATTTGCACCGGCTTGTACTTTGCTAAGAAAGGATTGGGCCACTTGCTCCGTTTGTTCGCTACTTCTAATACTTGCTCCTTGTTTTGTTGCCTTGTCAGAAAACCACTAAAAATCCGTTTGCTAAGTATTCACAGGGATTTCCTGCTCCATACCACCGTTCAGCACCTTCTGCTCCTTGTTGGGAACGACACTCCTATTTATCGAAAGTACTACGATACGCCCCCTATACTTGTGGGTCATCAAGACTATTTTCTGGCGTCGTTGCCGGGGAGTGAAGCGCTATTGAAGAGTGGAACTGGTAAGGGAAACATTTACTGTGAGTATTGCTCATGTTACTGCTTGTTACTTTGGTTCCAATATGGATAACCCACTTGCTTTTCTGCTTGGGAAAACTACTACCACTTCTAGGGTGTAGATGAACCACCTCCTGTTGAGATAGATCCTTTCAAGATACCTACAAGTATTGTTAATCGTGTTATGGATAATTATTATTTTGGGGATGGAACTTTCCATCCTGGTGATCACTTTCTTTTTATCCATGAATTATGCGGGTTGTTTAAGTGTGCAGGTATCACAACTGAATAGGTGAAGAAGAAGTTACTCTCCATATCCTTGAAAGGGAGAGATGAAGAATGGTATAAGCTGCCGAAGAATGGACAATCCATGGAATAGGAGGAGTTGTCATCTCTCTTTTACTCTAAATTTTATCCTCCTAGTGAGATTCATAAGGATAGAAATATTATATATAACTTTTGGCCTCTTGATGGAGAGAGTACAGCTCAAGATTGGGGGAGATTGAAGTTACTAATGCTTAAATGTCCTATTCATGAACTCCCTAACAATATTATTCTCAATAACTTTTATGCTAGGCTTTCTCTTCATGATAAATATTTACTAGATGCTTCTTGTGCTAGATCATTCACATGTATGAAGGAAGAAGCTAAATGGGATCTACTAGACCGTATTCAAGAGAACACTTAAGCTTGGGAGAATGAAAAAGGAAGAAAGTCAGGTATAAACTATGATTATGAATGCATTAAATCTTTTATGGGAACTGACAACTTTCGTGATATTAGTAATGAGTTTGGTCTTGATTCCCAAAGTATTGCCAACTGTTTTAAAGCCTTTGCCTCTTACATTGAAATTCCTAATAAGAAGTGGAACAAGTACCATGCTCCTTATAAAGATGTTGTTAGTCATGTTCCTGTTAGAAGTACTCAAGTTTGTGCTAATAATCATATTGTGCATGAACCTCACGTTGAGAAAATGCCTTTCCCAGCTAAGGTAAAGGAGTATTCTATGATTATTAGTGCAAATAAAAAAGGTACAATGAAAACTGTGGAGCCTGGTAAGCATTTGAGTGATGAACCTGTGGTAGCTATTGTGAAAGACACTATCACTAGAAATATAGAGGTTGAGCACATTGTCTTCTGTGAAGATGCTTCTAATATTATCTCTTATCCTAGTAAGGCTAGAAAAGCTAGTGTTCCTGTGCTTTTTGTTAAAATTGGTGATCATTGCTACTATGGTTTATGCGATATTGGTGATAGTTCTAGTGCTATTCCTTATGAGCTTTACAGGGAAATTATGCATGAGATTGGTCCTTGTGAGCTTGAGGACATTGATGTAGTTATTCACCTTGCTAAGAAGGAGACCATTTTCCCCATTGGCATTATAAGATATGTGGAGGTTCTCTGTGGTAAGATTAAGTATCCTGCTGATTTTCTAGTGCTTAATTCAGCAGCTAGCAAAACTTGTCCTATCATTTTTGGTAGACCTTTCTTGAACACTTGTGGAGCTATTATTGATTGTAAGAAGGAAAAAGTTTTAACTAAGTTTGATGGAGATTCTTATGAGTTTAACTTTTCCAAATTTGCTAAACCTCCTTATGAAAATAGCTTGCCTAATAAAGATTTCAGGATGAAACAACTTGCTTCTATTGATCCAGTCTATGACCTTGGACCTCTTTTTGGTGACTGTAAGTATGCTTATTCTGATGATAAAGTTGTTTCCAGTGACAGTTATATTGTCAACTTTATTCAAAGTGCTACTGAAAGTTATTTTGAGAGAGGGAAACATGGTTTTATGCATCTCAATGATGTTAAGTTTCCCCGTTTTGTGTTGAAAGCTTTAAAGTTGCATCTGTTTTGTCTTCCTATGCTTGTGGCCTTTTGTTTCAACAATTCGTTTTCTCATGATACCCCCATGCATAGGAAGTGGGTTAGACTCAAGTGTGTTGGTTATTGCTTCTTGATGCTCTCTTTCACTTCAGATATATACATCCTATGTGAGCATCTTTGGAAGTTTCAAGCCTAACTTAAAGTCATTAAAGAAAAGTACTTGTTGGGAGATAACCCAAGAGTTTTGTCGAGTCTTGGAAGCTATTATATCTGTAATAACCGCTCCTTATCCTTTTTTTTTGGTTTTCTGTGTCAAGTTCAACTAATTTTGTGAAGTAGAGGAGTTGTGAAAAGTGGCTGTCCTGAGACAGATTTTTGTGCTGCATTGTAAAAAATTCGTGAGGAAGCTCAGTACTTCGGATGGAGCTGCATTTTTTTGAGATTGTTCTCCAAGTTGTTACCCAACTTTCATCAGTTTTGCACTTTTTGATTTGAGCAACAGAAGGTCTTCAAAAAAAATCAATCTTTACCTGCTGGTCTATTTTGACAGATTTTTGCCATCATTTGCATTTGCCTCTTACAGAAGCTTTTTGTTTTGATGGGTTTTCAGTTGAAGTGTGTACCAAAGGTTTATTTTTTTGCTTACACTAATGTTGTCATTGAGTTTGTGTAAGGGTTTTGTAAGAAGGAAATTTTCAGGAGAAAGAGAAAAGGATTCTGCAGAGTTCGTCTTTGAATAGGTAAAAGTGGTGAAAACAGAAGGTTCGTGAAACCCCAATATTTTTATATTTTTGATGTTTTTAATACATAAGGTAAGTTACGAGACGAAACTGAAGAGGAAGCAGAGCCCGGGGTGGACAAACCCACCCCAGATGCGGGCCTAGCCTGGCCGCGCCTGAGTGGGGTGTCTCCCCCTCGAACTCCGTCTCCGCTTCGTTTCCATGTCAAAACCTTCCTTATGCATTGAAACTTCGTAATATATAACCCCCAGATTCCCCGAGGTTCATGCATCATGTTCTCGTCGTGTTTTTGTTTCGATCTGTTTTTGTCAGGAAATCTTCTTAAGTTTAGAGCGCGATGGCCTCCGCCAACGATAAAGGCAAGAAGCCCGTGGAGATAGAGTTGGAAGAACAAACCGCCGCAGGAACAAGGGGAAGGAAACCTACTTTTGTAGGAGCAATTAACACTGTGGATGCTTTTTCTCGTCACATGCATCGAATCATAGCCTTTGGTCCAGAACTCATATACTGCCATGAGGCATCAGAACCCCTTCGAACCACCAACGTGTTTTGTGATAAGTACCGTGCTTTGAGGATGAAGGTGGATTTGCTTCAAGAGGAGAATAACAGGATTCGTAAGATGCTGGAAGATTTCCTGACCCATGACAAGAGAACACCACCACCACCGAAGGAGTAATTTGTCATCAGGTTTGGCATCCCCCTATCTTGTTCCAAGCTTGGGGAGTGCCGCGGTATAACCATCATTATCTTTTATCTTTTACCTTTTTAGTGGATTCATATCTATGGTAGAGAGGTTATCTTATAGTTTGGTTTGCATGTGGAAGTATCTCTCCTTTAGTTGATTATCTACGTATCCTTTGGTGTGAGTGCCTTTATTGGAATATTAATGAGAAGTCTCATCTTTTACTTTTGGCACTTCTTCTTTTTAGTTTGCTATCTCTATTATATGATGGATCTTGTTGTTCAGTATTGTCACCACTTTAGGATAATCAAGTGGATCTAAATTGGTTTTGGCACCGAGTTCTGGTCAGTGGCATTAGCTTGAAAGAAAAAGAAAGAAAGAAAAAGCTTACAGGTATTTGGTATCATTTGTTTTCTTTCTTCTTGGCTCATAAGCTTAGTATTCTTTATTTAAGATCTTTTGTGTCTTCAAGGAAGATTGCATGTTTGACTTTAATACTTGTATGTTTGCTTGTTTCTTTCAACACTCTTGCTTGCTACCTAGCCTTGCTAGCCAAAAACCTGTTTTGAGAGGGCATACTTCTCATGTTTCCAAAACCCTTTAAACCAGAACTTTTGCCACTTGTGTCCACCATATATACCTAGTAGCTTTTGTAATTCCAAGCAAATTCTCAAGCTTCATCTACCTTTCGAATTAAAAAATATTTTGTTATGTGAAAACTAGTCAGTAAAGTGATGACCCACAAGTGTAGGGGATCGCAACAGTCTTCGCGGGTAGTATTACCCAATTTGTTGATTCGACACAAGGGGAGCCTAAGAATACTTGCAAGCCTTAACAACTGAGTTGTCAGTTCATCTGCACCTGGAAAAAGTTCTTTCTCACAGAATTTTATCAGTAGTAATAGTTTGTAGTAGCAACAGCAAAGCAATAATAGCAGTAATAGCAATAGTGGAACAGTAGCAATAGTAACAGTAACGGTAACAGTAGGATTCAAGTGCGGTAGGCATAGGGATGGATGGACGGGCGTTGCATGGACGAGTCTAAACATGTAACTTCTAGAACTAGGGCATTGCAGATAAATAATAACAAGCATCTAAGTACTAAACAATCCTAGGCATGTGCTCCAAATATAGTCATACATTCTCGCAATGAGAACTTGCACAACATCTTCTGTCCAGCCAGCCCGTGGCAGCGGGGCCTCTAGGGAACTACTGGAAATTAAGGTTCTCCTTTTAATAGAGCACCGGATCAAAGCATTAACACTCCGTGGACACATGTGATCCTCACACCACATCCATCCCCTCTGGTTGTCCCAATTATTGTCAATTTGGGGCCTTTGGATACGAACAATGATATGCGTACACAACTTGCAGATAAGATCACAACCAATACTATCATAATGATTCAATAATAAGTTCAGATCTGAGATCATGGAAATCGGGCCCTAGTGACAAGCATTAAGCACAACAAGTTGCAACAAAGTCAAATAGCACTAATAGAGATACTAGGCACTATGCCCTAACAGATCTTATTCGATTACATGATAGAACTCATCCAATCCCTACCATCCCGAAGCCTACAGCGGGGGATTACTCACTCATGGATGAGGGAAACATTGGTGGTTGATGGAGATGCGTTGGTGATGACGATGGCGACGATCCTATCTAAATTCCCCGTCTCGGCAGGGTGCCAGAACGGAGTTTCTAGATCCGAATCTTGGTTTCTGCTAGCGGCGGAGCGGAACTCTTTCTGGAAAACTATCGAACCCCCCTCTATTTTTAGGTCAGAAGGCAACTTATAGGCGCGGAGGGAGGCCGAGGAGCTGCCTAGGGTGGCCAGACCTCCCCCAGGCGCGGGGTCAGTGGGCCTGCGCCTAGGGTGGGTCTAGGCCCCCCAGGCCTCCCCTTCTGGCTCCGTGGATCTTCTGGTGAGAAATAGTTTTTGGCATATTTTCTAGGATTTTTCCTGATAGTTCATTTTCTGCACGAAAATAAGACACCAAGGTAATTCTGCTGAAAACATCGTCAGTCCGTGTTAGTTGTATCCAAATCACACAAGTTTAGAGGAGAAACAATAGCAAAGTGTTCGAGAAAGTAGATACGTTTTGGACGTATCAACTCCCCTCAAGCTTAGCTTATTGCTTGTCTTCAAGCAATTCATTTGAAAACTAAGTGCGATAAAATAACTTTCACGAACACTTTGCTTCATATGATGTAAATATTCTCAGCACATGAGTAGATGCTTAGACAATTCATAATAAGGAGTGTGCAACTAAGTCTACTCAATAGTCATTGCAAGTTATGAAGAGAAAACCAACTCAATAATAATAAGTGGCATGAAACATAAACATAAGCAACATTGCAGTGCTCATAATAAGGTATGATAGAGTGGTATCTCGCTTGCCTTTGTTTGAAGAGAACAATATAAATGCCAAGGCACCTCTGAAGTTCAAGTGAAGACTAGAGATAAAGATATCAGAGATATAAGCATCAAAGTCATGACATAATTAACCAAGTTTTGGAACAACCGCAAGAATGACAACTATTCTCTCAAGAAGGTGCTCATAGAATAAGTGGTGACTCAACAAAGTTGTGAAAACGGTTTTCGTGAAGGTTTGAAAGGCTTCCTAATGCTGAAAGGAAGGTACTCATTAGCTTTGAGCTCTCATTGCCCCTATCATAGGCATCTTCATGTGGTTAAGGTGAAAGTGAGGTCCACTCTGAATCATATGCTTGACAGACCATATATTGACTGGAAATCCCAAGTCCCTTGAGTACGAGGGCCGCTCCGCATGCTACTCAAGTTTGGTCACCTGAAAGTTCTTGTTATTGTAAATACATGCATATCATCAAGAACCGCCAACGGGGTACCCCGCACATGGTACATGAGCTTTCCCATAACCAAAATGACAAGGAAAGCACACATGAGCATCTCAGCAATCTTTTTATTTACCATATGCATAGCTTTTTATTGAGGACGCTTCATAGATGCTCATTATAGTGATGCTGTAAGTTTCCACCATGATTAGGCATGGCTTAGGCTAGCGGCCCAGGCGTTTCTCTAACATAACGTATAAACTCCATAAACTCACAACCTCCCCTTTATTTCACATCGTCGACATCCATAAACAAAAGAGCAAGGAATCAACTGGGTGAGATATCCAAAAAGTGTTGAAAGCGTTCTCCATGACAGCACGGTTCTGCTGACTCCCAATATATAATAAGCAAGCATATAACTTGCATGGACTAGTCACAATGGTTCAAGATTATTAAGCGCAAGGAATAAAGTGTGCCATCAAGTTCGTGAGAACTTTACTAAATAACTTTCTCAAAACAGACAAACATTTTATTTTGGAAGAAAATACAGTAGATTAAATATGCACTGAAGTAGCAAATGATGCTAATAGGTAGGTATGGTGGACACAGCTGGTAATATTGGTTTTAGGGAGTTGAAAGCACAGGGAGAGCACATACTCAGTGCAAGTGAAGGCTAGCAAAAGAGAGGGAGCGACAAACGAGAGAGCAATAACTGTCATAATCATGCTTGCAACAAAACATGACTAATTATGGCATGAAAGTGATATAAGGACTCCGAGGCAAAATAAGTCATCGAGGCTTACTGACTATTGATTAGTCATATGCATGCATGAGAATGTGCCAAGTCGATTCACATGAACAGTCAGAGGAGGATACCAAAATGTCATACCAAAGTATGAATAAAACAATGCAAGCAAACATTCATATGACATGCTACAAACTATTAGCAGGCTGGAGCTAATCATAGATAAGCAAGAACTACTAAGCATCCATAATGACATACACCTTACACAAACAGGCTAAGAATGCTCACTATGATGAGTATATGTACAAAAATGAAACAAATAGAGTTCGTTACCAGCCTCTTACCACACCTCAAGTTGTCTTAATATTCATTATTGCCCTTCACTTGTGTGACTTCAATAATTAAAATGAAAACCAATATCCATTGAGGACGGCTGAACCCTATAAAGAACTCACAAAACCAAAGAAGAACAACAAATATTTTTGGTGTTTTCGTTTTTTTAGAAGGCAACCAACGCAAAACCAAACAAATCAAAAGAAAACCAAAAACAAAAACTAAGACGCTCCAAGAACAACACAACTATGCATGAAACAATAAAAACGAAGTGTCTAGAAAGACCTGAGATTTTTATTGATGAAGAAGGGGATGCCTTGGGCACCCCCAAGCTTTGACGCTTGTACCTGTTGAGTAATTCTTGGGGTGACAAGGAGTGGCTCCCCCCAAGCTTGAGCTTTTGTCCATTCTTCATCCCATTACATCATCCTCTCTCTACACCTAAAAATTTTCTTTCGTACAAAACTTCACACAATCTTCATTCGCAACATTAGTGTATTCAAAATATAATAGACCTTCGGGTTTAGCTTTGGAACAGCAAAACTTTTCACTAAAAACACAAGCTACTATAGCAACTCCTTCAAATATCTGAATTCCCCAAAAGAGAACTCAAAAAGGAATCAATAAGAAGCAAATGCAAATAATGCCAGAAATCTATCAAAATAGACCAGCAGGTAGAAACCGATTTTTTCGAAAATCTTCTGTTGCTCAAATCAAAAAGCGTTGAACTAACTAAAGTTAGCTCACATACTAGGGGATTTATTCGTAAATTTTAAGCTCAATCCGACTTATAGAGACTCCTCACGGATTTTTATGGTGGAGGACAGAAATCTGTTTCGGGACAGCAACTCCCCAAATCTTACTTCCCTCTCACTAGAGGTCATTCTTGGCACAAAAAGGAAACAAAAGGATAAGGAGAGGTCATTATTGAAGTAATAACTTCCAAGACTCAAGTAAACTCTTGGGTTATCTCCCAACAAGTACTTTTCTTTAACGCATTTAAGTTAGGCACGACGAAGAGCAAAGATTGGAAAGGAGAAAAAAAAAGTGAGCAAGTATAACCACTATGGAAACACTATTTTGTTCATTAAAATCCTTTTTTTAACAAGGTTGATCAAGTCTTGTTACCAAAACAATCTTATATGAATCAAAACTTTGCATTCCACAAGGTTATTATGTTACCTCATACTTAATAGCAATGGTCCCAATCATAATAGTTTCAAAATTTTCTTGTGGAATGGGACAATATATTTCTCCAACTTTGATGCTCTCAATATTTTCAGTGGAATTCAGGCAATAGCTTTTAACAACCTTCTTGGGAAAATAGACAGTGTGCTCTTTGTCATTAATATTGAATGTTACTTTTCCTTGATTGCAATTGATGACAGCACCTACAGTATTAAGAAAATGTCTCCCAAGAATAATAGACATATTATCATCTTCAGGCATTTCAAGCACAACAAAATCAGTTAAAACCATGCAATTATGAGAAACTTGAACAGGAACATCCTCACATATACCAGCAGGAATAGTAGTTGACTTATCAGCCATTTGCAAAGATATATCAGTTGGTATCAACTTTTCTAGCTGGAGTCTCTTGTAGAGAGAAAAAGGCATAACACTAACTCCATCTCCCAAATCACATAAAGCAGTTCTAACATAATTGTTCTTAATAGAGAAGTGAATAGTTGGTATACCTGGATCCCCAAGTTTCTTTGGAACCTTACCATTGAAGGAGTAATTAGCAAGCAAAGTAGAAATCTCCTCATTAGGAATCTTCCTTTTATTAGAGACAATATCCTTCATATACTTTGAATAAGGTGGCAACTTAATAGCATCAGTCAAAGGACTTTGCAAGAATAAAGGTTTCATCCACTCATAAAACTTGTTGTAGTGTTCTTCCTCCTTTGACTTGTGTTTCTTACCTGGAAATGCATAGATTTTTGCACCCAAGGTTCTCTCTCTTTATCATGTTTATTAGCAATAAAATCCTCCTTTGCATACCTAGTGTTCTTAGTGTGCTTTTCAGGTTCTTCCTCACCTTCCTCCTTATCAAGAGACTCATTTTTATCATTATCACTCTTAGTTTCAGCATCAGAGACATATATGCTATTAGGATCTAAAGCAAGTTCAAGTGGTTCCTCACCTCTCTTATGTTTCTTTTTCTTCCTCTTACGAGGACTACCACTATCTTCACCTTGTTGAGAATCCTGCTCTATTCTTTTAGGGTGTCCTTCAGGATATAAAGGATCTTGAGTAGCTGCACCACTCCTAGTTCTAATTCCATAAGCATGTTTATTTCCTGAAGCATTAACTAGCATATCATTTTGCACCTTAGCAAGTTGATCAAGTTGGGTTTGAACCATTTGAAAGTGTTTACAAAGCATTTTAATATCATTAGAAGTTCTTTCTACAATATCTTTCAACTCATGGATAGCTCTAGAGTTTTCTAATAAATGATTCTGAACTTGTTCATTAAAATTACCTTGTTTAACAATAAATATGTCAAGTTCCTCTAAGCATTGATCAGGAGTCTTACCATAAGGAATATCACCTTCATTAAATTTGAAAGAGTGTACCTCAATAGTAAATGAGTGGGGAATTGGCTTACATAATTCTTCTATAGGAGGTAGATTCTTCACATCTTCAGCTCTAATACATTTCTCCTTTAGACACTTCTTAGCTTCCTTCATCACTTCATCATTTAATGCAATAACTCCCCTCTTCTTTGTTGTTGGTGCTGGAACTAGTTCAGGAACAACTGGTTCAGGAGTAATAGGATCAGGTGTATTCAGCTCAGTTGAAGTCCAATCATCATAATTCTAGCTTATCTTGTTCATTAATTCTTTAGCATCTGTAGGAGTCCTTTTCCTGAAAACACAATCAGCAAAGCTATCTAGGTAGGTCCTAGAATCATCAGTTAGTCCATTATAATAAATATCAAGAAGCTCATTCTGAGATAATGGACATCCAGGATATGCATGAATAAAGGAACAGAATCTTTTCCATGACTCAGGCAATTTCTCTTCTTCTCCCTATTTAAAATCAAAAAGTCTCTGCAAAGCAGCATGTCTAGCACTGGGAGGAAAATATTTATGGAAGAAAGAAGCAATCAAGCAATCAGGGCTATCAATGGAACCAGGAGGTAATCTATTAAACCAAGCCCTAGCTTCTCCTTTTAGTGAAAAAGGGAAGATCTTAGCAACAAAGTACTTGTGCATTTTAAAATCATCAGAGAACAAAGCACTCATAGTAGAAAGATCATTCATATGAGACACAGAACTCTCATTTTTAGTACCACAAAAAGTTTCTTTCTCAACAATATCTAAATAAGATAAATCAAGAGAGACATCATAATCTTTATCTTTAATATCTATGGGAGAGGTGGCAAACTAAGGATCATAGGACTTCTTAGGCATAATAGTACGTCTAGCAAGGAGACTCTTAATAGCACTAGCACCATGTGTGTTTCGGCACTATTCAACAAATTCATTAGTGAGCTCTATGTAACCATCATTAATATCATAACTCTCACTAGACTCAGGTGAGCTAGCAGGTGTATTAGAGTATTCACTAGGAGTTTTGGTATTTCCTAAAGTAGCCATAGTATCATCTAGAAAAGGACCTAATGAACCACTCGCATCAAGCACAGTAGAAGTAACATCATGAGTATCAAAAGTAGTTTCAGATTCAGCAGTAGTAGCAGTGTGTGTAGCATGAGTATGTGGTGGTGGTGTGACAATCTTACTTATAACAGACGGTGAATCAAGAGCAACAGAGGTGTTTAGGACTGTACCTCTTCTTGTAGTGGATGGTAAAATAGGGAACTTTCCATCACGAGACTTCCCCATGATGAAAGGAGTAGCAGAGAACAATAATAGATCCAAGTGAACTTACAAATAAAGCTATGCTCCCCGGCAACGGCGCCAGAAAATAGTCTTGATGACCCACAAGTGTAGGGGATCGCAACAGTCTTCACGAGTAGTATTACCCAATTTATTGATTCGACAAAAGGGGAGCCAAAGAATACTTGCAAGCCTTAACAACTGAGTTGTTAGTTCAGCTGCACCTGGAAATAGTTCTTGCTCATAGAAGTTTATCAGTAGTAACAGTTTGTAGTAGCAACAACAAAGCAACAACAACAGTAACAACAACAATGGAACAGTAGCAATAGTAATAATAACGGTAATAGTAGGATTCGAGGGCGTTAGGCATAGGGATGGATGGACGGGCGTTGCATGGACGAGTCTAAACATGTAACTTCAAGAACTAGGGCATTGCAGATAAATAATAACAAGCATACAAGTGCTAAACAATCCTAGGTATGCACTCCAAATATAGTCATACGTGCTCGCAATGAGAACTTGCACAACATCTTCTGTCCAGCCAGCCCGTGGCAGTGGGGCCTCTAGGGAACTACTGGAAATTAAGGTGCTCCTTTTAATAGAGAACCGGAGCAAAGCATTAACACTCCATGAACACATGTGATCCTCACACCACATCCATCCCCTCCAGTTGTCCCAATTATTGTCACTTTGGGGCCTTTGGATCCGGACAATGATATGCGTACACAACTTGCAAATAAGATCACAAACAATACTATCATGATGATTCAATAATAAGTTCAGATCTTAGATCATGGCACTCGGGCCCTAGTGACAAGCATTAAGCACAACAAGTTGCAACAAAGTCAAATAGCACTAATAGAGATACTAGGCACTATACTCCTAACAGATCTTATTCGATTACATGATAGAACTCATCCAATCCCTACCATCCCCAAGCCTACAGCGGGGGATTACTCACTCATGGATGAGAGAAACATCGGTGGTTGATGGAGATGCGTTGGTGATGACGATGGCGATGATCATCTCCAAATTCCTCGTCCTGACAGGGTGCCAGAACGGAGTTTCTGGATCCGAATCTTGGTTTCTGGTGGCGGCGGCGGAGCGGAACTCTTTCTGGAAAACTATTGAACCCCCTCTGTTTTTAGGTCAGAAGGCAACTTATAGGCGTGGAGGAAGGACGAGGAGCTGCCTGGGGTGGCCAGACCTCCCCCAGGCGCGGGGTCAGTGGGCCCGCGCCTGGGGTGGGTCTGGGCCCCCCAGGCCTCCCCTTTGTCTCCCCTTCCGGATCCGTGGATCTTCTGGTGAGAAATAGTTTTTGGCATATTTTCCGGGATTTTTCCTGATAGTTCATTTTCTGCACAAAAACAAGACACCAAGGTAATTCTGCTAAAAACAGCGTCAGTCCGTGTTAGTTGTATCCAAATCACATAAGTTTAGAGGATAAATAATAGCAAAGTGTTCGAGAAAGTAGATACATTTTGGACGTATCATAAAGCTCTCAAGAACTTGATGGCACACTTTATTTACTTGCCCCTAATAAACTTGAACCATTGTGAACATCGAAGTTGTATATGCTTGCATCTATACGTTGGAATTAGCAGAACCGTGCTGTCACGGGGAACGTTTTCAACATTGCACTTGTACTCTGTACACAGTTGATATCGTGCTCTTTTGTCTATGGATGTCAACGGTGTGAAATAAAGAGGGAACTTGTAAGTCCATGGAGTTTGTATTCTGTGTTAGAGAAACGCCTGGGCCGCTAGCCTAAGCCATGCTTAATCATGGTGGAAACTTGTAGCATCACTATAGTGAGTCATCTATAAAGCATCCTCAATAAAAAGCTATATGCATAATAAATAAAAAGATCGCTGAGATGCTCATTGTCTGCTTTCCTTGTCATTTTGGTTATGGGAAAGCTCCTATACCATGTGCAAGGGGTACCCCGTTGGCGGTTCTCAATGATATGCAAATACTTACAATGACAAGAACTTACCTGGGCCCAAAGTTGAGTATGCATGAGGAGTGGCCCTCATATTCAAGGGACATGAGATTGCCAACTTATATTTTGTCAAGCATATACTCCATCTTTGTTCACTTTAACCTTAATCATCTCAAGATGCTTATGATAGGGGCAATGAGGGCTCAAAACTAGTAAGTACCATAATCTTTTGGAAGCTCTTTATGACTTATAATCCCTGCTACCCTCTAAGAAGGGACATTTCTCCTAGTTACCAGTTGAGTCAATAAACCTACTTCCTCTCTACCTCCAGCAAGCTTTTGAGTTGTTGTGTTTCAAGCATTCATATGGTGATTTATTCAATCATGTTCTTCATATTCCTTGTTTGCACAAAACTCTTATCTATTGAGTATTACTTTGAAAGCCTTCACTTGTGAAAAACCTTTTTGAGCAAAGAGTGCTCCTGTTTTGAAACTTCTACGAAAAGCTTTTGTGAAACTGTTTGCCACGTGTTCTCTGACCAAGAACAAGTTTGCCAAATCCAATTATGATTTATCTTTATGCATCTCTATTGTGACTGCTATACTTGGCTGCAAGCTAAGTTATATAATGGTGAGTTGTTTTCTTCTATGAGTTGTGCAATGGTAAGTGTGATGCTTCTTGTTCGTATTCTTTTATCGACACTTCACTCCATAAACTTGTGGACATGTTTACTGAGCTCAGTTTTCGCTTGGGGACAAGAGAATTCTAAGCTTGGGGGAGTTGATACGCCCAATTTGCATCACCTTTCTATATCATAATTTACCTCTATTCATTGATATTTGTCTTATTATGAGGTATTACTTATGGCTTTTCATCTGTTTGTGCATGTTGGATGATTCCTGGAGGATGGACTGCCGGAGTCTGGATTATGATGGAAAAGAAGGCGTTTCGGTGCAATTTCGCGAAGATCAGAAAAATACCAGAAAAATGTGAAACATATTATTTTACCAGAATACGAAGGAAGCCAGAAGGAGGGACGGATATGGGCCTCAGGGGGCCCACACCCCCTAGGCACGGGCCCACCTGACCCCGCGCCTAGGGCAGGTGCGGCCCACCTGCCTGGCCTCCGACTCGGCCTCTTCGCCTATATCTTCCCTACGGAACCTTAATCCTCGGGGAGCGACCATAGATAGATTTTCGTCGTCTATGGGGGGCGGAAAACACCGAGAGAGAAAGATCTCTCCGGCAGACAGATTTCTGTCGGGGGAATTCCTTCCCGGAGAGGGGAGATCGTCGCCATCAACACCGTCATCAAGCTAGGCTTCATCGGGATCATCATCATCATCAGCCACACCATCATCTCCACTAGCACCATAATCACCACTCCGTCCTGCTGTAATAATTGTGTTGTATATTGCTTTAGTTCGTTAGGGGAAACTTTCTCGGTGTTGATTACTATTGTAGTTGATGCTTGTGAGTGGAACCATTGGATTATTGTTTATGTTCAGATTGTTATCCTTTATCATATCATATTTGATCTTGATCCATATGATGTCTTGTGAGTAGTTCGTTTAGTTCTTGAGGACATGGGAGAAGTCATGTTGTTAGTAGTGAATCTGTGATGAGTTATTATTCAATGGTTTAGTATTTAAGTTGTGGTGTTATTCTTCTAGTGGTGTCATGTGAACGTCGACTACATGATACTTCACCATTTATGTGCCTAGGGGAATGCATTGTGTATTTGGCTACTAATTGTGGGGTTGCCGGAGTGACAGAAACCTGAACCCCCGTTAGGACACCTTTGCACAAGGGAGCGTAGGATCTCAGAGTTTAAGGCTGTGGTTAGATTTATATCTTAATTACTCTCCTGTAGTTACGGATGTTTGCAGGGGGTATAATCACAAGTATGTATTAGTCCTAGGAAGGGCGGTATGTTAGCACAGGTTCACCCACACAACACTTACAAACACCATAGAAGAGTACTCAGCTATTTGAAGCGAAAGCACTTGACAGAATTCCCATGTGTCCTCAAGAACGTTTGGTCCTTATAAGTATTTCCACCGGCTTGTCCATTGCTAAGAAAGGATTGGACCACTTGCTCCGTTTTTTCGTTACTTCTGTTACTTGCTCCTTGTTTTGTTTCCTTGTCAGAAAACCAGTAAAAATCTGTTTGCTAAGTATCCATAGGGATTTCCTGCTCCATACCACCGTTCAGCACCTTCTGCTCCTCGTTGGGATCGACACTCCTATTTATCGAAAGTACTACGATACACCCCATATACTTGTGGGTCATCAGTCACCACGCAAAAATCTCGTCTTCACATGTATTTGTTCAATTTCCAAGTCCATGGTGGCATCCATCCCTAGCACAACTCGGATCAAAGACATCTTAACCATCAGAGAGAATATATCATTGAAGTCAATACCCTTTTTCATACTGAAACCTTTCACATCCAATATGGTCTACTATCTTGGATGTAGGCTATGTTCTTTAGTCTTCACTCTGCGCACCCACTTGTTCTTGAGCGCTTTCTTTCCCTTTGCCAAATACACAAACTCAATGGGATTTTACCTCATCCTGCATGTATTTCGACCATTCATTCGTGTTCTCATCATACACCGCCCCTCATAGCATGAGGGCTCACCCACATCAGTCATCAACACATATTGATGTGGTGGTTACCTTGTGGAAGGTACTAGATCTCTTCCACTTCTCCTCAACTATTGCACATGTGGTGAGGAATCAAGTGAATTATTATCATCATCTTCTTCATTATATGGTTTTTCATGTCCCTCATTTATACTTCCTTGTTGCTGTGCCATCATCATCATCATCTCCCCCATGATTATCATGCATGAGAGGAGGGTTAACTAGATCCAAGTCAACCTGAGGTTTGGTGACCTTCGGCTTCTCTAGTTTCTGTAACATCCCAACATTAGAGCTTACAAATAAGCTGAACACAGATGTGTGCATTGCATCCATGCATAGAACATCTGAATAATTTTCGCGCTTTTAAATAAAAACTTGTCAAAGTGATTGAAGCTTCTCTTAACTTGATGAAATTGAAGTATATCATCAAGTTGACAGCTATAAGTTTCTATATGACCTTTGCTAAAACCTTATTTTGGGTAAAGATGATTTGATCTAAGGGTAGATCAAATGGAATAAAATTGTAACATCCCTAAAATCATGTTTTCAAATCTTTGCATATCATCCATGCATTCATAATCATTTAGGGATCAATTTCAAAGTCATTACAAAAATAGAAGCATTTGGGTGCTTGTTATTTTAGGTAAACAAGCATTGATCCAATGCTACTCTCTAGTGAGAGAATATTTGTTTCAAACCAAATGTTGTTTCTCATGAGTTGGTTGGTTGAGTTCCAAGCTTGGAAATTTTTTTTCCAAAACAAATTTTGATATTAAAACCATTCTCAAATCTTTATCGAATCTTGTGCTAAGGCACTGTTTATTTTAAAAAAAATTCAAATGAACCAAACAAGTCCAGCAAGACAACTTGGTTTTATGCCCAAATTTATGAAGGTTTCACTTTACAAAAGTCCAGAAAGATTTGGAATTCAAATGCTTTTGAATTTGTTTGAAAAGGATTCCTGAAAATCAATTTAGAAAAAGAAAAAGAATTAGAAATCAGAACTCGGCCTGGCGCCACCTTTTCAGCCCAACAGCCAAAACAGCCCACCCGGGGATTTCCTTTCCCTCTGTCTCCCACGCGCGCAACTCTACCCACCGTCGCTGACTCGCTGGCCCCACACGCCAAGTCATCATCTTCCCCAAATCCCGCGCAAGAACACGTCGTCGCTGCCGTTGTTGCCGTTGACAGCGCGACATAATTGCCATTGATTCATCAAGCGTTTCCTGCCAAGCCTCTGCCTACTTAAACCTCTCCGCACCGCGAGTCTTTCCCCTCACTCGTCACACTCTCTCCACCACCGGGCTGCCCAGAATTCAGTCTGCAAAGCCGCTGCCCGAGCAACTCCGGCCAGACATTGCGGTGAGCTCCATCCACCCCACTCTGTCTCGTTCACGCTAGCATGATTCCCTTGCTCACGCGACTCATGTCATGCCTTTGTTTTGTCTGCTCGTGACCTAGGTCGACGGATTTGACAACCACCGCAAGTGCCCGACGCCTCTCTCATCTCCGGTGAGAAATCACGGTAATCTCCGAGCGCCCCTTGCCTTCTCCTCGATACTATCATGCTCGCCATGACCTTGCGCACCTCCTGATACATCTGGTTCATGCTAGGGCGGTTCAAATCTTTGGCAACGTTAATGTCTGCAAGAACCCGACGCCGCGCACAACTCTGACGAGCCCCAGCGACCTCCACGGTGCGCCCCTATCCCTCCCACGACCACCTCGAGCACCACAGCAACCACGGGAACCCAGTAAGCATCCCCACTCCTCCCCGCGCGACCTAAATCGCCGGCAACTTCTCTGATAGAGCCGCGCCGCCGCACCACCGCCGCTGGCGCCGCCCATCTTTGGTCGCATGCTTAGCAGCCGTAGGATCTAGATCCAGCGCTCTAGATTAGATCTGGAGCGAAGCGGTAAGTAACAATCTGAGCCGTGCGTGTTAAGTTAGATCTAACGGTCCGCGAGTGTGATCCGATGCGAAATGATATCAGCCAATCAGACGCTGCCGCATGGCTAGTTCTTTGTTTTAAAAACTGAATTTAGATCTATCTGTGTTTCAAACTTGTAAAATTCATAACTTTTGATTCCCACGTTCAAATTTTGCAAAGTTTATATCTTTGGAATCAGGAGATAAAATCCTATCTGTTTATGCAATGTGTTTAATGTTTTGCATCTGTAAAAATGGTTGTTTTTGCGGAATCATTTGTAGGCTTGTTTTGAATATAGAATTGATTTGAAAAATGTTTTAAAGATCAAATAAAGTTTATTTTGAGTATCTTGGACTTGTTTATGTTTTAGTACTGTTTACTTGTCTTGTTTGGTATAGAAAAATCATCACATGACATTTGCATGCATTCATATATTTTTGTTTGTATATTTTGTTATGTGATTTTGGTGCCATTATTTTATGTGTAGATTTTGGTGCAAATAGTGATTGTGGTTGTGAAGATTGTTGCTACTCCCCAAACTACCAAGGCAAGTGGTGCTTCATGATTTTATTCCTATATTTTTCAACTATGCACTAGAAATATTTTGTATAGGACTTGCATGGATATTTTGTTAAGTATCTATATGCTATGCTTGGGAAATCCTAGTAGTTATAGAATTGTTAAGAAATTTCTCTAAGTTAAGATGTTTACCATTGCCATGCTTAGCCTAGCTAGTAGCAAGCAAGAGTGGTTATATATTCATGCTCTGTAAAATATTTCTAAGTCTTTGACTTGTGTTTTTGCTTAATAAAACAACTAAGTGAATGAAACACCTGGGTGTAATGGAAAGAATGGTTTGTGTTGAGTGGTTACACAAGGCCCATTTCTATGGTTTACCTTGTGTATCTCACTTGTGGAAAGCCACCCAGGAACAAAGGGATTTGAGATGCCAAATGTTAAGAAGCTTATAGTGCAGCCACATGGCAATATGGGCTCTGCCTGGATCATATAGGTTCCAATAACTTAGCCATTTGGACAGTTGGTGGTAGTGGGATGATAGGTTGGAACGCGTCTATTTGGTCTAAGGGAAGGCTTCTGAAAGGTCCTGTCTTGGTGAAAATCAAGTCTTGTGGGGAAAGTGCACAACCTCTGCAGATGGAAGAATCTAAGTACTTAGCCATGTCCCTGGTATTGGAAAAATTGAGCATCAAGACATGGAAGATATCAAGAATCTCCTCATCCCAATTTTCTAAGTTAAAAACTTGTGGTTGAACAAGGGTGAAGGTTCACCAATGTCTATTGGTGATTCCTTGGGAAGGTTTTGTCAAAGAAAAACTTAGTGTTTTCCACTAATAGGTAAAACCTATTTTGATCAAAGCAAGCCTAAGCTACACTTAGCCAAATGCATGTAGTATCTAGATGCCAATATTCTACTAAGGTATCACTTGGCAATACTATTCCAATGTATTGACCCACTGTGGCTGTAACTTGTGATGTTGTAGGTTATTCTGATGATGATTAGGGGTTATGAGTCTACACTCAACATGCTTGCATGTGGCACATGAAGATGAAGACTTATTTATGTTATTCTATATTTGAACTCTTGTATTAGGCCTATGGCCATGGAGTTGTAAAAGACTATGTTTGTCTCTGTAATGATATGTAATAATGACCTTTGTATCTGTGTACTTCATCTTAAACTGTGGATGCTAGCTTTGATCCAGGGACTAGCATTGCAATCATAGGGATCCTTACCTTAATAAAGGAGGGATCTTACAAAAATTAAACCCTAATACATTACTTAATGATTTATATTTGATCCTAAGGTGATCATATCATAGTATTCATTTTAATCACTCATGAAGACCAAATTATAAAAATAAAACGAATAATAATAATGTAACAACTATATCTTAATCTCATCTACTTATACCATGAGTATCACGGAAATAACTAACTTTAACTCTCTAGTGAGATTGAGTGGGAAAGAAACCAAAGTTAAGATCATTCACCATATATCTTTCTTTCCATATCAATCTTTATCATCTCTACTGAATCCTATCCTTATATTTGGTGTTCATCAATATTGAGAAATCAACTATTGATTCACCAATTCTTAACCTATCAATTCTTGATCTATCATAGCCTCCACAATATTCCTGGTAAGCTTCTGAGTATGCTGGCATCTTCCAATTCGCCGCTCGCTCGTCGTAGTTACCTACCAGCGTGAGGCAGTGTCGCGCCGCCGCGCGAGCTCGTCGCCGATCAACCTCCGATGACCAAACTTGAGCGGCGCCACCACTATTCGAATCAGAGTGCTCGTCCGCGTCCAGCAACCCACTTCCCGCGTGCCAGCATCCACCAAATCAATCGATCGAGCTTCGATCTGAGGGTGATAGTTCGTGTGACATCACGCTGATGTCATGCTTGCGTCATCCTTGACCAAGTCCACTCTGTTGACTGGTCTTTGTCCATGTGGCAGATGACGTGGCCAAGGGCCCATGTGTCAGTGTTTGTGGCTAGGTAGAGTTGCGGTATAAAAATTCTGTGCCTGTTTAGAAAATAATTAAAACAATATGAATTCAAATTAAATAAAATGATTAAATCTTGTAAATTTAATATCTTTTGTTTTATAAATCATAAAAATACATATAATATATGAAATGTTTAGAAAAATAAAATCTACAACTTAAAACTATTATTAAATATTATTATCATAATTATTTAATAATACTTTATCAAGTTTTAATACTTTGATAATTAATATTTTAATAATGGTAAATGTTAAAAATCTAAATAAAATACCAAAAATCTTAGAAAAATAAGAATTAGAGTTTAAAACTATAATCATGCATTATTATTCCTCTTAATTAAATATTTATTATTTATTAATTATTTATAAAGTAATAAACCTTATTAAAATCATATCTTATTATTTTTAAATCACAAAAATAAATGTAATATACCAAAATGATCACAAAAATAATACCTACATGTTTAAAATGCAATATTACACTTTTGAGTTAAATAAAAAGTTAAACACTCTTATAACTTGAAATTAAACCTATCTCCTTAACTAATAATTCATATTAAGGTAAATAAAACTTGTAAATAATTCTAAAAATTAACTAAATCAAGTATAATAAATAGTATTAATCTTAAATATTGATAATATGAAGTTAAAATGCTTCAAAACATTTTAATACAATTTTATTAAATTATCTTTCAACCATAAGTATAAATTATGTTATAAAAAATTTCTTATCCATTATAAAATCTCCAAGAATAATTTGTAAAGAGATAAAACCTATTCCTTTACTTTAACCACAAGTTTATAAACAAATCAAAACACTATAAGTGAATCCATAAGTAATAAATAATATTGTTTACTTATCCATAAACCTTAACCACATCTATATATAAGAAGGTAAATCCCTTTATACCATTATAATATAAATAAATCACTACTCCAATAGAAGTAATGCTATTCTTGAGTAACTTTAAAGAAACAATATAAAGTGAACAAGATACAAGTACCATAAGTAATACACCCTAAGTCTATCTACATTCTTAAAGTCACTTATAGTTTGCAAAGCTTTAAGTATAATGCTAAAAACTCTATTATATGCTTTATAGTTAACTTTGGTCTGTTATAATTAAGTTATAAAGCATCTTATTACCAAACCAACCCAGTTAAAAACCAAGATAGATAAGTCTCAAGTACTACTAATTTCATTATTTCAGTAAAGGCAATTCCTTCTAACTTAAAGACTATAACTAGAAATAACACTTCATAAGGTTAACTTAAAAACTTAAATTCTTCTGCGAAGTTGAGTAAGATTTTCTTCAAAAGTTATTCGTTTTGCCTCTTCAGAAAAACAATAACAACTAATCACAATCACTTTACTTTATACTTTACCTGTATAATAAGATTGTTAATACTTAAATTCTTTATAAGTGACATTACTTGTAAAGGAAAACTTGAAGATAAACAATTAAGATGTAAGCAACCTTGAGTAGCATTCCATACTATTTATTTTATTGTTGTATAAATACATGTTGTATTCCACACACTCATAAGCCTTAACAAGAAGCACATATACGAAACTTAATCTAAAAAGGCAACACATTTCTAGGAAACCCTTTCTAGTATCCAAATCCTAGATCAACGTTATCCTTGGGATTCGCGTTTATCAACTTGCATCACATTACTTATGCATAAAAGCATATTGCTTCTTTAAACATTAGTCCTTACCGGACCAATGATGCAGATTTCCGCAATTGGATCTTATATTGTCTTGAAGATCGTGAGTGCATAATCTTGCAATCACAAAAGGCAAGTTCACACTTGCTCATGTCCTTTGATTATTTTCTATAAAGTATTTTACAAATCCAGTGTTGTCATCACCTGCATTTGAAAAATGGTCAGAAAACACTATTTTTTTAATAATGTGATTATAGGTTATTTACCATGAGGTAATAACCTACTATAATAGTTCCAGTGGTAAAGGAACATATTACCTAGGACTTAACAACCAATGTCGCTAGTGATTATTGTGCCATATATTACGCGTTGACCATGAGATTTGGAATGGGACGGAGAAGTCAGCTGTATCTTTTCCCTCTCGCATGGAGCTGGATGTGCGGGTCGTGGCTGTTATCACTCGTAGCATGCATATTATTTATGGTAATTCATAGAGGATATGCAGCATATGGGTGGGAGCCCTCAATGTCCCACGATAGTTCTGGCATATGAACGGTCTGTACTGCCATTGCCGTAATTCAATAGGTGGGATGGCGTACACCAAGGTGACATGCGGGGTCGCGGAGAAGGTAGTGATTGGCTTGGATCTTAGTCTGGGCCTCACACCAAGGAAGTGTGAACGAACCTGCAATTCAGATGTGCAACAAAGCTAAGATCTCTCATGGGTAAAGTGACGCACCTCTGCAGAGTGTAAGAACTGTAACTTGTTACTCCCTGTTCCGGGAAGGAGCTGCGAACGCGGCGGGAAAGGAACCCCATGAAGGTTCTGGTAAACCCGTGAAGGCTGACGGACATAGCTTTTCAGAATAAAAGCAACCTTTGAAGAAATGTTTACGAAAACCTGCATTGCCGACGACCTATGGTCTGTGGTTGTAGTTATAGTGCATCAAACACTCCTTTTCTAGTTGACTTGCTGAGTACGCTCGTATTCAAAGTATCTTATTAACCCTTGCTAGGTTCTAAAGCCAGTACAGACGACGTCTACATCAAGTTATGCTCTAGGAATCATCATCAAAAGCTAAAGCTCTTCAATGGAGTCAAGAAAGTCAACATATACATCAACTCAAGTGAAGAATAAGTTGCTAATTAGATAAGAATAGAATTTCTAACCATAGAACCTACTTCTATAGAGTATTGCTATAGCAGCAATGCAAGCCAGTAGTTCAGCTACTAGTTTTATAAGTACGATAGCTATGAGTTATTTATTCCTGATTCTTCTTCATAAGAAGTTTCTTTCTCTCTCTTTAACCTAGAGTGTTCTCTGGATCTTGTGTAAAGAGTTGAGTTGTAACCTATAGTCATGTCTTGGACCTGCTATGTTTCTGTCGTACTAATATGAGGGATGTAATACTAGTGAGCGGTGTTTCATTGGTGTTATGTCAACGACTATAGTGTACTACATCATGCAGTGGTATGCTGGGTCACCGCAGTTGGTATCAGAGCATATGCTTTGACCTTAGGACTGTAGGTTGGATAGTCACTATAGGAGCCATCTTATCTAAACCAAATGCTTGTATGACTTGTGATGAGTATTCACTTGAGGATAACCTTGTCACACATAAGTCGCATGCTTAAGTCATTATTTCTTAGGAGTAGTTATTTATCTTTTCTCAAGTATAGTGCTCTTGAGTGTCTTCCGAAGGAGACATAACCCACCGAGATATGGCACGAAAGTGTAAGCCATCAATTGAAGCAGTTCTAATAGTATAGCTTAACCCTAGAATTTAAGTAAGAAAAGTAAAATCTTAGTATCAGTTGATAACCGAAGGCAACATGATGAATATCATTAGGATCAATGATTAGTAATCATGTGGGATTCACTTGAGAATTTCACGTGATGAAGTGAAATTATGATAAGACTGAATGATAGAGTCATGAGAAATAAAGTCATCATGGCTAGATTAACTCTTAAATCATAATGTACAGGTAAAACATAATAAGATCATGGTGAGATTAGCTCCGAAACCATGATGAGAGTATAAATATGATGAGTAATTAGTAAATTATCTTTAGATAGATGTAGGGGTCCCAATCTTAGATAAGATAGAGCCCTCTGTGTTTACAATGCTAGTCCCTGGATCAATAGCTAGCATCCACAGTTGAGATATAATATTACATCAAACATAGCTCATTTGGCTATTACATTACATTGCAGCGGAATAATTATAATCATGGGGTCCTTCATCTTCAAAGTGCCACAGGCAGCTGTTGGTTGTAGACTTTGTAATCCTAATCAAACAATCTTCACTAAAATCAATCAAACCTGCAACATACAAGTTACAGCCACAAAGGGTCAATACATTTGAATTGTATTGGCAAGTGATACTATGGTAATATAGTGGAGTCTATCATCTATATGCATCTGGCTAAGTGGAGTTGAGGCTTGCATTGCTCAAAATAGATTTTTCTTATCATTTTGAAAATACTAAGTTTTTTCTTGACAAAATCATTTTTCTCAATCAAAGATTTCAAGATCCTTGTACCAAGCCATCTCTCCATCAATGATTGAAGAATTCAAACAACCCTTGTTTAATCCACAAGTTTTATCTTTAGAAATTTGAATGACGAGATTCTTGATTGCTTCCATGTCTTGATGCTCAAATTGTCCTTTACCAGGGACATGGCTAAGTACTTAGATTTTACACTCTGCAGAGGTGGTGCACTTTACCCACAAGACTTGGTTTCCCAAGACAAAATCTTTCAGAAGCCTTCCCTTAGACCAAAATGGACGCGCTCCAACCTATCAAACACTACCACCCACTGTCCATATAGCTAAGTTCTTGCAACCTATATGATCATGGCAGAGCCCATATTGCCAAGTGGTTGCACTTAAAGCTTCTCAACATTTGACATCTCAAATCCCTTTGTTTCCTGGGTGGCATTCCACAAGTGAGATACACAACCCAAGTCCATGGCCTTGTGTAACCACTCAACATATCCCAATCCTTCCATTCCACCCAGGAGGTTCATTAACTTAGTTGTTTTATTAGACAAAATCACAAGCCCTCAGACTTAGAATATTTCCCATAGTGTGAATATATATTCCACCCATGTTTTATATTAGCTAGGCTAAGCTTGGTAGTAATAGGAAACTTAACTTAGAAAATCCTACTAAGGATTCATCTACTAGGTTTTCCTATAGCAAGATCTATACTTAGCAAAATCCATGCAAGTTTACTTAGCAAAATCACTAATGCATAGAGAAAGTAATGGGACAAAGAGTATGAGCATCACTTGCCTTTTTGGTAGGGAATGGTGGTTCACTTATTGATCTTTCTAGTCTCACACTTCACTACAAATCAATCAAGCAAACACAAATTCAATTCACATTCCAAACCAAAGTCAAACAAACAATTCTTCACACACACAAAGTAATGGAATCTAAGTCATGCATGGGAGCATGCACAAGATAGTTTTATTTTGCAAAGGGGTCTCTATGGGGTTTCTAAACTTTGTAAGATCCAAATTGGTCATTTACCAAAGTGGCAAAGTTATTAGCAAGAGGGTTTTGTCCAAAAACTATTTTAAATCCATTTATCATTTCATGTGGTGAAAATGTTTTTATTAAGGCAAAACTCTTATGTTGTTCACCAAATGAGTTGCTAATTTGCAAAACTTGGTGTCTTTTTAGGTCAGTAGGTTTGGTCCAAAACATTTCCTTAAAGTTTTCTTTCCATAAACATTTTTATAACAAAAACAATTCTTTTTATTTGGCTAGAAAATGACTAAGTCAAGTAATCTAACCTAAATTTTACAAAAATCATTTCTAACACCAAGGGTTGGTTCCTAGGGTCAGTAAGGTCACAACAAATCAATTTGCAAAGGTTTTACTTAAAAATTATTTTCAATAAATAAATTACATTTCTATTTGACTAGAAATGGTTTTTAAATTAAAGAATCATTTCTTAATTTCTCCAAATATATTTTTGTGTCCACAAAGTGTTTCCTAGGGTCAGTAGGTTCAAATCAGTCCAATTGCCAAAGATTTTAACTCTAAATTCAATTTAAAACAATTTTTATATTCTTAACAAGCATACAAATGTTTCTGCAATTTCAAACAAGCTAACAGTTACTATTTGCTAAACTAAGGGCATGGTTGGCTAGGGTTTGTTCTCCTGAATCCATTGATATAAAATTTGCCCAATTTGGACGTGTGGATCAAAAGTTATAAGGGTTTGAAAATTACAAACAAATCTGTTTTCAATTTCTGTTTTTAAACAGACAGGTGACACGCGGCGCACCGTGATTGGTCGGTACCGGTTCGTGTGGATCGCACAGCTGCAGACCGTTGGATTAAAAGGAATCTGTGCGGCTCTGATCAACGCATACCCTTTCGACCTAATCTAATCTCAACCACTGGATGACAATCTAACGACGCATAGCCGCTTGACCAGCAACTGGCGGCGCTGCGCGGCGGCGACTGGTGGCGCGGCTCTGCTCGCGACGGTTCCGGTGATACAGGGAGCTAGAGGAGGAGTGGGGTGGCTCACCGTGCTCGTAGACGCCTGGGGAAGCTCAACGTGGCAGTATCTCATCGAGGGGCGTACGGGAGCGAGGTGGATTGCTCGCCGGAGTTCCTGCTGGCGTCGGTTGCGCGTGGCTGTGGTCGAGGGCGAGGCTGCAGTGCATGCCGAAGCAAGGTAGAGGGTGCGTTAGACGCGCATGGTACTAAGGAGCATGCGAGCATCACTGAATGTCATCGGGGAGGTCCGAGCTTACCAGGAAGACTCGCCGGAGTTGTAGTAGACGCGGTGGTGCTCAGAAGTGGTCAGAGTCGACGGTCTGGGGCGCCCGCAGGTGAATGGGTGGTATGGGCAGATGCGCCTGTGAGTGGGGAATGTTCCTGCGTGCTTGGGAAGGCAAGGAGTGGCAGGACACGGCTGGAATTCTCGCCGGAGCGTCGTCGGAGTCAGTGACGGTTTTGGGGACGATTGGAGCAGCCTGGTGGCTCTCAGGTGGTTCTGGTTTGGGGGAAAGGAAGTGTAAAGCATGGCGTTTAACACCGCGTGGTTGCTGGACTGAATCAATGCGGCAGTTAAACGAATTTAATCGGGAATTGACTGACAGGGAACGGCAGCGCTGTCTGAGGAAGAACAGGTCGCGGTGAAGACGATGGCTAGCGAAGTGGGACCGTTGCGTCAGTGGGAAAAGGAGAGGAAATGGGGTCCAGTGTCCAGTGACTGTGCGGGTTGTTTCTGCGGTAAAGAAAACGCTTCGGGGGCGTGGGAACAGGTGGGCTGGACTGGGTTGTTGGGCCAGATTGTTGGGCTGGGTCTTTGCACTATTTTTTTTCTGTCTGATTCTTTTTCCTTTTCTATTTCTATTTTCCTGTTTTGAAATTCAAACAACCAAACACATTCAAAATGATTCAAACAATTATCAAGCTTTTTAAATATGAATTTGGTTCTGTTTATCAATAGAAACCAAATAAAATAATTTTTATTCTTTTTAAGACCATTCATTAATTAAATAAAATGGTTCATTAGTTATTTAATAAAATAGGGTTTGATTTAATTAATAGAATCTTCATTTGAAATCCAAATACTTTAAAACCCAAATCAGTAGGTATCATTTGGGAGTAAATAATACTTGGATACTTGTTTCAAACAAAATATTATTTTACTTTAGGGTCCAATATTAGTTAAATAAAATGGGCCAAGGTTTATTAATCAAATAGGATTTGATTTTATTAATAAAATCTTTATTTTAAACCTAAATATTTTCAAAACCAAATCAGTGGGTTTTATTTGGGAAATATAGAATACTTGGGGATTTGTTTTTAAAATAAAATAACATCTTATTTTAGGGTCCAATATTAGTTAAATATAATAGCCTTTCATTAATATTTCAAATAGGTTTTATTTTATTGAGATATTTATTTTGAATCTAAAATAAAGACAAAACATTTTAGTAGATTTTATTTGTGAATATCAAATATTTGGAAAACTTATTTTAAATATTTTAATAAGTTTTGATGTTTCAATTAAATTGGTAAAACCTTTTTATTTAAATAAAGTTGGATATTAAATCCTTATTATTTTATTTGAACAATCCTTTATTATTTTTAAATAAACCTTTATTATATTGTTTAAAATAAAATGTTTTAATTTCCAAAGCTTGTCCAATGTTTAATTTGGCTTTATAAAATATTCTTTATTTATAAACTTCTATTTCATTTGAAAACAAATCTTCTCATTTAATTGTTTCAAAATAATATTTCCAAATGTTTTTTTTCCTTTTATTAAATGTTTATCTTTTTAAATCCCTTTAGGTTTATTTTAATTCAAATGGGTTTGAAGTTCCAATTGAATTCAATAAGTTTCTTCTGGCTCTGAAAATCAAACAAAGTTTTATTTTGTTCATTTATTTTCACATTACAAGATTTGGAAAATCTTGGGATGTGACAATAGAGTAAGAAGATAACTTTGTAGAATCATGATTGAAGGCAAAGGTGTCATAAAATAGTGATAACCTTCAATCTTAGGGGTTCAAAAGAATCTTATTAGTTATTTAGAGAAATCATGTGAGGATAATTTATTAATAAAGGAAAGATGGTTATAGCTAGTCATTCTAGAGGTGAGACAAACGTTTAGTCAAAACCAAATTTGAGACCACTTTGCTTAAGATTATCCTATTGGAATTGAGCAATTTGGGTAAATTAAGAAACAAAGAATAGTTTGACCCTATGTGCTAAGTATCACGATGTAAACCTATACGAGGAGGTGTCATATACTACACAACTAAGCCGAAATTCTAGAGATATTATACTCAACTACTATATTCCGGGCTTAGAATATTGTGTGTTATATGTACCACATTTGGATTTATTTGTTTTTCTTGGATCTTCTTGATTGACTAGATCTGTACATGAAGTTTGACTTGGTGTGAAAATGCATGTTGCAACATGCAGTTACTACTTGATGTTATAGATCTAGATAGGAATGGGAATTCGTGTAAGGGAGTGACGAGTTCCGAAGATCAATATGAAGACTTACTTTAAGGGTAAAGCCAAATATAAGTAGTATCAACGCAATTTGAAGGATGGATCAAGCTCAGATCATTCCTAATCAGCAGTAAGAAGGAAGATTAGTGTAGAAGATGTATGGAGCAACAAGAAGTAATGAACTTAAAGTTCATTTAATGTAGGTAAGTTGCTAAGAAGTTAATAAAGTAAGTTGTACCAAGTTCATGGTAGTATCATGAATAAGTACAAAGAAGAAGTTTTGGAATCCAAAATGGTATTCAAGCTCTGACAATTCAGAGAGAATGCTAGAAGTATGTCAGAAACCGTAGGGTAATAATTACAACCTAGAATGATCCGCAGCTGGTATTTGATCCATGGTGGTAATTAATCCATAGTTGGTATCTTGTCCGCAGCTGGTAATTGGTTGACATAGTTAACCAGATCATCTTAATGGTTGCATAAAGAGCATAAAACTTGGCCTAAACCAAGTAAGGCCTAAAGGAGTATAAAATATTAAGCGACAGATTTCTAAAACGCTTCGCGAAGTCAGGTGTATCAAAGCGAAAATGTCCGAATAGTAAGTAAGACAAATAATGCTGAAAGATTTACTGCGGAGATCCAGAATTGTGTGGATACACCGTACAATCTTTCATAAGACCCTAACTAGGCAGAGTAAAAGCTGGATAGGGGCCAATATTCTATTTATAAAATCAAGAAATACTTTATAAGGCAGTTTAGAGACCATTAGTAAAACCTAAGGGGGAGAGTAAACAATTGGTGGAAGTATTGTTATCTGACTTTCCAAGTAAAGGTTGGAGAGGAAATACTAACCTATGCCAACATTAAGCCTTATTTTCATAATGTTAAAAGAAAGTCATAATTATAGAAGTACTCAAGATAGTAACAAAAGAAATTCTAAATCTTGATAAGGTAACATCTTGAAGTAATAAAACAGAATAGTCTTAACAGACCAATTCTAAAGGAAACAACTCTTAAGTAATCCTTGAGAGGGAATAAAGCACATCCAATTGGATAAGTATAGAGGAACAAGAAATTCCAATGGGTATGGACTAAATGAGTTCACATGCAATCTTGGAAGGATTACCAACTTCAGACATACAATGGTAAAACAAAGATTAGTCTTTTGACTATAACTATTGGCTAGTAGAAATTTAAAACCTGTTTTAGTGAGACTTCCTAGACCTTACATAATATAGTAGGAAAGTTTGATGATCAAGTAAAAAGGTTGGATTAGGATACTTAATCAGGGAAATCAACTAAAGAAGAGACCCCAGATTGAGGACTTAATAATAATGACATATCTCTAAGGGAGTAAAGTAAAAGGAACTTTGGAGTAGTGGATACAACAAGTTGAAGATTGCCAAGTATGGTCAGAATTCAAGGAAAAGATTTGGATATGGGATATTACAATTATTCCCATTAAGTTTAACATGGAGTTAAGACATATCGTAATCATTGCAAGACAATTCATTACTCCGAAACATGAGAGTGCGAACTTCGAGGACGAAGTTTATTTTAAGGGGGAGAGTCTGTAACATCCCAGCATTAGAGCTTAGAAATAAGCTGAACACAGATGTGTGCATTGCATCCATGCATAGAAAATCTGAATAATTTTCGCCCTTTTAAATAAAAACTTGTCAAAGTGATTGAAGCTTCTCTTAACTTGATGGAATTGAAGTAGATCATCAAGTTGACTGCTATAAGTTTCTATATGACCTTTGCTAAAACCTTATTTTGGGTAAACATGATTTGATCTAAGGGTAGATCAAATGAAATAAAATTAAACCCGAATACATTACTTAATGATTTATATTTGATCCTGAGGTGATCATATCATAGTATTCATTATAATCACTCATGAATACCAAATCATAAAAATAAAACGAATAATAATATGTAACAACTATATCTTAATCTCATCTACTTATACCATGAGTATCACGGAAATACCTAACTTTAACTCTCTAGTGAGATTGAGTAGGAAAGAAACCAAAGTTAAGATCATTCACCATATATCTTTCTTTCCATATCAATATTTATCATCTCTACTGAATCCTATCCTTATATTTGTTGTTCATCGGTATTGAGAAATCAACTATTGATCCACCAATTCTTAACCTATCAATTCTTGATCTATCAACTCTTGTCCTTATTATAGCATTCACCTAAGGCTTATAAAGAAAGAAGTCAGAAGAGGTAAACAGTGATGCTAGTTTTAGATGTTATCTATAGGATGGGAGTGATTGGAGGAAATTAAATCAATAGGGTAGCAAAGAAGATTACAAGGATGAAGTCTGAAGATACTTACCAGGAGTAGTACTATTGGATCAAGTAGGTATAGTCAATGAATTATATCTCTTAATCCAATAGAGCTAAACATAAGATAAGTAGAATACAACTGTAGTGTTGTATTGAAGAAGCCTTGTTTAGTCAACTAGAAACTTGAACCATAAAGGATTAAAGGATCATCATGATCATGCCTTACTCACCAATATTGAATGCTTATATCATGAATAAGTGACATTGGTGGATAAAACCTGATTAAACCATAGTTTAGAAATATTATCCTAGACTAGTCATTACAAGTCACATTAATATAATGTGAGGTTGGAGTGTTAGATACTGGAGACAAGTAGAGACAAGTTAGTATGATTAAGATGATGATAGAGCAACATTGGATTAAAGTAGTAGTATTTTCGTCTTTGGAAATACTAAGCACTTGAGGTGAAATGAGATTTGATGCATACATTTATTGAAGTGGTATTAGTGAAGGATGATTAAGGAAGAGTATGATTGGAGTTAGAAGTAACCACTTGTTGGATTGGGACATTATCAGCAATAAAGTAGTTGATATAGCCAAGTATAGATATAAAGGATTATGAAAGGCTTTGATGACAAGCTCATTGGATTTATAAATGGCTTTAGAAGCATAAAAGGTGGATAAGAATATTCTCGGGAAACAAAGCTCATCATGTTAACACGTGATGATGGATATAGAGAAGTAATATATCTAGGAAAGGAATTCCTTAATCAGAAGCTTAGAATTTTGAAGTATGGAATATAGGAATCCTTGTTAAACATTAAACCCTAAATCCAAGACCAAACCTAGTATCCACTTACTATGGTTGATCTATCATCTTGTTTCCATAATGCTTTATAGAAATATTTTTCCATAGAAAATCAATTAAGCACATCTTTATCATTTCTAATTATCATCATAGGTGCTTAGGAACCATCTTTGTCAATTCTTTCTCATAATATAGCCCAGAAAACAATTCTACTACTTTACTTTAAATGGTGATGTTATTAAAATCATAATCATAAAGACAATGTGATGAACCATTAATCTTTATTCACATCAACAAAAGAAGGTAAGTATAGTAAGTACCTTAAACCCTAGGATGAGTAATTACAATTCAGAATTCTAAGCTTATTAATAAGTTTTCTCGTCAACATCTCATAAATATTCTATATAGAATCATAAGACAAGATCTTTAATTCATTTCTCTAACCACTTATCCCATATGAGCATGGAATAAGTGGGGATCAAATAGTATAAACCATTCTATCTTATATTTTGTGATTAAATACATATAGATAAACCCTATGGATATTATTAAACATTTAAAAACTTAACTACTCCAAATAAAGGTGAAAACAATGTTATAGGAAAGAATATATACAATGGAAATAATAAAATAAAATAAAATATCACAATACATAATAAAAGTTCAAAAATTGATTTTTAATAACTTTATTGCTGCTGCAATTATTTAGCTAATAATTTTCTATGGGAAATATTAAAATAATTGAGTATTATTCAAATCTGAAAAGAAAATGAAATACAAAGCAGAAAACGGGAAAAAGAATAAAAGAACTAGCTCAGTCCAGAAAGTGGCCCATGGCCCATTTCCTCTTCGCCTATTCACCGCTCGCGAGTTGCAGTCAAACCTCTCCGCTCACTTCACTGCAGCCCAGCAACATCCCAAGACCAGCCCAGTCTGCCTTCCTCTCTGACCGACTAGTGGACCGACAAAGGACTGCGGGTTGAGTCTAGATTTTTAATAGGGGGTTTTCTGCGAAAGTACCATCGTCTTCCTCGTGCGTCACAAGCACCTCGCTGGAGGGGTTAGCCGCCGCCCGATGCCACCATCGTCGTCGTCAGCCGGGCGTCGCGATTCCCGCCACCGTCCTAGAAAACGATAAGAAGGCCATGGCTACACCTCTACTCGATCTCATCCTCTCTCACTCGCCACTCTCTCCCTCTTCCCCTCTCACTGAAACCCTAGCCACCGGAGTTTTTCATTGTCGTCGTCAGAGCCCTCCCCGAGACCAACTGTTGATGCAGCAAGCTCCACCGGGGTGGACACTGTCTAGGTGTGGAAGGAATCGAGCTAGAAGGTCGTAATCGTGCGCATCCACCTTCTCCGACCGCCGCTCGCCGTCGACCATGGCGACGTTGTCCGAGCTCGCCTCCCCTCACCATAGCCTCCACAAGATTCCTGGTAAGCTTCTGAGTATGCTGGCATCTTCCAATTCTTCGCTCGCTCGTCGTAGTTACCTACCCGCGTGAGGCAGTGTCGCGCTGCCGCGCGAGCTCGTCGCCGATCAACCTCCGATGACCAAACTTGACCGGTGCCGCCACTATTCGACTCAGCGTGCTCGTCCGCGTCCAGCAACCCACTTCCCGCATGCCAGCATCCACCAAATCAATCGATCGAGCTTCGATCTGAGGGTGATAGTTCGTGTGACGTCACGCGGATGTCATGCTTGCGTCATCCTTGACCAAGTCCACTCTGTTGACTGGTCTTTGTCCATGTGGCAGATGACGTGGCCTATGGCCCATGGGTCAGTGTTTGTGGCTAGGTAGAGTTGCGGTATAAAAAGTCTGTGCCTGTTTAGAGAATAATTAAAACAATATGAATTCAAATTTCAAATATTCCAGAAATTAAATAAAATGATTAAATCTTGTAAATTTAATATCTTTTGTTTATAAATCAGAAAAATACATATAATTATGAAAATGTTTAGAAAAATAAAATCTACAACTTAAAACTATTATTAAATATTATTATCATAATTATTTAAATAAATATTATTTAATAAATACTTTATCAAGTTTTAATACTTTGATAATTAATATTTCAATAATGGTAAATGTTAAAAATCTAAATAAAATACCAAAAATCTTAGAAAAATAAGAATTAGAGTTTAAAACTATAATCATGCATTATTATTCCTCTTAATTAAATATTTATTATTTATTAAATATTTATAAAGTAATAAACCTTATTAAAATCATATCTTATAATTTTTAAATCACAAAAATAAATGTAATATACCAAAATGATCACAAAAATAATACCTACATGTTTAAAATGTAATATTCCACTTTTGAGTTAAATAAAAAGTTAAACACTGTTATAACTTGAAATTAAACCTATCTCCTTAACTAATAATTCATATTAAGGTAAATAAAACTTGTAAATAATTCTAAAAATTAACTAAATTAAGTATAATAAATATTATTAATCTTAAATATTGATAATAGGAAGTTAAAATGCTTCAAAACATTTTAGTACAATTTTATTAAATTATCTTTCAACCATAAGTATAAATTATGTTATTAAAAAATTCTTATCCATTATAAAATCTCCAAGAATAATTTGTAAAGAGATAAAACCTATTCCTTTACTTTAACCACAAGTTTATAAACAAATCAAAACACTATAAGTGAATCCATCAGTAATAAATAATATTGATTACTTATCCATAAACCTTAACCACATCTATATATAAGAAGGTAAATCCCTTTATACCATTATAATATAAATAAATCACTACTCCAATAGAAGTAATGCTATTCTTGAGTAACTTTAAAGAAACAATATAAAGTGAACAAGATACAAGTACCATAAGTAATACACCCTAAGTATATCTACATTCTTAAAGTCACTTATAGTTTTCAAAGCTTTAAGTATAATGCTAAAAACTCTATTATATGATTTATAGTTAACTTTGGTCTATTATAATTAAGTTATAAAGCATCTTATTACCAAACCAACCCAGTTAAAAACCAAGATAGATAAGTCTCAAGTACTACTAATTTCATTATTTTAGTAAAGGCAATTCCTTCTAACTTAAAGACTATAACTAGAAATAAAACTTCATAAGGTTAACTTTAAAAACTTAAATGCTTCTGCTAAGTTGAGTAAGATTTTCTTCAAAAGTTATTCGTTTTGCCACTTCAGAAAAACAATAACAACTAATCACAATCACTTTACTTTATACTTTACCTGTATAATAAGATTGTTAATACTTAAATTCTTTATAAGTGACATTACTTGTAAAGTAAAACTTGAAGATAAACAATTAAGATGTAAGCAACCTTGAGTAGCATTCCATACTATGTATTTTATTGTTGTATAAATACATGTTGTATTCCACACACTCATAAGCCTTAACAAGAAGCACATATATGAAACTTAATCTAAAAAGGCAACAAATTTCTAGGAAACCCTTTCCAGTATCCAAATCCTAGATCAACGCTATCCTTGGGATTCGCGTTTATCAACTTGCATCACATTACTTATGCATAAAAGCATCTTGCTTCTTTAAACATTAGTCCTTACCGGACCAATGATGCAGATTTCCGCAATTGGATCTTATATTGTCTTGAAGACCGTGAGTGCATAATCTTGCAATCAAAAAAGGCAAGTTCACACTTGCTCATGTCCTTTGATTATTTTCTATAAAGTATTTTACAAATCCAGTGTTGTCTTCACCTGCATTTGAAAAATGGTCAGAAAACACTATTTTCTTAATAATGTGATTATAGGTTATTTACCATGAGGTAATAACCTACTATAATAGTTCCAGTGGTAAAGGAACATATTACCTAGGACTTAACAACCAATGTCGCTAGTGATTCTTGCGCCGTATATTACGCGTTGACCATGAATTTGGAATGGGACGAAGAAGTCAGCTGTATCTTTTGCCTCTCGCATGGAGCTGGATGTGCGGGTCGTGGCTGTTATCACTTGTAGCGTGCATATTATTTATGGTATTTCGTAGAGGATATGCAACATATGGGTGGGAGCCCTCAGTGTCCCACGATAGTTCCGGCATCTGAACAGTTTGTACTGCCTCCGTAATTCAATAGGTGGGCTGGCGTACACCAAGGAGACATGCGGGGTCACGGAGAAGGCAGTGATTGGCTTGGATCTTAGTCTGGGCCTCACACCAAGGAAGTGTGAACGAACCTGCAATTCGGATGTGCAACAAAGCTAAGATCTCTCATGGGTAAAGTGACGCACCTCTGTAGAGTGTAAGAACTGTAACTTGTTACTCCCTGTTCTGGGAAGGAGCTGCGAACGTGGCGGGAAAGGAACCCCATGAAGGTTCTGGTAAACCCGTGAAGGCTGACGGACAAAGCTTTTCAGAATAAAAGCAACCTTTGAAGAAATGTTTACGAAAACCTGCATTGCCTACGACCTATGGTCTATGGTTGTAGTTATAGTGCATCAAACACTCCTTTTCTATTGGACTTGCTGAGTACGCTCGTACTCAAAGTATCTTCTTAAACCTTGCTAGGTTCTAAAGCCAGTACATACGACGTCTACATCAAGTTATGCTCCAGGAATCATCATCAAAAGTTAAAGCTCTTCAATGGAGTCAAGAAAGTCAACATATACATCAACTCAAGTGAAGAATAAGTTGCTAATTAGATAAGAATAGAATTTCTAACCATAGAACCTACTTCTGTAGAGTATTGCTATAGCAGCAATCCAAGCCAGTAGTTCAGCTACTAGTTTTATAAGTACGGTAGCTATGAGTTATTTATTCCTGATTCTTCTTCGTAAGAAGTTTCTTTCTCTCTCTTTAACCTAGAGTGTTCTCTGGATCTTGTGTAAAGAGTTGAGTTGTAACCTATAGTCATGTCTTGGACCTGCTATGTTTCTGTTATACTACTCTGAGGGATGTAATACTAGTGAACGGTGTTTCATTGGTGTTATGTCAACGACTATAGTGTACTACATCATGCAGTGGTATGCTGGGTCACCGCAGTTTCCCAATATCTTGTTGTTTCATTTTCAATGAAAAACACATAGCAACTTTTACATGTCTTCTTCATGATTGGATCCCACAATCTATATCCAAATTCATCACTTATACTATTGAAGTAGATGCACTGCGTTTTCTTGCTATCAAGCTTGAATCTCTTGTCCCTCGGGACGTGCACAAATGCCTTGCACCTAGAGACTTTCACGTGCTTTTATGTCAATTCCTTCCATGACAAACTTCCTGATGATATCACATACAAGAGGAATAAAGGGAAAATGTTTAGTACATACATAGTATGATTCAAAGCTTGAGCCCAAAAGGAATTAGGTAACTTTGCATGAGAGAGTATAGTTCTCCCCTCTCGGTGAGAGTCTTGTTCATTCTCTGTGTAAGTCCATTGAGCTGGGGTTTATTTAGTGGAGCCTTTATCAAACCTAATGCCAAACTTGCTGGAACACCTCTCAAAGGGACCCCGGTATTCACCTCCATTTTCTAATATCATGTAGTTCAATTCCGTACCAGTTTCCCTCTCAACCTTAGCATGTAATTCCTTGAAGACATTAAGCACCTGCCACTTGTTTTTCAACACATACAGAATTTTTTGTGTGGAATGGTCATCAATGAATGTCAAAAATTATAATGACCACCAAGGGATTTTTTGGTCATGGAGCAAACATCAGTGTGCACAATGCCAAGAATGTTGTCCGTACAATGCGGCGGACATGTATCAAATGCAACTCTATGTTGTTTTCCATCAAAACAATTCACAGGGTATCAAGGTTATACCATTCAAATCAGGGAGGTAGTCCTCGCGAACAAGAGCCTGCATTGCCCTTCTCATTCATATACCTAAGCCTCTTGTTCCATAACTCAACTGAAGTGTCATTATCAGCGATGTTCAGAACATCATTCCATATCTTGGGTGTAGTCTCATAGAGACAACCCTAGTTTCTCGAGACACAATCAAAGCCTTTGGTGAGTTTCCATTTTGCATCACCAAAATAACTTCCATGGAAAATTTTATCGAGCTTTCCAACTAACAATAAATTCATTCGTATGTCAAGAACATGCCTCACATCATTATGCATCAACATGCAACATGTTTCTGTCCCAATGCATATATTGCCCTTGCCAACAATAGTCGATGAACCAATATTAACCATCCTCACCTGGCCAATAATGCCACTAGTATATGAAGTGAAATACTCCTTGTGTGATGTAATATGGAAGGACGCACCTAAATCCACTACCCAACTCATGTCATCATCACGAACAACACTATAGCATTCTTCATCTTCAATGACTAGGTAATTTTCACCTTGCTCACATTCTACAACCATTAGGGATGTAAATGGTACGGATAATTTCCGCTCAGAATCCGCATCCGCGTCCGTTTTGAGGATATGGTATGCCTTTTTAGATATCCGGCGGATATGGATGCGGATGCGAATATTTGTCGAGCGGATATCCGATGGATATGGTAGCAGATATGGTATTGATGATATCCGACAGATAAGGATAATCCGACATTTTATGCGGATTATCTGAGGTACTAAAATAGAATAATCCGATATATTTACCATAATCACAATATCTAGACAATCTAGTTAGTTTATCGGCTAGTTATACATGCTACATATGCATGCTATTACCAATCTTGCACTTTTATACTATTGATATCTAGTGTTGCATGTTTTCTTGTAATTTCTTTTGCATAAAATAAATAAATTTTTATTTTTCTGTGTGTATTTGTTCAATTATCCTTTTCTGATTCGGGTCCGCTCCGAATCCGCCCCATATCCGCAATCCGATATAATCCACATACGCATCATAAGAGGAGGCATCACCCTTTTCCTTTCTGGCTTCTTCATTCAACATGTTATTCTTCATCATCTCCAACATTAGCTTCCTATCCGGAGCTAAATTGCTAACTAACACAACAAGTGTGTTCCAACTATTAGACATGGAACTCATTAGCAACAATGCTTGCACCTCATCCTCAATGTTGATCTTCATGGAGGAGAGTTGATTTATATGGCATTGGAAGAAATTCAAGTGTTTAGTCACACTGCTACCATCTCGGTACTCAAGCTTTTAAAGTCTTTGATTACTAAGGCCTTATTCATAGTTGTCTTTCTCTCATACATTGACTTCAACTTCTACCACATCCTATACACATTTGTGTGGTTTGCAACATGGTGGAATATATTGTGGTTGATGTACAATCAAATCATACCTACCGCCTTTCGGTTCAGCTCTCTCCATTCTTCTTCTGTGATACCGGTCGGTATTTTCTCTTTCACAATTGGCTCATACGAATCCTTGCAATAAAGGATGTCTTCCATCACGAGCTTCCATAATGATTAATTGGAAGAATCAAGTTTTATCATGCCGCTCCTGGTGGCGGCTTCTGCTTCCAAAGCCATTGCAAGGTAGAAAAAACCTGTGAGCAAAACTTTAGCTTTGATACCACTATGTTGCAGAATTTTCACACACAAACATGATCTGAAATACGCAGCAAACTAAGATTTAATATTCAGCACCACTCATGTACTAAATCCATGGATCGTTGCACAATCACAGAAAAATAAGCATCAAAATATGTGAAGAAACGGTTCTACCCCAACTGAGGATAAGTGATGGGTGTTCTCAACACATAGGTAGCTGATGATTTCTGTAGGTAGGTAGGACAAGTCCTATGTGCTCTCAACATATAGGTGCAACATCAAGAAAATCAACACATAGAGAAACCAATTCTTTTTACGTGCAAACCTCTCAACTTGAGAGGGAAACCATGGGCCAAAGCCACCCAAATATTCTTCCACTACTATCAAATAGGAATACCATTTTTCTTCTCTAGAGAGCAGTAGAGGATCTCATACATCAAGATACACACAGATCTTGGATGCCAACAACAAGATGTTGGGTACAAGAGCTAGGAATTGGAACAATCTCACCAAATATGGTGGAACCACAACTTGAAGAAGATAAGATAGTCGATCTAGACGTCATGACCTTGTGGGCATAGCCCGCTGCTTGATTTAGCTTCTTTGTTCAAGTTCTCCTATTTTCCTTCTCTCTTGATTTTCTTCTCTAATGGAGGTTATCCTGGATTTTCTTCACCACTCCTAGTGGTGGCTGGATGGGAGGCTTATCATCGCCATTTCCTTATGTACAATCTCCAAAATTACCCTCGGTCATAATCCTAAAGTTTGGTGGTTTTTGCACCTATTTGGGCCGTCTAAAAGGCTTCATAAGGACATCTCATCAAGCTCACATGAGAAGGATACCCAGCAATCATCTTATCAAAAGAGAAAACCTCACATTGGTTTGAAAGTGACCCATAGACACCTCTTTGGGGCTGACTGCATATAGTTAGCATCCCGTACTAATGGTACTAATTTCTTACTGGTTAAGATAGTTCACCGTGAAAATCTTCCACAGTCATTAGTCATCACTAAAACATTGGGTCATTGTCTTGCACTAAGGTGATATATGTTCTCCCAATCATCCCATAATAGTTGATATGTAACATATGATGAAAAGTAACGTCCCTACTTCTATACCTTAATCTTCAAGTAAATGACATCTTAACTCTTAAGTGATTAGTCGCGTGATGCATGATCAGTACGAAATTGGCCACTCGTGCATACCGACCTCGCTTTTGCCTAACTCCCCATTGATCTACTAGCAGTATATATGCACATATAGGTGGCATATATACGTCACACTCCTATAAGTCCATGGACAACAGCACGTCTTGTGCCGATCTAGTTCACGCATACAGAGTTAAGCAATGTATATCTAGGGATTAATTAAGCTACCTACATACTGACCATACATATGTGGAGAAGTGTTGCATTTGCGACCTCTATATGCAACATGACTTGACATGAACCAAACTAGCTAATAGCTGAGAGCCTGGAATGCAGAAGGTAGTAATACAATAGTGTGGTTTCTATCGATTTGAATTATGTCACTACCCATTGGTAAATTTTGTTGCACCTGTTCTTTTTGAGACCTCAAATGCTGCGTTCCGGAGAATCTCTGCAGCCCCGGTTGTCTTCCTCGTGGGCTAAACAAAAATCTGTCCCAACTAGCAAATTTTCCTGGAGGATAGAATGAGCACCAACCTAGAGGAAAGGCATTGAGAATGCAGGTACTACTGAACAATCTTTCTTGCTCTCTCCTGTCATGTACGATGCCAATAGGACATGAGGGGACAACAGGACATAAGCTGAAACAGTGTCATCCACCTACAAGATCTTCATCTTAGATCGATACACAAAGGCATGAGCCATAACTTGCAAAAACACAAAACGAAACTTTCTGGCCGTCCAGTCAGGAGGCAGCAGCATCATTCAGTCGATCGGCAAAGCTATGTGGAGTTACGCAAGTGGTAGCTTTCCATATTCTCTGATCCTACAATTGGGATGCACGACCGGCCGGGCTGTGTCTGTGTGGTGCTCCTGGATTCAGACATGACAGTAATCGATCGGCTGCTAGATTTGGTGCCGCACATAGCGAGCCAGCTAGTAGCTACCAAGCTAGGCTCTCGCAGATTAAAAGAAAAGGAAAAAGAAGAAGCAGCAGCTGGCAAAGCTAGGCAGAGATTGTGCTTTCTCTGATGGGTACGGCCACAGTTTTGCCTAGGCCTTGAGAGAGAAACAAAAATGAACTCCATGTTGTCTGTTTGCATTTCTCTTGTTGCAAAAGATCTGTTCCTGAGCTGAGCTAGTGCTCGATCTGCTTGCGCCAGGGTAGGTCTGCGTGCCACTGGTTTGTATGACTACGGACGGAATCTGAACTTCTGCCACTTAATTCCAACTTCTAAGTTAAGCTCCATTTCTTCTTCATATATAAAAATTAGGCCCCATTTCAGCTGGTCTGTTTTTCTTGAGATCTGTATGGGCCTGTTTTGTTTTTTGAGGGTCTTTATAAGCAGAATGTTGGTTCAATTTCCGGAACAGACCAGAGACTAAGATACTTCAAAGTACTAACACATCGTCCCAAAGTTACGTCGATCTACCTAGAAGTTTCTCTGGGTTCAGTTAATCAAGAAAGCTACCCTGGAAATTCATTGCTCCTGGGTGCAAAAATATGATTTTTCCACATAGAACTTCTTTTTTCTAATAACATTTAGCCATGCAAATATCTGAGTCTTTATGTAACTGTAAAATTCCATCAATTGTTTTTCAGTTTTGTGTCCTGTGTGAAAGAAAATGATTTAGTGCTTATAAATTTGCTTTATTAGAGCTTCCATTTTTGTTCTCTCAGGACGCAAATGTGCTCATTTTAAGAAAGTTATGTAAACACACATGCAACATCGGTCTATATTTATATTTATATATACCTATATTTTTAAATTATATATTTTCTAGTTACTTTTGGTTTTCCATATTTGAAGCATATATTACCCCTCTTTCGCTTTATAAGACCCGGCTGTATTCCTATATCGTCAATTTGTCCTGCAAAATATAAATCAAATGGTAAAATTGGAAACATATCGAATATAAATCAAATGGTATACTTTTTGTTGCATATAACTCATGTCTTATTGCACAAATTGATAATCTTGTATTACCTGTGAGGCCACATAAACTGAAATGATAAACTATTTCTTACAAATTTACTGTTGACATTATGAGCACTTGCTCCCGGACCATTTTTCCGCACTCAAGGCTACTCCCTCTATTTTGCTACTAAGAGATCTCATTGATATATCTAGTTCGTTTAGATAGCCCACGTTTTTTCCCAAAACGATCGGTTCGCCCACGTTAAGGTAGCTAAAGTCGATACCTATAAGCAAAAGTGCTAATCATGCCGCATTACACAAAGGTGACATAAAAGCATCGGTGTACTTTGCACCTAATGTGTAGCTAGCTACAAAGAAAAGAAAAACGAGATATGCACAACTTGAGCGCTCGGCGCCAAATCACAGGTTGTGCCAAGCGTGTGGCTCTTGCGGCGTCAGCTTGTCAGCATCCAGCACCTTGCTAAAACAGCGGGCATTTGTAATAACGACTATATTACGGGACGGAGGGAGTACCAACAACATTCACAACTAAAAATGATAATGCAGCCGAACAAATCCGAATTGCTAGATCCATAGGCTAAACTATGCACTTCTCTCTCACCATCTTGCTCCTCCTCTCAATTCATGACCTGCTCTCTGCCTCCTCGTTGTTCACCTCATTCACAATATTCGTATTTGTGATTGGTACATGGTTGTATTTTATACTGGGAAGAACAAGATTTAGTGGATGTGTGTTAATTTTATTAGAGGTTGGTCTAAAAGTAATAAGTCTTAGAAAAGCTACTAGCTAGAAAAACAGTTGAAAGTTAATGTTCACAACCTCTAACATGATTGATATTTCTTTCCAACCGGGCTAACCCATTTTCATTCATTGCCTAATGGAAATAACTAGTTTATTATAAAACAAAAGAGATGCTCGATCTCGAGCAAACTTACCGAACGGAGGAGTACATATTACAAAAACATGATCAACATTTGCCATTGGCAACAAGGAGAGCACCGTATTACTCTCGTGGAACGACAAAATATTATACAAGAAGTAAATAATATTGATTTTAACAATAAAATACTCTACTAATTTTTTGTAGGCTATTCATATGGTTGTTCACTGGATACAGCTATGGCGCTTTATGCTTCCAGACGAGGTAGTGCTTAGGATTTTTTCTACCAGGCTACTTGATGACCTATAGTAGAATTCAAGATGTTTAGATTGCTAAGCTTTTTACTTATGTTTAGATGGTTGATTTTTTGTATCAACCCTCTCTCGTCCGTGAGTTGTAAACTTTTGAATATTTAAACTAAATAATAAAGGGTCATATACATCTATTTATGCAGAGGCCGGGGTCACCATCCCTATTTCGAAAAAACTAGAAGTACGTAATAATTAGCTAAAGATTGCTCACTTTGCACAAAGCAAAGTTCTCCTTTTGTCCAATGTAATGCTTCACAGCTAGCGGAGACAGAGGAGAAAGAGAAGCCGGGTTAGATAGATAGTGTGAGATAAGGTTCTCTACTTATGAGTGCTTTTTTTTTCATGTGCCGAAGCTACTGATGAGTGCTTATTTGGCACTGATTAATTAATCGGATGCCATCCCCGCTCAGTACCGATAAGTTAATCAAATAGGCGACAGACTGCCTAATGCATCTGATGACATGATCGATCGGTCGCTCCTTGTTTTGGTGGCATTTTGCTAGGACTAGGATGGGCGCGCGCGCGCACGTGCGACCAGATGCAGGTCGCGACGGACTTGCCTTTTCGGGACAGTGTGAAGGCGGCTTTGGCCTTCCTTTGCCAACACCTGTTCGGCACCTTGACCTTACCACCATTCAAGGGGCCTCATGCAAGAGGAAATTAAGGACCAATGGAGCAGGGTTTTTTAACGTATAGGCCCAGGACCTTTGAAAATAAAACAAACCGGACAAGATCCTTGACATTACAGGTTAGACCCTAATCTGAGAATGGAAGAAGCAAACGGGTCCTCCGACACCACCAACGAGCACAGGTCTCAAGCAACGGCCTTCACCACCAGCTCCACGGACTAGGCCACCTGGTGCACGGAGGAAGATGAGCGCCACCGCGAGACCTCCAAAGGGCCTCCGATGGAGGTTGAAAAACACCTGATGCAACGTCGGCGTCAGGGCTTGGAGCTGCTGCCCACCAGCAACTTGGGCCGCCAACCAATCATGGGCCACCGAGGATAAGCTCCAAGCTTGCGTAGTATCATGAACTCCCCGACCTCCTCCGAAACTGCAGACCACCGCGTCAAACTGACCCTTATCCTCGCCACCACGGCCGGCTAGAAGGGAGAGCAGCGCCACCGAACTCCAGATCCAAAAAAATCCAAAGAAACGGGCCTTATTGATGGAGTCGGCGGTGTTCCTCGAAGATGTCGTCTTAGGATCTTTCCATGATAGCACCACCACAACTCTAATCGCAATCGCATTAAGACGGGTGTGGTCCTCCGCCTCCAACTCGAAGCTCCTGTGGTGGGACTTATTAGGAAGAATGCAGGGATCGTGTAGCCCCGCCCATGCCGCCTCCTGTCACCGGCGGGACACAACAAAGCCTTAAGGATCCATGGCATGGTGGATCTGGTGGCCGGAGACCACCAACCTACCCTCAAATGCCACAAAGGGCAAACCTACAGATCACAAAACCTATAGCTACTTCTGGTGCCCTTCCTTTGCCTACTCTAGCCAGCATCGCCGGAAAGAAAAGTTTTGGTCTGGCTTGGGGCCCTGAGAAGACGACCAAACGCGGAGGTTCCAAGAGAGACTGAGAGGGGAGAGAGAGCGAGGTCGATGGTTTTTCTTTAATGTCACGGGGCAGTATTTGAGTTTCTCATCTGGTGAAAGGGCATGTATGCCCCCATGTGTGCTTTTGGTAATTAATGACAATCTCTATGGACTAATGTGTAAATTGAGTTTCACTTGTAGGTTTGTCCATTGGCATCGCTTGGGCCATGTGTTGGTCTCAAGGTTGGAAGATGAAGAAATGTCCAAGGGCTTTGTGCCCATTGGAATCATGAAGAAAGAAGGAGCTTGAAGGTCGATCAAGGCATGTGCAAAGAGTTGCATCAAGATGGATCAACCTCAAGTAAGGATGAAGAAGGACGAGCTCAAGGTGCGCCATCTCTAGAAGATCTCATGCTTGAAGCTTGCCATCCTCGTGCTCATGGAATGATGAAGACAAGTTCAAAGAAGAGGTTTCCCCATGGAGTATGGGGGAGCATTTTGCAAGTCTTCATCAAGCAAGAGCGAGCAAGAGCAAACAAGAAAGGTGTTCCCACTATAGAAGAACAAGACGGTCTACATCAAGTTCAAGTGGGACGCTCAAGGCAAAGGTATGTTGATAGGGCTTCTCTTTTGCCGGTCTCGTGTTGTTAGTTGGGAGACCGGGTTTAGGATAGATAGCCGTACTATCAAGAGGGGCTCTCAAGCGGGTGTCTCATTTGCATCGTTCGGAGAGAGCTCAAACCTTTGCATTCATATCATCATCTTTCTTGGTTATTATTTGGTTCTTGTCCATGAGAGGATCTAGAGCTTGTGGTCACCATCATAACAAGCTCTAGCTCATCATCTAAGGATTTCACTTGCATATCTTATTGCGGTTTTTGATCTTGCGAGTTTTCCGGCCCCACACCTTGGGGGATAGATCACATATATATTCATGATATTTTCTCCCAAGGTGATACCCAATATCTTGAATTTTGTTGGATTCTATTCGTCGTTATCTTTCCAACAAAATTGGTTTCATCCCGTTTGGAGTTCGGATGCAAAAGTTATTGCGTTTCTGGTTTTCTGGTTTCTGGAATTTCCCTGACCGGAAGTTCCGGCTTCCCACCGGAAGTTCCGCTAGGGCATATTTGCCGCCGAAAGTTCCGGTGGAAGTTCCGGGTCTTCTTCCGCTCACGCTCAGTAACCTTCTGTTTTGAAGCGTTCTATTTGCCGGAACTTTGTCGGAACTTGCATCGGAAGTTCACCGGAACTTCCGGTCTGTTTTGATCGGAACTTCCGGTTGCGCTTCTGGAGCGGGCGTCAACGGTCTGATGACCGTTGGAGTCAGGCTGGGCAGAACTTCCGCCCAGAGCCGGAAGTTCCGGCCATGTTTCGTTTTTTCAGTTTCTCGCTTCGCAGTTTTCAACCGATGGCTGGGTGCCACCGGAACTTCCGGCCTCCCACCGGAAGTTCCGGCCAGGTGTCGCGAATGCCCATAACGGGCAGATCTGGGAGCCCTTTAAAAGGGGCTCCTCTTCCCCTTCGTGGGCACTAGCTTTTCTTCTTGGTTCTTGGCTTTCTCTCTCTCCTCCATTGTCAACCTTGAAGAAGCTTTCCCTCTCCCTTTCCCCTCCTATGATTCTTGCATCTTTTTGAGGGATTTGAGAGAGGAGATCTAGATCTACAATCCCCCCAAGTCAAATCCCTTCTTTGTGAAGGAATCATTGGGATCTAGATCTTGGAGAGTTTTGTGTTCTCCTCTTGTGTTCTTCCTCCCTTATTCCCCCAATAGCTTTTGTAGCTTTGTTGGAATTTGGGAGAGAAGGACTTGCCCTTGCATTTGGTGCATAGGTTTGAGTTCTACTCTTGTGTTCTTCCTCCCTTATTCCCCCAATAGCTTTTGTAGCTTTGTTGTAATTTGCGGGAGAAGGACTTGCCCTTGCATTTGGTGCATAGGTTTGAGTTCTCCTCGGAGATTCGGCGAGTTCAAGCTTGTGAGCTTGTTTCTCTTGGGTTCCTTGGAACCCTAGACGGTTGTGTGGTTGGATTGTTGACCTTTTGTGGTCTTGTTGACCTTTTGTGGTCTTGTAGCCTTTTGTGGCGTTGTTGGCCTTTTGTGGCATTGTTGGCCTTTTGTGGCTTTGTTGTTGGGAGCCTCCAATTGAGTTGTGGAGTTAGCCCCAATCTTGTACTGTAGGGGTTCGTAGCATGGAAAACAAAAAATTTCTACCGCATGAACACACAATCAAGATCTAATCTATGATCAAGCCAAGATCTATCTACTAGATTATAGCAACGAGTCAATAGAGTACTAACCCTCGAAGATCCAAAGCGGTTAACGAGAGCAGATTCTCGTGGATGATGTAGTCGCACACTCCTGATCTCAAGATCGCGCATACGATCCTTCCGGCGCTGCGTTCCGGCAGCGCTTCCGCAGTCGGTCACACGTTCGGTACTCGATGAAGACCTTCCTCTCCCTTGTTCCAGCAGGCAGCGGAGGTTGTAGCACTCTCCTCGCGATTCCGGCAGCACGACGGCGTGGTACCGGAAGTAGAGGGGAGATCTCGCAGGGCTTCGCCTTAAGCCGGAGCGAGTATGGTGGACTATGAGAGAGCCTTGGTGATCTAGGGTTTAGACACACCAATTAGAAGGGGCTAGGCCGGCGGCTAGGGAAATTAGAAGCTCTAACTCGGCGGCTTGGGAGAAATCCCTAGGCTGTGGCTAGGGTTTAGGTTTAGAGGGAGGCAACTTGTGTGTCTAGGAGGGGAGCCCTGCCCCTCCTCTTATAGGTGGAGGGAGGCGCACCTGGGGAGGGGAGTCCCTCCCCAACTCGGCTTGGAGGTGGGCCGCCGGTTGGAGGAGGGAACTCCTCCCCAACTCGGTTTCCACCTCTCCTCCTCTTTCCAAAAACTGCCGTTTGACTTTTCAAACTAGTCGTTTGACTTTTCAAACTAGGATTTGAATAAACCCTTTATTTTGGACAGAGATGACACCTAGTACATGATGCAATCATTCCAACTTGTAATGACACATTCATGTACCCCTTCCCCTCCGGAGTGCCGGACATTCCGGAACCTTCTAGTACATTCCCGATGAAAACACCGGAATCATTCCCCAACTCCGAAACAGGACTTTCCTTATATGAATCTTATTCTCCGGACCATTCCGGATCTCCTCGTGATATCCCGGATCCCATCCGAGACTCCGAACAACATTCGGTATCTTACTCATCATTCCATAACTACTCAACAACATCGAATCCTTAAGTGTGTCTCCCTACGGTTCGTGAATTATGTGGACATGATCGAGACACTTCTCCGATCAATAACCAATAGAGGAATCTGGAAATTCATATGGCTCCCACATATTTCTACAATTACTTTGCGATCGAATGAACCACTTACATACGATACCAATTTCCCTTTGTCTCACGATAGTTTACTTATCCGAGGTTTTGATCGTCGGTATCTCTGCATACCTAGTTCAACCTCGTTACCGATAAGTACTCTTTTCTCGTTCCCGTGGTATGTGATCCCTTGTGAGCCAGTCACATGCTTGCAAGCTAATTGGATGACATTCCACCGAGAGGGCCCAGAGTATATCTATCCGTCATATGGATGGACAAATCCCACTCTTGATCCATGTGCCTCAACACATACTTTCCGAACACTCAATGCTACCTTTATAGCCACCCAGTTACGGTGTGGTGTTTGATGTCATCAAAGCATCCTTCCGGTGATGGTGATTAGCATGATCTCATGGTCGAAGGAATTTGGTTACTATGTATCAGAAAGCTTATAGCAATTGAACTATTTAAAATGACTTGATCTTTATGCTATGCTTATCTATAGGAGTATGTCCATCACATCATTCTCCTAATGATATGACCTTGTTGTTAATAACATCTCTATGTTCATGATCAGGAAACCATGATCATATATTAATCAACAAGCTAGTTTAACAAGAGGCTTTACTAGGGACTCTTTTATGTTTACAAATCACACAAGTATTAATGTTTCCGGTTAATACAATTATAGCATGGTATGTAAACATTTATCATAAGTATGAAGATATGATAATAACCACTTTATTATTGCCTCTTGGGCATATCTCCAACATGTACGGGTTCGGTGACCGCCCTCAAGCGTCCCATAGTGGAGCAAGTGCCCGCCTTTTGTGGTGCGCACTTGGGAGAATAGGGTGAGCCTTTTATGGCGTCGGTTAGTTGCGTGCTTCCGCATCCGGGGTGAGGCCTTGTGTGGCGTTGGGTGAGCATCGAGCCACCACACCTCGAGGTGAGCAATTTGTGGCGTTCGGAGAGCATTGCGCCATCGCACCTCTCCAACGGAGACGTAGCTTCTTTGGAAGTGAACTTCGGGAAACAAATCTTCGTCTCCGCGTCCATCGGTTATCTCTCAACCGAACCCTTTACTTATGCACTTTACATTGTGATAGCCATCATGCTTGAAGTATTTATACCTTGCTATCACCTTGTTGCTTGTATTGCTTAGTATAGGTTGTTGGTGCACCTAGGTGAACTTAGTGGCTAGGTTTTGTGCTCAATAAATTAAACGTTAGTTTTATTCCGCATTTACTTGAGCCTAAACCGTAATAATTTTAAAAGCCTATTCACCCCCCCCCCTCTAGGCGACTTCCTTTGTACTTTCATCTGGGTTCAAAGATATCTTACCGTAAGACTTCAACCATTTAAGTGGTTTTTCCCTCTTCTATACTAATATACATGCAAGGCTCTTGCATGTTTCGGAACAAGAAGAGTGAACAAAATTCATAAATTTTGGTGGGCATCAAGATATTTGTAATGTTGAAGTTTGAGCATTCCCCTTCCTCTTTCAGTTTTGTGCAGGAATCAGACTAAGATATATGAGATATGTACGACACGATCCAAGATCCTTCAAATCCATCCTTTCTTAGGTGACTCCATGGCAAAGTCGTGGGTAATGACCTCGTCGAAGAGTTTGGCTTGCGAAAAGTCAATATAAGAGAATCGATGAAGTTGAAGGTGCTAACATCGCGCGCGTTCATTTCCACCATCTATGTCAGTGGCCAGGTTAAGCATGCTTGCCTTGGAGTGATTTGAGGATGGGTGACTGACGAGGTGTAACCTTGGCAATTCCCATGGTTATGGACTTAGGGTTTTATAGAAAAGAGAGCGTTGAAGATTCCGTCGGCTGATCAGACAAACAAGAAAGTTGATGTAGTCTCATTATAGAGAAAATTTGGTTACAAGGTCGCTGATTCGCTATCTTTAATCTAACTCACGACGGATTGTTGGAAAACTAAGGTGCCCTCCCCGACCGGTCCTCCCAGCCTTTATATGAGAGGTTGGGTCTTGGATCCGTAGTCAGAGAGTTTACAAATTTATGATTACAATGCGAATTCTATGTATGTTTATAATTATCCCTTGACCGGTAAGGCACGTCTTTATTCGTCGGATCTCTCTTGGACTCCATTAGGACGGGATGTTACACCAACTCTCCAACTGTCCCATCGTCGGTGAACCTCCAATATCCCTGGGTTTTATTAAGAATAAAATGTGTATTTGATATAGAAGAACGTGCATGTGTAGTTTATTTTAGAATTATAATGTGTAGTTTATTTTAGGATTGATATAGTAGAGGATATGACACATGTCCATTGCACTTATTTTCTTGTAGAGGATATGGAATTATGTAAAGTTTCTTTTAGTGAGTGCTAGGAAATTTTATCAATGGGCTCACTATTTAGTATCTGTCTCATAGAGGGTCGATTTGAGCATTTTTTTTGTATGTATGTTTTTCCATATATGCATTCACTTAATTTTTTATGATATTATCATTTATTTAATTTTTATTTTGGACACGGACTATCCCATGCAATGTATGGTTGGAATCAATAGAACAACAAGAGCCAGCACTGAATTTCGGGCTCTTGGGTGAACATAAGATGTTGACATGCACAAGAGCAAACAAGGACTCGCATTGTCAATGCAGAATGGAGGATGTTCATTACCCAGAACCATGTCACTGGAGGTGTGTACCTATTTTTTGCAATGGGAGATCCTGGGCGAAGGATCAGTTTCATCTATTTCAACGAGGGTGGCTACGAGGAGGGTGACAACAGGGATCAAGACCCATTCGACTCTATAATTATCGCTCAAAGATGTAAGCGTACCTATAGTAAGGAGAAGTACCTCATTGAAAACTTCGCTCAAACTAATGCATTCATCGGGATGCCATTTGTCACTCGCTTGACCAGGACGAATATTGAGCTACAAAAATGGTATGTTTTCCAAGTTACAATTATTTTTCTTCATTTTTTATTGTATTCGTATCGTTTGATGGTGCTCTATCTAACACCAAGCTATCTAGGGGCTTCCCCTACCGCATTCCTTAAAAGAAATTCAAGCTATATAACTTTCGCATTATAGAAACTACCATTGAGGATGGTTTCTTCACTTTAAATTCATCAAGAAGGCTCGATTGGAGTATGCATTGGAGCTAGAGGTGGCGTCGGCACCATTGCGTACTAGATGGAGACGGATGTCCGCATCACATTCAATAAGGAGGATGTAAGAACTTCCTTCAAGTCGCAAATCTGCAAGTTGGATAATCCATACTTCTCACTGGTAGGAACACTTCACACTTGAACCTTCAGATAATGTTCTTCATGGACGTCATCGTTCAATATAACTCACCATTCTTCGGGTCAGATTCAGAGGCATCATACTTTGAGTGATAATTATTTTGAGATGTTCGTTAAGAACATGCATGCGGTTGTGAACCTACTTTCTAATTTTGATAGTTGTTTTGAAACATTTGTTAATAACATGTTGTGAACCAACTCATTTATTTATTTTGGCTATCAAAAATAGCATACTATTATACTAATATTTCTTCTATATTCGGTAAATGCTACATTTTTATTTTTTTGAAAATATATTGATGGCGTCTAAAATAGGTCGAACACCACCAATACACAAGTTATTGGTGGCGTTCAAGGTGAACACCACCAGTAACTTGTACGAGTGGCGCGACATTGGTGACATGGCACTTGAATGCCACTAACCACTTTTTTAGAACGCCACCAATAGGTTATTCCCTACTAGTGGGGGAGGGGCGATCAAACAAAACCAGTGCACAGAACGTTAAGGAAGGGTACACAGTAAAATGAAAAAATTAAAGGAGGTTTTAACATAGAATTCTAAGCGGTTTGACTAACAATTCTATGGCCGGAAGGGGGCAGGGCCCCTTCTAACTCCCCCTCCCCCCCCACCCCACACACACACACACACCAAATTATAGAGAAAAATAGAGTGTGGCCTTTGTAAAAATGCAGAAATGGTGTGCAAATGTGAGCTCAACATTGCATGGTTCAAGATTTTAACCTAATATTTGTACACTTCTGGGCCGGGGTTCGATAGATATGTGTTACTCAAAAGTTTTCTAAGAAGCTCCTTCTAGTAGGGGCACATGCTACTTAGAGGCTATGTAGTGCGGAGCTTTTTGAGTTTCCTAAAAAACACCATTGTCTTTTGATATTATTGTCTTGTTTACATCAAGAAAAACTTCGCAGTATCGATGCCAGAGATGCTAAAATATCTAAACATAATGTTTTTTCTTCTTAGAGAAAATATGTTCAAAAATCATTTAGCAGTATGTGTAGTAGCATATAAGTTATTTAAGATTACCCATCATGTCATTTGCGTACACTTGATCCTCATGTAAGTATGTAACTCCACTATATATGTATATCTCTACATGGATCATGGGACGGAGGAGTAGCATATAACAGTCGGGACCACTGACAGCTTGGCCTTTTCTGTCAGTCTGGCGGTAGGAGCAACCAATCATAGAGTACAAAATGTTATTTCCCTTCGAGCACTTTTTCATACTATGGAATGTCTCTTAGAGCATCTTGATACCTTCGATCCGGATTATGGATGTAGTGTAGCTCTTTTTACCTAGTAGACCTAGGTTATCGAATCCTCGGGAAGCAGAAAGCGAACCTTCGGGAGTTTTAGAATTCTTTTAGTATTTTACCGGACCAAGAGTTTGCGATCTTTTGTTGCTTTCGATGATGGAGAGAGGGCCTGGGGCGTTCGGTTTCACATGTAGCTGTGCAAAACATCTGATAGGAATAAAAGATAATAATAAAGTATACATGTAATCATTAGAGCAAGATAATTATATGTGGGCAGTGCATTCATAACTGTTATTACCTCCATAACCTCTTATAGCAATAACCTATTAGTCTCATCCATAGAAGAAAGAGAACTAATGATATGTAGAGTGACGTCACCGTTAATCCCAAGTAAAGTCCTCACATGCAGCCGTACTACCCTTTTCTATCACTGGGGTTCCTATCCTGCAGATTATTCATTACTCATACTCCCTGTTCCTAGATCAATCTTCAGGGTCTTGGGTACCTAACAAGTCCTTAGATTGAGGCTAGAGAGGATACAATAATCATCATGTCATAAAAATTAATACACGATCCTATCCATGATAAATAACATGCACAAACTACATGGCTAGGCCGAAGCCCTTAGCCCAAGGAGAATTACTCACACATAGAGATGAGATCAACAATCATAAACATTGTATTGGAAATCATGAGATCAATAGAAATAGTATTACAATGTCGCCAATTGGAGATGAGATCTACTATTACAAGTGGTTGACTATTTCTATGGTGGTGGAGAAGGGTTGTGAGATTGGATCTAGATTATTCCTCTGGCGGCTCTTCGGTGTTGTGGTTTCTGATGGCTTGGTCTCGTCTGTCCCTCTTTTCTCATCACGAGAGGTCTCTTTATATAGGGGTCCCTTCATGAAAGTTGTTCTGTTTGACCTAGCGGTGTCGGTGGAAACTATGCGGCCAGAAATTTTATTCCCGTTGTATAGTTAGTCGTTAAACCTTCTGTTTCCTCTTCACGACCCCTGGTTTCTTTGGGTTGTTGGAAATCTCGTATCTTTGACTTTAATGTTGTGATTCCCATCATCAAACGTCATTACCTGCGCAGGGAAAATAGGAAGACAAGATTGCATACCCCTTTGATCATTAGGCATTAGTGACAGGGTTTAGAGAGATATTTCATCAAAAGTATGAATAATATCTAGTTGAAATGTGTATGTGGATGGCTATATTTCACAGCCATAAACCTTCTGAACCTGCTGTAGATCCTAATAGTATATTTGTCTCTGATGTTGAAACTGAAAGTGGTAATGATAACAATGATGCTCCTGATAAGGAAGAAATTGAAGAAGAACCTGAGAAGCACACTAAGAACACTAAGTACACTAAGGAAGATTTTATTGCTAATAAACATGGTAGTGAAAGAGAACCTTGGGTGCAAAAACCAATGCATTTTCCTAATAAGAAACACAAGTCAAAGGAAGAAGAACACTATAACAAGTTTTGTGAGTGGATGAAACCTTTATTTTTGCAAATTCTTTTGACTGATGCTATTAAGTCGCCCTCTTATTCAAAGTATATGAAAGATACTGCCTTTAATAAAAGGAAGATTCCTAATGAGGAAATATCTACTTTGCTTGCTAATTATTCCTTCAATGGTAAGGTTCTAAAGAAACTTGGTGATCCAGGTATTCCAACTATTTCTTGCTCTATTAAAAATTATTATGTTAGAACTGCATTGTGTGATTTGGGAGCTGGATTTAGTGTTATGTATTTTTATCTCTACAAGAGACTTCAGATAGAAAAATTCCAACTGATATATCTTTGCAAATGGTTGATAAGTCTACTACTATTCATGTTGGTATATGTGAGGATGTTCCTGTTCAAGTGGCTCATAATTGCTTGGTTTTAACTGATTTTTTTGTGCTTGAGATGCCTGAAGATGATAATATGTCTATTATTCTTGGTAGACCTTTTCTTAATACTGCAGGTGCTGTCATCAATTGTAATCAAGGAAAAGTAACTTTTAATATTAATGACAAAGAGCATACTGTGTATTTTCCAAAGAAGATTGATAAGAGCTATGGCCTGAATTCAATTGCAAATATTGAGAGCATCAAAGTTGGAGAAATATATTGTCCCATTCCACAAGAAAGATTTGAATCTATTATGATTGGGACTATTGCTATCAAGATTGAGGTAACATAATCATTTATTGGAATGCAAAGTTTTGTTTCATATAAAATTTTTTTGGTAACAAGACTTGATCAACCTTGTTAACAAAGGGATTTTAATGGACAAAACAATGCTTTCACAATGAGTATCCTTGCTCACTTTTATTTGTCTCCACTCCAATCTTTGCTCTTTGTCTTATTCGTCTTAGTTTTGCTAGTTGTTTGCTTTTTAGAGTGTCTTAGAACTTCTATAGTTTTGGTTTTGGTTTGCTTTTTGTGTCTTTCAAAAATCTTTTTCTGCGAGAAAATCAATTTTCATAACCTGAAAATTGGCTAAAAATAAAGTTTCCCGAAAAATTCCAGAAAATTCATATTAAATTTTTCCTCGAAAATACGAGCAGAGGGGCACCTGGAGTGACCCAGGGGCACCCACCAGGCCAGCACACCCCCTGGTGGCGTGGCCAACCCTAGGTGGCGCCTGGCCCAGGTGTGGTCCACCCCTGGCCCTCCAACTTGCCTCCTTCCAGCCACTTCTTTCTCTCTCTCGAAAAACATTAGAAAACTTCTCAAATCTCGAGTTCCTGCTGTTCTTGCTCCTAATTTTCGATCTCCTTGCTTATCCCATCTTTGCTGCTGATTTTTGGAGGGATTGCTCTCCGGTATGTGCCTCCTCCGCTTGTCCAATTAGATTTTTGATTGGTGGATTGTATCTTGAGTATTTTGCTACTGTAGGTGACATGTTGTGTGAGCTTGCATGCTTGTTATATGCTTAGAGATTTAATTTTGATGCATGTTTAGCCCTCTAGCAGGTTCCTATAGTAGTTCCCCATCATTTATTAGCTTGGAATCACTTGGTTTGATGTTTGTCTAAAAATTTTAGGAAAAGGGTCATGGACAACCACACCTTTGGAGAAGTGTTTGAAAGTGATGCACCTAGGAGGACAAGGCCTTCCATATCAGCCTCTTGAGCTAGGCCATCATACAATGAGGATATTATTGCGTCGTGCTTTGGCAACAAGGGAGATAAGGGGGATGCGCACCCTTCTACCTTCCCGTGTTTTACCTTTTTGCAAGTTGCAGGGATTCTCGATGATTTCTTAACTCTTGTTCGGAGGGTTGGACTAACCGATTATATGCAGGATGAGAGTGAGCAATATGCTTTGATTACCAATACTTTTGTGGATAATTTCACTTTTACTAACACCCCTTTCAGGACAGATGTGTCATTCAAAATATATGATAGGCCTATCACCATGACATTGAAAAGATTTTTCAGCATTATAGGTTTTGTCATTGCTGGGACGGGGAAGAAGATTCAAGCTTGGCCCGCTGACTTGTTGGAGCTCTACCGTGGGGTAACAAATAATGATGTCTGCACAACCCAGCGCAGGAAGATAAGAAATATTCAACTCCCAGCTCTCAGATATTTTGCTTATTATCTTTCCACTAGCATTCTTGGTAGGGAGAACACTAGCAATATTTCCAACTATCATTTGGCTTTTATGGCTGTTGCACTTAACAATGAAACCAGGTATAATCTTAGTTCTCTCATTGCCCGCCGCCTAGTTGCTAGAGGACCCATTTATGGGGTATTATTGCTGCACGTGTAGTTGCTGCCTTAGACCTTTCTGTTGATCCGAATGATACAGTGTTGGCACCACAAAGGCTCGATCTAGCTTCCATGAAAGCACATCACTTTGTTACTGCTAGCTCTACCCTTGAGAGTTTAGTTTACAAGATGATGTTTACTGATGGGGACGAGAGGGAAATTCCTTTGCCACGGTCTACTTTGTTCAGTATTTGCAGGGGGTGTTGGAGATATGCCCTAGAGGCAATAATAAATGTAGTTATTATTATATCTTTGTGTTTATGATAAATGTTTACATTCATGCTATAATGGTATTAACAAGGAAACATTAATACTTGTGTGATTTGTAAACTTAAATTGAAGTCCCTAGTAAAGCCTCTTCATAATACTAGCTTGTTGGTTAATAAATGATTGTGCTTTCCCTATCATGAACATTGAGATGTTATTAACAACAAGATCATATCGTTAGGAGAATGATATGGTGGACATACTCCTATAGATAAGCGTAGCATAAAGATCAAGTCATTTTAAATAGTTCAATTGCTATATGCTTTCTGATACATAGTAACCTAATTCCTTCGACCATGAGATCATGCATATCACCTTCACCGGAAGGATACTTTGATGACATCAAACACCACACCGTAACTGGGTGGCTATAAAGGTGGCATTGAGTGTTCGGAAAGTATTGGTTGAGACACATGGATCAAGAATGGGATTTGTCCATCCATATGACGGATAGATATACTCTGGGCCCTCTCGGTGAAATGTCATCCAATTAGCTTGCAAGCATGTGACTGGCTCACAAGGGATCACATATCACGGGAACGAGAAAAGAGTACTTATCAATAACGAGGTTGAACTAGGTATGCAGAGATACCGACGATCATAACCTCGGATAAGTAAACTATCGTGAGACAAAGGGAAATTGGTAATCGTATGTAAGCGGTTCATTCGATCGCAAAGTAATCGTAGAAATATGTGGGAGACATATGAATTTCCAGATTCCTCTATTGGTTATTGATCGGAGAAGTGTCTCGATCATGTCCGCATAATTCACGAACCGTAGGGAGACACACTTAAGGATTCGACGTTGTTTGAGTAGTTATGGAATGATGAGAAAGAGACCGAATGTTGTTCGGAGTATCGGATGGGATCCGGGATATCACGAGGAGATCCGGAATGGTTCGGAGAATAAGATTCATATAAGGAAAGTCCTGTTTCGGAGTTGGGGAATGGTTCCGGTGTTTTTATCAGGAATGTTCTAGAAGGTTCCGGAATGTCTGGCACTTCGGAGGGGAAGGGTACATGAATATGTTATATCAAGTTGGTATGATTTCATCACGTACTAGGTGTCATCGCTGAACAAAATAGAGGGTTTATTCAAATCTTAGTTTGAAAAAGTCAAACGGCAATTTGAAAGTCAAACGGCTATTTTTTGGGAAGTGGAGAGGGAGGTGGAAACCGAGTTGGGGAGGAGTTACTCCCCTCCACCGCCGGCCCACCTCCAAGACGAGTTGGGGAGGGACTCCCCACCCCTTGGCCGCGCCTCCCACCTATAAAGGGAGGGGCAGGGCTGCCCCTCCTAACACACAACTCCTCCACCTCTAAACCCTAGCCGCCGGTGCCGCCACCTCCAGCTGCCGCCGCCGCCCTAGGGCAAACCGCCGCCGCCTAGGTTAAACCCTAGCCGCCGGCCTAGCCCCCTCCTCGGCGTGTCTAAACCCTAGATCGTCGAGGGCTCTCTCATCGTCCACCATACTCGCTCCGGCTTAAGGCGAAGCCCTGCGAGATCTCCCCTCTACTTCCGGTACCACGCTGTTGTGCTACCGGAATCGCGAGGAGAGTGCTACAACCTCCGCTGCCTGCTGGAACAAGGGAGAGGAAGGTCTTCGTCGAGTACCGAACGTGTGACCGACTGCGGGTGTGCTGCCGGAACGCAGCGCCGGAAGGATCGTCTACGCGATCTTGAGATCGGGAAGAGTACGACTACATCACCCACGAGAATCCGCTCTCGTTAAACACTTTGGAATCTTCGAGGGTGAGTTATTCCATCGACTCGTTGCTACAATCTAGTAGATATATCTTGGCTTGTTTGTTTGTATGCGGTAGAAATTTTTTGTTTTCCATGCTACGAAACAGGGGGCCTTGGTCACGCTCTAAGGAGGAGATGGACAATCAGCTCCGGATTCATGGTTTCCACGGGCACTAACAGGGGGACGCGCCCTCTTATGACCACTCTGTGCACTACACAGGGGATTCCTCAAGCACGTACGAGGACGAATGGGCCTCTTCGTCACATTATGGAGGCACTCCTTCTTGGCCAGGCTGGGATTGATCTCCACTTAGGCCAAAAGCCTAAGCTTGGGGGGAGGTATACCGACATCACACTCATCTACATATCATGTTTCGTCGGTACTTTGTATATCCATGTTTCGCTTTATTTTTAGTTTTTGTTTCCGCTTTCCAAAACACAAAAGGATCAAAAATATTTTCGTAGTTTCTGTTGGCTTGTTTCTTTGCTCTTTAGCTTTGGTTTGCTTTATGAAAAATCCAAAAAGATTTTGCTTTGTTTGTTTTTTCTTTGAGTGGTTGCTTTAAAAAAACGAAAACCCAAAAATATTTGTTGTTCTTCTTTGGTTTTTTTCAGTTCGTTGCAGGGTTCAGCGGTCCTCAGTGGAGTTTGGTTTCATGTTATTATTCAAGCCACATAAATGAAAGGCAATACTGATGATTTATGAAAACTCGAGGTGTGGTAAGAGGCTGGTAATAAACTCTATTTGTCTTTATTTTTGTACATATACTCATCATTGTGGGCATGCTTAGTCTGTTCATGTAAGGTGTATGTATTTATTGGATGCTTAGTAGTTCTTGCTCTCTTATGATTAGCTCCAACTTGTTAATAGTTTGTAGCATGTCATATGAATGTTTTATTGCATTGTTCTATTCATAAATTGGTATGACATTGTGGTATCCTCCTCTGAATGTTTCATTTGAATCGACTTGGCACATGCTCACGCATGCATATGACTGAACAAAAGTTAGTTAAGCCTCGATGATTTATTTTGCCTCAGAGTTCTTGGATCACTTTTATGCCATAATTAATTCTGTTTTGTTGCAAGCATGATTATGACAGTTATTGTTCTCTCATTTGTCTCCCCCTTTCTATTGCTAGCCTTCACTTGCATTGAGTATGAGCTCTACTCGTGCTTCCAACTCCCAAAACCAAAAATTGTCAAAAGTGTCCACCATATGTACCTATTAGCATCATTTGCTATTCCGTGCATATTTATTATGCCTCGTTTTCTTCCAAATAAAATGCTTGCTTGTTTTGAGAAAAATAGTTAGTAAAGCTCTCACGAAATTGATGGCACACTTTATTTTCTTGCACTTAATAAACCTGAACCATTGTGACTGTCCATGAAAGTTATATGCTTGCAAATTATAGGTTGGGAGTTAGCAGAACCGTGCTATCACGGAGAACGCTTTTAACACCTGTAAATATTATCCAGTTGATACCATGCTCTTTTATTTATGGATGTCATTGGTGTGAAATAAAAGGGGAGCTTGTAAGTCCATGGAGTTATGTATATGTGTTAGAGAAACGCCTGGGCCGCTAGCCTAAGCCATGCCTAATCATGGTGGAAACTTGCAGCATCACCATAGTGAGCAATCTATGAAGCGTTCTTCTTATAAAAAAAGAGAGATAGGAAAAAGAGAAAAAGACAAAAAGAGGAAAGAGAAAAAAGCACCATTTTTCCATGGTAAATAAGAAGATTGCTGGGATGCTCATTTTCTGCTTGTCTTGTCATTTTGATATGGGGTAGCTCCTATATCATGGGGCAAGGGGTACCCCGTTGGTGGTTATGTATGATACACATGTACTTACTATGACAAGAACTTACCGGTAATTAAAGTTGAGTAGCATGAGGAGCGGCCCTCGTACTCAAGGGACATGAGATTTACAGTTTATGGTATGTCAAGCATATAACTCATACTGGACCTCACTTTCACCTTAACCATCTAAATATGCCTATGATAGGGGCAATGAGAGCTCAAATCTAATGAGTACCATACTTTCAGCATTTGGAAGCATTTCAAACTTTTCAAAACCTTTTCACTTCCTCGTTGAGTCACCACTTATTCTATGAGCACCTTCTTGAGAGCATAGTTGTCATTCTTAGTGTAATGTGCTTGTCTCAAAACTTGGTTAATTATGTTATGACTTTGATGCTTGTATCTTTGATATATTTACTTCTAGTCTTCACTTGAACTTCAGAGGTGCCTTGGCATTTATGTTTTGCTCTACAATCAAAGGCAAGTGAGATACCATTCTATCATACCTTCTTATGAGCATTGCAATGTTGCTTATGCTTATGTTTCATGCTACTTATTATTATTGTGTTGGAATCTCTTCATAGCTTGCAATGACTATTGAGTAGACTTAGTTGCATACTCCTTATTATGAATTGTCTAAGTACTTATCATATGTTGAGAATATATACATTACATGAAGGAAATGTGTTCGTGAAAGTTTCTTTTATCGCACTCAGTTTTTAACTGAATTGCTTGAGGACAAGCAAAAAGCTAAGCTTGGGGGAGTTGATACGTCCAAAACGTATCTACTTTCCCGAAAACTTTTTCTATTGTTTCTCCTCTAAACTTGTGTGATTTGGATACATCTAACACGAACTGACGCTATTTTCAGCAGAATTGCTTTGGTGTCTAGTTTTTGTGCAGAAAATCAACTTTCAGGAAAAATCCCGGAAAATATGGCAAAACTCCTATTTTACGAGAAGACTCTCGGAGCCAGAAGATGAGACGGAGGAGGGCCACGAGGGGCCCACACCCCTGGACGCGCGGTCTAGGCCAGGCCGCGCCTGGGAGGGATGTGGCCACCTCGGGCACCCCCTCGGTCTCCCTCTTCGCCTACATAAAGCCTTCTGACCTAAAAACAAAGGGGGTTCGACGTTTTTCTAGAGAAAGTTCCGCTGCGCCGCCACCACCAGAAATCGTGATTCGAAACCAGAAACTCCATTCTGGCACCCTGCCGGGATGAGGAATTGGAGGAGATCATTGCCATCATCACCGACGCCTCTCCATCAACAATCCATGTTTCCCCCATCCATGAGTGAGTAATACCCCGATGTAGTCTATGGGGATGGTAGGGATTGGATGAGATCTATCATGTAATCGAATAAGATTGTTAGGGCATGGTGCCTAATATCTTTATTAGTGCTATTTGACTTTGTTGCAACTTGTTGTGCTTAATGCTTGTCACTAGGGCCCGAGTGCCATGATATCAGATCTGAACTTGTTATTGATTCACGATGATAGTATTGTTTGTAATCTTAACTACAAGTTGTGTACACATATTATTATCTGGAACCAAAGGCCCCGAAGTGACAGAAATTGGGACAGCCGGAGGGGATGGCTGTGATATGAGGATCACATGTGTTCACGGAGTGTTAATGCTTTGCTCTGGTACTCTACTAAAATGAGTACCTTAATTGTCAGTAGATTCCCTTGAGGCCCCGCTGCAACGGGTTGGCAGGACAACAGATGTTGTGCAAGTTCTCATTGCGAGCATGTATGACTATTTATGGAACACATGCTTATGATTGTTTAGTACTTGGATGCGTAATCTTATTTATCTGCAAATGCCCTAGATCTTGAAGTTACATGAATAGTCTTGTCCAAGCAACGCCCGTCCATCCATCCCTATGCCTACCGCACTCAAATCATGTTGTTTGCTACTATTGTTACTACTGCCTTTGTTTTACTGCTACTGTTACTTTGTTATTGCAACTACAAAACTGTTGATATTGATAAAATACCGTGAGCAAGACTATTTCCAGGTGCAGCTGAATTGACAACTCAGTTGTTAAGGCTTATAAGTATTCTTTGGCTCCCCTTTTGTCGAATCAATAAATTGGGTTATAGTACCCTCGAAGACTGTTGCAATCCCCTATACTTGTGGGTCATAATTGGCATCCCATAAAGTTTGACATGCATAAAGCTATATCATTCTTATGATGCACAAGTCAAACTTTGGCATGCTCACAAAAACCGCTAAACATTAATTCTATTGAACAAATCATTTCAAAGAGAGCTATCGAGTCAATCATTACTTTCTATGGTGTTGAGTGTCTCTAGGAATAAGTTTTCAAGACTAAACATTATAAGACCCAAGCCTTCAATTTGTGAGACTTTTTATTATTACAATTGTTTAGCAAATTTTTAGGCAAGACTTGGTTAACTACAAGAGCTGGAACAAAATACTCAACTAAATACTCATGCAAACAAAAATTTACTCCAATATAAAGACTCACTCCACCAATATAATATCTTACCGTTTACTTACTAACTAGCATGGATTTCTCAAACTTCTAAAGTGGGGAGTCATAAGGCATACCTCGCACGATTGGTTCCACTTCTCTCTTCCTCTTTGATTCGTTTCTTGGAAACTCGAAGTCAATCACTCTCCTGCAAATGTGTGAGAACCACGAGGAGAATAGAGAAAAAGGAAGAGGGAAAATAAATATAAATGGAAAATCTTTTTGTTGTTTTTAAGAGAGAGAGTTAAAGAATAGAAAATTGGCGATAAGGCTCGGCTAGAAAATCTCCAAAACAAATAAAAATGACTAAAGAGAAAGTGTTGGGGAAACCAACACGGGTGCTTATAAACTCAAACTAAAATCATAACCTCGAAATATTAAAAAACAAATGCCAAATAAAGATAATGGGGAGACTTCCCCAAGCTTAGGCTTTTGCAAGCCTTTCAAATCATTGTGGTGGCGGGGAAAAATTGTGGCTCTAGTTCGCAAATTGAGTTGATAAGTTACTAGTGGTTTATCGGAGGTTCGAGGCGAGATTATGCATCCCTCCACAGTTGCTCCAAATTCTTGGAAATCTTGATATGTAGCAAACCGGTTGAATGGCTGCTCCTCTTGATCGGGAACTTCTTGCTCCTCTTCTTGGTCTTCATCCTCATCCAGAATCTCCTCCTCGGGTTGGTGTTGTTCAAACTGCAAATCATATAGCAAACTTCCTTCCTCGATAGAGAAAAGACCATTAGGCAAAGGATCGGGGTAGAGACACCAAGCTCCAGCAATATGCAAGTAATAACTACCACCTCTCCTAGTGAGAATTCCACAAGCTTTTAAAGTAGAGAAAGCAACACGTCGCTCACCTAGCAATGGTTGCAACTCACCTAGGTCGACGCCCAAGGCAATGGCAAGCACGGTGATGACGCATCCACATGTGATTGGCCCTTGGCTTTGGGAGGATTGGTGCTCCAAGTAGCGCACAATAATTGCGCCGAAGTTGAGTGACATTTGTTGTTGTTGAAAGAAGCTTTTGCAAGGATCAAGATGTCTTCCTCATTGATTCTTGTAAACTCATTTCATGCAAGCAAGGTGTTAGCAATAACATAGAACAAATAGCGAATAGCAGGATGCTGAATATTCTTCCCCTTGTTGACTCTAGAAGTGAAACTCATTCTATTATAATGATAATTCGAGGAAGGGTGCATGTCGGCAAAAGATGCGCGTGAAGCATTAACATCATTGTTTGGTAAATTAAAATAATAGCACCATTCATCAAGTGATAATGTATAATTATTGTTTATAAGTCGGAAAGAAATCATGTACTCTCTATGCCATGTTTTAACGGTGCTTTTCAAAGAACTTAAAATTTTAAGAGTTAACCGACGATAAGTAGGCGCATCATGATATACAAAGTTTTGTAGGCCAACTCTATTGCAAAGTAAATTTAAGTCATTAGAATACCGAGTTGATTCAATATAATGGGACAAGCCCACTTGGCTGTATTCACTTCTCGGTTCTTGATCCTGTCGAAGCGATCACGTTGGAGCTCATTCCTAAAATGTATCCCCATGCGGTCCTGAGATGCAGTGGCAGCCCGCGCAGCGGCACGAGCATGCGTTTGGCTCATTGTGTTTATCATATAAAATAATAAGAAATGCAAAAATAATTTTTTTATCCAATAGTAATAAGCATAACATATTCCTCATCATAGAACACTAAAGAGTCTCCTCAAAATAATAATCTAGGCAAGATAAACATGGCAAGTAGTTCATAGTAGGTCTCATCCTACATTGATAATGACAACAGATCGAAGATGAATTTGCAAAAAGTAATAGGAGGATCGGAGGTGAAAGATACTGTAGATCACTTGTGTGTGAGGAAATCAAACGAAGTTGAGTAGAGATGAAGGTCTATTGAGGTTTTGAGAGAGTTTGGAGGTAGAAGAGAGAGAAATGATTGAAGTTTGGTGTTAGGGGTACCTTCCCGTGGATTTTTTATGGTCGCACGAACTATATGGCCAAAACTATAAGGCCAGAATGTGTATTCCGGCCGTATAGTTGGTCTGACGGCAATATTTTAGGGTTTCTTCCTGGCAGCGCAAGATATACAGCCGAAACTATACGGTCGGAATTTCTATTCCTGTTGTATAGTTGATCGTTAAACCTTCGGTATCCTTTGAAATAAATTTGATGAAAGCATCGATAATTATACGATCGCAACTATATGGCCAGAATTTTTATTCCGGTCATATAGTTGGTCACTAAATCTTTGGTATCCTTTGAAATAAATTTGACGAAGTCATCGATAACTATACGACTGCAACTATACGGCCGGAATTTTTATTCTTGCCATATAGTTGGTCGTTAAACCTTCTGGAGTCTTCAAAATTTACTTGTTTCTTCAGAAATTCTTTCTTAACCTAAAACTTAGCGAAACGTCAAGTTTTGACAGAAAAATGACAGACTAAAGTTTCGACCAACAACAGCATGTAGAAAACAGGATTTTAGTACCACTCAAATTCTCTTCCACAAATGGAGTTTTCTAGCACTCTTTTTCAACATGAAACTTAAAATAAAACTTAAAAACTTTACTCAAACCTTTATTTCACATGGGTTGCCTCCCATAAAGCGCTATTTTATGGTCAATAGCTTGACCATTATGTTGCTCACTTAGGCTAAATGAGTGGAACACCCACTCCAAAATAGTTGGCCTTCAAAGTGATGGCCTCCTTCTCATCATGCTTGGCTTTCTTCTTCCTCGGGAAATGAACAACAAAAGGATCCAGCGAAGGCAATTGAAGCTTCACGTTCCCTTCATGTAGACTAATCAAAGCCTTAATAGTTCTTAAAAACGGACGACCTAATATGATAGTAGCATTAGCATCTTCAGGCATATCAACAATAACAAAATCAATAAGAGCAAAACATCTTTTAATGTATACTAAAGTATTATACTTAATCCCTATAGCTTGTTTATAGGTAGAATCTGCTAAATGTAATTTTAATTTAGTAATTTCAAAAGAACCAAGATTTAACTTATCAAAAAGATTTTTTGGAATTGTTGAAACACTTGCTCCTAGATCACAAAGTGCAGCTATCTCATTAGTCCAATTTTAATAGTAGGATCAAATATATCATCAAGCTTAACAGGTAGTTTTTCAGCAATTTTCTTATATTCATCTTCAAGCTCACGTACCTTCATTTCTACCTGATTAACGAAATGTTGATACATAGCTTCACCATTTGTTTCACTTACTGGAATCTTGATATTGATCCTTTTCACAAGATCTTCAATCGTGTAATTTGGTGAAGGGGCATTGCTATAGTTAAGTTCTTCAGGCTCCTCCCTTTGGATTCTTATCATTTTGAGGTCGTCAACTGGATTGGGATCAGTTTTACCTGTAAATTTAGCTAGAATGAGAGTTTGACTCTCAGTTATCTTACCTAGTTGTGCCTAAATAATCCTTGTTTTTTTTTGGAGGGCCTGCAAATCATTCTTCAAACTCACAGATTGGTTAGAAAATTTTCCAATCATATTATCATTGTTCTCCATTATCTTAACAAGGATATTATTTTGCTCATTTTGAGAATCCATAAAGGACTTAAGTGATTCTTGGAGACTACCATTACTTAACCCAATATTATTATTAGAGTTACCTGTAGGGATAGAATAATATTTTTGGAAATTTGGATTATAGTTCTTCTTCTAAGAAGGGTTATAATCATTACGAACTATGAAGTCTATTTCTTCAAAATTTAATTCTAGGATAGCTCTTATCTGGGTTTCCTTACCCTTGACGGCTAATATGAGCTCATCTAGCTTAGCAGTGAGTTCTTCATTTTCCCCCGGTGTGACGGAGTGCACCTTCTTTGTATTTGATCTTTTCACATGCCATTGGGCATGGTTATCTTGCATATTGTCTAGCACTTGTTTTTCTTCGGTAATTTGTTTGCCCATAAATGTTCCTCCAGCTGCAGTATCAAGCATAGACTTAGACACAGGGTTAAGAGCATTATGAAATAAATGGAGAATTAACCAATCTTCCATCACATGGCTAGGACAGTTTCTCATGCATTCTTTCATTCTCTCCCATGCAAGCGCTAGTGGCTCACGCTCTTCCTGTCTAAAACCAGTAATATTAGATCGAGTTGCATAGTCTTTGCAGGTGGGAAAATTTTAGTCATGAATAAAGAAGTACATTCCACCCATGATGCAATAGTATTTCTAGGCAAAGATAGTAACCATTATTTTGCTTTTCCTCTAAGAGAGAAATGAAATAAGCGCAGATTTATCGCATCGTGGTCAACATATTTAATGCGCATCATATCACATATTTCAATGAAAGTATTCAAGTGCATACCTGCGTCCTCAACAGCAGAGCCTCCAAATTGATTATGTTGAACCAAACTTAAATATTCGGGCTTAATTTCATAATCCTCAGCAGTAATTGATGGCTAGGCAATAGGAGTATGCAAATAATCATTGTTGGGAGTTGCAAACTCTCCAAGTTTCTTTTCAGCCATAGTAACTATGTTTTTGGGTTTTCTAAAAAAAACTTATAAAAGTAAAAAACAAGAATTTAAAGGCTAACTATTTTTGGGGGTTTTCAAATAAAGATTGAAAGCAAACTAACAAAATTAAAACAAGAATTAAAATTAGCAAAGTTCCTAATAACCTTACCAGGGTAGCTATTGCTTCCCCGGCAACGGCGCCAGAAAAAGGGTTGATACCTTCGATCTAGATTACGGATATAGTATAGCTCTGTTTCCCTAGTAGACCTAGGTTATCGAATCCTCGGGAAAGACAAAGCATGGCGAAGTTACTTTAATGGATCTTCGGGATTTTTAGAGATTTTTAGTGTTTTACTGGACCAAGAGTTTGCGATCTTTTGTTGTTGTCGATGATGGAGAGAGAGGGCCTGGGGCGTTCGGTTTCACATGTAGCTGTGCAAAACATCTTATCAGAATAAAAGATAATAATAAAGTATGCATGTAATCGTTAGAGCAAGATAATTATATGTGGGCAGTGCATCCATAATTGTTATTGCCTCTACAGACGCTTATAGCAATAACCTATTAGCATCCATAGAAGAAATAGAACTAATAATATGCACAGTGATATCACCGTTAATCCCAAGTAAATCTCTCACATACAGTCGTACTACCCTTTCTGTCACTGGGTTCCCATCCTGCAGATTATTCATTACTCATACTCCCTGTACCTAGATCAATCTTCGGGGTCTTGGGTACCTAACAAGTCCTTAGATTGAGGCAAGAGAGGATACAATAATCATCATGTCATAAAAATTAATACACGATCACATCCATGATAAATAACATGAACAAACTACATGGCTAAGCCGAAACCCTTAGCCCAAGGAGAATTACTCACACATAGAGATGAGATCAACAATCATAAACATTGTATTTGAAATCATGGGATCAATAGAAATAGTCTACAATGTCACCAATTGTAGATGAGATCTACTATTACAAGTGGTGGACTATGGGTATGGTGGTGAAAGGTTGAGAGATTGGGTCTAGATCTATTCCTCTGGTGGATGTTCGGTGTCGTGGTTTCTGATGGATTGGTATCGTTTGCCCCTCTTTTCTCGTCACGGGAGGTCTCTTTATATAGGAGTCCCTTCACAAAAGTTGTTCTGTTTGATCTAGCGGTGTCGGTGGAAACTATATGGCCAGAACTATACGGACAAAATTTTTATTCCCGCCGTATAGTTGGTCGTTAAACCTTCTGTTTCCTCTTCACGACCCTTGGTTTCTTTGGGTTATTGGAAATATCGTATCTTTGACTTTAATGGTGTGATTCCCATCATCAAATGTCATTACCTGCGCAGGGAAAAAATAGAAAGACAGGATTGCATACCCCTTTGATCATTAGGCATTAGTGGCAGGGTTTAGAGATATATTTTATCAAAAGTATGAATAATATCTGAAGGGAATATGCCCGAGAGGCAATAATAAAGTGGTTATTATCGTATTCCTTATTTATGATAAATGTTTATTCTGCATGCTATAATTTTATTAATACGGAAACGTTAATACATGTGTGTTTAATAAACAAACAGAAAGTTCCTAGTTATGCCTCTATCATAAACTAGCTCATTGATTAACAAGATGATCAAGGTTTCCTGATCATAGACATTAGATGTTGTTAATAACAAGGTCACAACATTAGTGTAATGATGTGATGAACATTCATCCGAAGTATAGAATTACAATCAAAGTCATTGAGTTTATATTGCTATAACAACTTATGAAGTGGTCCTAATCCTTAGACCATGAGATCATGTCAATCACTAACACAGGAAGAGTTTCTTGATGACATCAAACGTCACATCGTAACTGGGTGATTATAAAGATTGCTTTAGAACTACTAACGTGTTATGTTGAGGCTCATGGAACGAGAGTGGAATTTGTTCATCCCGATGACGGATAGATATGCCATGGGCCCTCTCGGTGATATCACATTGATTAGCTTGCAAGCAAGTGATTTGATCACTAGAATGTTATATCATGGGAACGAGAAAAGAGTGCTTGTCGGTAACGATATCAAAATAGGTATGGAGATACCGATGATCGAATCTCGGACATGTCATATATCGTGAAACAAAGGGATAAGATACTAGCATAAAAGGTTCCGACGATCACAGGAAAGTCATCGTTGAATGTGTGGGAGTCAGTATGGATCTACAGGTCCCGCTTATGATTATTGATCAGAGAAGGGTCTCGATCATGTACGCATTATTCGTGAATCGTAGGGTGGCACACTTAAGGGACACTGACATCCAATTGGAGCAAAAGTTTCATGCCGGAAAGAATCACAAGCGCGGGAATTTATTTCACTAGACACCGAAACTGTTTCAGTTGAAATTTCTTAAACTGGTTCTGCATGTGAAATTGAATACTAGCAACGGTTTTATGTGAATGTTTGTTAATTAAAGTAATTAACAAAATTCTAAATAAATAAATAAAAGAGTTTTATTTAAATTAGAGGTTGCATTAAATTTGGTGGAAATTTAATGCATGTGAGTGGATTTTTGAGTGGAGGCTCTTTTATGGGAGTGGAGGCTTTTCATTTTGAGTGGGAGCTATACCCACATGAATGTGGAAGAGGTGGGGGCATCCACCATGGCTGGCGCCATGCCCCTTGGGGTGCCCCCCCTCTCCCTATAAAAGGTCCCCCTCTCATCCTCTTATAGCACATCTCCTCGTGACGAATCTCTCTCCCCCTCTAGAATTTATCCCCCATGGTCTCGAACTAGCGAGATACATGTTCCCGGTGGCTATTCGGCAAGAAAGAGTTGTGCTTCCGCTGCATCGCTGGAGCGAGGAGGCGGAGGTTGCTCGGTGTCTTGTACGTGTGTGCGAGCACGGATGCGCTGCTGTTTTGCGGCGCTAGGACTTCCTCTCGATCTTGAGATCGGCAAGAGATCGTCTACATCAACCACGAGTTTAACTCGTTAAGATTTGTCGGTCTTCAAGGGTATGTTCTCTATGGATATACATCCGCCCGTTGCTTGTATCTAGTAGATAGATCTTGGTACATAGTTGTTCCCATCGTAGAATTTTTTTGTTTTCTATGCTGCGAACCCTACAGTGGTATCAGAGCCGGATCTATGCATAGATGCTTTGCACGGGTAGTACACATATGAGTATGTGGGTGATAATGATCATTTTATTGCTTCTTATTTGTACTTTGGATATTGGTGGCATAGTGGGATGAAGTGGCCCAGACAAACTTTACATGTCCTCGCACATGAGACCTGTTCCACGCTTGACATGCAACTAGTCTTGCATAAGTGGCTAGCGGGTGTCTGTCTCTCCTACTATAGTCAATATCTAATTTGCAATAAGTTGTCAACAATTTGGTTATCCTCGCTGTGGTTTATGTTCGTAGGTAAGAACGGTTCTATCTTCGAAAGCCCTAAGCCACGTAAAACTTGCAATGGATAAATTAGAGGCATCTAGTTTAGATTGTTGCTGGGCTAGTGTTATGATATGGCGATGTTGTAAGTATAAGTATGAGATGATACTCTTACAACACACATAACGTGTAAGTTCCATAGACCTTGGCCTTACACATAGAGGTATGATAGCGATCATACCATGATGCACATGATGGAGATCAAGTGCAAGAATCATAGCATTTCACTTATTAACATGTGTTGTTTGATTGCATCTTATATTGCTTGTTTGGTGTTTTATTAACATAATAAGATGATCCCTCATTTAGATATCAAGATAAAAATGTGTTCTTCCTTAAGTATGCACCGATAATGTTTCGTCGCTTCAAGACATCACGTGATGATCGGGTGTACTTGAATCCACGAGCATATCTCGGGTGTAAGATAGTTACACACGCGAATACTAAGGTTCTTACTTGGTGAGCCTAGCATGTATAGACATGGCCTCGGAATACGGACCGAAAGTTTAAGAATGAGTCATATGTTAGATATGATGCCCATTTGATGCTCTCCTTTGAAGCTACACCGACTCACGTGATGATCGGACTTGGTGTAGTGGATTTGGTTCATGTAATCACCAAAAAGACACGAGGGGTGTCATTTTTTAGTGGGAGTTCATTTCTAATTTGGGTTAGTAGAACTCAATTTATCATAAATTAAATCAAAGTGAATTTGCATAATTTGTTGTAGTCATTGGCATTCGGTCACCACTTTATGCTTAGTTGTAATTGAGATAATAGAATTCTGGATATTTACTTTACGAACTGGTATCGTATTGTGTTGAGTGTCAATCTAAATTATAAAGTCCCATTGCAAACTTTCAGCAAACTCTGTTTACTCTGTGAGATTTAATAATTAGTATTAAATCGAGAGTAACAATTACAGTTTTAGTATCTTAAGTATCATGTTTGCCTCCATTATTCTTGATTTAAATATCGAGATTATCTAGGAGCTGAAAGAATTGTTTCAGAAACCATCACGTGTGTCAGATATAACGATATCTAAAACAATGTTTTGGTTGCAATATGATAAGAGTATAATATATGTTCTCATATTGGATGAGAATTTACAAAGGTTGGAGATGCTAGACATCCTAATCATCCAAAAGGGTTTTGGAAAGTAACGTTATATTCACGATTCGTCTTTATAAGCTACATTAGCTTGATAATGAAATTCTTCATGATAAGGATGAATAGAAGATGTATGTAAAGTGTTTACTACACTAAAAGATTACTAAAGAATGGATTTTGAAAGAATGCCGATCATTTTGATGATGGTGGTCTACTTCAAAGTGCAAGTCAAAAGGTATTATTATTTGAATATACACGCTTTGGACTATGTGTCATGTATATGGCGCCACTTTTGATGTTGATAGATTCTTTTAAAAGGAAAAGAAAATGGTGAAAGAGAATCTATAAAATATATTTGGCAGAAAAGAAAATATTGGAAATATCCAATTTAGGTATATGGATGATATACATGTTATGGTTGTATTCCTTGCTTGTTAGACAATGTAGTTCTTGGGTATTGGATACTGAATTGGTTGGTATGAAATTTCATACAGAACGACGCAATTCATGAACTACAATGGCCTAAGTAACTAGCAAGAGAATATGTGATGATGTTCATTGAAAACAAACCAACCATTGTTTGTATTTCTCGTTGACATCAAAGCTTGACTTCAAGGTTTGTTTTAATAGTTGTTATTTAAATCAGGTATTATGAGAAAAAAATGGTTGTTCAAATAATTACCGTATTCCATATAAGATGGATGATTTACAAATATAGTTGGAGAAATCACATACATAAAAACTAATGCTAAAATGTCGCAAGACAAATGACTGAAAGATCACTTACAAAGTGACATCGTTGTTTAAATTATATTAGAAAGAAAACATGAAGAATCTCCATATTCATGGATTTTTGGAGTCTTTGATTTGATCAAGTGACGCTTGTGAGACTTTCCTCGGGATAATTAAAACTTCGTTCAAAGGCCAAAGAAGAACGAATGACAAAAATATTGTAATTTATACATATCGATGTATGTAGTCCATTATGTATAGTCATAAGCGATGGATTTCAACTTCATATGCTTTCTATGGAAATTTGAGTGAATGTTCACTTAATGAGAAAGAAGTGTGAAATATTTGAAAACATTCAAAGACTTTCAAGATGAAGTGGAAAATCATTGTAACAAGAAAATAAATGGTTTATGATTTTATCATAAGGGATTTATTTGAGTTACAAGTGTAACAAGAAAAATAAATGAATTATGATTTATCATAAAGGGATTTACTTGAGTTGCAAGTTTAGGAAAACACCTAGATTTACATCTCCCGAAACACCATAGGAGTATGGAGTGTTTGAGATTTGTAATGAAACCTTGTTTGACATGGTTAGATCAAAGGTGTTATTTATAAAACTACCATTATATTTTAAAAATATTAAAGCTTTAGAGACTACCGCTTTTACACTGAAAAGAGCTCCATCTTGATCTGTTGGGATGACACCATATGAGTTATGGTTTGGGGTAAAACCCAAGTTGTCATTTCTTAAATTTTGGTATGCTAAACATAAGTAAGATGTTTACAACCGAAGTCGGATGAGCATGTATTTGTAGGTTATTTCGAATAATAATTGGGTATTCCTCCATAACACCAAGGACAAAAGGGTTTGTCGCTTGAAATGTGAAGTTTCTTGAAAAAGAAGTTTTTCATAAAAGGTTAAGTGGGAGGACAATAGAACTTAATAAGGTTATGAACCTTAGCTATATGTGCTGAGTTGCGCAGCGCCGGAAAATGTTCCAGAGGCAGCCAGAATGCTCATGGATCACGTGCCTCAAAGGTTGCGGTCACGGAGGTCTAAAGTTCCTATTGAACCAAGAAGGTCGGATAAACAATCAAATGATTGAGATTTGAGAGTAAATCATTATTTTTTGACATTGATGAATCGACTACAAAGATGCGATAATGAGCCCTGACTCCGTCAAATGTCTTGAAGCCATAAAATCCGTGATAGTTCCATACACGAGAAATCAAGTTTTGAACTTGGAAGACCCTCCGGAAAGGTGTAAAAACCTATCGGTCGTATTTGGACCTATAAAGAAACAGACATGGATGTTTCACATCTATGAAATAGTCGACATGTCGGTGAAGTTTTTACGACAATGTTCAAGGAGTTGACTATGACAAGATTTGATCTTTCATAGCGATATTTAGTCTGGACGGATTAAAGTAGCAACCACTACATATAATTTGGTATATGGTAGATGAATAAACAAAACAAAGTTCTTCTAATAGAATGGTCACCTAGGACATGTACATGACATGGTCCAAAGGGTTTTGTTAGTTCAAAGGATGATAAAAGGGCATGCAAACTTCAATGGTTGAAGTAAGCATCGCGGAGTTGGAATCTTCACCGTGATGAAAAAGGAGTTTTCATCTGGAGACGATGAAGATGCTTGCATTTGCAAGAAATTAAGTGGGGGCGCTAAGACACATTTCTAATAGATTATGTGGATGATATCTTGTTGATTAGAAATGATGAATCTTTTATTGACAAAGGTTACGAATTTCATTTTGATGAAAGACTTAGGCAAAACCCGAATATTTAGCATGAATATCTATAGTGAATAGACTGTGATGCTAATATGGTTGTACCAAACGTACATATATGAGATATTGAAGGAGTTCAATATAGAAATGACAAGAAAAGTTTCTTGTTGCATGGAAAGGAATTGAATCAAGATTCAAGTGTATCGACACTCGATAAGTGAAACAAGATTCAAGTGCTTTGACACTTGATGAGTGAAATCACAAGAATGTTTTGATCAATCATTCTATGATATGTACACATCCAGATATGTCCTATGCTCTAAGTGTTATGATCATATACCATAATGAATCATAAAATGATCATTGGACAATAGTAAGGAAATTCTTATGATCTTTTGGAAGAACTAAGAATATATTTGTGTAGAGGTGACAAACAATTACAAATATTTCATTGTAAAGTGTTACTTTGATACTAGTTTTGTCACAAGATACAAATTAAATTTATATCAATTTAAACTATGGGTGTCACAATGTAATGGAAAGGACATTCCATGATGGATTTGGATGAAATCCATAGTTAAGACATTATAACGAATACTACAACAAAAGGGGCTAAGTATATGACTGCTATAGTAGCAGCAAAAGAGGGCATTTGTGTTAAGTAGTTTGTTATCAAACTAAGGTGTGGGTCGCAACGGGCTAACACTAAAGATATATTGTACGATAATAGTATCGACGTGATTTAACCCCAAGGAACTAAAGGTCTCACCAAAAGACCAAATTTATACAATGCCATCTCATTGGAGAATGAGTGATGCGTGAAGACGCAAAAACATGCAAATACACACGAACCTGAAAGTGTCAGATCCGTAGATTATTTTAACTACTTGCAGTTGCGTATATGGAACACCAGAAAGCCATAGGTGTTCAATACGCAAAGTTTTCAAACTAGATTATTGTCTCTAGTGCAAGTGGGAGACTGAAGGGAATATGCCTGAGAGACAATAATAAAGTGGTTATTATCGTATTCCTTATTTATGATAAATTTTTATTTTGCATTCTATAATTGTATTAATACGGAAACGTTAATACATGTGTGTTTAATAAACAAACAAAAAGTTCCTAGTTATGCATCTCTCATAAACTAGCTCGTTGATTAACAAGATGATGAAGGTTTCCTGATCATAGACATTGGATGTTGTTAATAACAAGGTCACAACATTAGTGTAATGATGTGATGAACATTCATCTGAAGTATAGCATTACGATCAAAGTCATTGAGTTTATATTGCTATAACAACTTACGAAGTGATACTAATCCTTAGACCATGAGATCATGTCAATCACTAACACCGGAAGAGTTTGTTGATGATATCAAACGTCACACCGTAACTGGGTGATTATAAAGATGGCTTCAGAAATACTAAAGTGTTATGTTGAGGCTCATGGATTGAGAGTGGAATTCCTTCATCCCGATGACGGATAGATATGCTCTGGACCCTCTCGGTGATATCACATTGATTAGCTTGCAAGCAAGTGATTTGATCACTAGAATGTTATATCACGGGAACAGGAAAATAGTGCATGTCGGTAACGAGATCAAACTAGGTATGGAGATACTGATAATCGAATCTCGGACATGTAATATATCGTGAAACAAAGGGATTAAGATACTAGCGTAAAAGGTTCCGACGATCATAGGAAAGTCATCGTTGAATGTGTGGGACTCAGTATGGATATCCATGTCCCGCTTTTTATTATTGATCGGAGAAGGGTCTTGATCATGTCCGCATTATTCGCGAACCGTATGGTGGCACACTTAAGGGACACTGACATCCAATTGGAGCAAAAGTTTCATGCCGGAAAGAATAACAAGCGCAGGAATTTATTTCACTAAACACCGAAACTGTTTCGTTGAAATTGCTAAAACTGGTTCTGCGTGTGAAATTGAATACTAGCAAGGGGTTTTATGTGAATGTTTGTTAATTAAAGTAATTAACAAAATTCTGAATAAATAAATAAAAGAGTTTTATTTAAATGAGAGCTTGCATTAAATTTGGAGGAAATTTAATGCATGTGAGTGGATTTTGAGTGAAGGCTCTTTTTGAAGGGTTTCGCGGCATAGTAAATCAAAATTTTCTACGGAGCGAACAGAGGGAAAGCCAAGATCTAATCTAGGAGATGCAAACAACGAGAGAGATTGGATTAGATCTTCATACCCTTGAAGATTCGCACAGCGGAACATTCGTCGGAACGTGGGTGATGTAGTCGTACTCGCTTCTCCTCCTCGCGATCAGATCCGATCTAGCACCACAAGTGGCGGTGCCTCCGTGAGATGCACACGTGCAGCACCTCGACGTCTCCTCCTTCCTCGGACCAGCGAGTATGGTGGAGAGATAGATTGGATCTACAGCACGACGGCGTGGTGTATATGGTGGAGAATTTCTGCTGCAGGGCTTCGCCTACAAACAGTCGGGAGGGAGAGAGGAAGGTAGCAAGGCTGCTAGGGCTTGGAGGAGAGGTGTGTGGGGGAGGGGGCGCACCACCCCTCTATATATAGAGGGGGGGCGGCCAGCCCTTGCCCCTCCTCCAAGCCTATCTCTAGTTTAAACAATTTAAACTCTCCCTTATCTAGAAATCCTATCTCTAGTTTAAACGATTTAAACTCTCCCTTATCTAGAAATTCTATCCCGAGATTTAAACGAGTCAAATCTCTCTAGAATCGGCTGGGCCCTATGGGGCCTTGTGCCCCTGGCCCAATGCGGCCAGGACACTCCCTCATAGGCCCATGCCCCCTCCCGGAAGGTGGGGCCACGTTGGTCCCCTTCCGGAAGGTTCTAGAAGCTTCCGGTACAATACCGATTAACTCGGAACAATTCCGAACTCCAAAAACTGCACTGCCTTATATGAATCTTATTCTCCGGACCATTCCGGAACCTCTCGTGATATCCCGGATCCCATCCGAGACTCCGAACAAAAATTCATAAACCAATTATCCAATCTATCCTAGCGTCGAGATACGTTAAGTGTGTGACCCTGCGGGTTCGAGAATATGCAGACATGATCTTCTATCAATAATCAACAGCGGGGTCTGGGCACCCATATTGACTCCCACACATTCATCGATGATCATATCGGATGAACCACGATGCCAGGATTCAATCAATCCCATATATATATTCCCTTCGTCTCGCGATATTTTACTTGCCCGAGATTCGATCGTCGGTACCGTCATACCTAGTTCAATCTCGTTCATAGCAAGTACTTTACTCGTTCCGTAATCCGATATCACTTTGTGATTAACTCCTTAACCACATGCTTGCAAGCGGTGTTGATATCGATTACCGAGTGGGCCCGAAGTATATCTCTCCGACTTGGGAGGGACAAATTCCATCTCGATACATACAACCCAACAGATACTTTCCGATCACCTGAGAGACACCTTTATGATCACCCTCTCATAGGATGACGTTTGATGACCTCAAAGCTTTCTTCCGATACCAGGGAGTTGCATTATCTCATGGTCTAAGGAATACAATATTTGACATAGGAAAAGCTTCGCAAAGACGAACACGATGACACGATCTAATTGCTCTGCTTTGTTTGGGTCTATCCACCATATCATTCTCCCAATGATATGATCTCATTATCAATTGACAACTCATGTCTATGGTTAGGAAACCTTAACCATCATTGATCAATGAGCTAGTCCATAGAGGCGTACTAGGGACACGGTGTTGTCTACAAACCACACAAGTATTAAAGTTTCCGCTTAATACAATTCTAGCATGGAACATAAACTTTATCATGAACAAGAATAATAATAACATCTTTATTATTGCCTCTAGGGCATAATTCCAACAGTCTCCCACTTGCACTAGAGTCAATAATCTAGTTTATATCTGGCAACGATCTCACACCCATGGCACTGAGGTGTTGATCATGTTTTACACGTGGAAGAGGTTTAGTCAATGGATCTGCGACATTCAGATCCGTATGTACTTTGCTAATCTTCAGATCTCCATCTGCTATATAATCTCGGATTATATGAAACTTGCGGTTGATATGCTTGGTCTTTGGATGATATCTTGGTTCCTTAGCGAGTGCTATGGCGCCAGTGTTGTCACACAATATCTCTAGTGGGTCCAATGCACTTGGAACCACGCCAAGCTCAGTGATGAAGTTTCTGATCCAAACTCCTTCACTTGACGCTTCTGCAGCAGCCATGTATTCCGCTTCTACTGTAGATCCCGCGATCACGCTTTGCTTGCAGCTTCTCCAGCTCACAGCTCCTCCATTCAAAATATAAACGTATCCTGTCTGAGATTTAGAACCATCCTTGTCGGTGTCGAAACTAGCATCGACGTAACCTTTTACGACAAGCTGTTCATCACCCCCATAGACTAAGAACATTTCTTTAGTTCTATTTAGGTACTTTAGGATGTTCTTCGCGGCTGTCCAGTGTTCCACTCCTGGATCACTTTAGTATCTGCTCGTCAAACTAAGGGCATTGGACACATCCGGTCTAGTACACAGCATGGCATACATGATAGAACCTATGGCCGAGGCATAAGGCACTTTTCTCATAGCTTCTCTATCGTTTACCGTAGCTGGACACTGATCCTTGCTCAATATCTTACCTGACAACATAGGCACTGAACCTTTCTTTGCCTTATCCATTCTGAACCTTTTCAGAGATTTGTCTAGGTATCTATTTTGGCTTAAAGCTATCAGGCGTCTTTGTCTATCTCTATATATTTTGATGCCCAATATATAAGCACCTTCCCCTAGGTCTTTCATTGAAAAACATTTGTTCAAATAACTCTTCACATCGTTAAGCATGTCAATGTTATTTCCAATAATCAATATGTCATCCACATATAGTACCAAAAATGTCACTAAGCTCCCACTCACTTTCTTGTAGATACAAGCTTCGTAGCAATTTGGAACAAATCCAAAGCTCTTGATCACTTGATCAAAACGAAGGTTCCAACTCCGAGATGCTTGCTTCAGTCCATAAATGGAACGCTGAAGTTTGCACACCTTATCAGCATCCTTAGGATCGAGAAAACCTTCGGGTTGCATCATATATAACTCTTCATCAGTGTTGCCATTGAGGAACGCAGTTTTGACATCCATCTGCCATATTTCATAATCATGAAACGCAGCAATTGCTAATAAAATCCGAATGGACTTAAACATCGCTACGGGAGAGAAAGTCTCATCGTAGTCAACACCTTGAACTTGTCGAAAACCTTTTGCGACAAGTCGTGCTTTATAGACGGTAACATTACCATCCGCGTCCGTTTTCTTCTTGAATATCCATTTGCACTCAATGGCCTTTCGGTCGCTAGGAGGATCCACCAAAGTCCATACTTGGTTTTCGCTCATGGATCCCAATTCGGATTTCATGGCTTCCAGCCATTTCTCAGAGTCTGGGCTCATCATCGCTTCCTCATAGTTCATAGGTTCACTGTCTTCTACCAACAAGACAGTCAAGACAGGGTTGCCGTACCACTCAGGAGGGGCACGCGACCTTGTCGACCTGCGACGTTCAGTAGCAGCATCGTCCGAAGCTTCATGATCCTTGTCATTAGCTTCCTCTATTGTTGGTGCAGGCGGCACTGGAACAATTTCAGGTGCTGCGCTACTCTCCAATTCAAGAGAAGGTTCAGTAACCTCGTCTAGCTCTACTTTCCTCCCACTCACTTCTTTCGAGAGAAACTCCTTCTCAAGAAAGGAACCGTTCTTTGCGACAAACACTTTGCCTTCGGTTCTGTGATAGAAGGTATACCCAATAGTTTCCTTAGGGTATCCTATGAAGACGCATTTCTCCGCTTTGGGTTCGAGCTTGTCCGGCATCAACTTCTTGACGTAAGCTTCGCATCCCCAAACTTTAAGAAACGACAACTTAGGTTTAGCACCAAACCACAGTTCATACGGTGTCGTCTCAACGGATTTAGATGGAGCCCTATTTAAAGTGAATACAGCGGTTTCTAATGCATAACCCCAAAATGATAACGGCAAATCAGTAAGAGACATCATCGATCGGACCATATCTAATAGGGTTCGATTCCGGCGTTCAGACACACCATTGCGCTGTGGTGTTCCGGGTGGCGTGAGTTGCGAAACAATTCCGCTTGCTTTAAGATGCGTCAGAAAATCATAACTCAAATATTCGCCCCCACGATCGGATCGTAGAAACTTAATCTTTCTGTTACGATGGTTCTCCACTTCATTCTGAAATTCTTTGAACTTTTCAAACGTTTCAGATTTATGTTTCATTAAATAGATATACCCATATCTACTTAAGTCATTGGTAAAAGTAAGGAAATAGCGATATCCACCGCGCGTCGAAACACTCATCGGTCCGCATACATCGGTATGTATGATTTCCAACAAGTCTGTTGCTCGCTCCATCATACCGGAGAACGGGGTTTTGATCATCTTGCCCATGAGGCATGGTTCACATGTGTCAAATGATTCAAAATCAAGAGACTCCAAAAGTCCATCAGAATGGAGTTTCTTCATGCGCTTTACACCAATATGACCTAGACGACAGTGCCACAAATAAGTAGTATTATCACTATCTACTTTGCATCTCTTAGCCTCAATGTTATGGATGTGTGTTTCATCCCTTTCGAGATTTAGAAGAAATAAACCATTCACAAGAGGTGCATGACCATAAAAGATGTTACTCATATAAATAGAACAACCATTATTCTCCGATTTAAATGAATAACCGTCTTGCAATAAACACGATCCGGAAATGATGTTCATGCTCAACGCAGGCACATAATAACATTTATTAAGGTTTAAAACTAATCCCGAAGGTAAAACTAAGGAGAGTGTGCCAACGGCCATCACATCAACTCTTGATCCGTTGCCAACGCGCATCGTCACCTCATCCCTCGCAAGCCGCCGTCTATTCCGTAGCTCCTGTTTCGAGTTACAAATATTAGCAACTGAACCGGTATCAAATACCCAGGCACTACAACGAGGGCTAGTAAGGAAAACATCAATAACATGTATATCAAATATACCTTTGATGGTGCCAGCCTTCTTGTCCGCTAAGTACTTCGGACAGTTGCGCTTCCAGTGACCGTTGTCCTTGCAATAGAAGCACTCAGTGTCCGGCTTGGGACCAGACCTGAGCTTCTTCTCAGCAGGGGCATTGCGCTTACCGCCGCCCTTCTTGAAGGGCTTCTTTGCTCCCTTACCTTTCTTAAAGGAGGGCTGGTTGACCATCAACACATGATTATCCTTCTTGATGTCCACTTCCGCAGCCTTCAGCTTTGCGAAGAGCTCGGTGATCGTATCAGTGGAACCAATCTGATTATGAGTCACTACAAAACTTTTGTAGCTGGGAGGGAGTGATTGCAGAACCCTGTCAATCTTGAGCTCCTCTGGAATCGTGCATTCCAGTTGCTCAAGGCGTTGAGTGTAGCCCGACATCTTTATGGCGTGCTCACTAACGGAACTCCCTTCCTCCATCTTGCAGTTAAAGAACTTCTCAAAGATCTCATATCTCTCAGAACGGGCTTGAGTCTGAAACATGGTTTTTAGCTCCTCGAGAATCTCAAAGGGCCCGGGATAGGTTTCAAAACGATTTTGAAGCTCCGGTTCCATAGCAAACAACATGGTGCTCTTAATCACACCATAATCATCTTTGCGCGACTGATAGACAGCTTTCTCATCAGCCGGCGCAGTTGCAGCAGGGGGGTCACCTAACGCTTTACCAAGGACATAGTCCTTTTGTCCGCCAGACAGAATGATTCTTAGATTGCGGAACCAATTGGTGAAGTTAGACCCATTGTTTCTAAGCTTTTCCTTCTCAGCAAAAACGTTGAAGTTGAAGTTGGATTTGGCCATGTGATCTACAGTATTTGCAAGTACAATTTAGACTATGTTCATGATAAATAGTTCAACTTAATCAAATTACTAGATGAACTCCCACTAAATTCAACATCCCTCAAGTTGTTTAGTGAACACGATCCAAATTCACCACACCTAATCCGATCATCACGAGAAGAGATGTGGTTTCAATGGTGGACAACAAAGTGTCGATCATATCATTCATATGACTCATGCTTAACCTTTCGGTTCTTGTGTTCCGAGGCCATGTCTGTACATGCTAGGCTCGTCAAGTTAGACCCAAGTATTTCCGCATGTGCAAAAACTGGCTTGCACCCGTTGTATGTGAGCGTAGAGTCTATAGCACCCGATCATCACGTGATGCTTGGAAACGACGAACTTTCGCAACGGTGCATACTTGGGGAGAACACAGTTTTTATCTTGATCTTTAAGTGAGGAATCATCTTATAATGCTACCGTCGCGATCTAAGCATAATAAGATACATAAAGGGATAAACATCACATGCATATAACTTTATGTGACATGGTATAGCCAATCCTCGGGCAATGATCTCCATCTTGTGCGTTCCGGCATGATCTCCATCACTCCACCATGATTGCCTCCACCACGAATAGCAACTACAACTATTGCTAACTACTTAGCGATAAAGTAAAGCTATTACATGGCGTATAAGAAGTTGACTCGCAGGTCATACACAATTATAAAGACAACCATATGGCTCCTGCCGGTTGTGTACTCATCGACATGCAAGTCGTGAAACATTACAAAACATGATCATCGCATACAATATACACATCACATCTTGGGCCATACCATATCACAGAAAACACTCCCTGCAAGAACAAGTTAGACGCCTCTACTTTGTTGTTGCATGTTTTACGTGGCTTATGGGAGTAGATGCTAAGAACGATTCTTACCTACGGAAAGCCACAACGGTGATATTATGGTTTCCAAACTCCGGTATTAATCCCATGACAACTATAGTGAGAGAAACTGACATCCACCAGCCGCATGTGTGGTACAAGCCACACGTCAAGTGCGGAGCCGGTCTCGCGAACGACGTCGCGTAAGGTTGGCCTGGACCGCTTCAATCTCACTATCCCGCGTCATAAGAAGAACACAAACAAGAGGCTTGCAATAGAAAACATCAACGCCCGCAACAACCATGTTGCGTTCTACTCGTGAAACACATCTACGCATAGATCTAGCTCTGATACCACTGAAGGGTTTCGCGGCATAGTAAATCAAAATTTTCTACGGAGCGAACAGAGGGAAAGCCAAGATATAATCTAGGAGATGCAAACAACGAGAGAGATTGGATTAGATCTTCATACCCTTGAAGATTCGCACAGCGGAACGTTCGTCGGAACGTGGGTGATGTAGTCGTACTCGCTTCTCCTCCTCGCGATCCGATCCGATCTAGCACCACAAGTGGCGGTGCCTCCGTGAGATGCACATGTGCAGCACCTCGACGTCTCCTCCTTCCTCGGACCAGCGAGTATGGTGGAGAGATAGATTGGATCTACGGCACGACGGCGTGGTGTATATGGTGGAGAATTTCTGCTGCAGGGCTTCGCCTACAAACAGTCGGGAGGGAGAGAGGAAGGTAGCAAGGCTGCTAGGGCTTGGAGGAGAGGTGTGTGGGGGAGGGGGCGCACCACCCCTCTATATATAGAGGGGGGGCGGCCAGCCCTTGCCCCTCCTCCAAGCCTATCTCTAGTTTAAACAATTTAAACTCTCCCTTATCTAGAAATCCTATCTCTAGTTTAAACGATTTAAACTCTCCCTTATCTAGAAATTCTATCCCGAGATTTAAACGAGTCAAATCTCTCTAGAATCGGCTGGGACCTATGGGGCCTTGTGCCCCTGGCCCAATGCGGCCAGGACACTCCCTCATAGGCCCATGCCCCCTCCCGGAAGGTGGGGCCACGTTGGTCCCCTTCCGGAAGGTTCTAGAAGCTTCCGGTACAATACCGATTAACTCGGAACAATTCCGAACTCCAAAAACTACACTGCCTTATATGAATCTTATTCTCCGGACCATTCCGGAACCTCTCGTGATATCCCGGATCCCATCCGAGACTCCGCACAAAAATTCATAAACCAATTATCCAATCTATCCTAGCGTCGAGATACGTTAAGTGTGTGACCCTGCGGGTTCGAGAATATGCAGACATGATCTTCTATCAATAATCAACAGCGGGGTCTGGGCACCCATATTGACTCCCACACATTCATCGATGATCATATCGGATGAACCACGATGCCAGGATTCAATCAATCCCATATATATATTCCCTTCGTCTCGCGATATTTTACTTGCCCGAGATTCGATCGTCGGTACCGTCATACCTAGTTCAATCTCGTTCACAGCAAGTACTTTACTCGTTCCGTAATCCGATATCACTTTGTGATTAACTCCTTAACCACATGCTTGCAAGCGGTGTTGATATCGATTACCGAGTGGGCCCGAAGTATATCTCTCCGACTTGGGAGGGACAAATTCCATCTCGATACATACAACCCAACAGATACTTTCCGATCACCTGAGAGACACCTTTATGATCACCCTCTCATAGGATGACGTTTGATGACCTCAAAGCTTTCTTCCGATACCAGGGAGTTGCATTATCTCATGGTCTAAGGAATACAATATTTGACATAGGAAAAGCTTCGCAAAGACGAACACGATGACACGATCTAATTGCTCTGCTTTGTTTGGGTCTATCCACCATATCATTCTCCCAATGATATGATCTCATTATCAATTGACAACTCATGTCTATGGTTAGGAAACCTTAACCATCATTGATCAATGAGCTAGTCCATAGAGGCGTACTAGGGACACGGTGTTGTTTACAAACCACACAAGTATTAAAGTTTCCGCTTAATACAATTCTAGCAGGAACATAAACTTTATCATGAACAAGAATAATAATAACATCTTTATTATTGCCTCTAGGGCATAATTCCAACACTTTTATGGGAGTGGAGGCTTTTCATTTTGAGTGGGAGCTCCACCCACATGAATGTGGAAGAGGTGGGGGCAGCCACCATGGCTGGCGCCATGCCCCTTGGGGTGCCCCCCTCTCATCCTCTCAAAGCACACCTCCTCGTGAAGGATCTCTCTCTCCCTCTAGAATTTATCCCCCATGGTCTCGGACTAGCGAGATACATGTTCCCGGTGGCTATTCGGCAAGAAAGAGTTGTGCTTCCGCTGCATCGCTGAAACGAGGAGACGGAGTTTGCTCGGTGTCTTGTACGTGTGTGGCAAGCACGAATGCGCTGCTGTTTTGCGGCGCTAGGACTTCCTCTCGATCTTGAGATCGGCAAGAGATCGTCTACATCAACCACGAGTTTAACTCGTTAAGCTTTATCGGTCTTTAAGGGTATGTTCTCTACGGATATACATCCGCCTATTGCTTGTATCTAGTAGATAGATCTTGGTAGATAGTTATTCCCATCGTAGGAAATTTTTTGTTTTCTATGTTGCGAACCCTACAATATCTAGTTTAAATGTGTATGTGGATGGCTATATTTCACATCCATCGCATCTCCACTCCCCCCTGCTACGGTGTCCGGTAATGCCTCCACTAGACATGATTTTGGAGGGGCTGGATGTCACGCCCCCGAGTTTTGGGATAGACAAATCTCATACCCCGTATGACATAATCCTAACTTAGAGCTTGAGAGAATGCAGTGAAAGAATCAGTAGCATCATAGTGACTCAATGAGTGAAGATAGCAAATAATTACAACCAGAGGTCGCAGACCTGACATTATAACAAGAAATGAAAGCAACTTTTGTTGTTCTATACAACAAACATAACAAAGGCCTATGAGGCCATAACATAAAATGACATCAATTCCATATATCTCGGGTTGTTTCATGATAACCCCAAACTACTCGTCGATGTCAACATATAAACCACCTTCATTTGGAGCAACTTCATTTGTAGCAAAACTTTTAACAAAACAAGATTGAGTACATGATGTACTCTACAAGACTTAGTTAACCTTGTAGCCACATACTCAGGTTGGAAAGGTTTTATTTGGGTACTTTGTAGAGCAACTTTCTTTGTATACAAGTAAGAGGAAAGGCTCCTCTAATCAGAATATTTATAAGGAGATAAGAAAGCAACATTACTAGCTCTTATTGATCATCTTTTGATATTCACCAAATCATCATCAGTTGAACCTATAAGCTAAGATTACCCCCTCGAAAAACCTGGAGAAAGCAATCCTGAATACTTTAGTTGCCAAGTTTTATGATTAGGTTAAAATTATCTATGATCACAAAATAATTTCCCAAGTCGTTCGTAATTGTGGTCACTGCTTCTTGAAAAGATTGAACCATGCAGGGCAATTTACCCACATGGGCCAACCGACTCTTAACACCACATGATTAACACTCCATGCAAGGTGTGCCGGCAAAGGATGGTTGACCATGACCTTTACCGTGCTTTCTCCGAGACCATGAGTCAAGCCCTAAGGATTGTGTCTCCATAACGGGTCAAGTACGAAAGCCGGTCCTTAGGGATGTCAAAAAGGTTCAAGATTATGAAGGTCGTGCATTTCATGTTACCTGTCATGCCCTATCTGATATGATATGCTACCATATCAAATCATCCAGAATGCATATGCCAAATTGAACACACGGCTAGGTGACTCATAGAATCTACTAGGTAAGTTACTAAAATCGAGGGGGTTTCTAGGCCCCCACGTGGTTGTATGCTCAGTGTTGGTTCAAAAGGTGAGAAGTTGGGTCCTAGGGGTGGAACGCAGGGGACTACAAAAACCATAACCCAACATTAGCCTCCCATACAAGTCTTAGCATGTTCAACTCACATTAATTATCATACCACATAATCCTGTCAATGCTAGGTTTATTCACATCTCTGACCCATCGACCAGACTTGGAAAAATAAGCATGGATAATCATGACTGATGTAATAGCTCAAGCGATGCTCATAAGCCAAAACCTAATTATGCTAGGAGAAATGGATCAAGTATTATAGTCTACAAAGGAGGAACCATACAATAGATAGGATACTCTATCAATCAACCAAAGACCACATTGGAATCGTGTGCATAGCAAGAATTATAATACTTTCAAAAGATTGTATTAGAATGGTGGAATTACGCTTGCCTTGTTCTTCAGTAGACATGTATGGTAGACATGTATGGATCTTCGGTGGTGTTGATCAAGGGCTTAGGTTCAGTTCCTATTGCCAAGAACCAATACTAGGAAGGAAGAAAAACATTCAGGACATGGCATAATGCAATTATCATATAATATGAATGACATGTCATATTAAAGATATTATGATAACCCTATGTGCAAAATCAAGTGAAATGAGTTTGAATACCCTAGTCATGGCATTTCTATTAAGGCCATAAGTACTTAAGAGGGGAAGCTACTCTCCTAACTAAACTAGGGTTCAAAGTTGTATATAAAATGTATGATTATATTTTTAAGAGATAGATATTATTTTCTGGGTATTTTGATATATTATTCATATTTTTATGATTTAAAATGAATTAATTTGCAAATTTTAAATATATTTCTGTCACTTAAATCATTTTCTAAAAATATTAAAATCCTGGTAGGGGGACCCCACCCATCATATTTTAAATAAAAATAAAATAAAAAGGGATTATGTTGTCGGGATTACGTCAATAAAACATGACATCGGTGTGGGATAACGTCATGCTGACATCAACCGGCCATTAGACGCAGTTGGAGCACGAGGACGATGGTACAGGATGTGTGGGACGCGCGGAAGGGCACGTTGGACACACACGACCGAGGCAAACACAACGGTGGTGGTGCTACCATTTATTGGAAATCGAAGCATCGCCCATGACGAGCTCCTATGGTGGCGGACGACGATGACCATCAGCAGAGCACTAGAGAGAAGGAGGGAGATGGAGGAGAGGTGCACGAGCACTGCAAGCTAACCAGAATGACGATGGGATGCTCGGGGAGGCAAGGCGATGTCAGGATTTGTCACAATCATCCACGATGAGCGGCAGGCGGGTTGGTGAGGATGATCCCCATTATCTCATTTCCGAGCTTTCCTAGCATGCGCAAGTTAACGACGAAGACGAGGGCGACGAGGCAGCTCCAACCAGTGCTGAATGGGCTCGAGGAAGTCGAAGATAGCATGGAGAAATGAAGGCCGAGAGCTAGGGTTTCGGATCCCCCTGCGATAGAGGATGATAGGGGGAAATGGGACGGGAAGGCTTTATACACGTTTAAAGAATATTGGTGGGGGCTATGGGGAAACACTAGAGGAGGTATGCCTGCATTGTATTGCATACACAACAGTAACAGTGTCAAAAGGGAAGTACTACGCGTCCCCCGAGGGATAAAACTTCCGATCCCTCGGGTGGACACCCTGACATGTGTCCCACAAAAAGTCCTCAATCCCGTTTTTGCTACAAAACTATATTTTTTTGCTATAAAAAGTCCTGCTTTTTCTATATGTAGCAAAAAACGGTTCACACAAAAAACAGAATAAAAGACTACCTCGCCAGAGTTTGCGTCGGAGACCTCGTCGGAGACTATGCCACAAAAAAGTTATGCTAATATAGCAAACATGACCTCGCCGAAGACTTTCGCCCGGAGATCTTGCCGGAGACCTTGCAGCAAGAACTTTACTCTATTGTACTAAAACCACAAAATGTGTGTAGCAAAAAAAATTAGCAATTGTAGCAAAAAAAACCTACATCAATGAAGATATCACCGGTGGATTGGTAGCAAAAAAATGATGGGCTTCCGTAGCAAAACCGACTTGGAGAAAGTCAATATAGTGAAAACGAAAAGAGTACATAGAAAAAATAAACGAGTACTCTCTGTTTCAAAATATAAGATGTTTTAGGTTCATGAAAGAAATGTATCTAGTCTTCCTTTTAGTGCTAGATTCACTAAAGTTTGGAATGAACCTAGCACTTAAAGAAGTTTAGATACATTTTCTTCACAGATCTTAAACATCTTATATTTTAAAACGGAGGGAGCATGTAGAAAAATCAGTCCCCGCTCCCCCATGGTAGCAACACCCATGGTAGCAAAAGTATCTGTCGTCGGTAGCAAAGTCATAGACCCAAGGTAGCAAAGATACCTGTCGTCAATAGCAAACGGCGTAAACCCATGGTAGCATGTCTGACTTCCCCTTGCAGCAATAACAACAAGGTCGATAGAGGCCATGCAGCTACAATGGAGGAGGTTGAAGGTGGAACATGGCGGACACTCCAGCAAGGTCTTCCCTCGACAGGACCCTTCGTGGCGTCAATCAATTCAGCGGAAGCTCGGAGTAGGCGTGGTGGCCTGAGGTTGGCGGAGCATGGAGGGGGCATGGAGGTTGGCGGAGCATGGATACGGAGGCCTAAGTTTGACGAAGCTCGGAGCCGGCACAACAAAGCTCAGAGCTCCGGCAGCAGTTGAATGGGACTCCGGCGACGCGATTTGCGGCCACGGCTACGGCGCGAGGGCATGAGATCAGGCGATGGTTGGGTGGGACTCCGGTGGAGACGGGTGTACGCTCCGGCAGCGGTTGGGTGGACACTCCAGCGGCGGGTGCCTGCTCCGACAGGTCTGGTCTGGTGGTTGGTCCGGTGGCGACGCGCGGGTGTTTTTTTTAGGCTAGAGCAGAGTCATCAGGGGCGGAAGATGAGGAAGGAATTGCGGAAGGAGAGGTGCAGCTGATGGGCCACACGTGGAGAGCAACTACCCGGGGGATTGTTTCGTTCGATAGTATCCTTTTCCATGTCAAAAAGAAGTAACAATTGCATGGTAGTCTCTACCTACTCCCTTCGTCCGGAAATAAATGACTCGAAGTTTTCTAGATTCACATGTATCTAGTTGTATTTTAAATATAGATATGCGAATGCAGATACAGTCAGGTAAATCAAAGAAAAAAATAGACAAAGTCAAGTCACTTATTTAGCGGAGGAGTATTAGCTTGGTTTTTGTGAAAAGTGACCACAACATAGTTTTCTCTCAAAAAGAAAAGTAAGATATGCGAAAATTGTTGAGTAGAATTTGCAATTTGTATGTATTTTTTTGTTAAGTTTACCCTAACAACCATCTACTGTAGATATATCATCTAGCCCACTGACAGGCCGGCCTTACCTGTCAGTATGGCCAACCAATCACAGAGCACAAAACTTTCTTTCTCTATAGTCGAACGAGGCGCGCTAAACGAGCAGAAGAAAACTGGAGGCCCTACGGCCGCAGTGGCCGGAGGTGGACGGGCACGCCGTACTTGGGACGGAGCGTGAGGACGTTGACCGGCGCGTGGCGGTAGTCGTCGGAGATGGTGAACCGAAAGCTTGCGAGCAGCATGGCGAGGACGACCTTGGCCTCGAAGAGCGCGTACGTCTGCCCGACGCAGTTGCGCGGGCCGGCGGCGAATGGCAGGAACGAAGAGCGCCGCCCGCTGCCGGCGGCGAACCGCTCCGGCCGGAACTCGTGTGCGTCGGCGCCCCAGATGGACTCGTCGTGGTGGATTGCCAGCACGGGTATCCACACCGAGATCCCGCGCGGCAGGTGGAGGCGGCCGTCGCCGAGCGTGATGTCCTCGAACGCCATCCGTGGCAGCAGCGTCGCCGGCGGGTACAGCCGCAGCGTCTCCTGGATGATCATCTGCAGCTGCAACGTTTCGTACAAGCACACAGAACAAAAACTGTAGTGAGATTTTCGGTCCAACCGCCAATCAAGACTTGGCTATATGCATGTGCACTGTACGACGGACGGACATACCACGGTGAGCTTGGAGAGGTGGTCGGCGGACGGCGGGCCGTCGCCGCAGACCTGGGCGACCTCGTCGCGGGCCTTATCCTGCCACTCCGGGTGCGTGGCGAGCAGCATGAGCGTCCACGTGAGCAGCAGCGCCGACGTGTCGTGGCCGGCGAAGAAGAAGGTCTTGCACTCGTCGATCACCAGCCGCATGTCGTAGCTGAACTTGCCAACGGCGTCGCCTGTTGCACCCTTCTTCTCCTCCATCTCGGCGATCAGCATGGCGAGGAGCCCCCGGCCGTAGGTGGACGTCGTCCGTCCCTCGTCGGCGATCTCGCGGCTCCGGCGGATGGACTCCAGCACCACGCCCTCCAGCTCGGCGTTCAGCCGGCCGATCTCCCTCCTGTACTTGCTCGGGAAGTACCTGCAACCGATGATCGAACTCTCTCGTCAGTGTCAGGCGCAACAGTTGTTTACTCGCGCGCGCGTACGGCGGCAATGGCCGTATGCGCGCGCACGGGGTGGATGACGGAATCAATCCGAAGCGCCGGACAAATTGGAGTTAGTGCCAGTGCCCAAAGCTAATAACCCGGACATGGATGGCCTGCACGCCACATAGTGTAGTTAATTAAGACCAATTACCGCCTCGAGCAGCTTAGATTAGCTTAATCGTCTTAGTTATCTTAGTGCCGGGAACAAGGCTGGCGGTTGCGCATATATGTTTGCACGATGCGGCCGCAAGTGAACGACGGTAGAGACAAAGGCCAGCTAGGTGGTAAACAGAGAGTGAGTTGGCCGGCCGCAGCCCGCAGGCCGGGGAGAGGGAGGGGAAGGTGATCGATCGGGACTCACTGGCTGCCGGGGATCCAGAGGTAGCGGCTGGAGCGCGCGGTGAGGCGCTGCAGGTCCTCGAGGAGGTGGAAGATGCGCTTGCCGGTCTCGTAGCTGGTGTCGAACTCGGTGCGGGAGATGATGTCGCCGGTGAGCCGGGTCATGTGCGCGCCGATCTCCACCTCGCCGTGCCCCCGCGCCGCCGCATCCCGCAGCGACAGGATCGTCTGCTTCGTGCACTCCACCATGTGACCCACCCGACCCTGCAATAAACACGTGCGATATATATCAGACATACGGCGGGTTCAGGATTCAGGAACCGGTGTGAATTTAGTGGCAATGCGTACGTACCTTGAGTTTGTCCGGCATGAAGGCCGGCGCGACGACGTGGCGCTGGTGCGACCACCTGGCGCCGTTGGCCATGAGCAGGCCGCGGCCGATGAAGTGCCTGGTGCCCTGCCGCTGCAGCCACGACTTGCCGGTGGCGTGCGCGTGCTTGGACGACAGGAACTCCTTGATCATGTCCGCGTCCGTCAGGCAAAGCCGCGGCTCGCTCCCGTACCAGTACACGAACAGCTTCCCTGAAACGCACAATTCCCACCACACGGCCGATCAGGATCAGTACGCCCGGCCGGCGTGCGCGCAATGCCTATGTTCAGTTCTCAGTCACTCACCGTATATCCCTGACCAGTGCACGTAATGGGGCATGAGGCGGCCGACGGTGTCGTGGGTCAGCGACGGCATGTCGCCGGCGGTCGCCTTCGCCACGAGGGCCGACACCTCGCGGAGGTTACCGACGAGCGGCCGCGGCGGGGGCCCGTGGACGCCCTGCGCCGCCATGGCCCTACGGATCCTCATTGGCGTCAGGAAGTAGCAGGACAGGGTCACCCATACCGCTCTCAGCAGCAACGCCACGGCAGCCGAGGCGATCGCCGTGACCATCACCGCCACGAAACCCACCATCATCAGAGGAGAAGTGGGGGAACAGAGAGATAGCGACGATTAGTAGATAGAGGCGTTAGTAGTTTCGATGCCGACGACTCCTGCTAGATGCCGCCTGCAATGCAGGATTTCTCTGCGCCCCCCCTCCCCTGTCTATATATACAAGATCTCCAAGGAGAGGTCGTCGCCGAATTTTGGTAAGTACTAACAGCCCATGGTAAAGATTTTATATTTCCTCCAAATATGTGTGTTTCTTCCCTTTTGGTAAATATATAGTAGAAGAGGAATCGCCGACTGATACGGAAGGCGATCATGGATTACCATGGGAGACCAAAGTGATTCTCCCCTGGCGTGGTTACTCCATTAGTGGTTAGTGCCTTAATTGGAGAGGCTAATCTACTCATTTGGATGGATTGCCATCGTTGAGATGTTCTGGGATTTTTTTATTTGGTATAGCCATTGATGTGGTCAATGTATCTTCCCACTAGGAAAAAGTAGTAGTGCATCAGTTATATATATGGGAGCCATTTATTATGATAATAAAGATTGAGATATAAAGGATTCAATTCTTAATTACTAGCTGCTAATAATAAAGATCTAGATATAAAGGATTGATATGGTCTTGATTTATTTCAAGATCGGTAGAGATCGGTACAAAGATCCTACTGAATTCATGTGCAGAAATTGCATATATACAGTACTACTATATACTATACATACAGAACAGACAGGCGGGTGGGCTCAATGGACGCCAGGGAATTAGACTACCGCTACAAAATACTTTTTACTCAATTTGTGCAAAGTGTTCCTTCCGTATGACAGAAACTCCAAAACTGAAGCACTTGAGGGCAGCATCATGCATAAGGATGGCACCAAATGCTGTTCTAATAATCTAATTATAAGGCTTAGGCATGAATTCTTGTCTGAACCAGCAGGCTTAATCTAGAGTATCAGTGTATAATCATCACATAGAGTATGCATAGCACTGGTCAATCCCTTAAACAAATGGCAAATCTCGTTCAGGATCGATGGCTTTATATATATTCTCTATTCCCTATCCCTGCACTTTCCCCATATATATATGATTCTCAGATAAAGGTCGATCTCTGATCAGAAACATATAAGCCGTAGATGGTTCTGAAACAAAGCTTGTTTTTTTCTCTGACAGGAGACATAAACTAGCTATATGCACTGCAGCAAACGAAACGCAAAAGGGCAAAAGGAGGGGCACAAAAGGAGGCCCATTTTTGTTTTTTCAATAGCAAAGCCTAGTTCTCTGCACCCCGTGCAACTTGGAGAAAGATAATGTATATGTGTTTGGGCATAAGAACAAAACCCTAGCCTCTCAGACACCATTGTTTAGTGCTGAACAAGAACAGCGTGGATGAGCTGTAGCCGATCGAAGCAGGTCGGTGCACCGGCAATCACCGCTAAGTACTCTGACTAGTTACGGTTTAAGAAAGTAGTTTACACTTTAAGAAAGTGTAGAAGATTTGGTTCATAGACACATTCACGCGGAGAGCGGGAAAAGAAACACAAGGCTTGACTGACACTGTTCTGTTTCTCAAGTCGTCAGCAGTTTTCTCTGTTGTCGGTTTTTTTGTTAGTCGGTAAAAAAAAGTAGGAAAACGCTCCCATCATACTGGTTGTAACCCTTTCTTTATAGTCAAAAAAGAATTGGTCAGAGCATCTGCCAGTTTTTCATGAAACCGAGTGCTTGATAGCTGCATAAGCGTAACTGAAACTGAACCCTAATTGTATATGAGAAACAATCTGCAACCTTTGTCATCAGGTTTGAATTATAGTTATCTTCCCTTTCAGGATGAGCTGTAGGCGATCGAAGCAAGTCGGTGCACCGGCAAACACTCCTAAGTACTCCTACTACTTACGGTTTAAGAAAGTACTCAGTAATAGTTTAGTTTTAGTGAGCTGAATTGGTTCATAGACTCATGAAGAGAGAAGAGAGAACAGAAGGCTGAGCGATACTGCTCTGTTGTTAAGTCTCAGCTGTTTCGGTTGTTGTCGGAGCTTTTATCGGTCCATAAAGTTAGGAAATACGCCCACAAGACCGGTTTCTAACCCTTCTCTAGTCAAGAATTAGTCAGAGCATCTGCCAATTTTTCAAGAAACGGGGTACTGGCTAGTACTTTATGTTGCTGAAAATGCTGCATAAGCATAGCTGAAACTGACACCCCATTGTGTAGGAAAAATTATGTGGAACCTTTTTTTCAGCGAACATTCCTAGAAGCCCGTCTTTGTACTGAGAAAAGGGCACTAGGATAGCGTAAACCAACAAATTTACAAATGTTTACAATAAGTGCATGCACCCGTCAACAGCAAGCCTAGAAAAAGAAAAGAAAAAGAAGAGAAAACCACAATTGTCCTTACCAAACGGCCTACGAAAGGGTGAGGAGGCCAGAGGTCTGGGTTGCCTAGCCTCCACCCATGAATGGTGAGGAGGCGAGGCTTAGTGCCTCAAGCCCGTTTCACAGCCTCAATAGGATGCCTCCATAGCACGACCAAAACTCCAAGCTAGGTCAACTTACCCTCACCCAAGTGCCTAGGAGGGTGAATGGGTGGATGTCAGGAATTAAATGGAACTAGTGAAGGCATCGCCTAGAAGGCGTCGATTGTAGGGTTCGCAGCATAGAAAACAAAAAAATTCCTACGATGGGAACTATGTACCAAGATTTATCTACTAGATACAAACAACGGGCGAATGTATATCCGTAGAGAACATACCCTTAAAGACCGACAAAGCTTAACGAGTTTAACTCGTGGTTGATGTAGACGATCTCTTGCCGATCTCAAGATCGAGAGAAAGTCCTAGCGCCGCAAAGCAGCAGCGCATCCGTGCTCGCACACACGTACAAGACACCGAGCAATCTCCGCCTCCTTGCTCCAGCGATGCAGCGGAAGCACAACCCTTTCTTGTCGAATAGCTACCGGAAACATGTATCTCGCTAGTCCGAGACCATGGGGGATAAATTCTAGAGAGAGAGAGATCCTTCACGAGGATGTGTGAGTGAGAGAGAGGAGTGTTGGAATTATGCCCTAGTATGTCTCTATGGACTAGCTCATTGATTAATGATGGTTAAGGTTTTTTAACCATAGACATGAGTTGTCAATTAATAATGAGATCATGTCATTGGGAGAATTATATGATGGACAGACCCAAATCAATCAGAGCAATTAGATCGTGTCATCGTGTTCATCTTTGCGAAGCTTTTTCTTATGTCAAATATTGTATTCCTTAGACCATGAGATAATGCAACTCCCTGGTATCGGAAGAAAGCTTTGAGGTCATCAAACGTCATCCTATGAGAGGGTGATCATAAAGGTGTCTCTCAGGTGATCGGAAAGTACTTGTTGGATTGTATGTATCGAGATGGGATTTGTCCCTCCCAAGTTGGAGAGATATACTTCGGGCCCACTCGGTAATCGATATCAACACCGCTTGAAAGAAAGTGGTTAAGGAGTTAATCACAAAGTGATATCGGATTACGGAACAAGTAAAGTACTTGCTGTGAACGAGATTGAACTAGGTATGCCGATGCCAACGATCGAATCTCGGGCAGGTAAAATATCGCGTGACGAAGGAAATATATATATGGGATTAATTGAATCCTGGCATCGTGGTTCATCCTATATGATCATCGATGAATATGTGGGAGTCAATATGAGTTTCCAGACCCCGTTGTTGATTATTGATAGAAGATCATGTCTGCATATTCTCGAACCCGTAGGGTCACACACTTAACATGTCTCGACGCTAGGATAGAATGGATAATTGGTTTATGAGTTTTTGTTCGGAGTCTCGGATGAGATCCAGTACATCGCGAGAGGTTCTGGAATGGTTCGGAGAATAAGATTCATATAAGGGAAAGAATTTTTGGGATTTTGGAATTGTTTCGGAATGTTCGGTATTGTACCGGAAGGTTCTAGAAGCTTCCGGAGTGGGACCAGCGTGGCCCCACTTGTCAGGAGGGGGCATGGGCCTACGAGGGAGTGCCCTGGCCGCATTGGGCCAGGGGCACAAGGCACCATAGGCCCAGCCGGCCAAGCCCTAGGGGAAACCCTAGGGAGAGCTTCTAGAAGGGGGGAACTTGCCCCCCACTCCACCCATGTGGCCGCCGGCCCTAGGGATTGGAGGAGGGGCAAGGGAAGCCGGCCAACCCTCTATATAAAGAGGGCAGGGGCGCACCCTTCCCCCACACCTCCTCCAACCCTAGCCGCCTACTTGCTGCCCTCCTCTCTCTCTCCCGACTGCGCGTAGGCGAAGCCCTGCCGCAGAAACTCTCCACCTTTGCACCACGCCGTCGTGTTGTAGATCCAATCTATCTCTCCACCCCACTTTCTGGACCGAGGAAGGAGGAGACGTAGAGGTGCCGTACGTGTACATCTCTCGGAGGCGTCGCCACTTGCGGCGTTGGATCGGATTGGATCGCGAGGAGGAGAAGGCTAGTACGACTACATCAACCACGTTCTGTTGAACGTTCCGCTGTGCGATTTCTTCAAGGGTATGAATATCTCATCTATCCATCTCTTTGTTTGCATCTCCTAGATTAGATCTTGGCTTTTCCCGTTCGCATCCGTAGAAAATTTTGATTTACTATGCTGCGAAACCCTTCATTGCTATCAGAGCTAGATCTATGCGTAGATGTGTTTCACGAGTAGAACGCAACATGCTTGTTGCGGGCGTTGATGTTTTCTGTTGCAAGCCTCTTGTTGCGTACTTCTTATGACGCGGGATAGTGAGATCGAAGCGGTCCAGGCCAACTTTACGCGACCTCGTTCGCGAGACCGGCTCCGCACTTGACGTGTGGCTTGTTCCACACATGCGGCTGGTGGATGCCAGTTTCTCTCACTATAGTTGTCATGGGATTTACACCGGATGTTGACAACCATAATATCACCGTTGTGGCTTTCCGTAGGTAAGAATCGTTCTTAGCTTGTTACTCCCATAAGCCACGTAAAACATGCAACAACAAAGTAGAGGCGTCTAACTTGTTTTTGCAGGGAGTGTTTCTATGATATGGTATGGCCCGAGATGTGATGTGTATGTTGTATGCAATGATCATGTTTTGTAATATTTCACGACTTGCATGTCGATGAGTACACAACCGGCACGAGCCATATAGTTGTCTTTATAATTGTGTATGACTTGTGTGTCAACTTCTTATACGCCATGTAATAGCTTTACTTTATCGCTAAGTAGTTAGCAATAGTTGTAGTTGTTATTCGTGGTGGAGGCAATCATGGTGGAGTGATGGAGATCATGCTGGCACGCACAAGATGGAGATCATTGCGGCGGAGATTGGCTATACCATGTCACATAAATTCTATGCATGTGATGTTTATCCTTTTATGTATCTTATTATGCTTTGATCGCGTCGGTAGCATTATAAGATGATTCCTCACTTAAAGATCAAGATAAAACTGTGTTCTCCCCATGTATGCACCATTGAGAAAGTTCGTCGTGTTCAAGCACCACGTGATGATCGGGTGCTATAAACTCTACGTTCACATACAACGGGTGCAAGCCAGTTTTGCACACGCGGAAATACTTGGGTTTGACTTGACGAGCCTAGCATGTACAGACATGGCCTCGGAACACACGAACCGAAAGGTTAAGCATGAGTCATATGAATGATATGATCGACACTTTGTTGTCCACCATTGAAAGCACATCTCTTCTCGTGAAGATCGGATTAGGTGTGGTGAATTTGGATCATGTTCACTAAACAACTTGAGGGATGTTGAATTTAGTGGGAGTTCATCTAGTAATTTGATTAAGTTGAACTAGTTATCATGAACATAGTCTAAGTTGTACTTGCAAATTTTGTAGATCAAATGGCTAAGTCCAACTTCAACTTCAATGTTTTTGCTGAGAAAGAAAAGCTTAAGAATAATGGGTCTAACTTCACCAACTGGTTCTGCAATCTGAGAATCATTCTTGCTGGCAGACAAAAGGACTATGTCCTTGAGAAAGCGCTAGGTGACGCCCCTGCTGTAGATGCGCCGGCTGATGAGAAAGTTGTTTATCAGTCGCGCAAAGATGATTATGGTGTGATTAAGAGCACCATGTTGTTTTCTATGGAAGCGGACCTTCAAAATCGCTTTGAGGAGTTCGCCGGGCCCTTTGAGATTCTTGAGGAACTGAAAACCATGTTTCAGACTCAGGCCCGTTCTGAGAGATATGAGATCTCTGAGAAATTCTTTAACTGCAAGATGGAGGAAGGGAGTTCCGTTAGTGAGCACGCCATTAATATGTCGGGCTACACTCAACGCCATGAGCAACTGGACTGCAAGATTCCAGAGGAGCTCAAGATTGACAGAGTTCTGCAATCACTCCCTCCTAGCTACAAAGGTTTTGTAGTTACTCATAATCAGATTGGTTCCACTGATACGATCACTGAGCTCTTCGCTAAGCTGAAAGCTGCGGAGGTGGACATCAAAAAGGATAATCATGTGTTGATGGTCAACAAGCCCCCCAGCTTTAATAAAGGTAAGGGTGCAAAGAATTCCTTCAAGAAAGGAAGCGGCAAACGCGTTGCCCCTGCTGAGAAGAAGCTCAAGTCTGGACCTAAGACGGACACTGAGTGCTTCTATTGCAAGGAAAAGGGTCACTGGAAGCACAACTGTCCGAAGTACTTAGCGGACAAGAAGGCTGGCACCATTAAAGGTATATTTGATATACATGTTATTGATGTTTACCTTACTAGCGCTCGTTGTAGTGCATGGGTATTTGATACTGGTTCAGTTGCTAATATTTGTAACTCGAAACAGGAGCTACGGAATAGACGGCGGCTAGCAAGGGATGAGGTGACGATGCGTGTTGGCAACGGAGCAAGAGTTGATGTGATGGTCGTCGGCACGCTCTCCTTAGTTTTACCTTCGGGATTAGTTTTAAACCTTAATAAATGTTATTATGTGCCTGTGTTGAGCATGAACATCATATCTGGATCGTGTTTATTGCAAGACGGTTATTCATTTAAATCGGAGAATAATGGTTGTTCTATTTATATGAGTAACATCTTTTATGGTCATGCACCTGCTATGAATGGTTTATTTCTTCTGAATCTCGAAAGCAATGAAACACACATCCATAACATTGAGGCTAAGAGATGCAAGGTAGATAGTGATAATACGACTTATTTGTGGCACTGCCGTCTAGGTCATATTGGTGTAAAACGCATGAAGAAACTCCATTCTGATGGACTTTTGGAGTCTCTTGATTTTGAATCGTTTGACACGTGCGAGCCATGCCTCATGGGCAAGATGATCAAAACCCCGTTCTCCGAAATAATGGAGCGAGCAACGGACTTGTTGGAAATCATACATACCGATGTATGTGGACCAATGAGTGTTTCGACGCGCGGTGGTTATCGCTATTTTCTCACTTTTTCTGATGACTTAAGTAGATATGGGTATATCTATTTAATGAAACATAAGTCTGAAACATTTGAAAAGTTCAAAGAATTTCAGAATGAAGTGGAAAACCATCGTAACAGGAAAATTAAATTTCTACGATCCGATCGTGGAGGTAAATATTTGAGTTATGATTTTCTCACGTATCTTAAAGCAAGCGAAATAGTTTCGCAACTCACGCCATCCAGAACACCACAGCGCAATGGTGTGTCTGAACGCCGGAATCGAACTTTATTAGATATGGTGCGATCAATGTTGTCTCTTACAGATTTGCCGTTATCATTTTGGGGTTATGCATTAGAAACCGATGCATTCACTTTAAATAGGGCACCATCTAAATCTGTCGAGACGACACCGTATGAACTGTGGTTTGGTGCTAAACCTAAGTTGTCGTTTCTTAAAGTTTGGGGATGCGAGGCTTACGTCAAGAAGTTGATGCTGGACAAGCTCGTACCCAAAGCGGAGAAATGTGTCTTCATAGGATACCCTAAGGAAACTATTGGGTATACCTTCTATCACAGATCCGAAGGCAAAGTGTTTGTCGCAAAGAACGGATCCTTTCTTGAGAAGGAGTTTCTCTCGAAAGAAGTGAGTGGGAGGAAAGTAGAGCTGGACGAGGTTATTGAACCTTATCTTGAGTTGGAGAGTAGCGCAGCACCTGAAATTGTTCCAGTGCCGTCTGCACCAACAATAGAGGAAGCTAATGACAAGGATCATGAAGCTTCGGACGATGCTACTACTGAACGTCGCAGGTCGACAAGGTCACGTGCCCCTCCTGAGTGGTACGGTAACCCTGTCTTGACTGTCTTGTTAGTAGACAACTGTTATCGCCATATTTTGGCCAACGAAGGAGATGGGACGTGATCAAGATGGGCTTGGAAGATGCGTATATTCAACGTATTGTTGGATCGGCCTAGTACGTAGAATTGGGCTAAACTGCCCGTGTATCTTGTATCATAGTAGGTTTCGTTTCAGTTTAGGTTCCGTTTCAGTTTAGGTAAAGATAGAGTTGTAGAGTTATTCCAAAAGTAGAGAGTCTCCGGACTATAAATATGTACCTAAGGTTATCAAGAAAAGGAGGACAATCATGTTCACAGCAAACACAATCTCGGCGCATCGCCACCCCTTGTTTCTAGGGTTTCTTTCGGGTAAGTGTCATGCTGCCTAGATCGCATCTTGCGATCTAGGCAGTACTTTTACTTATGCGTTATTTGGTGTTACTCGTACTGAAGCCTTGTTGATGGCGAGTAACATTATTATCATAGATCTGTTGAGGTTAGCATCGGTGTTCTTCGTTATAATCGTTTGATTTTGCTACCTCTAGTTGTCTCGCTACCTTTGCACCGTTTCCCAAGTGCAAGGGTAGCACCTTGCTTGATCTTTATTTAGCTGATTCGATCTGTTATGGTTATGCCTTGCTCGCCAAGGTTCAGTTTGACATCTACGTAGTCAGGCCTTACAAACGGGTTGAACGATCCAGTAGTACGTAAAGACGTAGCTTATTCGTTCTAGAGAAGTTGTTCCGGTAATTGACTTTAAGTTGGTTATTAGGCCTCCTCTAGGGTTAATATTCTTCATCTTTTGTACATACCAGGCTCAATTACGTGTAGGACGTTCCAACTACGTGGTGAAAACATTAAACTGTCGTAGATCGATTTAACTTGTAGTGATCAAGCAAAACCTCATGTTATCGTAAATCTAATGCAGAACCATGGGGCAATCGGCTCTAGGAGCCGATTTACAGGGAAACCTGGGAGCCGGTCACGGCTCGAATTTTACGTGTACTTGTTTACCATGCAGGAAATCAATCGGAGCAATCCTTCACCTTCCTGACCGGGTATAGGTCAGGTGGCACGCCCTCGAACCAAGCCAGGACGTGTGCCGGAGTTTTGCGGGCCGTCGCCCGAGGGACCAGGGCCCACCAGCAGTTCTGGGAGCCTCCCGGCTCTTCGTGTTGCTCGTCGCTGCTCGCCGGTGAGTTTTGGCAGGCAACACATTCTGGCACGCCCGGTGGGACCTTCAACAACGTCTACATCAACATCCGACGCTGCGATGGAGAGCAGACCAGTCACGTACGACGAGCTGCCTGAAGAGCACAAGGCGAAGTATGATGAGATCAGAAATCTCTTCGAAGCCGATCTCATCGGCTCTTTTGAGAGGACCCGTAAGCATGGCATCAAGTGGAGAGGGTTCTCCCCCGAGGGTGCTCTTGATGAGGTGGATCTGTCTATTCCTTCGGAGGAGCGTACCAGAGCTCTACGACAGGAAGTCAACTACATGGTGGCTCATTCTCTGCACCGCCATTCTGAGAGCCTGGTGAACGCTTTCGAACGGGTCGCGGTTCGCGTAGTTCAGGAGATCATGAAGCATCAGTACTCTCCGTCGGGGCCTACTTTAGGGACTCACCAGGGAGAAAGACCGCTCCAGACCAGGCCATAGCTGCCATTCACACTTGCAGCTCCAAAGCCGCCAGGAGCAGCGGCTTATGTCGTCTACAAGGCTGGAGGCGACCCAGGCGATTGCCAATTCCTGTTTGAGCCACCTAAGGAAATCCCACACGGATATATATGCACCTACGTGCCGGACTGCAATAACCTGACACGCACCAAACAGATTGCAACCGCAGGAGTTTCTGCGGCAGGGGTTCCTGGGGCAGGATCTTCAGGAGCAGGCGTGTCTGGAGCAGCGATGTCTGGGATGGACGCTGACAAACAGGCGTGGCTAGCCAAGTATGCCACTGGAACAAGTCATGAGAATCTAGCCCCTGCAGCTCAAACAGTGGAGCAAATCCGTACCATCCTGAGAGACCAGTTCAGCTTCGTGCCGAAGAGAAGGACAATCGGCTATTCAAAGCCGTACCCCAACGAGTTTGATCTGATTCCGCTGCCACCCAAGTATCGGCTCCCTGAGTTCTCAAGGTTCAGCGGGTCAGAAGGGTCAAGCTCGATCGAGCACATAAGCCGATACCTGGCATAGCTAGGCATAATTTCGGCATCGGATCAGATGCGCGTAAGGTTTTTTGCGCAATCTCTGACAGGACCAGCCTTTGGGTGGTACACCTCGCTGCCACCTGATTCGATTCATACCTGGAAGCAACTGGAAGAGCAGTTCCACATCCAGTACCATTCAGAGGCTACTGAGGCTGGCATTGCAGACCTGGCGCAGGTGCGGCAGAAGCGGGGAGAAACTGTAGCCGAATACATCCAGCGCTTCAGGACCGTCAAGAACCGATGTTACTCAGCTCGTTTAACTGAGAAGGAAGCAGTCGAGCTGGCAGTGTTGGGTCTCTCAGCACCCATCAAGGATCTGGCTTTCCAAGTGGAGTACAACTCATTGGCGCACATGGCCCAGAAACTGACGATGTATGAACAGCGCCACCCTGAATTGTACCAAGACAAATTCAAACGTCCGATAGGCCTGGTCGATGCAGAAGAAGATGATCCTACACAGGACCAGGAAGTGGCCGTAGCTGAATGGGCTCGGGGGGCAGATCCTGTATCCTGCAAATGGGTGAAACAGCAAGGGCCTGCAAAAGGGTTCGACTTCGATGTGAGCAAAGCCGAGCAGATATTCGATTTGCTACTGAAGGAGAAGCAGTTGAGGTTACCCGAAGGCCACAAAATCCCTACGGCTCAGGAAATGAACGGGAGACCATACTGCAAGTGGCATCACTCGTTCACCCACACCACCAATGATTGCAAAGAGCTTCGCCGCCAAATCCAAATGGCGGTAGAACAAGGCCGTCTGATCCTTGGGCAGTTCGCCATGAAAGTGGACACGAACCCATTTCCCGGCGTCAACATGATAGAACTCAGTCGCTCCGCGAGGCGCCAACTGGATTTTTCGTTCGGTGTTAATATGGCAGGGTCTGGGTACCACCATGACACGTACAAGGAGGAAGGTGGCCGCTCTCGGGGCAAAGAAAGAAAGGAGGCTGGTCCATGCGACCGGCCCAGCCACAATGACAGGCGTTACTTAACAGAGGAACAGGTGAGGAGAGTGCGGTATCAGAAGCCACATTCCGCCCACCTCCTTAACAAATATGAGCGTCAGTATGACCAACGTCGCCGGCGCGATGGAGACGATGAAGGATATGAGCACCTCGCTAGGGGACCGTCTAAAGAAAAGGAAGGTGCAGACAAACATTGGGATTGTCCTTTCTTCAAGTATTGCTGGGACGCGGGAATGAGCCGATTGCCTACAGTCGACAACTGCCCGGAATGCGGTCAGCAGAAGGAGGACACGAGGCCAGTGTCAGTGTTAAGACGTCTAGGGCCTCTTCCACCCCAGAGCCGTTACAGGGAGTCCGCTCGAGCAGAGGACCTCGAGAAGCCAAAAAATGACAAAGACGAAGACAGATATCACCGTCCAAGGTGGTGTCCCGACGGACTCAGACACACCCAAAAACGTAGAGTGCAGCGGTTGCGTAACTTGGAGGAAGCTGAAGCGCAGTATCTCCACGCTTTAAAGAAAGCACGACCCGATCTGGCCGTCAAAATTAGGCGGACCCTGGAAACGGAAGACCGCCCGACAAGGAAAGAATGGCGCCCCAAACCAGTAAAAGCCGATGCACAGACATCGGCTGGCACAAACATGGTGTTCGTACTTCCGTCAGAATTCTGCGCGCCAAGAACCAATGAGCTACCAGTGGCACAGTTTGACTGCGGTCCACGACCGGTTATCTTTGAGAAGCCACGTGAGAAGGGTTACAAACATCTGAAAGCCCTGTACCTACGAGGTTACATCAATGGGCAACCTGTCAGCAAGATGTTGGTGGACACCGGAGCGGCAGTCAATATCATGCCGTACTCCATGCTACGACGTTTGGGACGCTCCACTGCAGATCTGATCAAAACCAACGTCACGTTAAGCGACTTCAACGGTCAGTCTTCGGAAACGCAAGGCGTACTGAACGTGGATCTGACAGTGGGCAGGAAAACCATACCCACGTCGTTTTTTGTCGTGGACAGCAAAAGTACCTACGCTGTCTTGCTAGGTAGAGACTGGATTCACGCTAATTGCTGCATTCCATCCACGATGCACCAGTGCCTAATACAGTGGGACGGAGATGAAGTGGAGGTCATCCATGCAGATGATTCTATCGAGATTTCCATAGCTGGCATGAACGTCTGGGAAGCAGAAGACCAAGAGCCGATCTCTGGAATCAGTCTAGACGGCTGTGAGCGCATTGAAGCTACAAAAAACAGGGTGAGGCTGGTCTTATCCACTGGCCTGACAGAGTAGCAAGGTCCACGAGCGCACGTGGTACGGCCGATCCTCGCGATCGGCCACTAAAAATAGGAAGCACCACTCGTACGACAAGCGGGTCACGTAGTCGTAGCAGGGAGATGCCCTGCCATTATAACACAATAAGGAGTAAACCATCCTTGACTAATGCAATCGAAAAGGGGGCCGATTCAGGCAATCGGCCCAAATCATTTTTGTTACCCTCACCTACTGTTTGCCCTGTGTTTAGCGTCGATTTGACAGGAGACGGAAAGCTAGGGTATGGGTTTACATCCGCTGATGAGCTAGAAGAGATCGACATTGGTCCTGGGGATAAGCCACGACCAACATTTATCAGCAGAAAGTTAGATCCGAATCTGCGGGGCCCGATGATAGCCCTGTTGAAACAATATCCAGACTGCTTCGCCTGGGACTACACAGAGATGCCTGGGTTAGACAGGAGCATCATTGAGCATCGACTCCCGCTCAAAAAGGGATTTCGGCCATTTCAGCAGCGAGCACGACAAATGAAGGCCGAAATTCTGGAAGAAGTCAAGAAAGAGGTCGAGAGAATGTTGACAGCCAATTTAATCAGGCCATGCAGGTATGCTGAGTGGATTTCTAGTATCGTACCTGTAGAGAAAAAGGATGGCCGGTGGCGTGTTGCCATAGATTTTCGGGATCTCAACAGAGCTACCCCAAAGGATGAGTATCCGATGCCGGTGGCAGAAACGTTAATCAACGCAGCGGCTGGTCATAAGATCTTGAGCTTCATGGATGGCAATGCCGGTTACAACCAAATTTTTATGGCTCCAGAAGACATACACAAGACTGCATTCAGAGTCCCAGGTTCGGTGGGGTTGTTCGAGTATGTGGTCATGACGTTTGGACTAAAGAATGCCGGCGCCACGTACCAAAGGGCCATGAATTATATTTTCCATGATCTGATCGGCAAGCTGGTGGAAATCTACATCGATGACGTGGTAGTCAAGTCTGCTTCAGCGCACGGGCACTTGGACGATCTACAACGCGTCCTGGACCGAACAAGAAAATTCGGCCTACGGATGAATCCAAAGAAGTGTGCCTTCGGGGTAACGGCCGGTCAGTTCTTGGGTTTTTTGGTCCATGAACACGGAATCGAGATCGGCCTGAAAAGTCAGGAGGCAGTGCGAACAATGAAGCCACCCACCACAAAGAGAGAACTGCAGTCTCTCATCGACAAGATCAACTTCGTCAGAAGATTCATCTCCAATCTGTCAGGAAGGATAGAGCCGTTCATGGGACTAGTGAAAATTAAATCTGACGAGGAATTCCACTGGGGGGCAGAACAACAACGAGCCTTTGACGAGATCAAAGAATATCTGACGAAGCTGCCAGTGTTGGTTCCACCCCAGCCGGACAGACCGTTCTACATTTACTTGTCAGTAGCTGACACGTCCATCGCCTCGGTGGTGGTGCAAGTTTATGATGGGCTAGAGCGAGTCGTATTTTACATAAGCAGAAGGATGCTGGACGCAGAGACAAGGTATCCTGATATCGAGAAGTTATGCCTCTGCCTGTTTTTCACCTGCACCAAGCTGCGCCACATTTTGCTGTCAGCAGAGATCATCATCATATGCAAATCAGACGTCATAAAGCACATGCTGTCGGCTCCTATGTTAAAAGGCCGACTGGGCAAATGGATGTTTGCATTATCAGAGTTTGACATCCGGTATCAACCCGCGAAAGCAGTTAAGGGACAGGCGTTGGCCGATCTTATCGCTGAAAGGATCAACACCAACATAGCAGCACTGTCCATAAGAGCGTGGGCTATGTTTTTCGACGGATCAGTTTGTGACGATGGCTGCGGCATCGGCATTTTACTCGTGTCGCCCCCGGGGGCAACATTTTCCTTCTCCATCAGATTGTCTACCTCTCGCACCAACAATGTAGCCGAGTACGAGGCGATACGCAAGGGAATGGAGTTGCTCCTCGAAGCCGGAGCAGAAGCAGTGGAAATTTTTGGAGACTCCAAGTTGGTGATTTCCCAACTCACGGAGGAGTACAAGTGTGAGAGCGAGTCCCTCTTCCCATTATGGTTGCACTGCCGTGAGCTGATGGCGCAGTTCCGGTACATAAACTTCACCTGGATCCCACGGTCGCAGAATACAGAGGCAAATGATCTTGCACAAATGGCTTCAGGCTACAAGGATGTAGTAGAAGGAGCCGATGTTCAGGTACAGTTCCTAGAAGCTGACGACTGGAGAGCCGATATCTTCAATTACTTGAAGGATTCGGCTCGGGGGGCACCTAAACGGATAAGGTACAAAGCCATGAAGTATGTGCTTATTGGGGATGACATGTTTTACAGGACTCTGGAAGGATTATTGCTCAAATGTCTGGGGACAGCCGAGGCTAATCGGCTCCTACACGAGGTACACGAAGGCGCCTGTGGAACTCACCAATCAGCTCACAAGATGAAATGGTTGATCAGGCGATCAGGGTTTTATTGGCCCACCATGCTTGAGGACTGTTTCAAGTACTACAAAGGGTGCCAAGCATGTCAAAAGTTTGGGAAAATTCAGATGGTACCCGCGTCGGCAATGAACCCCATCATCAAGCCTTGGCCATTCCGAGGTTGGGGCATGGATATGATCGGCAAAATCAATCCCCCATCAAGCAAAGGCCACATGTGGATTTTGGCCATTACTGATTATTTCACTAAATGGGTGGAGGCTGTCCCGATGAAATCAGTAAACTCAAAGGATGTTATCAACTTTGTGAAAGAACATGTCATCCATAGATTCGGGATTCCCCAAACTATCACGACCGATGGAGGTTCGGTCTTTATTTCTCAGGAGTTTAGAAAATTTTGCGAGGACACGGGGATTAAGCTGATCAGATCATCTCCATACTATGCTCAGGCGAATGGGCAAGCTGAAGCGTCCAACCAGAGCCTCATCAAGCTGATCAAGAGAAAAGTTGATGAGCACCCTAGGCGCTGGCACGAGGTTTTGTCAGAGGCATTGTAGGCTTATCGCATGTCATGCCATGGGGCGATTAAAACCTCGCCATACCATCTAGTATATGGACAAGAAGCCGTGTTGCCTTGGGAAATTACGGCTGGGTCGAGACGGGTCACTTTTCAGGACGATCTAACGACTGAAGAATACGCAACCCTGATGAGTGACAGTGTGGAGGATTTAACCGAGCTCAGGCTATGGTCACTGGAGAAAATCAAAGAGAACAAGGCCAAAGTAGCTCGTGCATACAACAAGAAAGTGAAGCCAAAGGAGTTCCACGTTGGTGATCTGGTATGGGAAGCTGTGTTGCCCTTGGGGACTAAGGATCCAACATATGGTAAATGGTCTCCAAATTGGCACGGGCCGTACAGGATCGACCAAGTTTTAAGAGGAAACGCGTACATGCTTGAGGAGCTGGACGGCGTGAAATTCCCAGTGGCGGTCAACGATCAACATCTCAAGAAATATTTCCCAAGCATGTGGGATGTTGGATAGTAAAACTTGAGGGGCCGATACATGAAATCGGCTAAGTAAAAGCATGTGAGACGATGGACAGTAAAAATGTGGGGGCCGATGCTGAAAATCGGCCGAATAAAAGCAAAAATGTATAGCCAATGCACGGTCATCGACTCTAGAGGTTCACACATGTTACAAACAGGTGCCAGTTCGCACATACAAGCTACTGAAGAAATGCTTCGAAGGCGTGGAGGGCGTCAGCACGGACACGGTCCACCTCGGCGATCTCGGCTTCGTCATCTTCACTCTTGCTTATCACTGGATGTTTGTTCAGGGTACGTTTTTCGATGGGCAATTGGAGATTTGGGTCGCCCGTTTTTGAAAAAGGGCGCAGGTCGCCCGTTTTGAAAAAGGTCGCAGGTTACCGTTTGGAACCAAGAAGTGGCCGTTTTAATGTGCCTAAAGATACGACCGAGTTTTGACCCTGTCAACGTTTTTTGGGAGAAGCCGATGGGTAGTCATCGGCTCTTTGCGATTTGACTTGTTTGACTGTATGCGTGCAGTATGTTGAAAGCCGATAGAGTATCATCGATTTTTGGAGCATCGACCTATTTCGGCTATCGGCAAAATTGGAGCGAAAAGAACAATCTTTGGGAAACGGATTTTCATTCATTCGAAAGATGATTGCTTACAAAAGGATGATTGATTACAAAAGGGAGCCTACTACTACTGTTGCTGCTACTGATTCCTAATCTAAAGGGCGAGGTCGTCGCCGCTGTCGTCGCCGCCGTCTTCTTCGCTGTCTTCAGCGCTGCTGCCGGCGTCGTCTTCACTACTGCTGCTGAAGAAGCCAGCGGGGGTCTCCTCATCCTCGTCGTCATCTTCGGTGTCCTCGCTGGACCCGGCGCGGAAGCGCTTCGTCGGCGGGTACTCGTCGGAGGAGGTGTCCTCCTCCGATTCCTCCTCCTCGTCGGAGGACTCGACGCCGTCCCAAGACCAAGCGTCGTCGCTGCTCTTTGCCTCCAGTTCCCCGTCAACGAGGAACTGTAGGCTCTCCTCGCCGTCAGTCAGGGACGCATCGTCCTCTGACCAGACGGCGAAATCCCAGTCCCTTTCGTCCCACCATCGTGGGGCGAAAGTACTGTACACCGCCGTGGGTGGGTGCTCTAGCGTCGGCTCTCGGTCACTGATGCTGTTGGAAGACTGGGAGGAACGGGCGGAAGAGGAAGAAGCCATGGCGGAGGAGGAGGGTTTTTTTGGCTACTGGAGGAAGATGGGGACTGCGAACTGCTCAGACGAATTTAAATAAGGGGAATAGTGGAGAGACGGTTCAATGCTATAGCGGTTTCCCAGATCGCGCTGCCAAAATCGTCAAATCATACACTGCGGAGGAGTTGAGAAGACAGGGCATCATGATGAAGGGGTAGCGTGACGATTCTGTTCTGCCACGCATTCTGTCAACGCGCAACCCGATACAAAAAAAAGGGGGAGAAGAAAAAAACACAAGAGTGGTTTTGGAATTATCATTGCCAAAACCAGGGGGGCATGTGTTATCGCCATATTTTGGCCAACGAAGGAGATGGGCCGTGATCAAGATGGGCTTGGAAGATGCGTATATTCAACGTATTGTTGGATCGGCCTAGTACGTAGAATTGGGCTAAACTGCCCGTGTATCTTGTATCATAGTAGGTTTCGTTTCAGTTTAGGTTCCGTTTCAGTTTAGGTAAAGATAGAGTTGTAGAGTTATTCCAAAAGTAGAGAGTCTCCGGACTATAAATATGTACCTAAGGTTATCAAGAAAAGGAGGACAATCACGTTCACAACAAACACAATCTCGGCGCATCGCCACCCCTTGTTTCTAGGGTTTATTTCGGGTAAGTGTCATGCTGCCTAGATCGCATCTTGCGATCTAGGCAGTACTTTTACTTATGCGTTATTTGGTGTTACTCGTACTGAAGCCTTGTTGAGGGCGAGTAACATTATTATCATAGATCTGTTGAGGTTAGCATCGGTGTTCTTCGTTATAATCGTTTGATTTTGCTACCTCTAGTTGTCTCGCTACCTTTGCACCGTTTCCCAAGTGCAAGGGTAGCACCTTGCTTGATCTTTATTTAGCTGATTCGATCTGTTATGGTTATGCCTTGCTCGCCAAGGTTCAGTTTGACATCTACGTAGTCAGGCCTTACAAACGGGTTGAACGATCCAGTAGTACGTAAAGACGTAGCTTATTCGTTCTAGAGAAGTTGTTCCGGTAATTGACTTTACGTTGGTTATTAGGCCTCCTCTAGGGTTAATATTCTTCATCTTTTGTACATACCAGGCTCAATTACGTGTAGGACGCTCCAACTACGTGGTGAAAACATTAAACTGTCGTAGATCGATTTAACTTGTAGTGATCAAGCAAAACCTCATGTTATCGTAAATCTAATGCAGAACCATGGGGCAATCGGCTCTAGGAGCCGATTTACAGGGAAACCTGGGAGCCGGTCACGGCTCGAATTTTACGTGTACTTGTTTACCATGCAGGAAATCAATCGGAGCAATCCTTCACCTTCCTGACCAGGTATAGGTCAGGTGGCACGCCCTCGAACCAAGCCAGGACGTGTGCCGGAGTTTTGCGGGCCGTCGCCCGAGGGACCAGGGCCCACCAGCAGTTCTGGGAGCCTCCCGACTCTTCGTGTTGCTCGTCGCTGCTCGCCGGTGAGTTTTGGCAGGCAACAACAACAGTGAACCTGCGAACTATGAGAAAGCAATGATGAGCCCAGACTCTGAGAAATGGCTAGAGGCCATGATATCCGAATTAGGATCCATGAGCGAAAACCAAGTATGGACTTTGGTGGACCCTCCTAGCGACCGAAAGGTCGTTGAGTGCAAATGGATTTTCAAGAAGAAAACGGATGCAAATGGTAATGTTACTGTCTATAAAGCACGACTTGTCGCGAAAGGTTTCCGACAAGTTCAAGGTATTGACTACGATGAGACTTTCTCTCCCGTAGCGATGTTTAAGTCCATTCGGATTTTATTAGCAATTGTTGTGTTTCATGATTATGAAATATGTCAGATGGATGTCAAGACTGCGTTCCTCAATGGCAATATTGATAAAGAGTTGTATATGATGCAACCCGAAGGTTTTGTCGATCCTAAGGATGCTGATAAGGTGTGCAAACTTCAGCGTTCCATTTATGGACTGAAGCAAGCATCTCGGAGTTGGAACCTTCGTTTTGATCAAGTGATCAAGAGCTTTGGATTTGTTCCAAATTTCTACGAAGCTTGTATCTACAAGAAAGTGAGTGGGAGCTCAGTGAGATTTTTAGTACTATATGTGGATGACATATTGATTATTGGAAATGACATTGATATGCTTAACGATGTGAAGAGTTATTTGAACAAATTTTTTTCAATGGAAGACCTAGGAGAAGCTGCTTATATATTAGGCATCAAAATCTATAGAGATAGACAAAGACGCCTAATAGCTTTAAGCCAAAGTACATACCTAGAAAAAGTTCTGAAAAGGTTCAGAATGAATAAGGCAAAGAAAGGTTCAGTGCCCATGTTGTCAGGTAAGATATTGAGCAAGGCTCAGTGTCTAGCTACGGTGAATGATAGAGAAGCTATGAGCAAAGTGCCTTATGCCTCGGCCATAGGTTCTATCATGTATGCCATGCTGTGTACTAGACCAGATGTGTCCAATGCTCTTAGTTTGACGAGCATATACCAAACTGATCGAAGAGTGGAACACTGGACAGCCGTAAAGAACATCCTAAAGTATCTAAGTAGGACTAAAGAAATGTTCTTGGTCTATGGAGGTGATGAACAGCTCGTCGTAAAAGGTTACGTCGATGCTAGTTTCGACACAGACAAGGATGATTCTAAATCTCAGACAGGATACGTTTATATTTTGAATGGAGGAGCTGTGAGCTGGAGAAGCTGCAAGAAAAGAATGATCGCGGGATCTATAGTAGAAGCGGAATACATGGCTGCTGCAGAAGCGTCAAGTGAAGGAGTTTGGATCAGGAACTTCATCAATGAGCTTGGTGTGGTTCCAAGTGCCTTGGACCCACTGGAGATATTGTGTGACAACACTGGCGCCATAGCACTGGCTAAGGAACCAAGATATCATCCAAAGACCAAGCACATCAATCGCAAGTTTCATATAATTCGAGATTATATAACAGATGGAGATCTGAAGATTAGCAAAGTACATACAGATCTGAATGTCGTAGATCCGTTGACTAAACCTCTTCCACGAGCAAAACATGATCAGCACCTTAGTGCCATGTGTCGTGGTATTGCCGACGAGTACGCCATGGAGGGGTCCTCACAGTGCATGTTTATAGACGTGGGGTAAGGCGGACGGTTGACCGGTACGAGGTAACACAGCTTACCTAGGTTCAGATCCCACGACGGTGGCGGAATCCTACTCCTGCTATAAATCACTATAAGGGCAATACGCCGAGTTACAGAGATAGGTTCGCTGTGCGAGGTTGTATGAATCTGTACTAAGTTGTGTATGAGATTGTGCCCTAAAGGCTCCCATAGACCCGACTTATATAGTCGCCAGATCCTAGGGTTACAGGGAAAAGTCCTAGCCAGACAGGTTACATAGTCCTACACCGTCTATCACTAGTCTTGTGTATCTTGCACTCCAAGGCTCCGGATACGCCGGTGACTCCACCGTAGCCTTCCATTATCTGGCATGGGCCTCCCTTCTGGATCCTCCTAACCGGGCCTCCCAGCAGGCCACAGGCCATGCTACCGACTATGGGCCACCCGGGTTAGTCGGATAAGAGACATGCTATGAGGATACCCATATAGCATATCCCCAACAGTAGCCCCCAGAGAACTCCGAGATCTTGCGCCGTCTTGCACCTTCTCGTGGAATGCTCCATCTAGATGGTTGTCGGCAAATCGTCAAGCAATATCTTGTAGTCCTCCCAAAGAACCCTGTAAAGGTTTCTCCGTCTTCTATGAGTAAGTCGGAGAAATGCTGAATCTTCCATCGTACTCTTCCGTAGTCAGATTAAATCCGTCCATGCCAGAATCTTCAATGCGACGGCTCATCTACCATGTCAGTTATGACGACGTAGGCTTAGGTCAGCGACGCCTCGTAACTCACACATGCAGAGAACGCAATCATATCCGATTTTCCCGCACGAGCGATATGAACCGTTGGCGGCGGCGGTTGGAGACGTCGCGAAATTACCGCGCACATCCATGAACACGTCGTCTATGCGGCCACCGTCCGATTAGCTGCACGAATCTTGACGCAGAGTAAGATAAATAGTAACCGTGGGACACTTGCCACTTTTTTTACCCCATTCTCTCGCGTCATCATCTTCTTCCTCCAGCCGCACGCCTCCTCGAGCTCTCCGCAGAAAACCTCGAAGAAACCCTAGCCTCTCTTTGCATCATTCGCATACTCCCAGTACTCCATGGCCAGAAGCAGCTCCTCCCCGTCGATGGCGACATCGAGCAAAGCCACGGCGAAGCCGGCGAGCTCCGTCGTCATGCCCCCAGAGGTCCTGGTCATCCCCGCGTTGGCGGTGATTGAAACCACTGGCGGTGACCACAATCTGGCGGCGCTAGAGCCTCTGGAAGAAGAGCCAGACTCGCACAAGCGCGACTGGCGCGGCTCGGACATCACCGGCCGCGACATCGAAGAGATGGTCGCCGAAGGCTACCTCCTCGCAACGGAGGGGCTCGCCTGGCGGGCGGCGCCTCCCCAAGCCGGAGAAAAGGTGTACCTCAAGGCTCAGCTGGTACGCGGCGTTTCCCTGCCCATCTCCCACTTCTTTTTGTCCGTATTGAACCACTTCAAGGTTCAACCCCATAACCTCTCCCCCAATAGTATCTTAGTGCTTAGCAACTTCGCGACACTTTGTGAGGGTTACCTAGGGATTAGGCCTCGGATAGACTTGTTCGTGTACTTCGTTCTTCACCATCAAACGTGAAGCCGGACATAGTATGGAGGAGCTTAGGAACTGCGGCACCATAAGCTTCAAGATCCGACCTGGCCAGCGGTTCCCCGACATCGTCGGCCACGAGTCGTGCAAAAACTGGCAACGGACGTACTTCTACGGTCCCGACATTCCTTTGGCGGGCCGAGAAGTGACGTACCCGGACTTCGTGGATGGAGCCACCGCTGAAGTTTCCACATGGAGATCCCATGCCTCTCTTCCCTCCGACCTCGACGCTTCACACGCAATAAGGCGGATCGAGTGGTTCGTAGAGACGGGTTTGACCGGCTTGGACCTAGCCATGTGCTGGTTCATCAGGTGAATCCAACCTCTGCAGCACCACGTGAAGTTCATGCACGAGTACACCGGTGATCGAAGGGATACCCTCCGGATCTCCGTGGATAACTTCTCGAGCGACTCCGTCAAGCTCCGTCTGAAGGACATCTTCAAGGTGAAGGATAAGAAGCGCGGCTGCACCATCACCTGCGACATGTACGTAGACGACAAGTGCCCAAAGGTAGGTATTTATTTTCCGTGTATGACATTGCTCCAGTTTCTCCGTCTTGCCAGTGCCATCTTATCTAACACGGCGATTTCTCACTTAACAGCTTAGCGATTCTAGATGAGGATAACCTGGCTGCCCAAATCTACGATCCAAAGATGAAGGAAGTCACGGTCGTGTCCGACGACGATGTCCCATTGGCGCGAAAGCGGAAGAGCTCCACCTATGACGCTGCCGACGGAGGCAAGAAGAAGAAAACGGAGGGTGGAGCCTGCAAAAGGAGTACTGCCGCCCTAGAGGCGGAAAAGAGAAAAGCCACCGAGATTTTTTCCAAAGCCCCCCCGCTAGTGTAATCCTCTCATTCTCCGACATTGTCATATTTATCTGTCTTATTCCTGTACTTATGCATTTTGCACGTTTCAGGAAGAAAGCCACAACCAGCCTCAAGAAGTCCTCCAAGACTCTTGGGGCTTCTAGAAATAACAAAGATATAATTTTCAATGCTATAGCCCCCAAGCCTCTAATTGTAACTGAATTAGTTCCGACTAGATACTTAAATAAAAGCTAAGTATATTGATAAGTTATAAACTCTCGATGTAGCCCCCGAGCATCTAGGTGGAAAATCTCCGACTAGGGGCTCCAAGCAGACCAAACAACGACTTAACTTTGTATTTGTTTCCATAGAATGAGAATGCTCGGAGGGGCATGGACAACGACAAGTATTAGAAGATGCGCGCAGATCTTGAAGCCGAAAAGGGTAAAACTGCCATCTTGAAGGAACAGATCATCAAAAACAAGAGTCTGTTTTCTTTTTGCGCATTTTCGTCTTACTTTTGTGCCCATAATCTCTGAGTACTCACTGTGTACGTGGTTTTCTCCGACTTGCAGAACATGTCGCCAAGGCCAAGGACATTGTCGAGCAGTCCAAGCATATCCAGCAGCTGGACAGCGAGAACAAGATCCTAAAGAAGGAGAGGAAGGAGATGCTGAAGATGCACGAGGATTCCATGAAAGCCCTGCAAGATTCCACCTCCGCTGAGATCAATCGCTTGAAGGAGGAGCTTGCGATCTTAAAATATCAGAAGCTAGCTGCTGATGAGCAAAACCATCGCCATAGCGAGGCGTTTAAGCTCCTCCAACAAGAGAAGGAATCCTTGGCGGACACCGTCTGGCAGGCTAAGGCCAGCATCTTCAGTAAGTTTCCTCCGCCTTGTATTTCTGTAGTCTGGATACTTTAGAGTTTATTGAAATCATGTGATCCTTGTCGGAATTTTCAGCGCCTATGGGTTTAAGCCGCTCGCCTCCTTCGGACAAGGAATGCATGGTTCTTGCCGGCAACTTCGTCAATACCGCCATCACCCAAGCCAAGGAGATTGCTAAACCCCTCCAGATATATATCAAGGCCTTGGACTCCGTGGCGAAGTACTCGGAGATTCTACGCCGAGCCCCCGAGCGTGTCACGAGCTGGAAAGCTTCATGCGCACGGGCTGGCGTAAGGATGGCGTTGTCTATGGTGAAGGCACACTATGAAGATGCCGAGATCGACACGGTGACCTCTGGCATCCCTAACATAGATGATGACGGCAAGGAGATCGATCACGAAGCCATCTTGTCATCACTCGCGGGTTATGACACCAGGCTTGCCGAGTTGGTGGATGTTGACGTCTTCGTGCCCAGGAACACCATCGATAGCGTCAACCAAGATTCATCTGAGTCTCATCACAACGCCTCTGTTGAGGGTGATTCTCCGGTTGGTGATGATGCGGCCTGCAAGTCTCCTGCGCCCAAAGAATGAAGAACACTTTGTAATTTTTGTTTCACATTTTGTGTGTGCATGGAAGAAACTTGGTGATGTAATCTTAAGGAGGAAAACAATGATTGTTAATTCCTGCGACTTAAGAACTAATTTCCAGTATGTATATATTTTTAAGCAAGTGTTGGCTTATCCATTACTCTGGTTCTTATGCTTGACTTTTCGTGAGTCGGAAAACTCGTTGTCGGAACCATGCGCTTAGGTGATGATGCCCAATGGCACCGTCAACAACCTGAGCACAGAATCGCCGACAATAAGTGCCGAAAGTCACTACTCCAGAATCCACATAAAAACGACAAAGAATGTGTAGACTAGAAAACTTAAGCTATCGCCCGTAGGCGGAATTTTCACAAGTGCAATCGCAAGACTTGTGCATAAAGGTTTTATATGATCAAAAAATGAACACTAAAGGAGGTAAAAGACTCAGCAATATGAGTGAACCAAAGAGCTTTATTTCATTGATCATATAAGAGGTACACAATTAGATAAAAGATGCTAAGTGTAGAAAGGACGTAGCTGTGCTATGTTCCATGGTCGATCAAGCTCCGGGTAGTCATCATCCGGGTCACGTCGCTTACGCTTATGATCCTCGTTGGGTCTATCCTTGAGTTCACGATCGTCGACAAGGTAGTAAGACCCATTGAGTAGCGCCTTGCTTATGATGAACGGTCCTTCCCATGGCGGGGATAATTTGTGTGACTTCTTCTGCTTAAGTCGGAGTACTAAATCCCCCTCTTTAAACGAGCGATGCCGAACGCGGCGACTATGGTATCTGTGTAGCTTCTGCTGGTAGATGGCGGATCTTTGGCATGCCAAAACGCGCTCCTCCTCGAGAAGGTCCACATCTAGGCGTCTGGATTCTTCAGCGTCATCTTTGTTGTAGGCGGCAACTCTTGGTGCGTCGTGGAGGATGTCGGAAGGTAGGATGGCTTCTGTTCCATATACCATGAAGTAAGGGGTGTAGCCGGTGGATCTGTTGGGTGTGGTTCGTAAACTCCGCAGCACGGATGGCAATTATTCCGCCCAGGCTCCAGCTGCTCTGTGTAGCGGTGCCTCAAGAAGTGGCTTGATTCCCTACAGAATTAATCCATTGGCTCGCTCATCCTGACCATTGGATTGTGGGTGTGCCATAGATGCAAGGTCAAGTCGGATGCCTTTGTCCCAGCAATAGGCCTCCACTTCTCCGAGTGACAAGTTTCTTCCGTTGTCGGTGATGATGCTGTGTGGGAGACCAAATCTCACCACTAGATCCCGGACAAACCGAAGGGCAGTTGCCCCATCAAGCTTTCTAATGGGTTTATCTTCTATCCATTTAGTGAATTTTTCAACTGCTACAAGCAGATGCGTAAATCCACACGGTGCCGTCTGTAACGGTTCCACCATGTCTAGCCCCCAGACTGCAAACGGCCAAGTTATTGGTATTGTTCGTAATTCTTCAGCGGGAACATGTGGTTGTCGGGCATAATACTGGCATCCCGTGCATGTCTCAACCAGCTTGTCGGTGTCCGCCTTCACGGTCAGCAGTAGAATCCTTGCCGGAAGGCTTTCGCGACCAATGATCGAGGAGTGGCGTGATGCCCGCAATCTCCGAGATGGATCTCGCGCAGGATTTCCATACCTTCTAGCTGGGAAACGCACTTTAAGTACACACCAGTAGTGCTCCTTTTATAGAGTTTCCCATTGATTATGGTATAACCCTTTGCTCGTCGTATTATTTGCCCTCTTTCGACCTCGTCGTTGGGCAAAGTTCCGTGTTCGAGATACTCCATGAGCGGTTTTGTCCAAGCCGGAGGGATCTTTGTCACCATGTTGACGAAAGAGTCAGCTCTATCCGGGTTGTCGATGTCGGCGACTTTCACGGATGGTGTGCGTAGATGCTCTAGGAAAACTCCTGGCAGAATTTGCTTGCGCCCTGATCCAAGCTTAGACAGTAGATCAGCCACCTTGTTTCGCTCCCTAGGCACATACTTGACTTCGTAGCCCAAGAAGCTCTTGGCTATCTCGTCCACTTCGTCGCGATATGCCCCCATCATAGGGTTCCGCGCGTTCCAGGTGCCAACCACCTGCTGGGCAACCAAGTCGGAATCTCCACAGCAAACTATGTGCTTGATGCCAATATCCTTGGCTACATGTAGTCCGTGAATGAGTGCTTCATACTCCGCCATGTTGTTTGTAGCCTCGAAGTGGATCTGCAGAACGTAGTGCAGCTTGTCTCCTTTTGGTGACTGTAGCAGTACACCAGCCCCCAAGCCGTTGAGAAACTTTGATCCGTCAAAGTGCATCACCCAGTACTATGGTTCTGGCAGCGGAGTAGCATCTGGCATCTCCGTCCAATCTGCAATAAAATCCGCCAAAGCTTGTGACTTGATAGCGTTGCGTCTCTTTTAGGTGATCTCGAAGGCGGCAAGTTCAATGCCCCACTTCGCGACCCTTCCTGTAGCGTCGCTGTTATTGATAATGTCGGACAGTGGAGTCTTGCTCACTACTGTGATTGGGTGCTCCTGAAAGTAATGCCTCAGCTTCCGAGAAGCGAGGAATACTCCATAAGCTATCTTTTGGTAGTGCGGGTAATGCTGCTTGGAATCCGTCCAGACCTCGCTCACATAGTAAACTGGTCGTTCAACTCCGTGCTCGTAGCCTGGTTCCTTCCGCTCTACCACGACGACGATGCTAATAACCTTGTTGGTTGCCGCCATGTAAATTAACAGGGGCTCTACAGGCTTGGGTGCTGCAAGGATGGGCGCTAAGGAAAGAATCTCCTTGAGCTGCTTCAATGCTGCATCTGCTTCGTCTGTCCATGTGAATTTTTCCGCCTTCTTCAGCAACTTGTACAGCGGCAAAGCCTTCTCTCCAAGTCGGCTGACGAACCGACTAACTGCTGCAACACAACCTGTTAGTCGCTAAATGTCCTTTAGGCATGTCGGATGGTTTATGTTTAAGGTGGCCTTGATTTTCTCCGGGTTGACCTCGATTCCGCGCTGGGAAACGATGAAGCCCAACAATTTGCCGGCTGGAACCCCGAAGACGCACTTCTTAGGGTTGAGCATCATGTTGTATTTCCGGAGATTATCAAAGGTTTCTTTTAAGTCGGAGATTAAGTCGTTTGAATTTTTAGACATCACCGCGATATCGTCCACATAGGCGTGAATGTTCCGACCAATTTGGTCGTGAAGGCAACGTTGCATTGTCCGCTGGTAGGTAGCACCTGCGTTTTTTAGCCCAAAGGGCATCGTGACATAGCAAAACGTGCCGTATGGAGTAGTGAACGAAGTGGCCAATTGGTCCGACTTCCTCACCTTGATCTGGTGGTATCCTAAGTTGAAGGGAATATGCCCTGAGAGGCAATAATAAAGTGTTTATTATGTGTATTCCAAGTATATGATAGATGTTTATTTTGCATGCTATAATTGTATTAATACGGAAACGTTAATACATGTGTGTTTAATAAACAAACAGAAAGTTCCTAGTTATGCCTCTCTCATAAACTAGCTCGTTGATTAACAAGATGATCAAGGTTTCCTGATCATGGACATTGGATGTTGTTAATAACGGGATCACAACATTAGTGTAATGGTGTGATGAACATTCATCCAAAGTATAGCATTACGATCAAAGTCATTGAGTTTATATTGCTATAAGAACTTAAGAAGTGATCCAAATCCTTAGACCATGATATCATGTCAATCACTAACACCGGAAGAGTTTCTTGATAACATCAAACATCACACCGTAACAGGGTGATTATAAAGATGGATTCAGAACTAATAAAGTGTTATGTTGAGGCTCATGGATCGAGAGTGGAATTTGTTCATCCCGATGATGGATAGATATACTCTGGGCCCTCTCGGTGATATCACATTGATTAGCTTGCAAGCAAGTGATTTGATCACTAGAATGTTATATCACAGGAACGAGAAAAGAGTGCATGTCGGTAATGAGATCAAACTAGGTATGGAGATACCGATGATCGAATCTCGGACATGTAATATATCGTGAAACAAAGGGATTAAGATACTAGCATAAAAGGTTCAAACGGTCACAAGAAAGTCATCGTTGAATGTGTGGGAGTCAGTATGGGTCTCCAGATCCCGCTTCTGATTATTGATCCGAGAGGGGTCTCGATCATGTCCGCATTATTCACGAATCGTAGGGTGACACACTTAAGAGACACCGACATCCAATTGGAGCAAATGTTTCATGCCGAAAGAATGAACAAGCGCAGGAATTTATTTCACTAGATACCGAAACAGGTTTTCGGGTGAAATTGCATAAAGTGGTTATGCATGTGAAATAGAATTCTAGCAAGGGGTTATTTTTGAATGTTTGTCATTAAAGTAATTGACAAAATTCTGAATAAAATAAAAGAGTTTTATTTAATGAGATTTTGCATTAAATTTGGTGGAAATTTAATGGGAATTTGAGTGGACTTTTGAGTGGAGGGAATTTAAAGGAGATTTGTGAGTGGAGTGTCCACCCACATGAAGAGGGGAGGGCAAGGGGGCAGCCCCATGCGCCGTCCACCCCCTTGGGGTTCCCCCCCTCCTCCTATAAAAGGAGCCCCCCTCCTCACTTGTCTCTCACACCTCCTCGTGAAGGATCTCTCCCCCCCTCTAGAATTTATTCCCCATGGTCTCGGACTAGCGAGATACATGTTCCCGGTGGCTATTCGGCAAGAAAGAGTTGTGCTTCCGCTGCATCGCTGGAGCGAGGAGGCGGAGGTTGCTCGGTGCCTCGAACGTGTGTGCGAGCACGGATGCGCTGCTGATTTGCGGCGCTAGGACTTCCTCTCGATCTTGAGATCGGCAAGAGATCGTCTACATCAACCACGAGTTGAACTCGTTAAGCTTTGTCGGTCTTCAAGGGTATGATCTCTACGGATATACATCCGCCCGTTGTTTGTATCTAGTAGATAGATCTTGGTATATAGTTCACATCGTAGGAAAATTTTTGTTTTCTATGCTGCGAACCCTTCAGTGGTATCAGAGCCGGATCTATGCGTAGATACTTTACACGGGTAGTACACATATGAGTATGTGGGCGATGATGATCATGTTGTTGCTCCTTTGTTGTAATTTTGGATATTGGTGGCATAGTGGGATGAAGCGGCCCGGACAAACTTTACATGTCCTCGCACATGAGACCTGTTCCACGCTTGACATGCAACTAGTTTGCATAAGTGGCTAGCGGGTGTCTGTCTCTCCTACTATAGTCAATATCTATTTTGCAAGAGAGTTGTCAACAATTTGATTATCCTCGTTGTGGTTCATGTTCGTAGGTAAGAACGGTTCTATCTCGAAAGCCCTAAGCCACGTAAAACTTGCAATGGATAAATTAGAGGCGTCTAGTTTAGATTGTTGCTGGGCTAGTGTTATGATATGGTAGTGTTGTAAGTAGAAGTATGAGATGATACTCTTAGAACACACATAGCGTGTAAAATCCATAGACCTTGGATTTACACATATAGGTATGATAGTGATCATACCACGATGCACATGATAGAGATCATCTGCGGGAACCATATAATTTCACTAATAAAGATATGATGTTTGATAGCATCTTATATTGCTTGTTTGGTGTTTTATTAGCATAATAAGATGATCCCTCATTTAAATATCAAGATAAGAATGTGTTCTTCCTTTAGTATGCACCGATTATGTTTTCGTCGCTCAAAGACATCACGTGATGATCGGGTGTTCTTGGATCCACGACCATATTTCGGGTGTAAAACAGTTACACACGCGAATACTAAGGTTCTAACTTGGCGAGCCTAGCATGTACAGACATGGACTCGGAACACGGACCGAAAGGTTAAGCATGAGTCATATAGTTGATATGATGCCCATTTAATGCTTGCCTTTGAAGCTATACCGACTCACGTGATGATCGGACTTGGTGTAGTGGATTTGGTTCATGTAATCACCAAAAAGGCACGAGGGATGTCGTTTTTGAGTGGGAGTTCATTCGTAATATATATTAGTTGAACTCAATCTATCATACACTTAGTCTAAACTTTACAAATTCTGTTGTAGATGGCACCACCTGCTTTTAATTTCAATGTGTTCATGGAGAAAGAGAAACTAGCAACAAGCGGTAGCAACTTTACCGAATGGGCCATGAATTTGAGGATTCTCCTCTCTGCTGCACAAAAGCAATATGTGCTAGAAGCGCCATTAGGCCCCCCACCTTTTGATGATGCCCCTGACGAGGAGAAGAATGTCTATCAGACTCATCAGGAGGACCACAACTTAGTTCATTGCGGCATATTGTATGGGCTAGAGCCGGAACTTCGAAAGCGTTTTGAAAACGGCAATGCATTTGATACAATGGGTGAGTTGAAAATGATTTTCGACACACATGCTGCTGTAGAGAGCTACAACGCTTCAGAAAAGTTCTTTAGCTGCATGATGGAAGAGCACAACTCCGTTAGTGAGCATGTACTCAAGATGTCGGGTTACACCGATAAGCTTGTGTCCTTGGGAATATCGATTCCCATTGACTTAGGCATCCATCGTGTTCTGCAGTCTCTGCCACCTAGCTATAAGAGCTTCGTGATGAACTATAATATGCAAGGCATGAAGAAGTCTCTCCCCGAGCTTCTGTCAATGCTTAAAACTGCAGAAGTGGAGATAAAAAAGGAACATCAAGTGTTGATGATCAATAGGAACACTGGTTTCAAGAAAGAAAAGAAGGGAAAACGGAAGGGAAGTAAGGGCGGCAAGCCTGTTGCCGCGCCTGAAAAGAAACCCCGAGTTGGACCTAAGTCTGATTCCGAGTGCTACTATTGTATGGGGACTGGCCACTGGAAGCGCAACTGCCCCAAGTATCTGGCAGACAAGAAGGCCGGCAAGGCAAACAAAGGTATATATGATATACATGTTATTGATGTGTACTTGACTAGTGCTCGCAGTAGCACCTGGGTATTTGATACCGGTTCAGTTGCTAATATTTGTAACTCGAATCAGGGGCTGCGGAACAAGCGACCGCTAGCAAGGGGTGAGGTCAAGATGCGTGTCGGCAATGGATCAAGCGTTGATGTGATCGTCGTCGGAACGCTGCCTCTCCACTTGCCGTCGGGATTAGTTATAAACTTGAATAAATGTTATCTGGTGCCTGCACTGAGCATGAACATTGTATCTGGATCGTGTTTGATGCGAAGTGGTTATTCATTTAAATCCGAGAACAATGGTTGTTCCATTTATATGAATGAAATCTTTTATGGTCATGCACCAATGATGAATGGTTTATTTCTATTAGATCTCGATGATAATGTTACACATATTCATAATGTTGATGCTAAAAGGATTAAACTTAATGATGATATATCCGCATATATGTGGCACTACCGTCTAGGTCATATTGGCGTTAAACGCATGAAGAAGCTCCATTCGGATGGACTTTTGGAATCACTTGATTATGAATCATTTGATACATGTGAGCCATGCCTTATGGGCAAGATGACTAGAACGCCGTTTTTTCGGTTCAATGGAACGGGCGACAGATTTATTGGAAATCATACATTCTGATGTATGTGGTCCAATGAGTGTGTCGGCGCGAGGTGGATATCGTTATGTTGTTACTTTCACGGATGATTTGAGTAGATACGGTTATATCTACTTGATGAAACACAAGTCTGAAACCTTTGAAAAGTTCAAGGAATTTCAGAATGAAGTGGAAAATCATCGTAATAGAAAGATCAAATTTCTACGGTCCGACCGTGGAGGTGGGTATCTAAGTTACGAGTTTAGCACTCACATGAAAGAGTGTGGAATTGTTTCACAACTCACACCTGCCGGAACACCACAGTGAAATGGTGTGTCGGAACGTCGTAATCGTACTTTATTAGATATGGTTTGATCTATGATGTCTCTGACGGACTTGCCGTTGTCATTTTGGGGTTATGCACTAGAAACTGCTGCATTCACTTTAAATCGGGCACCATCTAAATCCGTTGAAAAGACACCGTATGAATTGTGGTTTGGAAACAAACCTAAGCTGTCATTTCGTAAAGTTTGGGGATGCGATGTTTATGTGAAGAAACTTCAACCGGATAAACTCGAACCCAAAGCGGAAAAATGCGTCTTCATAGGATACCCTAAAGAAACTATTGGGTATTCCTTCTATCACAGATCTGAGGGCAAGGTTTTTGTTGCCAAGAATGGATCCTTTCTAGAGAAAGAGTTTCTCGCGAAAGGTGTGAGTAGTCGGAAGGTAGAACTCGAAGAGGTTGTGGAACCTTCTCTTCAAAGTATGGCGAGTAGCGCAGCGCCGGAAGTTGTTCCGGAGTTGGCTCCACCTGTTGAAGAGGGAACTAATGATAATGATCATGAAACTCCGAAAGAGAGTACTACCGAACCTCGCGGGTCAAACAGGACGCGTGTAGCTCCCGAGCTGTACGGAAATCCTGTCATGAATTTCATGGTTGGTGAAAATGATGACCCTGCGACGTACGAAGAAGCGATGATGAGCCCGGATTCCAACAAATGGTTAGAAGCCATGAAATCCGAGATGGAATCCATGTATGAAAATCAAGTTTGGAACTTGGTGGAATTACCTCACGACCGAAAGGCCGTGGAGAACAAATGGATTTTCAAAAGGAAAACTGATGCTGATGGTAATGTGACCGTCTATAAAGCTCGACTTGTCGCAAAGGGGTTTCGACAAATTCAAGGAGTTGACTACGATGAGACTTTCTCTCCCGTAGCGATGCTAAAGTCAGTTAGGATTATGTTAGCAATTGCTGCATATTTCGATTATGAGATATGGCAGATGGATGTCAAAACCGCGTTTCTCAATGGTAATATTGAAGAAGAGTTGTATATGATACAACCAAAGGGTTTTGTCGATCCTAAGGATGGTAACAAGGTGTGCAAGATTCAGCGATCCATCTATGGATTGAAGCAAGTATCACGAAGTTGGAATCGCCGCTTTGATGAGGTGATCAAAGAGTTTGGATTTGTCCAAACTTATGGAGAAGCTTGTATTTACAAGAAAGTGAGTGGGAGCAATGTGGCATTTCTGATATTATATGTGGATGACATATTATTGATCGGAAATGATATAGATCTTTTAAACAGTGTTAAAAGTTATCTAAACAACAAATTTTCAATGAAGGACCTAGGTGAAGCGTCATACATATTAGGCATAAAGATCTATAGAGATAGATCTAGGCGCCTAATAGGGCTATCGCAAAGTACATACCTTGTTAAGATTTTAAAGAAGTTTAAAATGGACGGAAGTAAGAAGGGGTTCTTACCTATGTTGCAAGGCAAGACATTGAGTAAGACTCAAAGTCCGGCTTCGGCGGAAGAAAGAGAGATAATGGACAAAGTCCCCTATGCTTCAGCCATAGGCTCTATAATGTACGCCATGCTATGTACAAGACCGGATGTGGCACATGCTATTAGTTTGACTAGTAGGTACCAATCGGATCCAGGTTCGGAACACTGGATAGCGGTCAAGAATATCCTTAAGTACTTACGAAGAACTAAGGATATGTTTCTTGTATACGGAGGTGAAGAAGAGCTCGTCGCTAAGTGTTATGTCGACGCTAGCTTTGACACCGATCCGGATGACTCTAAGTCTCAATACGGATACGTATTTCTCATGAATGGCGGAGCGGTTAGTTGGAGGAGCTCCAAACAACCTGTGGTAGCGGGATCAACAACGGAGGCCGAATATGTTGCTGCTTCAGAAGCGGCTCAGGAAGCAGTTTGGATGAAGGAGTTCATATCCGAACTAGGAGTGGTGGCAAACGCGTTGGACCCTATGGTGATCTATTGTGACAACAATGGTGCCATTGCCAATGCCAAAGAGCCAAGGTCTCACAAGCATTCCAAGCATATTAAGCACTGGTTTCACTCCATCCGCGAGCATGTCAAGGATGGAGATATAAAGATTTGTAAAGTACATACGGATCTCAATGTAGCAGATCCGTTGACTAAAACTCTCCCTAGAGCAAAACATGATCAACACCAGAACTCAATGGGTGTTAGATTTATCACTATGTAACTAGATTATTGTCTCTAGTGCAAGTGGGAGACTGAAGGGAATATGCCCTGAGAGGCAATAATAAAGTGTTTATTATGTGTATTCCAAGTATATGATAGATGTTTATTTTGCATGCTATAATTGTATTAATACGGAAACGTTAATATATGTGTGTTTAATAAACAAACAGAAAGTTCCTAGTTATGCCTCTCTCATAAACTAGCTCGTTGATTAACAAGATGATCAAGGTTTCCTGATCATGGACATTGGATGTTGTTAATAACGGGATCACAACATTAGTGTAATGGTGTGATGAACATTCATCTGAAGTATAGCATTACGATCAAAGTCATTAAGTTTATATTGCTATAACAACTTACGAAGTGATCCTAATCCTTAGACCATGAGATCATGTCAATCACTAACACCGGAAGAGTTTCTTGATAACATCAAACGTCACACCGTAATAGGGTGATTATAAAGATGGATTCAGAACTAATAAAGTGTTATGTTGAGGCTCATGGATCGAGAGTGGAATTTGTTCATCCCGATGACGGATAGATATACTCTGGGCCCTCTCGGTGATATCACATTGATTAGCTTGCAAGCAAGTGATTTGATCACTAGAATGTTATATCACAGGAACGAGAAAAGAGTGCATGTCGGTAACGAGATCAAACTAGGTATGGAGATACCGATGATCGAATCTCGTACATGTAATATATCATGAAACAAAGGGATTAAGATACTAGCGTAAAAGGTTCAGACGATCACAAGAAAGTCATCGTTGAATGTGTGGGAGTCAGTATGGGTCTCCAGATCCCGCTTCTGATTATTGATCCGAGAGGGGTCTCGATCATGTCCGCATTATTCACGAACCGTAGGGTGACACACTTAAGAGACACCGACATCCAATTGGAGCAAATGTTTCATGCCGAAAGAATGAACAAGCGCAGGAATTTATTTCACTAGATACTGAAACAGGTTTTCGGGTGAAATTGCATAAAGTGGTTATGCATGTGAAATAGAATTCTAGCAAGGGGTTATTTGTGAATGTTTGTCATTAAAGTAATTGACAAAATTCTGAATAAAATAAAAGAGTTTTATTTAATGAGAGTTTGCATTAAATTTGGTGGAAATTTAATGGGAATTTGAGTGGACTTTTGAGTGGAGGGAATTTAAAGGATATTTGTGAGTGGAGTGTCCACCCACATGAAGAGGGGAGGGCAAGGGGGCAGCCCCATGCGCCGGCCACCCCCTTGGGGTCCCCCCTCCTCCTATAAAAGGAGCCCCCCTCCTCACTTGTCTCTCACACCTCCTCGTGAAGGATCTCTCTCCCCCTCTAGAATTTATTCCCCATGGTCTCGGACTAGCGAGATACATGTTCCCGGTGGCTATTCGGCAAGAAAGAGTTGTGATTCCGCTGCATCGCTGGAGCAAGGGGGCGGAGGTTGCTCGGTGCCTCGAACGTGTGTGCGAGCACGGATGCGCTGCTGATTTGCGGCGTTAGGACTTCCTCTCGATCTTGAGATCGGCAAGAGATCGTCTACATCAACCACGAGTTGAACTCGTTAAGCTTTGTCGGTCTTCAAGGGTATGATCTCTACGGATATACATCCGCCCGTTGTTTGTATCTAGTAGATAGATCTTGGTATATAGTTCACATCGTAGTAAAATTTTTGTTTTCTATGCTGCGAACCCTACATGAGTATGCATCGAGAAAACACAAAAGTTCCGAGCTGTGGCATCCCGCAAAACCACTACTAGAAAATCGCGTTGTTTTTGTGCATTGCATCATCATGACCGCATGCTCATGTCATCATGCCGCATTGCATTTGAGCATCGTCATCATCTTGCATTCGCTTGCATAAAACTATTTTTGGAAAAAACTATTTTTGTTTCTAAACGCCCCGTCTTTGTTCAAACGCAAAACCCGGGTCTCCGGATTATTTTGTTTTGTGTGCTATCGGATTGCAAAAGCCCTGTTCGAAATAAATAAAATAGTTAATTATTTTTAGTGGGGCAGTCGAACGGGCCGAATCGACCCGAACGACCACCCCCAGAATAAAATCGGTCCAGCTTAGACCCCACCCCAAATCTTTTCTTACCTAGTCCTAGTCTAACCACCCCACCTCCACCTCACCCCCTCCAATCGCTGGACGCCACGTCACCTCTCTCCTCCCTCTACCCTATCCCACACAGCCACCTCACCCACTCCCTCACACACGTCTCCACCTGCCACCCCCTGGCCCACCTGGCCTCTCTCTCCCTCTGCCCAGCGCCCACCCCCACCGACAACCTCCCCACCCCTGGACCCGCTCCCGCGTGTCCCCTGGCCCACCCCGACCCCGACGTCCCCATCCTCCTCTCCCAGCGTCTCCCTCCTTCCTCCTCCCCCGCACCGAAGCCACCACCTCCGCCGGTCGCCCCCCTCTCCTCCGGCCGCCCCGACCTCTCCCGCCAGCAGCCTCGACCCCCTCCGCTCGCCAACCCGCGGCCATCCCCCGCCTTCTTCGCCCCCTCCTCTCCACCTGCCGCCGCCCATTCTTCCTCCGGCGGGCCGCCTCGCCTCCGGCCCCGGCGCCGCGTCTGGCCGCCTCTGCGCCAGCGCCTTCCGACCCCGCCGCCGCCTCCCTCGAGCGCCGCCCTCCTTCGACGCCTCGCCCACCAGCGCCGCCAGGCCCCTTTCGCCACCGCCTCTCCCTGCCGGCGCGTGGTCCCGCGCCACCACCTCCGTCCGCCGCCTCCTCGCCGCGCCCCGGTGCCCTTCCGCCGCTCCCCACCTCCCTCAACCTCCGCCGGCCTCCAGCACCGGCTCGCGTCCGGCCACCCTCTGCGCGACCTCGCCTGACCGCCCTCAAGCCCCACCGCCGCCCCCTCTCCGGCCGCCCGCCCGGAGCGTCGTCGCCGCCGCCCAGGCCGCCTCCACCTCGCATCCCCCTCCGCACCGCGTCCCCGCCAGAGCTCGCCTCGCCGGCCGCCGTCGTGTGCCGCGAGCCGCTGTGTAGAGAACCTCCCCGCGTGCGAGCCCGATCCTACTCGCCTCAGTAGCCTCCGGTTGGTTGCCACCCCGCAGCCAAGTTACCCTCCTTCCTAGCCGTCCGTCGCTCGCCGTCCCCTGCATGCCAGACGCAAGTATCATCTCCAGGGGATCCACGTTGTTTTTCTGGTGTGTGTACGTGTACCTGTCCTGAGTCGCGAAGCTGGCCATCCTGTGTCACCTGGCCAAGGCCTTTGTCAAGATCTTCGTGACGCCAAGTTCGTCGAGAACCCGGTCGCCAAGATCGTCACCGGAACAACATGCTCTCCATCTCGGATCCGATGACCGAGTACACCGAATGCAAGCACTTCAAGCACCCTACCTCCATCAAGATATTTGGGGCGATGAGATCGACGCTGTGTCAAGTACGTCCTCGACATTGGAGTCGGAATGCCAAGATCTTCCGAAGAACATACCATCCGACAAGTTCGTCATCGACCACCTTGACGCCAAGGTCGCCTACACGGAACGCCAAGTTCTTCCCCTTGAACGCCATGACCGTCTACACGGACCCGAAGACCCCGGTACCCGATCCACTCAAGTTCACCATCGACGACAAGAACAACATCGACCAGGGCGAGTCCGATGCGCCCCGACGCTACCCCAAGTCCTTCTTCACGGAACGCCAAGATCTACTCCCGGAGTCCGAGACCGATCCCGTCGAACCCTGAGACCGAACCCCGAACCCCCCCGGAACCCCAAGTTCATCGAACCCTAATGTGTGACCCCTTTCTCGAGCCCTATTTTTATAAATATAACATTATCTGTTGCATATTAAATTGTTCATGCATGCATCCTTGTCTGTGGTTTGGGGGCCTTATGCCGATTCACCTAATAATTAAATATGGGGCCCATATGCGGCCAAATCTAGCCTTATATTGGCCTCATTTAAATTTGTGCATCGAACCGTTGTCATATCTTGCCTTGTTAATACAACATTTAATTTGCGGGGTAGCTAAATAACTTGAACCGTTTAATTAATTGTCGGGACCCCCGGTTCCGCTTAATATGACCTAATTGCATCGCATCTTTGCCATGCCATACATCATGCATGCATCATGCCCGATCTTTTGCCGTAGTATTAAATATTGCATCCGGTGTTTATTCTAGTGTTTGCTTCTTCGCGGATAAGGCCGTTGAGTTGATGCGAGTGTCGTCCGTTCTTCGGTTGAACCGTCGGCAATGTTTTTCAGGCGAGCATCTCCCCCTTTCTACCTATCTTACTTTTATAGTATTTATTCCCTCATGTTGATCTATTGCTATCTGTGTTGCGATGCTCTAGCTCTCGTACCCGTGAAATCCCTTGCAGCCTTATATTGCCTTGGACACCTCCTATTACCTGTTGTTTGGTAGATAGTTGGACCTGCGCGTCGTAGTCGCTTGCTCAAGTGCTGTTGCGTGTCGTCAAGTACCACAGTTGTTGGGGTATTGCCGCATGTTCAATGTTGGAGAAGACCAGGGCTTTAATTATTGTTCACTTTAATTACTGTTTAACAACTAAAATTGAAGTAGGTAAGCAGAGGCACCGGTGGGTGATAGATAATATCTGGTTTCCGACCGCCCACTTGTGTCCCGTAGGACCCCGAGTTCTTGACACCTGTTCCGAGATCGAGCGCGCTAACCACAGGTGGGGAGATATGGGCCCCCCATTGATTAGTACCTGATTTCAAAGTATTGTACTGGGGGCCACAACTAGTTTGAGGTTTTATTTACTATTCTGTACCTATGCCATGCTTTACTGCTTTATTTACGATTGTGTGAGGAGCACGCTGTACTGTTTAGGAAGCGGAGTGTTTTCGCGGTATCGACAGTCCCAGTTTTGGGATTTTCTGTCATTTACAGCCACTGTCGCAAACCCTGAGTCCGTCTCGGAGACCGGCCGACTTCGTTGCGGGTGTACTTAGTGGGGTGGCCCCCCGTGCTTGCTTTGGGTCTGGAAACATCATGACTTAGGCCCCGCCGACATACCGATGGGTGTATGTTAACTGATCTGGCAAAAAGGGTCGAAGTGCTTGTGGATACTTTGGTGCACCCCTGCAGGGTTAAATCTTTTCGAGAAGCCGTGTCCGCGGTTATGGACGACTTGGAGCACAGGTCTCGATCATAGACAACCATAACTAAAGTTTACTGTTATAAATTGACTTGTATCCGATATGACTAGTAATCAGCTTCACCACAACGGATTGGCTTAATAAAAGTACCAACAACTGCTGGGTTTTGGGTTTATCTCATGCTAATTGTATCTGACTAGTAAGTGTTGCAACTACAACGGAATGGTTAACTAAAACGGCCCACTGCTTATTTTATCAGGATGATTATCTACACCTGACTAGTAATTGCTGCAACGATAACCGAATAAATAAAACTACCAACTGTGTGAGTTTCGCGGTTGACTTCCTCGTTTGGTATCGAGGGGGAAACACCAGGATGGGTTTGTTTGATGATAGCATCAGGTTGGGTCCGAATAGGTCTTTCTTACCCCCCCTCTCTGATAGCCGCCAGTTGTATCGAGTCTCTATAGGTTGTTTAGTGCATGCCGCTGCTGCCGCTTCAGTCCACCATACCTATGTAGGCGAGGACCGCCGAATTCTAGCCTCGCCGTGTACTGGCCTCAGTACTGACGCTCCTCTTTTTCCTTTGCCCTTTGTCGGCACCCCTTTTGTTTAAGCAGGTTTTGAGATCGACGTCGTTAGCAGGGTTACCCTTCCGGCTTGGCCTGGGCAGGGTTATGGACGCCATTGGTTATTCTTCAGGGCTCTTAGCCCCATTTGCACCTTGTCCGTAGTCGGACGCTCCAACTTTTCAAGGTGATTTGGATCTTTGTATATTATATCTGTATTCTTGACTCTTTGAGTCGCTGTTATGTATATCTGTTCTGTGGGTCCCATCGAGGACTGTTGTGTAATGTTATTACTTCGTTTTCCACCCGCACGAAAGTGCCTGGTGGGCACCTTCGAATCGTTTCTATGCGGGTTTGGCGAGTTTCGCTAAAACTTGCATAGGGACGATTCTGAGGGTGTTACAGAGTGGTATCAGAGCTCAGCAGTTGCGATACCCCACAAGTCCAGCCTGTAGGATAACCTAGATAACGGCCGAAGTAGAGTGTCAAAACTATTTTTGCAAAATCGGTTGGATAGTTCTGATTAGGTCTTCTTTTACTTCTTACCCCTCTGCTATTCTCCTCTTATCTCGACGTGTTTTGAATCTACCTCTTATCTTTTTCTTCGAGTCCAGGATTTCTCGTGGTTGGGTTTCGTCGTACCTTCAGGGTTTCGCTTCCCCTTTGGTAACGGTGTTGCTACATCTGGTCTTCATGCTCTCCAAGGAACCCTTCGTCTGGTGGACTTCTCTTTGTTCCTTCTCGTGCCTTCCGGTGTGTCCGACGTGCCGACATCATCTACGCCCGATCCGATGCAGAGTCTGCGTCACTCCCTTGTTTCCGAACCTCGCTTGTCGAGATCTTCAGTCTGAATCCTGAGGGTTGGTTGCATAATCTGTCTATTCGTGTACATAGTAATGCTTTGAGTGCGGGATGGAGTCGCGACCATACCACTACTCTTATCATTTGCTTTGTATATTGAATGGTGGATCGATGCAATTCTTACCCCTTCCAGGGAAGTTAGAGGTGGCCTTACCTTTACCTTCGTCCGTTGTTTATCCGGAGTGCTCTCTTGACGGACGTGAACAACGACCATTGTTAGTGGTGTCGCGAGGATCTACACGAAGCGAGAAGACGCAGATCGCCGCCCTTCCTTCCGGTACCATGAGGCGGATCTCGAGGGCGAGATCCATTGTTAGTGGTGTCGAATTGTGGCATCCCGCAAAACCACTACTAGAAAATCGCGTTGTTTTTGTGCATTGCATCATCATGACCGCATGCTCATGTCATCATGCCGCATTTCATTTGAGCATCGTCATCATCTTGCATTCGCTTGCATAAAACTATTTTCGGAAAAACCTATTTTTGTTTCTAAACGCCCCGTCTTTGTTCAAACGCAAAACCCAGGTCTCCGGATTATTTTGTTTTGTGTGCTATCGGATTGCAAAAGCCCTGGTCGAAATAAATAAAATAGTTAATTATTTTTAGTGGGGCAGTCGAACGGGCCGAATCGACCCGAACGACCACCCCCAGAATAAAATCGGTCCAGCTTAGACCCCACCCCAAATTTTTTCTTACCTAGTCCTAGTCTAACCACCCCACCTCCACCTCACCCCCTCCAATCGCTGGACGCCACGTCACCTCTCCCCTCCCTCTACCCTATCCCACACAGCCACCTCACCCACTCCCTCACACACGTCTCCACCTGCCACCCCCTGGCCCACCTGGCCTCTCTCTCCCTCTGCCCAGCGCCCACCCCCACCGACAACCTCCCCACCCCTGGACCCGCTCCCGCGTGTCCCCTGGCCCACCCCGACCCCGACGTCCCCATCCTCCTCTCCTAGCGTCTCCCTCCTTCCTCCTCCCCCGCACCGAAGCCACCACCTCCGCCGGTCGCCCCCCCTCTCCTCCGGCCGCCCCGACCTCTCCCGCCAGCAGCCTCGACCCCCTCCGCTCGCCAACCCGCGGTCGTCCCCCGCCTTCTTCGCCCCCTCCTCTCCACCTGCCGCCGCCCGTTCTTCCTCCGGCGGGCCGCCTCGCCTCCGGCCCCGGCGCCGCGTCTGGCCGCCTCTGCGCCAGCGCCTTCCGACCCCGCCGCCGCCTCCCTCGAGCGCCGCCCTCCTTCGACGCCTCGCCCACCAGCGCCGCCAGGCCCCTTTCGCCACCGCCTCTCCCTGCCGGTGCGTGGTCCCGTGCCACCACCTCCGTCCGCCGCCTCCTAGCCGCGCCCCGGCGCCCTTCCGCCGCTCCCCACCTCCCTCAACCTCCGCCGGCCTCCAGCACCGGCTCGCGTCCGGCCGCCCTCTGCGCGACCTCGCCTGACCGCCCTCAAGCCCCACCGCCGCCCCCTCTCCGGCCGCCCGCCCGGAGCGCCGTCGCCGCCGCCCAGGCCGCCTCCACCTCGCATCCCCCTCCGCACCGCGTCCCCGCCAGAGCTCGCCTCGCCGGCCGCCGTCGTGTGCCACGAGCCGCTGTGTAGAGAACCTCCCCGCGTGCGAGCCCGATCCTACTCGCCTCAGTAGCCTCCGATTGGTTGCCACCCCGCAGCCAAGTTACCCTCCTTCCTAGCCGTCCGTCGCTCGCCGTCCCCTGCATGCCAGACGCAAGTATCATCTCCAGGGGATCCACGTTGTTTTTCTGGTGTGTGTACGTGTACCTGTCCTGAGTCGCGAAGCTGGCCATCCTGTGTCAGCTGGCCAAGGCCTTTGTCAAGAACTTCGTGACGCCAAGTTCGTCGAGAACCCGGTCGCCAAGATCGTCACCGGAACAACATGCTCTCCATCTCGGATCCGATGACCGAGTACACCGAATGCAAGCACTTCAAGCACCCTACCTCCATCAAGATATTTGGGGCGATGAGATCGACGCCGTGTCAAGTACGTCCTCGACATTGGAGTCGGAATGCCAAGATCTTCCGAAGAACATGCCATCCGACAAGTTCGTCATCGACCACCTTGACGCCAAGGTCGCCTACACGGAACGCCAAGTTCTTCCCCTTGAACGCCATGACCGTCTACACGGACCCGAAGACCCCGGTACCCGATCCACTCAAGTTCGCCATCGACGACAAGAACGACATCGACCAGGGCGAGTCCGATGCGCCCCGACGCCACCCCAAGTCCTTCTTCACGGAACGCCAAGATCTACTCCCGGAGTCCGAGACCGATCCCGTCGAACCCTGAGACCGAACCCCGAATCCCCCCGGAACCCCAAGTTCATCGAACCCTAATGTGTGACCCCTTTCTCGAGCCCTATTTTTATAAATATAACATTACCTGTTGCATATTAAATTGTTCATGCATGCATCCTTGTCTGTGGTTTGGGGGCCTTATGCCGATTCACCTAATAATTAAATATGGGGCCCATATGCGGCCAAATCTAGCCTTATATTGGCCTCATTTAAATTTGTGCATCGAACCGTTGTCATATCTTGCCTTGTTAATACAACATTTAATTTGCGGGGTAGCTAAATAACTTGAACCGTTTAATTAATTGTCGGGACCCCCGGTTCCGCTTAATATGACCTAATTGCATCGCATCTTTGCCATGCCATACATCATGCATGCATCATGCCCGATCTTTTGCCGTAGTATTAAATATTGCATCCGGTGTTTATTCTAGTGTTTGCTTCTTCGCGGATAAGGCCGTTGAGTTGATGCGAGTGTCGTCCGTTCTTCGGTTGAACCGTCGGCAATGTTTTTCAGGCGAGCATCTCCCCCTTTCTACCTATCTTACTTTTATAGTATTTATTCCCTCCTGTTGATCTATTGCTATCTGTATTGCGATGCTCTAGCTCTCGTACCCGTGAAATCCCTTGCAGCCTTATATTGCCTTGGACACCTCCTATTACCTGTTGTTTGGTAGATAGTTGGACCTGTGCGTCGTAGTCGCTTGCTCAAGTGCTGTTGCGTGTCGTCAAGTACCACAGTTGTTGGGGTATTGCCGCATGTTCAATGTTGGAGAAGATCAGGGCTTTAATTATTGTTCACTTTAATTACTGTTTAACAACTAAAATTGAAGTAGGTAAGCAGAGGCACCGGTGGGTGATAGATAATATCTGGTTTCCGACCGCCCACTTGTGTCCCGTAGGACCCCGAGTTCTTGACACCTGTTCCGAGATCGAGTGCGCTAACCACAGGTGGGGAGATATGGGCCCCCCATTGATTAGTACCTGATTTCAAAGTATTGTACTGGGGGCCACAACTAGTTTGAGGTTTTATTTACTATTCTGTACCTATGCCATGTTTTACTGCTTTATTTACGATTGTGTGAGGAGCACGCTGTACTGTTTAGGAAGCGGAGTGTTTTCGCGGTATCGACAGTCCCAGTTTTGGGATTTGCTGTCGTTTACAGCCACTGTCGCAAACCCTGAGTCCGTCTCGGAGACCGGCCGACTTCGTTGCGGGTGTACTTAGTGGGGTGGCCCCCCGTGCTTGCTTTGGGTCTGGAAACGTCATGACTTAGGCCCCGCCGACATACCGATGGGTGTATGTTAACTGATCTGGCAAAAAGGGTCGAAGTGCTTGTGGATACTTTGGTGCACCCCTGCAGGGTTAAATCTTTTCGAGAAGCCGTGTCCGCGGTTATGGACGACTTGGAGCACAGGTCTCGATCATAGACAACCATAACTAAAGTTTACTGTTATAAATTGACTTGTATCCGATATGACTAGTAATCAGCTTCACCACAACGGATTGGCTTAATAAAAGTACCAACAACTGCTGGGTTTTGGGTTTATCTCATGCTAATTGTATCTGACTAGTAAGTGTTGCAACTACAACGGAATGGTTAACTAAAACGGCCCACTGCTTATTTTATCAGGATGATTATCTACACCTGACTAGTAATTGCTGCAACGATAACCGAATAAATAAAACTGCCAACTTTGTGAGTTCCGCGGTTGACTTCCTCGTTTGGTCTCGAGGGGGAAACACCAGGATGGGTTTGTTTGATGATAGCATCAGGTTGGGTCCGAATAGGTCTTTCTTACCCCCCCTCTCTGATAGCCGCCAGTTGTATCGAGTCTCTATAGGTTGTTTAGTGCATGCCGCTGCTGCCGCTTCAGTCCACCATACCTATGTAGGCGAGGACCGCTGAATTCTAGCCTCGCCGTGTACTGGCCTCAGTACTGACGCTCCTCTTTTTCCTTTGCCCTTTGTCGGCACCCCTTTTGTTTAAGCAGGTTTTGAGATCGACGTCGTTAGCAGGGTTACCCTTCCGGCTTGGCCTGGGCAGGGTTATGGACGCCATTGGTTATTCTTCAGGGCTCTTAGCCCCATTTGCATCTTGTCCGTAGTCGGACGCTCCAACTTTTCAAGGTGATTTGGATCTTTGTATATTATATCTGTATTCTTGACTCTTTGAGTCGCTGTTATGTATATCTGTTCTGTGGGTCCCATCGAGGACTGTTGTGTAATGTTATTACTTCGTTTTCCACCCGCACGAAAGTGCCTGGTGGGCACCTTCGAATCGTTTCTATGCGGGTTTGGCGAGTTTCGCTAAAACTTGCATAGGGCCGATTCTGAGGGTGTTACACGAGCCAGCTGTCGAGTCAATGACTTGGTCAATGCGAGGCAAAGCAAATGTATCTTTGGGACATGATTTTTCAAGCCGGTGTAATCAACGCACATTCTTAATTAATTGGTTCCCTTTTGGGGGACAAGTACAGGATTGGCCACCCATCGGGTGTGAAGGACTTCTCGGATAAACCCAGCCTTAAGTAACCTAGCTATCTCTTTGCCAATGGCGCGTCTCTTCTCATCTCTGAAGCGTCGTAGAGGTTGTTTCACTGGTTTACATTTTGGATCTATGTTTAAGCTGTGCCCGGCAAGTTCCCTGGGTACACCTTTCATGTCGGCAGGTTGCCAGGCAAAGATGTCCCTATTCTCACGGAGGAACTCGACGAGCGTGCTTTCCTATTTGGGATCCAGGTTCGTCCCAACAGCGACGGTCTTGGAGGCATCGCCTACCACAAGTTCCACCGGCTTGGTCTCGATGGCGGCCTTGAACGTAGGAGCGGAGTCGGAGATCTGCTTCTTCGACGCGGGCATCTCTGAGTCATTGACCTTGCTCTGGATCTCCTTGAATTCTTCGCTGTAGAGGACAGCTTCTGCAACGGCTGCTTCATTGATCTCGCAGTCCCTTGCCTTGGTAAAGCTTCCGGATATGGTGATGACACCGTTTGGTCCGGGTATCTTGAGTTTGTTGTAGACGAAGCATGTCTTGGCCATGAACGTGTGGAATATGTCGCGGCCGGATATGACGTGGTACACGCTCTTGAAGGGGACCACCTCAAAGGTCATGCGCTCTTGGCGATAATTATTAATGTCGCCAAAGGCTACCTGAAGCGTAATGCACCCAAGGGACCGAGCCTCCCGACCAGGAACTACGCCATGGAACACGGTGTTGGTCCGCCTTAGGTTTGCCTCTGTCAAGTTCATCTTCTGCAGTGTATCCAGATACATGAGGTTGATGCTGCTTCCACTATCCACCATCCACTTGGTGAACTCCACGCCGTCAATCAATGGGTTGATGACCATGGAGTACTGGTTCTCTGTGGGCACAAGGTCTGGGTGGTCCATCCAGTCCCAAGTTATTGGAACCTCCAACCAGCGCAGGTATTGGGGAACTGTGGAGAGTGGCCATCAGGATCCTTAGAGAGGTCTTCTATTGTCGGACGGTGGGGGTGCCAAGGAGAGTGTGGTAGACTGGGGCCTTCTTTACGAAGGGGTTCTTGCCCTTGTCGTCGCTCTTGGCGGCGTTCTTGGGATCAACGTTCGTGTCCATGTCACTTGAATCCTTGGACTCATCCTCCTTCTTCTTCCCCTTGCCCTTGCCTCGCGGTTTGTTCTTCCGACTTTGCTTGTAGCCGGACTCCGGGTCTTCCTTGAGGTCGTTGACGAACTTGCAGTGTCGATTGGTATGGGTGGCCTTGCCATTGGCGTCGAGATGTACGAGGCATGGCATATCACGGTACTCCTCGTAGGTTTGGGGAACGCGGAGCGGTGCCGAGGTGGTTTCACTTCCTCGCTGCTGCCTGCGGCCCGCTCCCCTTCCTCGGCCACGTTGTCCGCCTTCTCCTCGTCCTGCAAAAGTCATAGCAACCATGTGGACAAGGCGGTAGAGCTCGAGGAGGCATGCGGTTGACGGGTACGAGGTAACACAGCTTACCCAGGTTCAGATCCCACGACGGTGGCGGAATCCTACTCCTGCTATAAATCACTATCAAGGCAATACGCCGAGTTACAAAGATAGGTTCGCTGTGCGAGGTTGTATGAATCTGTACTAAGTTGTGTATGAGATTGTGCCCTAAAGTCTCCCATAGACTCGACTTATATAGTCACCAGATCCTAGGGTTACAGGGAAAAGTCCTAGCCGGACAGGTTACAAAGTCCTACACCGTCTATCACTAGTCTTGTGTATCTTGCACTCCAAGGCTCCGGATACGCTGGTGACTCCACCGTAGCCTTCCTTTATCCGGCATGGTCCTCCCTTCTGGATCCACCTAACTGGGCCGCCCAGCAGGCCACAGGCCATGCTACCGACTATGGGCCACCCGGGTTAGTCGGATAAGAGACATGCTATGAGGATACCCATATAGCATATCCCCAACACCATGGGTGTTAGATTGTTGCCAGATGTAAACTAGATTATTGACTCTAGTGCAAGAGGGAGATTGTTGGAATTATGCCCTAGAGGCAATAATAAAGATGTTATTATTATAATTCTTGTTCATGATAAAGTTTATATTCCATGCTAGAATTGTATTAAGCGGAAACTTTGATACTTGTGTGGTTTATGAACAACACCGTGTCCCTAGTATGCCTCTATGGACTAGCTCATTTATTAATGATGGTTAAGGTTTCCTAACCATAGACATGAGTTGTTAATTAATAATGAGATCATGTCATTGTAAGAATGATATGATGGACAGACCCAAATCAAGCAGAGCAATTAGATCGTGTCATCGTGTTCATCTTTGCGAAGCTTTTTCTTATGTCGAATATTGTATTCCTTAGACCATGAGATAATGCAGCTCCCTGGTATCGGAAGAAATCTTTGAGGTCATCAAACATCATCCTATGAGAGGGTGATCATAAAGGTGTCTCTCAGGTGATCGGAAAGTACTTGTTGGGTTGTATGTATTGAGATGGGATTTGTCCCTCCCAAGTCGGAGAGATATACTTCGGGCCCACTCGGTAATCGATATCAACACCGCTTGCAAGCAAGTGGTTAAGGAGTTAATCACAAAGTGATATCGGATTACGGAACGAGTAAAGTACTTGCTGTGAATGAGATTGAACTAGGTATGCCGATGCCAACGGTCGAATCTCGGGCAGGTAAAATATCGCGTGACGAAGGGAATATATATATGGGATTAATTGAATCCTGGCATCGTGGTTCATCTGATATAATCATCGATGAATATGTGGGAGTCAATTAGGGTGTCAAGTGGGATCCCACCAAAATCCCGCTTCTAGTTCATTTGCTAAAACCTAGTGTAAATTTTTGCTCAAAATTTGAACTAGATTTTGGCAAATGAACTAAAGTTGGGACTTTGGTGGGATCCCACTTGACACCCTAGAGTAAATATGGGTTTCCATACCCCGCTGTTGATTATTGATAGAAGATCATGTCTGCATATTCTCGAACCCGTAGGGTCACACACTTAACGTGTCTTGACGCTAGGATAGAATGGATAATTGGTTTATGAGTTTTTGTTCGGAGTCTCGGATGAGATCCAGGACATCACGAGAGGTTCCGGAATGGTCCGGAGAATAAGATTCATATAAGGGAAAGCAGTTTTTGGATTTCGGAATTGTTTCGGATTGTTTGGTATTGTACCGGAAGGTTCTAGAAGCTTCCGGAGTGGGACCAACGTGGCCCCAATTGTCGGGAGGGGGCGTGGGCCTACGAGGGAGTGCCCTGGCCGCATTGGGCCAGGGGCACAAGGCCCCATAGGCCCATCCGGCCAAAACCCAAGGGAAACCCTAGGGAAACCTTCTAGAAGGAGGGGGAAAACTTGCCCCCCACTCCAACCCTTGGGGCCGCCGCACTAGGGCTTGGAGGAGGGGCCAAGGGGACCGGCCAGCCCCCTATATATAGAGGGCAGGGGCGCAGCCCTCCTCCCCCACTCCTTCAACCCTAGCCGCCATACTGCTGCCCTCGAGATCTCTCTCTCTCCCGACTGCGCGTAGGCGAAGCCCTGCCGCAGAAACTCTCCACCTTTGCACCACGTCGTCGTGTTGTAGATCCAATCTATCTCTCCACCCCACTTGCTGGACCGAGGAAGGAGGAGACGTCGAGGTGCCGTACGTGTGCATCTCTCGGAGGCATTGCCATTTACGGTGTTGGATCGGATCGGATCGCGAGGAGGAGAAGCTAGTACGACTACATCAACCACGTTCTGTTGAACGTTCCGCTGTGCGAATCTTCAAGGGTATGAAGATCTCATCTATTCCCCCTCGTTGTTTGCATCTCCTAGATTAGATCTTGGCTTTCCTGTTCGCATCCGTAGAATTTTTTTGATTTACTATGCTGCGAAACCCTTCACAAAGTACCTAGTTAGTAGTAACCATCGGAGCCGAGCAGCATGAACTCTATAGAATAAGTTGTTGAGCCCCACTCCTAGTCAGAGTTATTACTTTTAAATTTTCGCTGAACATCTTATACTTTGGTTTCTAAGTTGGATCTTTTGGAAGTCTTGAACTTCCGGTATTGTAATAATAATAATGTGTGTACCTTTGTAATATGGACCCGCAATGTTTCTGTTGTACCACTATGAGGGGTGTGATATTTATGGAACGGTGTTCTGTGGATGTCATGTCAACGACTATAGTGTACTACACATGCAGTGGTATGCTGGGTCACCGTAGTTGGTTTCAGAGCAAATTGCTTTGACCTTAGGTTGGAAACCTAGTTAAGGGTATTACATGTAGGATATTTGGCAACGATAAAGAATTCTCTAAAAGTAATATAATGGGTATTCAAATGAGAATATTCAGTTATATGTTTTAGTGCGATAATTCTTTGTTATGATGCAATATATTATTGGATACTAATCAAAACTATTTTTCTGATATACAGAGGTATGGCACCAAAGTTTTCAAAACAGACTTTGGTAAGAAAAGAGGAGACTCTTGATGATTATCAAGGATCATTTACAGACCAACTTCGTCAACTTTTAAAGCTCTTTAATTGTCCAACTAGAATCCCAGTGAACACTATCACTTATCTTGATGGTCGGATGTTATCCAAGTATCGTGTGAGTATCCAACTTCCAGAGAAGCTTGGACTGTACCACGATCTACCCATAGGAGCAGGTAGGAGTCATTTAGCAGCCTATCATGTTGCTGTTGTGGAGGCAATAGCTAATATCCGGAGCAGAAAACCAAGGATCTAGAAGGTAGCACATTTTCTGTGATACCTCATGATTCTATATACTCGGAGCCTATACCAGATCATCTTAATTTGGTTAAGAAGCATCCTAAGTTAGCTTCCAAGTTTATGGATAGATAGCGGACACTCGTTGCGTCTTTTTATAAGATTCATCAAGTGATTGTTGAAGACAAAAATGACATGTTAGAGGATCTAACTGATCCGGAAAGGAGGAAGCAGTTAGCATTCCAGCTGGAGAAAGAAGCAAGTAGTAGTGCAACACCTATCTTTAAGGATATACCTATAGATCCAGAATCTTTTATACCATATCCTTATTCACCAAGACCTGAACCTACATATGATCCTACTGTAGATATGCGGTATGCAGTACCACACGGCTCAAAGGATGGTTCTGACTCAGAACTTCCTATTGAGAACTCAGATGGATGGAGAATGGGATCATATAATGGATCTCATGAACACCAGATGTCCACAGATGGTTCTGATAGAAATGTTGGACAATCTAGTTGGATGGGTGCAAGGATGAATCCTAATAACAGAAGTAGAAATACCATGTCAATAGATGATCAGGATGAAGAAGAAGATCCTGAGGAAAGAGTGTTTGAATAATCAACATCTTCTCAAAGCCCAGGGAATATACATTATCCAGTATTCAATTATCTTGTCCACGAGAGCACCTGGGGAGCAGCAGGATCTGCGTATCCTGGTGACAACTCTAGAGATGAAGCTCAGGAGATGCAGGCTGGAGATAATGTTGAATATGTTTCTGAAGACTTTTCAGCTGAGCTGGAGGGAGTCAATGCGCTCAGGTTGAGTAATGACTCAAGTCCTAACACTTCAGATACAGAGTATGTTCCTTCTAGAAGGCCATTTGTTCCACAAACTGTGCGACGAACAACACGTCATCACGGTTGGACATCATACATGTACGATGAGCGTAGTTACTATTAGAAAGAGACGACTAGACGGTAGTAACAAGTACGGTATATTGTACTCTAGAAATAAGATAGTTTTGTAAAATACCAATATGGTATATGTTGTAATGACTTTGTATCATTATGATATTATGTAAATATGTGAAATACATATTTGGATCTTCATTGTGTGACTAGTTTTGTGCGTAAAGTCGAGCTCAGAACACATGTGCATGATGTAATTATGAGTATTCGCTTTATGTTGCAGGACTAGAGGGTCATGGATACGGGTGTAGAAATGGAAAGTGAGCAGCAGCGAATGGAGCGTGAGGCCAAGGAAAAGGACGATGCAGCAAATCAAGGAGCATTACCACCACCACCAATGAGGCCGTTAATGGAGCAGAACTTTATGCAATGTATGCAAATGATGCAAGAGACCCAGAATAAGTTCATGGAAGAATTGCTGGGTAGAGAAAATCAGAGGGCACCTGAAGGTGGAGGAGTGAGTTTATCTGATTTCCAGAATGCAAGACCGTTACCTTTTGCATCAGCTCCTGAACCGATGGATGCAGAAGACTGGCTAGAAGTTACAGAGAGGAAGCTGAAAACTGTAGGTTGTAATGATGATGAAAAATTGAGGTATGCAACTCATCTGCTGACCGGACCTGCAGCATCATGGTGGGAAAATCAATTAGCCATGCAACAACTAGGAAGGGAGTTTACCTGGGAGGAGTTTAAGCAGAGATTCCGTGAATATCATGTTCTGGAAAGCGTCATGGAGTTGAAGCGGAGAGAATTTGAGGAGCTTCAGCAAGGATATACTAGTGTCATGAAGTACATCTGGGAGTTTAGCCAACTGTCTCGTTATGCTGAGGAGGATGTTAACACTGAAGAGAAGAGGAAGAAACATTTCTTGCATGGATTAAATCCATTTGTGAAGATGCAGCTAAGGTTAGCCAATAAGCAAACTTATCAGCAGTTGTTGGATGCAGCCATTACTTTTGAAGATGATTACAAGAATGTCCAAGAGGACCGGAGGAAGAGAGCCAAGAAGGAAACCAAGAGAATTCAGGCAAGCAAACCTAAACCTAACCTGGAGTTCAAACCTCGGAATAGGAATTATGGCAACAACAACAATAACAATAAGAAGGGCAGTGGTGGAAATCAATCTCATCTGAGAAGGAATGTTATCTGTAACAATTGTGGAATTCGAGGGCATTTCCAGAGGGAGTGCAAAAAGCCTGTAGTGATCTGTTACGGTTGTGGACAGAAGGGGCATATCAAGCCGGATTGTCCAAGCAAACCACCGGGAGGATGGCCTACCAAGGGAGGAGGACAAGCCAGTGGAGGAAATGGACAACCCAATAAAGGAGGAAACAATGGCAAGAACAATAATGGCAAGAGAAACCGACCTACCAGAAAACTGAACTGTGCAACCCTCGAGGAGGTGGATAATTCAGAGCATGCATTAATAGGTGTGCTCAATATCCTTACCAATCCCGGCAAAGTTCTATTTGATACTAGTGCAACGACTTCATTCATTTCTGAAGAATTCTGTGATAAGTTCGGGATTAGAAGGGCAACGTTAGAATGTCCTATGACCGTAGTCACGGCAGGAGGGAATGTGATTGTACGCCACATAAAACAAGATCAGGTTATCTCGATCTGTGGTTGTACATATTTTGCAGACCTTTATGTGATTCCTTTGAAGGGAATTGCAGTAGTGCTGGGGATGGATTGGATGATGGAACACGGAGCTCAGATTAATTGTGAGGAGAAAACTGTCTCAATCAAAACTTCAAGTGGAGCAAGGATAGTTTACCAGGCAGATAAACACAGTCATATCATGGTGGATCTGCAGTTGAATTCAATGAAGGAAGTTAAATTAGGAGAAATTCCTGTAGTTAATGAATTCCAAGATGTTTTCCCAACGGAATTACCAGGAATGCCACCAGACCGGGAGATAGAGTTCACCATTGACCTAATACCTGGTATAGCACCAATAGCTCAGGCACCATATAAAATGGGACCCAAGGAGTTGAAAGAACTCAAGGAGCAAATTGATGAGTTAGCAAGAAAAGGATTTATTCAGGAAAGTGTATCTCCATGGGGAACACCAGTAATTTTTGTGGATAAGAGAGATGGTGGAAGACGGATGTGTGGTGATTATAGAAATCTGAACAACGTGACGATCAAGAACAAGTATCCTTTACCAAGAATTCAAGATTTTTTTGATCAAGTGAAAGGAGCTGGAGTATTTTCAAAGATCGATTTAAGATCTGGATACCATCAAATAAAAATCAAGCCGGAAGATGTTCCAAAAACAACATTTGTCTCAAGATATGGACACCATGAATATCTGGTGGTACCATTTGGTTTGACCAATGCACCGGCAATATTTATGAATCTGATGAACAAGATCTTCATGCCATACTTGTATAAGTTTGTTATCGTCTTTATTGATGATATTCTCATATATTCCAAGGATAAGGAAGAGCATGCTGACCATTTGAGAATAGCATTGCAGACTTTAAGAGAACATAAGCTTTATGCTAAGTTCAGTAAGTGTGAGTTCTGGTTAGATGAGGTAGAATTCCTCGGTCATGTGATCAGTAAAGATGGGATTGTTGTGAATCCATCTAAAGTTCAGTCAGTACTAGAGTGGACTGCACCAACCAATGTGAAACAAATTCGAGGTTTCCTAGGAATGGCTGGTTATTATCGGAGATTCATTGAAGGTTTCTCCAAAATAGTCAGACCAATGACCAAATTATTAAGGAAGAACACATTTAAGTGGGATGAGAAGTGTGAAGCAAGTTTCCGAGAGTTGAAAACGAGATTAACCACAGCTCCAATCTTAGCAGTTCCTGAAACAGGGAAAGATTTCACCGTATACTGTGTTGCATCTAAAGAAGGTTTGGGGTGTGTATTAATGAAAGATCGGAAAGTAATTGCTTATGGTTCAAGACAATTGAAACCACATGAAGTCAACTATCCAACTCATGATTTAGACTTAGCAGCAGTAGTTTTTGCACTGAAAGGATGGAGGCATTTTCTTTATGGAGCCAATGTGAGTTATACACTGACCATAAAAGTCTCAAATATTTATTCACTCAAAAGGAATTGAACATGAGACAGAAGCGTTGGTTGGAATTAATCAAGGATTATGATCTAACAATCAATTACACCCCAGGAAAAGCAAATGTTGTAGCAGATGCTTTAAGCAGAAAGAGTGCAGATATTCAGCCTAGCAACAGAGAGTACCAAAAGAGTTACAAATGGACTTGCAAAGATTGGAACTCCAATTCATTAGGACAGAGGTTCTTGGAGGATTAGCGACTATGCAGGTAGTGGCAGAACATGATAGTGATCTTAAGCAAGAAATTTTTAGACGTCAAGAAGAAGACCCTTTTATTGCTGAGGAAATTCGGAGGATATCTCAAGGGCAAAAATCAGTTTTTCACCTTGGAGATTATGGATCTTTATGGTTCCAAGATCGTTTATGTGTTCCAGATGTGACTAAGATCAGAAATGTCATACTCAAAGAAGCACATACTACCCCATATTCTATACATCCAGGGAGTACTAAGATGTATATGGATTTGAAGGAACTATTTTGGTGGAATAACATGAAAAGAGATATTGCTAGATATGTATCTGAATGCCATACTTGCCAAAGGGTGAAAGCTGAACATCAAAATCCAGCAGGACCATTACAACCCTTAGAAATTCCTGAATGGAAATGAAAGGAAATAGGCATGGATTTCATCACAGGATTACCTATGACACCAAAAAAGAAGGACATGATATAGGTAATAGTGGACAGACCACTAAGAGTGCACATTTTATTCCAGTGAATCAAAAAGATAATGCCGAGAAGTTAGTTGAAGTATATGTCAAAGAGATAGTAAGTAAGCATGGAGTACCCAAGAAGATCGTAACTGATAGGGGATCAGTGTTTACTTCAGCATTTTGGAAGCAATTGCATGAGGCACTTGGTTCAAAGTTAGATTTCAGCACGGCATATCATCCTGAGACAGGAGGTCAAACTGAAAGAACAAATCAAATACTACAAGACATGTTGAGAGCTTGTGCACTAGATTTTGGAGGAACATGGGAGGATCACCTACCATTGGCAGAATTTTCTTATAACAACAGCTATCAGAGTAGTCTGAAGGCAGCTCCATATGAGGTTCTGTATGGAAGGAAGTGTATATCACCAATATGTTGGTACGAACCTGGAAGCAGCAAAGAATTTGCGCCAGATTATATCAAGGAGAGACAAGACATAATTGATAAGATCAGGGATAGACTGAAAATAGCCCAGAGCAGGCAGAAAAGTTATGCGTATCAAAGCCGAAGATCATGGCATCCAGAAGTAGGAGATATGGTCTATTTGAAAGTAAGTCCAATGAAAGGAGTAAAAAGGTTCGGAGTTAAAGGGAAATTAAGTCCAAGATATATCGGACCATTCAAGATACTGAGCCAAAACAAAACTATAGCTTATGCTTTAGAGTTACCATCAAGACTGGCTCAAGTGCATAATATTTTTCATGTGTCACAACTTCGTAAATGTTTGAAAGTTCCAGAGGATGCAATAACACATCAAGAGATAGAACTACAAACAGACCTGACTTATATTGAAAAGCCCTGTAAGATTCTGGAAGAAAATTGGAAAAGATTGAGGAATAGGGCAATCAAATATTGCAAGATACAATCGGAGCATCACCCTGAAAGGGAAGCCACATGGGAGAAGGAAGAGGATTTAAGAAAAACTTATCCAGAACTATTCAGGTACATCTCCAACGAACTTCGGGACGAAGTTTAATTTAAGGGGGGAAGTCTGTAACATCCCAACATTTAGGAACCTAACGAAGGGTAGATTTAGGATTATGTATTGTTGCATGCATCTATTTGTGAAAAAGTGGGTAAAATTTTTGCCAAATAAAATCTTAAGTGATCAATGTTTCTTTCTTACTTTAAGATTAGGTTTAGACTTAAAGGAGGATTGTATAAAAACTTTGATGTGATCTTAAAAGAATTATGTGTGTTTTGAAATGGGTTTGAATTTAAAAAAGCTTAAGTGTTTGAATAATAATTTAAAAGATTTAGATAGAAGATTTGAGTCTTAAATTAATTAAGATATAGGCAGTATAACTTAAATCTCAAAACAATAGAAATTATGAAAATTATTTTCATATTATAAAGACATAAAAAAGTTACAACAGAATAAAGAATAAGAATATTCTCTGTTAATAATGATATAATCTTTATTACAATTGAATAAAATAAAGATTACAATAACTATAAAAGAAAAATTACAAAGGATCTAGAAAATTACATCTACTAACTATCCTATATCTAAAACCTAAACTAAATCTTCATCTTTATCTTTGAACCTGCAAAACAAAGATTAAATAGAAATAAAACAAGATTAGTGTTAGTATATATTTTCTCAGATATGTCAGTGAGGTGCACTTGACAATCTCATCATTGAGAAATTTTAAAGAGGGGAAAGTTTCACCAATATGAAAGATTTCATCTTTCATAAATTCACAGCCAGAATGCAAATGACAGCCAAAAGGGATCAGTTCACCAGCCAAGGTAAAATTAGATTGGTAACAGTAAGATCAAATTTTCTGAACCTATCCATATGTGCATAGCAGGTACACAGGCTGCACACACACACACAAGCATGCAAGGGTGTGATATCGCGACTGCACAAGCACAGCCAGATCAAAAAAAACCAGATCACAACCGTGGGGAAGCACCTCAGTGCATCACTACACCACACCATACCACAGCACAGCCATGGTGAACAGCAAGTAAACCAAGAACAACAGCCAAACCAAACCACCCAGATTAACCCAAACATCACCAAAATGGTGACATAAGGAGGTGGATGAATCAGGTGGACAGCAAGGCCAAGCCCAGGAGCTAGGAGGAGCAGGCTAGCTCCAGATCAAGCACAGGAGCCCAGCAAAACCAGATCAAGATCATCACCAACTTACTCCACAAATATCAGCTTTTGTGGTGAGTTTCATAAAACCTTCACATGATCTAATCATCTTATTTAGAGAAAGGCATGTGTTGTTTTATAAAACAAACCCGCAGAAAACACCCAAGTGGGGTGAATCCATCATAGGGATTTCTTTTAAGCTCTAAAGGCAAATCACAACATACCAAGATTCAACCAGAGCTCAGAGCAACATCCTTGCTCTGGTTGTCAAAACAATATTCTACAATTCAATCATACATATACCTATGATCTATTTCTAGACACATCCCTAAAGGAAGGGTAGCACCTTAGAAACAAATCTTTGGGATCCATAGATTGATCAAGCTCACTACCAATTTTTTCCAAGCTTTGATTCAATAAAGAATAGCTGGTACCACTACCAAGACTATCTAGATGAACCAACTAGATAAGATTTGAATCCATAAGCCTCAGACCAACATCATTGGTCATAGGGAATTCAGATATGAGCATCTCTATTTTTCAAAGCCAAGATTGTCTCAAGCATAAACTAACCAAATCCATGGTTTAGAATTAAACTTGTGTGCCATACATGATGGTGTCACAAGAACAATTCAATATGAATCAGGAAAAGCAGTAAATCATCCTAGATTCAGAAAATCAACTAACTAATCATTTTCCTGTTAAAAACAGGAATCATAACTAGTATATTCCTATAATACACTTCACAGTTTGAGATCATGATGATCTCAACCCACATATTAATTTCCAAGCTAACAACACTAGAACAATAACTGTATCTTATCATAATCATGACCATGAATCAAATAAACAGTGGAAAGTTATCAGATCATTAGCTTTACCAAGAATGTTTCCCATACAACCACATCATCTGAATCAGATGCAATCCAAGCATCAAATCATCTAGTAAGCCACCAGAAACATCATACATCAGTTCAACCAACAAGCCTCAGGCCAATAAGCATTCACTATGTGTACAGACCATTTAAACATGAATTAATTCCTCCAGTACATGAACAAGCACATCAGAAGAACCCTAAAGGGATAATCATCCTAATATGAATCAGACAGTAGCCAGAAAGGACACCGCTAACATCTAGCATCGAATCAACAAACACAGAGAGCACCAGGAGAGGGGAATCAAACTCACCATAGGTCCTTGTTGAAGGATAGAAGAGGAAGCAGAGGGGCCGACGGCCATGGCGGCACGGGGAGCACCCTAGAGGGGGCGCTGCAACCCGCACGATGCCACAGCAATTACCCTGATCACGCCTGGAGGTGCAGAGCATCACCTCAACGCACGACGACCACAGTCGCGCTTGAATCCATGCCAATCGCATCGATCCATTGCAGGAGAGCCCTAGGCTCGAATCCAATTGGATAGAACGAACAGGCGTCGTCGACAACCCCTAATGCACCACGACGACGACCAGAACGGCCGACGGCTGCGGGAATCGTCGGTGGCGGCATCGCCGGCCATAGGGTCGGGGTCAGAGGAGGAGAAGATGAACTCGCAAGAGAGAGAGAGGCAGTGAGGAATGGGCCGAGCTGGGCCAGACCCTTCGGGTCGTTCTTTTGTCTAGTACTAGTGGTCCAACAGGGCCCAATACAAATAACCAGCCCAGAAACAATTTCAGGCCTGTTTTAATAAAAAGATAAAGACCAAAATACCCCTGGACTTAATAAAATAATAGTCCAAAAATTATAAATAAAATATTTTTGGATTCACAATAATCCATTCTGTCCAAATAAAATAACATATCAAATTTTGAAACATTCAAATTTTTATAAGAATTTTGTAATTTAAATATTCCTTATGGAATTTTACAAAATTATTGAAAGGTGATAAAAATAAATAAAAATCACTTTCATTATTTATTAATAGTATAGTATTTTTGAAAAATACTAAATAAATATTTAGTAATAAAATAAAGGTATAATTAAAGGAATTATTAAATCAATAAAAGTCAAATAAAAGGGAAATAAAATAAATCAATATAGGTTACAAAATATTAAAAAGTAATATTTATAAATATTTTATTACTAAAAAGGAACCTTTTGGGGTAAAAGCATATAAGTTTAAATAATGCATTACATTACTTGCATAAAGATTTTGCTTCTTTAAATATTGTCCTTACCGGACAATAATGATGTTTTTATAGAACTAGAAGCTCAAGGTCCAGTACAAGCATCAGGCTTCACTACCTTGCCATCACAAGGCAAGTTCATCACTTGCTCATGTCCTTTGAATAGTCTTTATCAAAGTATTTGCAAATTGTGTGTTATTATATATGCTATAAAAGAAAGAAAATAATATTTTCATAAATAAAGAAATCATAGATATTATCCTAAGTGGTGATATAATCGAGCAATAGAACTTAGAGTTCTAATTGCAACAATGATGATCAAATAGGGACTTAATAACCCCTGACATCAGTGATTCTAGCGTCGTATATTACGCGTTAGCCATGATATTTGGAATGGGACAGAGAAGTCAGTTGTATCTTCTTACTCTCGCATGAAGCCGGATGTGCAGGTCGTCGCTGTTATCCTCGTAGCGTGCATATTGATTGATAATTCGTAGAGGATATGCAGCATATGGGTGGGAACCCTCAACGTCCCACGATAGTTTTGGCATCTAACGGTTTGTACAAACCATTGCCGTAATTCATTATGTGGGCATGGTGTACACCAAGGAGGCATGCGGGGTCGCGAAGGGGCAGTGATTGGCTTGGACCAACTACTGGGCCCCACATCATGGAATTGTGGACGGGAAAGTACGCCCGGTTGTGCAACAAGGAGTTGATCTCTCATGGGTAAAGTAACGCACCTCTGCAGAGTGTAAGAACTGTAACTTGTTACTCCCTGTTCCGGGAAGGATCTACGAACGCGGCAGGAAGGGAACTCCATGAAAGTTCTAGTCAACCTGTGAAGGCTGATTGTCATAGTTTTTCAGAATAAAATCAATCTTTGAAGAAAGATTTACAAAAACTGCATAGTGCCAAGGATTTATAATCCGAGGTGGTAGTTAGAGCATCAAACTTCCCACCTTGCATATAGTGAACTTGTTGGGTAACGTTGTTACTCATTCTTTCCTTTGATCCCTTGCTTAGACTCTGAGGATCCCAAAGACGTGCCAATGTATGCAGCTGAATGCCAAGAAGACGTGTTCTACGAGGAACCTGATCTATCCGGAGGAGTTGAAGGCGTGGATTACGAGATCCGTTACGGTGTCGATGAGAACGAGACCAACTAAGTACCAAGTTAGTAGTAACCATGGGAGCCGAGCAGCATGAACTCTATAGAATAAGCTGTTGAGCCTCACTCCTAGTCGGAGTTGTTACTTTTAAATTTTCGCTGAACATCTTATACTTTGGTATGTAAGTTGGATCTTTTGGAAGTCTTGAACTTTCGGTATTGTAATAATAATAATGTGTGTGCCTTTGTAATATGGACCCGCAATGTTTCTGTTGTACCACTCTGAGGGATGTGATATTTATGGAACGGTGTTCTGTGGATGTCATGTCAACGACTATAGTGTACTACACATGCAGTGGTATGATGGGTCACCGCACACCAAAACAAGGCACGCCCAATATTTTGAATTTATGCACGCTAATTACGGGGAAACAATGCTTGCATATCAATAATACATGAATTAGATCCTTCTGCAGCAGATTGTCATATGGAACACCACCTAAACCACTAACCTCGCTGGCGGCATGAGCAGACCAGAGATTGTAGGGTTCGCAGCATAGAAAACAAAAAAAATCCTACGATGGGAACAACTATGTACCAAGATCTATCTACTAGATACAAACAACGAGCGGATGTACATCCGTAGAGAACATACCCTTGAAGACCGACAAAGCTTAACGAGTCCAAACTCGTGGTTGATGTAGACGATCTCTTATCGATCTCAAGATCGAGAGGAAGTCCTAGCGTCGCAAAACAGCAGCGCATCCGTGCTCGCACACACGTTCGAGGCACCGAGCAACCTCCGCCTCCTCGCTCTAGCGATGCAGCGGATGCACAACTCTTTCTTGCCGAATAGCCACCGGGAACATGTATCTCGCTAGTCCGAGACCATGGGGGATAAATACTAGAGGGGGAGAGAGATCCTTCACGAGGAGGTGTGAGTGAGAGAGAGGGAGGGGGCTCCTTTTATAGGGAGAGGGGGCACCCAAGGGGCCATGCGCCCAGCCATGGGGCTTCCCCCACCTCTTCCACATTCATGTGGGTGGACACTCCACTCACTCAAATGCCTTTCAATTCCCTCCACACAAAAACCCACTCAAATTCCCATTAAATTTCCACCAAATTTAATGCAAACTCTCATTAAATAAAACTCCTTTTATTTATTCAGAATTTTGTCAATTACTTTAATGACAAACATTCACATATAACCCCTTGCTAGTATTTCATTTCACATGCAGAAACACTTTCTGTAATTTCACCCGAAAACCCGTTTCGGTATCTAGTGAAATAAATTCCTGCGCTTGTTATTCTTTTCGGCATGAAACTTTTGCTCCAAATGGATGTCGGTGTCTCTTAAGTGTGTCACCCTACGGTTCGTGAATAATGCGGACATGATCGAGACCCCTCTCGGATCAATAATCAGAAGCGGGATCTGGAGACCCATACTGACTCCCACACATTCAACGATGACTTTCTTGTGATCGTTGGAACCTTTTACGCTAGTATCTTAATCCTTTTGTTTCGCGATATATTACATGTATGAGATTCGATCATCGGTATCTCCATACCTAGGTTGATCTCGTTACTGACATGCACTCTTTCTCGTTCCCGTGATATAACATTCTAGTGATCAAATCACTTGCTTGCAAGCTAACCAATGTGATATCACCGAGAGGGCCCAGAGTATATCTATCCGTCATCGGGATTAAAAAATTCCACTCTCGATCCATGGGCCTCAACATAGCACTTTATTAGTTCTGAATCCATCTTTATAATCACCCTGTTACGGTGTGACGTTTGATGTTATCAAGAAACTCTTCCGGTGTTAGTGATTGACATGATCTCATGGTCTAAGGATTAGGATCACTTCGTAAGTTGTTATAGGAATATAAACTCAATGACTTTGATCGTAATGCTATACTTTGGATGAATGTTCATCACATCATTACACTAATGTTGTGACCTCGTTATTAACAACATCCAATGTCCATGATCAGGAAACCTATGATCATCTTGTTAATCAACGAGCTAGTTTATAAGAGAGGCATAACTAGGAACTTCCTTTTTGTTTATTAAACACACATGTATTAACGTTTCCATATTAATACAATTATAGCATGTAAAATAAACATTTATCATAAACAAGGAATACGATAATAACCACTTTATTATTGCCTCTCGGGCATATTCCCTTCAGTCTCCCACTTGCACTAGAGACAATAATCTAGTTTGAAAACTTTGCGTATTGAACACCTATGGCTTTCTGGTGTTCCATATATGCAATTGCAAGTGGTTAACATAATCTATGGATCTGACGCTTCAGGTCCATGTGTATTTGCATGTCTTTGCGTCTTCACGCATCACTCATTCTCCAATGAGATGGCATTGTATAAATTTGGTCTTTCAGTGAGACCTTTAGTTCCTTGGGGTTAAATCATGTCGATACTATTGTCATACAATATATCTTTAGTGTTATCCCGTTGCGAACCACACCTTAGTTTGATAACAAACTTCTTGACACAAATTCCCTCCTTTGCTGCTACTATAGCAGTCATATACTTAGCCCTTTTGTTGTAGTATTCGTCACAATGTCTTAACTATGGATTTCATCCAAATCCATCATGGAATCTTTTTTCCATTACATTGTGCCACCCATAGTTTGAATTGAGATAAACTTAATTTGTATTTTTTGACAAAACTAGTATCAATGTAACGCTTTACAATGAACTATTTGTAATTGTTTGTCACCTCTACACAAATATATTCTTAGTTCTTCCAAAAGATCATAAGAATTTCCTTACTATTGTCCAATGATCATTTTATGATTCATTCTGGTATATGCTCATAACACTTAAAGCATAGGAAATATCTGGATGTGTACATATCATGGTATGATTGATCAAATCATTCTTGTGATTTTACTCATCAAGTTTCAAAGCACTTGAATCTTGTTTCACTTATCAAGTGTCGATACACTTGAATCTTGATTCAATTCATGTCCATGCGACAAGAACCGTTTCTTGTTGTTTCTATATTGAACTCCTTCAATATCTCATATATGTACGTTTGACACAACCATATTAGTGTCACAGTCTATCCACTATAGACATTCATGCTAAATATTCGGGTTTTGCCTAAGTTTTCATCGAAATGAAATTCTTAACCTTTCTCAATAAAAGATACATCATTTCTAATCAACAAGATGTCATCCACATAATGTATTAGAAATATGTCTCAGCGCTCCTACTTAATTTCTTGCAAATGCAAGCATCTTCATTGTCTCCTGATGAAAACTCCTTTTCATTAAGGTGAAGATTCCAACTCTGCGATGCTTACTTCAACCATTGAAGTTTGCATGCCCTTTTAGCATCCTTTGAATTTTAACAAAACCCTTTGGACCGTGTCATGTACACGTCCTAGGTAACCATTCTATTAGAAGAATTTTGTTTTGTTTATTCATCTACCATATACCAAATTATATGTAGTGGTTGCTACTTTAATCCGTCCAGACTAAATATCGCTATGAAAGATCAAATCTTGTCATAGTCAACTCCTCGAACATTGTCGTAAAATACTTTACGACATGTCGACTATTTCATAGATATGACACATCCATGTATGTTTCTTTATAGATCCAAATACGACCGATAGGTTTTTACACCTTTCCGGAGGGTCTTCCAAGTTCAAAACTTGATTTCTCGTGTATGGAACTATCACGGATTTTATGGCTTCAAGCCATTTGACGGAGTAAGGGCCCATCATTGCTTCTTTGCATATAGTCGGTTCATCATTGTCAAACAATAATGATTTACTCTCAAATCTTAGTATTTGATTGTTTATTCGAATGACTTGGCTCAATAAGAACTTAGATCTCCATGACCACAACCTTTGAGGCACATAAGCTATGAGCATTATGGCAGCCTCCGGAACGATTTCCGGTGTCGTGGTATTGCCGACGAGTATGCCATGGAGGGGTCCTCATAGTGCGTGTTTAGAGACGTGGGGTAAGGTGGACGGCTAACGGGTACGAGGTAACACAGCTTACCCGGGTTTAGATCCCACAACGGTGGCGGAATCCTACTCCTGCTATAAATCACTATAATGGTAATACGCCGAGTTACAGAGATTAGGTTCGTTGTGCGAGGTGTATGTAAAACGATGCCCAAAGGCTACCATAGGCCCGACTTATATAGTCGCTAGGTCCTAGTGTTAGAGGGAAAAGTCCTAGCTGGACAGGTTACAGAGTTCTACACCGTCTATTACTAGTCTTGTGTATCTTGCACTCCAAGGCTCCGGGTATGCTGGTGACTCCACCGTAGCCTTCCTTTATCCGTCATGGGCCTCCCTTCTGGATCCACCTAACTGGGCCGCCCAGCAGGCCACAGGCCATGCTACCGACTATGGGCCACCCGGGTTAGTCGGATAAGAGACATGCTCTGAGGATACCCATATAGCATATCCCCAACAGTAGCCCCCGGAGAACTCTGAGATCTTGCGCCGTCTTGCCTCTTCCCGTGGAATGCTCCGTCTAGATGGATGTCGGAAAATCGTCAAGCAATATCTTGTAGTCCTCCCAAAGAACCCTGCAAGGTTTTCTCCGTCTTCTATGAGTAAGTCGGAGAAATGCTGAATCTTCCATAGTACGCTCCCATTTTCGGATTAAATCCATCCATGCTGGAATCTTCGATGGGACGGCTCATCTACCATGTCAGTTATGACGATGTAGGCTGTAGGTCAGCGTCGCCTCGTAACTCACACATGCAGAGAACGTAATCATATCCGTTTTTCCCGCGCGAGCGATACGAACGTTGGCGGCGGCGGTTAGAGACGTAGCGAAATTACCGCGCACGTCCACGAACACGTCGTCTACGCGGCAACCGTCCGATTAGCTACACGAATCTTGACGCAGAGTAAGATAAATAGTAACCGTGGGACACTTGACACTTTTTCACCCCATTCTCTCGTGTCATCGTCTTCTTCCTCCAGCCGCGCGCCTCCTCGAGCTCTCCGCGAAAACCTCGAGAAACCCTAGCCTCTCTCTCTGCACCAGTCGCGTCCTCTCCCTCCTCCATGGCTAGCAGCAGATCATCCCCATCAATGGCGGCATCGAGCGAAGCCGCGGCGAAGCCGGCGAGCTCCGTCATCGTGCCCCCAGAGGGCCTGGTTATTCCCGCATCAGCGGTGATAGAAACCACCGGCGGCGACCACAATTTGGCGGCGCTGGAGCCCCTGGAAGAGGAGCCAGACTCGCACAAAGGCGACTGGCGCGGCTCGGACATCACCGGCCGCGACATCCAAGAGATGGTCGCTGAGGGTTACCTCCCTGTGATGGAGGGGCTCGCCTGGCGGGCGGCGCCGGCCGGCGAGGTGACCCCCTCTCCCCAAGCCGGAAAGAAAGTATACCTCAAGGCGCAATTGGTACGCGGCGTTTCTCTGCCCATCTCCCACTTCTTCCTGTCCGTCTTGAATCACTTCAAGGTCCAACCCCATAACCTCTCCCCCAATAGCATCTTAGTGCTTAGCAACTTCGCAGCACTTTGTGAGGGTTACCTGGGGATTAGGCCTAGGTTAGATTTGTTTGTATACTTCTTCACCGTCAAACGTGAAGCCGGACATAGTAAGGAGGAGCTTAGAAACTGCGGCACCATAAGCTTCAAGATCCATCCTGGCCGCGATATCAGCGTGTCTCTTATTCGACTAACCCGGGTGGCCCATAGTCGGTAGCATGGCCTGTGGCCTGCTGGGCGGCCCAGTTAGCTGGATCCAGAAGGGAGGCCCATGCCGGATAAAGGAAGGCTACGGTGGAGTCACCAGCGTACCCGGAGCCTTGGAGTGCAAGATACACAAGACTAGTAATAGATGGTGTAGAACTATGTAACCTGTTCGGCTAGGACTTTTCCCTGTAACCCTAGGACCTGGCGACTATATAAGTCAGGCCTATGGGAGCCTTAGGGCATCGTTTTACATACACCTCGCACAGCGAACCTATCTCTCTAACTCGACGTATTGCCATTATAGTGATTTATAGCAGGAGTAGGATTCCGCCACCGTTGTGGGATCTGAACCTGGGTAAGTTGTGTTACCTCGTACCCGTCAACCGTCCGCCTTACCCCACGTCTCTAAGCACGCACTGTGAGGACCCCTCCATGGCGTACTCGTCGGCAATACCACGACAGTTGGCGCCCACCGTGGGGCAAGAGGCGCTTCAGGCTCTTCAGCGGGCGAGGACCAAGATCTTCGCGGGAATCGGCGAAACCATAGCCATCGGTCGCGTTCTCTTCTCCGGCAACGTTCCGATCGTCCCTCCCGACAATTTCTGGATCCCGGCAAAGACGAACCCTACGCGGTGTTCGATCGTTCCTATCGGAGACATCCACCTCTTCATAGGCGAAACTGACTCGGGCACTAGTTCCCTGGGAGTCGGAGGAGCATCAAGACCCGCACGGACCGCCTACGGGCAGGATACGTTCGCATAAGGATCAATGTCGGATCTCTCCTCGGAGTTTGCCGGCAAAGATCAGAAAAACTCAAGACCCGCACGGACCGCCTATGGGCAGGATACGTTCGCGGAAGGATCGATGTCGGATCTCTCCTCGGAGTTTGTCGACAAAGATCGGAAAAATTCAAGACTCACCCAAACCGCCCCTGTGCATGATATAAAAGTGGAAGATCACTGCAAATCTGTCGGCTTTGTCCTTGCGTCTGGACAGCAGAGATCCAAGTTCGTCGGCGTGGTTACCATCTTTGATCTGGCGCACTGCGTTCAGAGAGAGGGAAAAAAACCCCGCGATTACCTGGCCAGGTGGCTCCGTATACGAGCCGATCTGGCCCGCTACCCCGATGATGAAGCTATATATCACTTTGTGGAAGGACTGGACCATGGCATGCTTCTCCGACATTCTCTAAGACGGCAACAGGCGTCAGGACGCCTCACCTTCGAAGGCATGGTGAACACCGTCAACAACTACGCGGAGGCTGAAGTGGCTGCCCAGACAGCGCTTGCGCTCATTGACGGAGCCCCTCCGATTCAGCCACCGCCACCACCGCCTCCGGCCGCCATCATCGCAGAAGCACCACCACTTCCAGTCATCGTCGAGACTGTTGCACCTCCACCGCCCATCATCGAGGAAGTCCTGGCACCCTCCGACTCTGTCATTGACGCGCTTTATGCTGATTTCAGTGAAGATTCAGAGGAAATAGACTTCAGTCCAGAAGAGCTAGACTCCGCTATGCAGGAGATGGAGGAGGAGTACTCGCGCGACAAGCAAGCTTATAACACCGTCATGTCTTGAGGGGTGTTCGTCACCATCGGGACAGCGATGGACGAAGACCAGCCCGGGCAAGCTCCGCCTACGGCACTAGATAAGGGGAAGGGGCCACTAATTGCTGACGACATTGATCGCGCAAAGGTCATGCCGCCTCCGCCTAACCCAGTGCAGCAGCCGCAGGAACTCGACACCGGTCCGAGCAACAACAACACCGCGAACTTTCCGCCTCCAGCATCCACGTCGGCAGCAGCCCATGTTAATCCAGCTGATAGAGTGATGTACGGCAATCTCCTCATTGAGCCACTAACCGTTGATCATATCCGGAACGTGACTCAGCTTGACGAGAAGCGCCAGTAGCTACTTTAGGAGGCGCAAGCCATCACGGAGCAAGGCGCTAAACTAGATCGAGATCTGGTCAACGCGCAGAAGTCCATAGAGAAAGCAAGAGCAATGGAGGCCGAGTACAAGACTCTGCTGCAACAGCAAAAGGCTAAAAGCTCCGGCTCGCGTCATCAACGATCCTGGTGTACGGCGCAACCTAGAATGGGCTCCCTCGAAGCCGGCACAGGCCAAGCCATACATTGATAGTGAAGGCAAGCAGGTGATGCCCACCCCACTCCTTAACCTCGTCATCACCAAGACCCTCCTGGAGCAGGATAGATCGCCTGAGGCAGTCGAGCAGGTCTATGACCTCGTGGCCAAGGCGGTAAAGCGGCAGGAAAAGGCCACCTCTCAAAGGCTTGAGTCTGACCCAGCGCTCTGCCGATCTAGCCAGTACAAACCGCCAAGGGACGGATCTCCTCAGGATGTCGGATCACAGACGGGTTCATCAGAACGAAGACGGAGGGATGCACGCAGCAGGAAGGATGCTATCCCCATATCCTCCAACCATGGAGAAAGAGCCCAACCTCGCCGCCCATCGCCACCGCCCCAATCCCCCCGACGTTAGGAAGATTACAAGACTCACCATCGTACGGATATGCCCCCACCAAAGCAGTGCGGCATCGTCATCCGCGACAACGCGGCACAGACCCGTCATGATGGAGAGCGCCACCAAGGACATAAGAGCAAGTCACACCATGACCCTCCGCGTCCGGCAAGCAACCGTGACAGGCGTGGGGCGTCGTAGGAGGGTAACAGCAAGAAGGCTAACCCACCGCCACCTCCGCCTCCGTCACCGCCAAGAAGTCACCATGACGGAAGAGGCCCGCGTCGTTCACGCAACCCATCCCCTGTTGACAACAAGAAGAAGAACCCGGAGCCATACGATGCACGTTCATGGATCGATAAGATCCATGAGGCCCGGGAAGGACCATAGCTGGGACCACGTTGCTTTGGACCTGCAATACGGTCCGCAACTTACCCCAAAGGTTTCCGGATTGACAAGACCATCAAGCCCTATGACGGCACCGCCAAGCCTGCCATATGGTTGCAGGACTACGACAACGCGGTGGAGATTGCTGGAGGCAACCCCAACGCCGACATCAAGTACCTCCCGTTAATGTTGGCGGGCACGGCCCGTCAATGGATCGACAATTTGCCGGAAAAATCTATCTACAACTGACTGGACATGCAAGAAGCGTTCACCAAGAACTTTGAGGGTACATACAAGCGTCCCTGCACTGTGGGCGATCTACAGCGGTGCGTGCAAGAGAAAGACGAGACATCTCGTGCCTACCTCTCCCGCTGGCTAGATATGAAGAATTCCTGCGCAGGAGTGCACGCCCAGACCGCCATGGCCGCCTTCATCGATGGATTGGAAAGGGGCATGTTACTCCGACATAAGCTAAAGCGCTTGCAGGACAATCATCAGCTTGACTTGAATCAGATGATTCAGTTAGCTAGTGAGTTCGCAGCTGCCGACGACGATGCTCGTGGCTCTTTGCCGGAAACGGCCATTCCAACCCAAGCTCGGAGGAAGAGCAGTACAAAGCGGAAAACCGCTCCAGAAGAAAAGCAATCTACCGACATGGTTGCCATGAATTTTGCAGGATGAGGAGAAGGCGGACAACGTGGCCGAGGAAGGGGAGCAGGCCGTGGGCAGCAGCGAGGAAGTGAAACCAACTCGGCACCGCTCCGCATCCCCCAAACGTACGAAGAGTACCGCGATATGCCATGCCTGGTACACCTCGATGTCAACAGCAAGGCCACCCATACCAATCGACATTGCAAGTTCGTCAACGACCTCAAGGAAGACCCGGAGTCCGGCTACAAGTGAAGTCGGAAGAACAGACCGCGAGGCAAGGGCAAGGGGAAGAAGAAGGAGGAGGATTCCAAGGATTCAAGTGACATGGACGAGGACGTTGACCCCACGCCGCCAAGAGCGACGACAAGGAAAGAACCCCTTCGCAAAGAAGGCCCCAGTCTACCACACTTTCCTTGGCACCCCCACCGTCCGAAAACAGAAGACCTCTCTAAGGATCCTGATGGCCACTCTCCCCCCCCCCAGTCCCCCAATACCTGCGCTGGTCGGAGGTTCCAATCACTTGGGACAGGACGGACCACCCAGACCTTGTGCCCACGGAGAACCAATACGCCATGGTCATCAACCCACTGATTGACGGCGTGGAGTTCACCAAGTGCATGGTGGTTAGTGGAAGCAGCATCAACATCATGTACCTGGATACACTGCAGAAGATGAACTTGATGGAGAAAAACCTAAGGCGGACCAACACCGTGTTCCATGGCGTAGTTCCTGGACGGGAGGCTCGGTCCCTTGGGTGCATCACACTTCAGGTAGCCTTTGGCGACGTTAATAATTACCGCCAAGAGCGCATGACCTTTGAGGTGGTCCCCTTCAAGAGCGTGTACCACGTCATATTCGGCCGTGACATATTCCACACGTTCATGGCCAAGCCATGCTTCGTCTACAACAAACTCAAGATACCTGGACCAAACAGTGTCATCACCATATCCGGAAGCTTTACCAAGGCAAGGGACTGCGAAATCAATGAAGCAGCCGTTGAAGAAGCTGTCCTCTACAGCGAAGAATTCAAGGAGATCTAGAGCAAGGTCAATGACTCAGAGATGCCCGTGTCGAAGAAGCAGATCTCCGACTCCGCTCCTGCGTTCAAGGCCGCCATCGAGACCAAGCCAGTGGAACTTGTGGTAGGCGATGCCTACAAGACCGTCGCCATTGGGACGAACCTGGATCCCAAATAGGAAAGCGCGCTCGTCGAGTTCCTCCATGAGAATAGGGACATCTTTGCCTGGCAACCTACCGACATGAAAGGTGTACCTAGGGAACTTGCCGAGCACAGCCTAAACATAGATCCAAAATGTAAACCAGTGAAACAACCTCTACGACGCTTCGGAGATGAGAAGAGACGCGCCATTGGCAAAGATATAGCTAGGTTACTTAAGGCTGAGTTTATCCGAGAAGTCCTTCACACCCGATGGGTGGCCAATCCTGTACTTGTCCCCAAAAAGGGAACCAATGAATTAAGAATGTGCGTTGATTACACCGGCTTAAACAAAGCATGTCCCAAAGATCCGTTTGCTTTGCCTCGCATTGACCAAGTCATTGACTCGACGGCTGGCTCGGAACTTTTGTGTTTTGTCGATGCATACTCAGGATACCACCAGATCAAGATGAGGAAGTCGGACCAATTGGCCACTTCGTTCACTACCCCATACGGCACGTTTTTCTATGTCACGATGCCCTTTGGGTTGAAAAACGCAGGTGCTACCTACCAGTGGACAATGCAATGTTGCCTTCACGACCAAATTGGTCGGAACGTTCACGCCTATGTGGACGATATCGCGGTGATGTCTAAAAAGTCAAATGACTTAATCTCCGACTTAAAAGAAATCTTTGATAATCTCCGGAAATACAACATGATGCTCAACCCTAAGAAGTGCGTCTTCGGGGTTCCAGACGGCAAACTGTTGGGCTTCATCGTTTCCCAGCGCGGAATCGAGGTCAACCCGGAGAAAATCAAGTCCATCTTAAACATAAACCGTCCGACATGTCTAAAGGACATCCAACGACTAACAGGTTATGTTGCAGCAGTTAGTCGGTTCATCAGCCGACTTGGAGAGAAGGCTCTGCCGCTGTACAAGTTGCTGAAGAAGGCGGACAAATTCACATGGACGGACGAGGCAGATGCAGCATTGAAGCAGCTCAAGGAGATTCTTTCCTCAGCGCCCATCCTTGCAGCACCCGAGCCTGGTGAGCCCCTGTTAATTTACATGGCGGCAACCAACCGGGTTATCAGCATCGTCGTCGTGGTAGAGCGGAAGGAACCAGGCTAGGAGCATGGAGTTCAACGACCAGTTTACTATGTAAGCGAGGTCTTGACGGAGTCCAAGCAGCGTTACCCGCACTACCAAAAGATAGCTTATGGAGTATTCCTTGCTTCACGGAAGCTGAGGCATTACTTTCAGGAGCACCCAATCACAGTAGTGAGCAAGACTCCACTATCTGACATTATCAACAACAGCGACGCTACAGGAAGGGTCGCGAAGTGGGGCATTGAACTTGCCGCCTTCGAGATCACCTACAAGAGACGCGACGCTATCAAGTCACAAGCCTTGGTGGATTTTATTGCAGACTGGATGGAGATGCCGGATGCCACTCCGTTGCCGGAACCAGAGTACTGGGTGATGCACTTTGACGGATCAAAGCTGCTCAACGGCTCGGGGGCTGGTGTATTGCTACAGTCACCAAAAGGAGACGAGCTACACTATGTTCTGTAGATCCACTTCGAGGATACAAACAACATGGCGGAGTATGAAGCACGCATTCACGGATTGCGTGTAGCCAAGGATATTGGCATCAAGCGCATAGTTTGCTGTGGAGATTCCGACTTGGTTGCCCAGCAGGTGGCTGGCACCTGGAATGCGCGGAACCCTATGATGGCGGCATATCGCGACGAAGTGGACGAGATAGCCAAGAGCTACTTGGGCTACGAAGTCAAGTATGTGCCTAGGGAGCAGAACGAGGCGGCTGATCTATTGTCTAAACTTGGATCAGGGCGCAAGCAAATTCTGCCAGGAGTTTTCCTAGATCATCTACGGGCACACCATCCGTGAAGGGCGCCGACATAGACAACCCGGATAAAGCTAATTCTTTCGTCAACATGGTGACAAAGACCCCTCCGGCTTGGACAAATCCGTTCATGGAATATCTCGAACACGGAACTTTGCCCGCCGACGAGGTCGAAAGACGGCGGGCAAAGTTCCGTGTTCGAGATATTCCATGAACGGCTTTTCCAAGCCGGAGGGGTCTTTGTCACCATGTTGACGAAAGGATCATCTCTATCCGGGTTGTCCATGTCGGCGCCCTTCACGGATGGTGTGCGTCGATGCTCTAGGAAAACTCCTGGCAGAATTTGCTTGCGCCCTGATCCAAGTTTAGACAATAGATCAGCCGCCTCGTTCTGCTCCCTAGGCACATACTTGACTTCGTAGCTCAAGAAGCTCTTAGCTATCTCTTCCACTTCGTCGCGATATGCCGCCATCATAGGGTTCCGCGCATTCCAGGTGCCAGCCACCTGCTGGGCAACCAAGTCGGAATCTCCACAGCAAACTATGTGCTTGATGCCAATATCCTTGGTTACACGCAATCCGTGAATGAGTGCTTCATACTCCGCCATGTTGTTTGTAGCCTCGAAGTGGATCTGCAGAACGTAGTGTAGCTTGTCTCCTTTTGGTGACTGTAGCAATACACCAGCCCCCGAGCCATTGAGCAGCTTTGATCCGTCAAAGTGCATCACCCAGTACTCTGGTTCCGGCAACGGAGTGGCATCCGGCATCTCTGTCCAGTCTGCAATAAAATCCGCCAAGGCTTGTGACTTGATAGCGTCGCGTCTCTTGTAGGTGATCTCGAAGGCGGTAAGTTCAATGCCCCACTTCGTGACCCTTCCTGTAGCGTCGCTGTTGTTGATAATGTCAGACAGTGGAGTCTTGCTCACTACTGTGATTGGGTGCTCCTGAAAGTAATGCCTCAGCTTCCGCGAAGCAAGGAATACTCCATGAGCTATCTTTTGGTAGTGCGGGTAACGCTGCTTGGACTCCGTCAAGACCTCGCTTACATAGTAAACTGGTCGTTGAACTCCGTGCTCCTAGCCTGGTTCCTTCCGCTCTACCACGACGACGATGCTGATAACCCGGTTGGTTGCCGCCATGTAAATTAACAGGGGCTCACCAGGCTCGGGTGCTGCAAGGATGGGCGCTGAGGAAAGAATCTCCTTGAGCTGCTTCAATGCTGCATCTGCCTCGTTCGTCCATGTGAATTTGTCCGCCTTCTTCAGCAACTTGTACAGCGGCAGAGCCTTCTCTCCAAGTCGGCTGATGAACCGACTAACTGCTGCAACACAACCTGTTAGTCGTTGAGTGTCCTTTAGACATGTCGGACGGTTTATGTTTAAGATGTTGATTTTCTCCGGGTTGACCTCGATTCCGCGCTGGGAAATGATGAAGCCCAACAGTTTGCCGGCTGGAACCCCGAAGACGCACTTCTTAGGGTTGAGCATCATGTTGTATTTCCGGAGATTATCAAAGGTTTCTTTTAAGTCGGAGATTAAGTCCTTTGACTTTTTAGACATCACCGCGATATCGTCCATATAGGCGTGAACGTTCCGACCAATTTGGTCGTGAAGGCAATGTTGCATTGTCCGTTGGTAGGTAGCACCTGCGTTTTTCAACCCAAAGGGCATCGTGACATAGCAAAACGTGTCGTATGGGGTAGTGAACGAAGTGGCCAATTGGTCTGACTTCCTCATCTTGATCTGGTGGTATCCTGAGTATGCATCGAGAAAACACAAAAGTTTCGAGCCAGCCGTCGAGTCAATGACTTGGTCAATGTGAGGCAAAGCAAACGGATCTTTGGGACATGCTTTGTTCAAGACGGTGTAATCAACGCACATTCTTAATTCATTGGTTCCCTTTTTGGGGACAAGTATAGGATTGGCCACCCATCGGGTGTGAAGGACTTCTCGGATAAACTCAGCCTTAAGTAACCTAGCTATCTCTTTGCCAATGGCGCGTCTCTTCTCATCTCCGAAGCGTCGTAGAGGTTGTTTCACTAGTTTACATTTTGGATCTATGTTTAAGCTGTGCCCGGCAAGTTCCCTAGGTACACCTTTCATGTCGGCAGGTTGCCAGGCAAAGATGTCCCTATTCTCACGGAGGAACTCGACATGCGCGCTTTCCTATTTGGGATCCAGGTTCGTCCCAATGGCGACGGTCTTGGAGGCATCGCCTACCACAAGTTCCACCGGCTTGGTCTCGATGGCGGCCTTGAACGCAGGAGCGGAGTCGGAGATCTGCTTCTTCGACGCGGGCATCTCTGAGTCATTGACCTTGCTCTGGATCTCCTTGAATTCTTCGCTGTAGAGGACAGCTTCTTGAACGGCTGCTTCATTGATTTCGCAGTCCCTTGCCTTGGTAAAGCTTCAGGATATGGTGATGACACCGTTTGGTCCGGGTATCTTGAGTTTGTTGTAGACGAAGCATGTCTTGGCCATGAACGTGTGGAATATGTCGTGGCCGAATATGACGTGGTACACGCTCTTGAAGGGGACCACCTCAAAGGTCATGCGCTCTTGGCGGTAATTATTAATGTCGCCAAAGGCTACCTGAAGTGTGATGCACCCAAGGGACCGAGCCTCCCGTCCAGGAACTACGCCATGGAACACGGTGTTGGTCTGCCTTAGGTTTGCCTCCGTCAAGTTCATATTCTTCAGTGTATCCAGGTACATGATGTTGATGCTGCTTCCACTATCCTCCATGCACTTGGTGAACTCCACGCCGTCAATCAGTGGGTTGATGACCATGGCGTATTGGTTCTCCGTGGGCACAAGGTCTGGGTGGTCCTTCCTGTCCCAAGTGATTGGAACCTCCGACCATCGCAGGTATTGGGGGACTGGGGGGAGAGTGGCCATCAAGATCCTTAGAGAGGTCTTCTATTGTCGGACGGTGGGGGTTCCAAGGAAAGTGTGGTAGACTAGGTCCTTCTTTGCGAAGGGGTTCTTGCCCTTGTCATCGCTCTTGGCGGCGTGCTTGGGGTCAATGTCCTCGTCCATGTCACTTGAATCCTTGGACTCCTCCTACTTCTTATTCCCCTTGCCCTTGCCTCGCGGTCTGTTCTTCCGACTTTGCTTGTAGTCCGACTCGTGGCCTTGTCGTTGACATCGAGGTGTACGAGGCACGGCATATCGCGGTACTCTTCGTACGTTTGGGGGATGCGGAGCGGCGCCGAGTTGGTTTCACTTCCTCGCTGTTGCCCACGGCCTGCTCCCCTTCCTCGGCCACGTTGTCCGCCTTCTCCTCGTCCTGCAAAAGTCATGGCGACCATGTCGGTAGATTTCTTTTCTTCTGGAGCGGTTTTCTGCTTTGTACTGATGTTCCTCCGAGCTTGGGTTGGAACGGCCGTTGCCGGCAAAGAGCCACGAGCATCGTCGTCGGCAGCTGCGAACTCACTAGCTAACTGAATCATCTGATTCAAGTCAAGCTGATGATTGTCCTGCAAGCACTTTAGCTTATGTCGGAGTAACGTGCCCCTTTCCAATCCATCGATGAAAGCGTCCATGGCGGTCTGGGCGTGAACTCCTGCGCAGGAATTGTTCATATCCAGCCAGCGGGAGAGGTAGGCGCGAGATGTCTCGTCTTTCTCTTGCATGCACTGCTGTAGATCGCCCACAGTGCAGGGACGCTTGTATGTACCCTCAAAGTTCTTGGTGAACGCTTCTTGCATGTCCAGTCAGTTGTAGATAGATTTTTCCGGCAAGTCGTCGATCCATTGACGGGCCGTGCCCGCCAACATTAACGGGAGGTACTTGATGTCGGCGTTGGGGTTGCCTCCAGCAATCTCCACCGCGTTGTCGTAGTCCTGCAACCATATGGCAGGCTTGGCGGTGCCGTCATAGGGCTTGATGGTCTTGTCAATCCGGAAACCTTTGGGGTAAGTTGCGGACCGTATTGCAGGTCCAAAGCAACGTGGTCCCAGCTATGGTCCTTCCCGGGCCTCATGGATCTTATCGATCCATGAACGTGCATCGTATGGCTCCGGGTTCTTCTTCTTGTTGTCAACAGGGGATGGGTTGCGTGAATGACGCGGGCCTCTTCCGTCATGGTGACTTCTTGGCGGTGACGGAGGCGGAGGTGGCGGTGGGTTATCCTTCTTGCTGTTACCCTCCTACGACGCCCCACGCCTGTCACGGTTGCTTGCCGGACGCGGAGGGTCATGGTGTGACTTGCTCTTATGTCCTTGGTGGCGCTCTCCATCATGACGGGTTTGTGTCGCGTTGTCGCGGATGACGATGCCGCACTGCTTTGGTGGGGGCATATCCGTACGATGGTGAGTCTTGTAATCTTCCTGACGTCGGGGGGATCGGGGCGGTGGCGATGGGCGGCGAGGTTGGGCTCTTTCTCCGTGGTTGGAGGATATGGGGATAGCATCCTTCCTGCTGCGTGCATCCCTCCGTCTTCGTTCTGATGAACCCGTTTGTGATCCGACATCCTGAGGAGATCCGTGCCTTGGCGGTTTGTACTGGCTAGATCGGCAGAGCGCTGGGTCAGACTCAATCCTCTGAGAGGTGGCCTTTTCCTGCCGCTTTACCGCCTTGGCCACGAGGTCATAGACCTGCTCGACTGCCTCAGGCGATCTATCCTGCTCCAGGAGGGTCTTGGCAATGACGAGATTAAGGAGTGGGGTGGGCATCACCTGCTTGCCTTCACTATCAATGTATGGCTTGGCCTGTGCCGGCTTCGAGGGAGCCCATCCTAGGTTGTGCTGTACACCAGGATCATTGATGACGCGAGCCGGAGCTTTCTTAGCCTTCTGTTGTTGTAGCAGAGTCTTGTGCTCGGCCTCCATTGCTCTTGCTTTCTCTATGGACTTCTGCGCGTTGACCAGATCTCGATCTAGTTTAGCGCCTTGCTCCGTGATGGCTTGCGCCTCCTACAGTAGCTACTGGCGCTTCTCGTCAAGCTGAGTCACGTTCCGGATATGATCAACAGTTAGTGGCTCAATGAGCAGATTGACGTACATCACTCTATCAGCTGGAGTAACATGGGCTGCTGCCGACGTGGATGTTGGAGGCGGCAAGTTCGCGGTGTTGTTGTTGCTCGGACCGGTGCCGAGTTCCTGCGGCTGCTGCACTGGGTTAGGAGGAGGCGGCATGACCTTTGCGCGATCAATGTCGTCAGCAATTAGTGGCCCCTTCCCCTTATCCAGTGCCGTAGGCGGAGCTTGCCCGGGCTAGTCTTCGTCCATCGCTTTCCCAATGGTGACGAACACCCCTCGAGACATGACGGTGTTATTAGCTTGTTCGTCGCGCGAGTACTCCTCCTCCATCTCCTGCATGGCGGAGTCTAGCTCTTCTGGACTGAAGTCTATTTCCTCTGAATTTGCACTGAAATCAGCATAAAGCGTGTCAATGACAGAGTCGGAGGGTGCCAGGACTTCCTCGATGACGGGCGGTGGAGGTGCAACGGCCTCGACGATGACTGGAAGTGGTGGTGTTGCTGCGACGATGGCGGCTGGAGGCGGTGGTGGTGGTGGCCGAATCGAAGGGGCTCCGTCAATGAGCGCAAGCGTTGTCTAAGCTGCCACTTCAGCCTCCGCATAGTTGTTGACGGTGTTCACCATGCCTTCAAAGGTAAGGCGTCCTGACGCCTGTTGCCGTCTTAGAGAATGTCGGAGAAGAGTGCCATGGTCCAGTCCTTCCACAAAGTGATAGATGGCATCATCATTGGGGTAGTTGGCCAGATCGGATCGTATGCGGAGCCACCTGGCTAGGTAATCGCGGGGGTTTTCGCCCTCTCTCTGAACGCAGTGCGCCAGATCGAAGATGGTAACCACGCCGACGAACTTGGATCTCTGCTATCCAGACGCACGGACAAAGCCGGTGGATTTGCAGTGATCTTCCACCTTTACATCCTGCACAGGGGCGGTTTGGGTGGGTCTTGAATTTTTTCGAACTTTGCCCGCAAACTCCGAGGAGAGATCCTACATCGATCCTTCCGCGAACGTATCATGCCCATAGGCGGTCCGTGCGGGTCTTGAGTTTTTTCGATCCTTGCCGGCAAACTCCGAGGAGAGATCCGACATTGATCCTTCCGCGAACGTATCCTTCCCGTAGGCGGTCCGTGTGGGTCTTGATGCTCCTCCGACTCCCAGAGAACTAGTGCCCAAGTTGGTTTCGCCAATGAAGAGGTGGATGTCTCTGATAGGAACGATCGAACACCGCGTAGGGTTCGTCTTCGCCGGGATCCAAAACTCGTCGGGAGGGATGATCGGAACGTTGCCGGAGAAGAGAACACGACTGATGGCTACGGTTTCGCTGATTCCCACGAAGATCTTGGTCCTCGCCCGCTGAAGAGCCTGAAGCGCCTCTTGCCCCATGGTGGGCGCCAACTGTCGTGGTATTGCCGACGAGTACGCCATGGAGGGGTCCTCACAGTGCGTGTTTAGAGATGTAGGGTAAGGCGGACGGTTGACGGGTACGAGGTAACACAGCTTACCCAGGTTCAGATCCCACAACGGTGGCGGAAACCTACTCCTGCTATAAATCACTATAATGTCAATACGCCGAGTTACAGAGATTAGGTTCGCTGTGCGAGGTGTATGTAAAACGATGCCCTAAAGGCTACCATAGGCCCGACTTATATAGTCGCCAGGTCCTAGGGTTAGAGGGAAAAGTCCTAGACGGACAGGTTACAGAGTTCTACACCGTCTATTACTAGTCTTGTGTATCTTGCACTCCAAGGCTCCGGGTATGCTGGTGACTCCACCGTAGACTTCCTTTATCCGGCATGGGCCTCCCTTCTGGATCCACCTAACTGGGCCGCCCAGCAGGCCACAGGCCATGCTACCGACTATGGGCCACCCGGGTTAGTCGGATAAGAGACATGTTATGAGGATACCCATATAGCATATCCCCAACATCCGGCGCTGCGCAAGTCAGCACATTTAGCTAAGGTTCGTTAACCTTATCAAAGTTCTATTGTCCTCCCACTTAACTTTTGCGAAAAATTCCTTTTTCAAGAAACTTCACATTTCAAGCGACAAACCCTTTTGTCCTCGGTGTTATGGAGGAATAACCAATTGTTATTCGAAATAACCTACAAAGACATGCTCATCCGACTTCGATTGTAAACATCTTACTTATGTTTAGCATACCAAAATTTAAGAAATGACAACTTGGGTTTTACCCCAAACCATAACTTCCATGGTGTCATTTCAACGGATCAAGATGCAGCTCTTTTCAGTGTAAAGGCGGTGGTCTCTAAAGCTTTAATCTTTTAAAACATAATGGCAGTTTTATAAATAGCACCTTTGATCCAACCATGTCTCACAAGGTTTCATTACAAATCTCAAACACTCCATACTCCTATGGTGTTTCGGGAGATGTAAATCTAGGTGTTTTGCTAAACTTGTAACTCAAATAAATCCCTTTATGATAAATCATAATTCATTTATTTTTCTTGCTACACTTGTAACTCAAATAAATTCCCTTCATGATCAAATCATAAATCATTTATTTTCTTGTTACAATGATTTTCCACTTCATCTTGAAAGTCTTTGAAACGTTTTTCAAATATTTCATACTTCTTTCTCATTAAGTGAATATTCACTCAAATTTCCGGAGAAAGCATATGAAGTTGAAACCCATCGCTTACGACTACACATAATGGACTACATACATCGATATGTATAAATTCCAATAATTTAGTCGTTCGTTCTTCTTTGGCCTTTGAACGAAGTTTTAATTATCACGTGGAAAGTCTCACAAGCGTCACTTGATCAAATCAAAGACTCCAAAAATCCATGAATATGGAGATTCTTCATGTTTTCTTTCCAATATAATTTAAACAGCGATGTCACTTCGTAAGTGATCTTCCAATCATTTGTCTTGCGACCTTTTAGCATTAGGCTTTATGGATGTGATTTCTCCAACTAGATTTGTAAATCATCCATCTTATATGGAATACGGTAATTATTTGAACAACCTTTGTTCTCATAATACCTGATTTAAATAACAATTATTAAAACAAATCTTGAAGTCAAGCTTTGATGTCAACGAGAAATACAAACAACGGTTTGTTTGTTTTCGATGAACATCATCACATATTCTCTTGCTAGTTACTTAGGCCATTGTGGTTCATGAATTGCGTCGTTCTGTATGAAATTTCATACCAACCAATTCGGTATCCAATACCCAAGAACCACATTGTCTAACAAGCAAAGAATACAACCATAACATGTATATCATCCATATACCTAAATTGGATATTTCCAATCTTTTATTTTCTGCCAAATATATTTTATAGATTCTCTTTCAGCATTTCCTTTTTCCTTTTTAAAAGAATCTATCAACATCAAAAGTGGCGCCACACACATGACACATAGTCCAAAGCGTGTATATTCAAATAATAATACCTTTGGACTTGCACTTTGAAGTAGATCACCATCAGCAAAAATGATCGGTATTCTTTCAAAATCCATTCTTTAGTAATATTTTAGTGTAGTAAACACTTTACATACATCTTCTATTCATCCTTATCATGACGACTTTCATGATTAAGCTACTGTAGCTTATAAAGGCGAATCGTGAGTATAACATTACTTTCCAAAACCCTTTTGGATGATTAGGATGTCTAGCATCTCCAACCTTCGTAAATTCTCATCCAATATGAGAACATATATTATACTTTATCATATTGCAACCAAAACATTGTTTCAGATATCGTTATATCTGCCACACATGATGGTTTCTGAAACAATTCTTTCAGCTCCTAGATAAACTTGATATTAAAACAATCAAGAATCATGGAGGCAAACATGATACTTAATATACTAACACTGGAATTGTTACTCTCGATTTAATACCAATTATTAAATCTCACGGAGTAAACAGAGTTTGCTGAAAGTTTGAAATAGGACTTTAAACTTTAGATTGACACTCAACACAATACGATACCAGTTCGTAAAGTAAATATCCAGAATTCTATAGTTCTATTATCTCAATTACAACTAAGCATAAAGTGGTGAACGAATGCCAATGACTACAACAAATTATGCAAATTCACTTTGATTTAATTTATGATAAATTGAGTTCTACTAATCCAAATTAGAAATGAACTCCCACTCAAAAACGACATCCCTCGTGTATTTTTGGTGATTACATGAACCAAATCCACCATACCAAGTCCGATCATCACGTGAGTCGGTATAGCTTCAAAGGCGAGCATCAAATGGGCATCATATCTACTATATGACTCATGCTTAACCTTTCGGTCCATGTCCCGAGGCCATGTCTGTACATGCTAGGCTCGCCAAGTAAGAACCTTAGTATTTGCGTGTGTAACTGTCTTACACCCGAAATATGGTCGTGGATCCAAAAACACCCGATCATCACATGATGTCTTGGAGCGACGAGAACATAATAGGTGCATACTAAAGGAAGAACACATTCTTATCTTGATATTTAAATGAGGGATCATCTTATTATGCTAATAAAACGCCAAACAAGCAATATAAGATGTTATCAAACATCACATGTTTATTAGTGGAATGATATGGTTCCCGCATATGATCTCTAGCATGTGCACCGTGGTATGATCACTATCATACCTATATGTGTAAGTACAAGGTCTATGGAGATTACACGTTATGTGTGTTATAAGAGTATCATCTCATACTTCTACTTACAACATCACCATATCATAACACTAGCCCAGCAACAATCTAAACTAGACACCTCTAATTTATCCATTGCAAATTTTTGTTGGAGATATGCCCTAGAGGCAATAATAAATGTAGTTATTATTATATATTTGTGTTTATGATAAATGTTTACATTCATGCTATAATAGTATTAACTAGGAAACATTAATACTTGTGTGATTTGTAAACTAAAATAGAGTCCCTAGTAAAGCCTCTTTATAATACTAGCTTGTTGGTTAATAAATGATTGTGGTTTCCCTATCATGAACATTGAGATGTTATTAACAACAAGATCATATCGTTAGGAGAATGATATGGTGGACATACTCCTATAGATAAGCGTAGCATAAAGATCAAGTCATTTTAATAGTTCAATTGCTATATGCTTTCTGATACATTGTAACCTAATTCCTTCGACCATGAGATCATGCATATCACCTTTACTGGATGGATGCTTTGATGACATCAAACACCACACCGTAACTGGGTGGCTATAAAGGTGGCATTGAGTGTTCGGAAAGTATTGGTTGAGACACATGGATCAAGAGTGGGATTTGTCCATCCATATGACGGATAGATATACTCTCGGCCCTCTCGGTGAAATGTCATCCAATTAGCTTGCAAGCATGTGACTGGCTCACAAGGGATCACATATCACGGGAACGAGAAAAGAGTACTTATCAGTAACGAGGTTGAACTAGGTATGCAGAGATACCGACGATCATAACCTCGGATAAGTAAACTATCGTGAGGCAAAGGGAAATTGGTATCGTATGTAAGTGGTTCATTTGATCGCAAAGTAATCGTAGAAATATGTGGGAGCCATATGAATTTCCAGATTCCTCTATTGGTTATTGTTCAGAGAAGTGTCTCGATCATGTCCGCATAATTCACGAACCGTAGGGAGACACACTTAAGGATTCGACGTTGTTTGAGTAGTTATGGAATGATGAGAAAGAGACCGAATGTTGTTCGGAGTCTCGAATGGAATCCGGGATATCACGAGGAGATCCGGAATGGTCCGTAGAATAAGATTCATATAAGGAAAGTCCTGTTTCGGGGTTGGAGAATGGTTCCGGTGTTTTCATCAGGAATATTCTAGAAGGTTCCGGAATGTCCGGCACTCCGAAGGGGAAGGGTACATGAATGTGTCATACCAAGTTGGAGTGATTGCATCATGTACTAGGTGTCATCGCTGAACAAAATAAAGGGTTTAATCAAATCCTAGTTTGAAAAGTCAAACGCCAATTTGAAAAGTCAAACAGCTATTTTGGGAAGTGGAGGGGAAGGTGGAAACCGAGTTGGGGAGGAGTTCCTCCCCTCCACCGCCGGCCCCCTTGGGAAACCGAGTTGGGGAGGGACTCCCCTCCCCTGGAGCGCCCCCTCCACCTATATAAGGAGGGGCAGGGCTGCCCCTCCTAGCACCCAACACCACCACCCCGCAAACCCTAGCCCTAGCCGCCGGCTCCTCCTGCAGCCGCCGCCGCCCTAGGGCAAACCGCCGCCACCTAGATAACCCTAGCCGCCAGCCAAGCCTCCTCCTCGGTGCGTCTAAACCCTAGATCGCCGGGGATCTCTCTCATAGTCCACCCTACTCGCTCCGGCTTAAGGCGAAGCCCTGCGAGATCTCCCCTCTACTTCCGGTACCACGCCGTTGTGCTGCCGGAATCGCGAGGAGAGTGCTACAACCTCCGCTGCCTGCTGGAACAAGGGAGAGGAAGGTCTTCGTCGAGTACCGAACGTGTGACCGACTGCGGGAGCGCTGCCGGAACGCAGCGCCGGAAGGATCGTCTACGCGATCTTGAGATCGGGAAGAGTACGACTACATCACCCACGAGAATTCGCTCTCGTTAAACACTTTGGAATCTTCGAGGGTGAGTTATTCCATCGACTCGTTGCTACAATCTAGTAGATAGATCTTGGCTTGTTTGTTTGTATGCGATAGAAAGTTTTTGTTTTCCATGCTACGAAACCTTACAGTGGCATCAGAGCCGTGTCTATATATAGATTTGTTGCACGAGTAGAACACAATGGTCATTGTGGGCGTTGATGCTTTTATTGTCGATTGCTTCTTGTGTACTCTGCATCTTGCGGGATGTTGGGATGAAGCGGCCCGGGCTAACCTTACATGACATCGTTCATGAGACTTGCTCCACGCTTGACATGCAAATTGTATTGCATAAGTGGCTTTGCGGGTGCCTGTTTCTCCCAGCATAGTTAAGATTCAATTTACAACGGGTGATTGTCAATACTAGTATCAATGTTGTGGTTCATGTTCGTAAGTTAGAACGACACTTATTGAAAGCCCCAAACCACGTAAAACATGCAAAGAAAGTAGAGGCATCTAACTTTGTTTTGCAGGGGTGTGCAGTGATGTGATATGGCCATGATTGTGATTATATTTGATGTATGCAATGTTCCTTATTGTAAGTTGGCAACCGGCAGGAGCCATATGGTTGTCTTTAATTTTTTAAGACCCGTGTGTCTATTCAAAGTAGTTGTAATAGTTGAAGCCGGTGGACGACAACCATGGAGAAGCATCATTGACCTTGATGCAATGCCGGTGATGATGGAGATCATGTTCGTGCTTGAATATGGAGATCGGAAGCACAAAGAAGAAAGGCCATATCATATCACATATTATGAATTGCATGTGATGTTAATCCTTTATGCATCTTGTATTGCTTAGTTAACGACGGTAGCATTATAAGATGATCCCTCATGCACATGAATTTCAAGTCATAAAGTGTTCACCCTTAGTTAGCACCGTTGCTAAAGCTTGTTGTTTCGAAGCACCACGTGATGATCGGGTGTGTTAGATTCCGCAAGTGTATACAACGTGAGCAAGCCAGATTTGCTCATGCGGAAGCTAAGGTTTGATCTTGACGAGCCTAGCATGTACAGACATGGTCTCGGAACACAGATCACCGAAAGGTAAAGCATGAATCATATAGAATATATGATGAACATGTCGATTGTTCGCCATTGAAACTACATCAACTCTCGTGATGATCGGTGTTGATGTGGTGGATTTGGTTTGTGTGATCACTAAAACAATGTGAGGGATATTGTTTTGAGTGGGAGTTCACCTAGATTAATTTAACTATTAATTAGAACTCAATTTGTCATAAACTTAGTCTAAACTATTGCAAATATGTTGTAGATCAATGGCGGCCCCTACCATCAATTTTAATGTGTTCCTAGAGAAAGAAAATTTGAAAAACAATGGAAGCAACTTCGCGGATTGGTTCCGCAATTTGAGGATTGTCCTCACAGCTGGTAATTTAACCTATGTGCTGGATGCACCGCTGGGTGACCCACCTGCAGCTACTGCTACCGATGAAGTAAAGAATGTTTACCTCGCTCGGAAGACTCAGTACTCCACAGTTCAGTGTGCTATCTTGTATGGTTTAGAATCGGAGCTTCAGAAAAGGTTTGAGAATTCGGACCCACATGATATTGTCCGTGATATCAAATTGATCTTTGAGACTCACGCGGCAATTGAGAGCTATGAGGCTTCTAAAAAGTTCATTAACTGCAAGATGGAAGAGGGCAGCTCCGTCAGTGAGCATGTGCTTAAGATGTCTGGGCACGCAAACAAACTTCAAAGCTTGGGTATAGTGATTCCTAATGCTTTGGGGATTTACTGTGTCCTCCAATCACTACCACCAAGTTACAAGAACTTTGTGATGAACTACAATATGCAGAACATGAACAAGACGTTGCCAGAACTCTTTGCCATGTTGAAATCTGCAGAAGTGGAGATCAAGAAAGATCACCAAGTGTTGATGGTCAATAAGACCACCAAATTCAAGAAAGGCAAGTCTAAGCAAAAGGGACACTTCAAGAAGGGTGGTAAGAAAGTTACCGCGCCGATGAAGAAGACCAAGGCTGGGCCTAAGCCTGATACTGAGTGCTTTTACTGCAAGGGAGAAGGTCACTGGAAGCGGAATTGCCCAAAGTACTTGGCGGATTTGAAGAACGACAACATCAAGAAGAAAGGTATATACGATATACATGTTATTGATGTGTATCTCACTAGTACTCGCAGTAGTGCCTGGGTATTTGATACTGGTTCGGTTGCTCATATTTGTAACTCGAAACAGGTGCTGCAGAATAAACGGAAGCTAACGAAGAACGAGGTGACGATGCGCGTGGGAAATGGATCAAAGGTTGATGTGATCGCGGTCGGCACGCTACCCCTTCATCTACCATCGGGATTAGTTTTATACTTAAATAATTGTTATTTGGTGCCTGCGTTAAGCATGAACATTATATCGGGATCTTGTTTATTGCGAGACGGTTATTTGTTTAAGTCCGAGAATAATGGTTGTTCGATTTATATGAGTAATATGTTTTATGCACATGCACCTTTGATAGATGGTCTATTCTTATTGAATCTCGATAGTGGAAATACACATATTAATAACATTGAGGCTAAATGTTTGAAATCGAGCGATAACTCGACCTATATGTGGCACTGTCGTCTTGGTCACATTGGAGTGAAGCATATGAAGAAACTCCATTCCGATGGACTTATCGAGTCACTTGATTTCGAATCACTTGATAGATGCGAAGCATGTCTGATGGGTAAAATGACTAAGACTCCATTTTATGGTATGATGGAGCGAGCTACGGATTTATTGGAAATCATACATACCGATGTGTGTGGTCCAATGAGTGTAGCATCGCGCGGTGGTTATCGTTATGTTCTTACCTTCACGGATGACTTGAGTAGATATGGGTATATCTATTTCATGAAACATAAGTCCGAAACTTTCAAGAAGTTTAAGGAATTTCAAAGTGAGGTTGAGAATCAACGTAACAAGAAGATTAAATTTCTACGTTCTGATCGTGGAGGTCAATATCTAAGTTACGAGTTTGGCGAGCATTTGAAGAAATGCGGAATACTTTCACAATTGACACCGCCGGGAACACCACAGCGTAATGGTGTGTCCGAACGTCGTAATCGAACTCTCTTAGATATGGTTCGTTCTATGATGCCACTTACAGATTTACCGCTATCATTTTGGGGTTATGCATTAGAAATAGCCGCATTCACTTTAAATAGGGCACCATCTAAATCCGTTGAAACGATACCGTATGAATTATGGTTTGGGAAGAAACCTAAATTGTCGTTCCTTAAAGTTTGGGGTTGCGAAGCCTATGTAAAGAAGTTACAACCGGACAAGCTTGAACCCAAAGCGGATAAATGCGTCTTCATAGGATACCCAAAGGAAACTATTGGGTATACCTTCTATCATAGATCCGAGGGCAAAATCTTCGTTGCCAAGAATGGATCCTTTCTAGAGAAGGAATTTCTCTCGAAAGAAGTGACTGGAAGGAAAGTAGAACTCGACGAGGTTGTCGAACCTTCTCTCGAAATTGCGAGTAGCGCAGCACTGGAAGAAGTTCCTGTGGTGCCTGCACCAATCAGAGAGGAAGCTAATGATGATGATCATGAAACTTCGGTTGTAGTTGCTACAGAGCCTCGCAGGTCAACGAGAACTCGTACCACTCCAGATTGGTATGATCCCGTTATGAGTGTCATGTTGGTGGACAACACCGATGACCCTGCGACATATGAAGAAGCGATGATGAGCCCGGATTCCAACAAATGGCAAGAATCCATGAAATCCGAGATTGGATCCATGTACGAAAACCAAGTATGGACTTTGGTGGACTTACCGGATGGCCGGAAGGCTGTCGAGAACAAATGGATTTTCAAGAAGAAAACAGATGCTGATGGTAATGTTACTGTCTATAAAGCTCGACTTGTCGCAAAAGGGTTTCGACAAATTCAAGGAGTTGACTACGATGAGACTTTCTCACCAGTAGCGAAGCTAAAGTCTGTGAGGATTATGTTAGCAATCGCTGCATATTATGATTATGAGATATGGCAGATGGATGTCAAAATAGCATTCCTCAATGGAGACATTGATGAAGAGTTGTATATGATGTAACCCAAAGGTTTTGTCGATCCTAAAGATGCTAACAAGGTATGCAAACTTCAACGGTCCATTTATGGATTGAAGCAAGCATCCCGAAGTTGGAATCAATGTTTTGATAAGGTGATCAAAAGTTTTGGTTTTATACAAACTTATGGAGAAGCTTGTATTTACAAGAAAGTGAGTGGGAGCTCTGTAGCATTCTTAATACTATATGTGGATGACATATTGTTGATTGGGAATGATGTAGACCTTCTTAATAGTGTCAAGGAATATTTGAATAATAGTTTTTCAATGAAAGATCTTGGTGAAGCAGCTTACATATTAGGCATAAAGATTTATAGAGATAGACCGAGACGCCTAATATCATTGTCACAAAGTACATATTTGGACAAAGTTCTAAAGAGTTTTGGAATGGAAGATATCAAGAAAGGGTTCTTGACCATGTTGCCCAATACGACCTTGAGTAAAACTCAAAGTCCGACAACGGCAGAAGATAGAGAAAGGATGAGTAAGACTCCCTATGCCTCAGCCATAGGATCTCTAATGTATGCCATGCTATGTACTAGACCCGACATTGCATATGTTGTTAGTTTGACTAGCAGATATCAAAGTGATCCAGGAGTGGATCATTGGACAGCGGTCAAAAACATCCTTAAGTACTTGAGAAGAACGAAGGATATGGTTCTTTCTTATGGAGGTGATGAACAGCTCGTTGTTAATGGTTACACCGATGCTAGTTGGAACACCGATCCGGATGATTCTAAATCACAATCTGGATACGTATTTACTTTGAATGGTGCAGCAGTTAGCCGGAGGAGTGCAAAGCAAAGCGTTGTGGCGAGATCTTCAACTGAATCGGAATACATGGCTGCTTCGGAGGCTTCACAAGAAGCAATATGGATGAAAGAGTTCATTACAGAGCTGGGTGTGGTTCCTAGTGCGCTGGACCCAATGTCTATCTACTGTGATAACGTGGGTGCCATAGCCAATGCGCAAGAACCAAGGTCACACAAGAAGCTGAAGCACATCAAGCTCCATTTTCACGCTATTCGAGAACATGTCCAAGATGGGGACATAAAGATTTGCAAAGTACACACAGATCTGAATGTGGCGGATCCGTTGACTAAACCTCTCCCGAGGGCAAAACATGACCAACACCAAACTGCCATGGGTGTTCGGTATATTACCATGTAATCTAGATTAGGTGACTCTAGTGCAAGTGTGAGACTGTTGGAGATATGCCCTAGAGGCAATAATAAATGTAGTTATTATTATATCTTTGTGTTTATGATAAATGTTTACATTCATGCTATAATAGTATTAACTAGGAAACATTAATACTTGTGTGATTTGTAAACTAAAATAGAGTCCCTAGTAAAGCCTCTTTATAATACTAGCTTGTTGGTTAATAAATGATTGTGGTTTCCCTATCATGAACATTGAGATGTTATTAACAACAAGATCATATCGTTAGGAGAATGATATGGTGGACATACTCCTATAGATAAGCGTAGCATAAAGATCAAGTCATTTTAATAGTTCAATTGCTATATGCTTTCTGATACATAGTAACATAATTCCTTCGACCATGAGATCATGCATTTCACCTTTACCGGATGGATGCTTTGATGACATCAAACACCACACCGTAACTGGGTGGCTATAAAGGTGGCATTGAGTGTTCGGAAAGTATTGGTTGAGACACATGGATCAAGAGTGGGATTTGTCCATCCATATGACGGATAGATATACTCTGGGCCCTCTCGGTGAAATGTCATCCAATTAGCTTGCAAGCATGTGACTGGCTCACAAGGTATCACATATCACGGGAACGAGAAAATAGTACTTATCAGTAACGAGGTTGAACTAGGTATGCAGAGATATCGACGATCATAACCTCGGATAAGTAAACTATCGTGAGGCAAAGGGAAATTGGTATCGTATGTAAGTGGTTCATTCGATCGCAAAGTAATCGTAGAAATATGTGGGAGCCATATGAATTTCCAGATTCCTCTATTGGTTATTGTTCGGAGAAGTGTCTCGATCATGTCCGCATAATTCACGAACCGTAGGGAGACACACTTAAGGATTCGACGTTGTTTGAGTAGTTATGGAATGATGAGAAAGAGACCGAATGTTGTTCGGAGTCTTGGATGGAATCCGGGATATCACGAGGAGATCCGGAATGGTCCGGAGAATAAGATTCATATAAGGAAAGTCCTGTTTCGGGGTTGGAGAATGGTTCCTGTGTTTTCATCGGAAATGTTCTAGAAGGTTCCGGAATGTCCGGCACTCCAAAGGGGAAGGGTACATGAATGTTTCATACCAAGTTGGAATGAATGCATCATGTACTAGGTGTCATCGCTGAACAAAATAAAGGGTTTAATCAAATCCTAGTTTGAAAAGTCAAACGCCAATTTGAAAAGTCAAACGGCTATTTTGGGAAGTGGAGGGGAAGGTGGAAACCGAGTTGGGGAGGAGTTCCTGCCCTCCACCGCCGGCCCCCTTGGGAAACCGAGTTGGGGAGGGACTCCCCTCCCCTGGAGCGCCCCCTCCACCTATATAAGGAGGGGAGGGCTGCCCCTCCTAGCACCCAACACCACCACCCCGCAAACCCTAGCCCTAGCCGCCGGCTCCTCCTGCAGCCGCCGCCGCCTAGCTAACCCTAACCGCCGGCCAAGCCTCCTCTCGGTGCGTCTAAACCCTAGATCGCCGGGGATCTCTCTCATAGTCCACCATACTCGCTCCGGCTTAAGGCGAAGCCCTGCGAGATCTCCCCTCTACTTCCGGTACCACGCCGTTGTGCTGCCGGAATCGCGAGGAGAGTGCTACAACCTCCGCTGCCTGCTGGAACAAGGGAGAGGAAGGTCTTCGTCGAGTACCAAACGTGTGAACGACTGCGGGAGCGCTGCCGGAACGCAGCGCCGGAAGGATCGTCTACGCGATCTTGAGATCGGGAAGAGTACGACTACATCACCCACGAGAATCCGCTCTCGTTAAACACTTTGGAATCTTCGAGGGTGAGTTATTTCATCGACTCGTTGCTACAATCTAGTAGATAGATCTTGGCTTGTTTGTTTGTATGCGCTAGAAATTTTTGTTTTCCATGCTACGAAACCTTACAATTTTACGTGGCTTAGGGCTTTCGAGATAGAACCGTTCATACCTACGAACATGAACCACAACGAGGATAACCAAATTGTTGACAACTCGTTGCAAAATAGATATTGACTATAGTAGGAGAGACAGACACCCGCTAGCCACTTATGCAAACTAGTTGCATGTCAAGCGTGGAACAGGTCTCATGTCCGAGGACATGTAAAATTTGTCCGGGCCGCTTCATCCCACTATGCCACCAATATCCAAAGTACAACTAAGAAGCAATAAAATGATCATCATCGCCCACATACTCATATGTGTACTACCCGTGCAAAGTATCTACGCATAGATCCGGCCCTGATACCACTGTAGGGTTCGCAGCATAGAAAACAAAAAATTTCTTACGATGGGAACAACTATCTACCAAGATCTATCTACTAGATACAAACAACGAGCGGATGTACATCCATAGAGAACATACCCTTGAAGACCGACAAATCTTAACGAGTCCAAACTCGTGGTTGATGTAGACGATCTCTTGTCGATCTCAAGATCGAGAGGAAGTCCTAGCGCCTCAAAACAGCAGCGCATCCGTGCGCGCACACACGTTCGAGTCACCGAGCAACCTCCGCCTCCTCGCTCCAGCGATGCAGCAGAAGCACAACTCTTTCTTTCCGAATAGCCACCGGGAACATGTATCTCGCTAGTCCGAGACCATGGGGGATAAATACTAGAGGGGGAGAGAGATCCTTCACGAGGAGGTGTGAGTGAGAGAGAGGGAGGGGGGCTCCTTTTATAGGGAGAGGGGGGCACCCAAGGGGCCATGCGCCCAGCCATGGGGCTGACCCCACCTCTTCCACATTCATGTGGGTGGACACTCCACTCACTCAAATGCCTTTCAATTCCCTCCACTCAAAAACCCACTCAAATTACCATTAAATTTCCACCAAATTTAATGCAAAATCTCATTAAATAAAACTCTTTTTATTTATTCAGAATTTTGTCAATTACTTTAATGACAAACATTCACATATAACCCCTTGCTAGTATTTCATTTCACATGTAGAAACACTTTCTGCAATTTCACCCAAAAACCCGTTTCGGTATCTAGTGAAATAAATTTATGCGCTTGTTATTCTCTTCAGCATGAAACTTTTGCTCCAAATGGATGTCGGTGTCTCTTAAGTGTGTCACCCTACGGTTCGTGAATAATGCGGACATGATCGAGACCCCTCTCGGATCAATAATCAGAAGCGGGATCTGGAGACCCATACTGACTCCCACACATTCAACGATGACTTTTTTGTGATCGTCGGAACCTTTTACGCTAGTATCTTAATCCTTTTGTTTCGCGATATATTACATGTCCGAGATTCGATCATCGGTATCTCCATACCTAGGTTGATCTCATTACCGACATGCACTCTTTTCTCGTTCCCGTGATATAACATTCTAGTGATCAAATCACTTGCTTGCAAGCTAACCAATGCGATATCACCGAGAGGGCCCAGAGTATATATATCCGTCATCGGGATGAACAAATTCCACTCTCGATCCATGGGCCTCAACATAGCACTTTATTAGTTCTGAATCCATCTTTATAATCACCCTGTTACGGTGTGACGTTTGATGTTATCAAGAAACTCTTCCGGTGTTAGTGATTGACATGATCTCATGGTCTAAGGATTAGGATCACTTCGTAAGTTGTTATAGCAATATAAACTCAATGACTTTGATCGTAATGCTATACTTTGGATGAATGTTCATCACATCATTACACTAATGTTGTGACCTCGTTATTAACAACATCCAATGTCCATGATCAGGAAACCTATGATCATCTTGTTAATCAACGAGCTAGTTTATAAAAGAGGCATAACTAGGAACTTCCTTTTTGTTTATTAAACACACATGTATTAACGTTTCCATATTAATACAATTATAGCATGTAAAATAAACATTTATCATAAACAAGGAATACGATAATAACCACTTTATTATTGCCTCTCGGGCATATTCCCTTCAGAGATGACAATAAATAGGTGACGCACGAGGGGAAATGATACTCACCTTAGTGCAGAGGATCTTCGTAATAGTGGTGGCGGTGTGGTTAGTCAGCCGTCAGCTTTAACGTGGAGGCTCAACTCCGTCTTCCTTGCCTCCGTCCTCACCTCGACGGCCTCTCCACAACCAAAACAAGAAAAGTGGCATGACTGACTCCCCACTCCGCGGAGGGGTATGAATGCTAAAGAACTGAAGGAAAAAGGAAAAGAGATTTCCAAAGTGAACAGGGACCTTTTTGTTATTTTTTCACGCGCTCGTCTCTCTTTCCCATAGTTCTGATAGCCTAGGCTTCTTTGCAAAACATCCGATCTAGCGTGAAACGACACAGATGTTGGCTGCAGATAGAATTGTATGAACGGCACACCGCCAATACAACTATGGGCGTGTTTGGTAGCCCGGGGCTACCAAGAATCCATATCTCCACTCATACAAGATGGGTCTAGACAAGCTTAACTCAGATTTTCTTGTGTGTTTGGTAGCCCAGGTATAATGAAACAAGCTAGACCCAGATATTGTTTGGTGGCTCGTGTGAGAGCAGAGACGTTATTGTCCAAGTTTTTACACACAGGTCCTTCCACAGAAAAGCAAAAAGCAATCGGGTCCTTAGACTAGAAAACATAAAAGCAATTAGGTCCCTCCTCGGTCGCGGCGGCGCTGCCGGCGCGAGGAGCCGTCACCACGCCATGCCGCTGTTGCCCTGTCCTCTACCACGAGCCGTCGCTGCTGGCGCGAGGGGCTGCCGCCACGCCGCCGTCGCCCTCTGCCTGAACCACGAGTAGCCGCCGACAGGAGGTTGCGCCAGGAGATCGCGGTTGCGCTGCCGACGCTTAGCCCCGCCGGTCGCCATGTGCCTCTACCACGAGTCTCCGCCAACGCATGAGGTCGTGCTCGACGCGCCGTCGCCAGGAGGTCGCGCTCGACGCGCCGAATCCAGGAGGTTGCCATCGCGATATCCGACTCAACGCACCGGTGCAGGGAGAGGTAGTGGGGACGAAGCTGGGCAGGGGCATCGGCCGGAGACGGGAGGGAGAGAGGAACATGCGGGGACGGGGTCAGAGGGAGGGAGAGGAACATGCTGACGACGGGGACGGGGACGGGGACGAGAGAGGGAGAGGAACGTGCAGGGATAGGATGAGAGGGAAATGAGGGCTGCGGGGCAGAGACCCCTATCGGGCTGGAGCGACACGTGGGACGGACACGGCACTGCCCAGTTGTAAAGCTCGATTCGAGGTTCGCAACCGGGCAGGGCTGAGGGGCTATTTTCGTATCAAGTGGGCATAGCTGAGGGAAGACGACCCGATCTACCAAACAACAAACGGAGAGAAAAAGTGGGGTGATGTGAGATTTTCTGGGTAGCCCCGGTCTACCAAACACGCCCTATGTGTACCGCGGGATCACAACGTGCAAGAAGTTGGATGAAAATGTACATGATGGACAACTTGTTGTATGGCTGCAGTGTGATTGTTCCGTGTGTGCGACTATTTGACGACTACGTACTCCGCTTTGCGCCCTTAAACCAGACTCGCCGGCAAATATTGAGGAGGCTCGAGATGATTGTAGATAGATTCAACTAATTCAACATAAACAAGTGCCGTATCTTGGAGCCGTTCCTGGCAACAGAATATCCTGCACGATGTGCACGCGTCATAGGGAAGTAATCCATCCTCGTGCCCAAATTTTTATAAGTTTCCTTACTTATCACACGGTTCTTGCAACTGCCAGCGGAGGAATTAAATCTGTGGTCATCTTACGGCAAGCTAAGACCAAAGAAACGGTCAGATCGAGTATATTCAGAAATGGCATATCCGTTGCTAATCAGTGAGAGATAATCTGGAATGTGCACGTATACATTGGCATATTCTGCAAGTAACCAGTGCGTCAGATGGATCCGAGGATCTCAGGCCTTGGCACAGGGAACTCTGACTTGTGCAGTATATTTGGTTTCTAGAATGCCTGTGACAGCTTTGTAGCTGAGCTCTGCATATTCAGCAAGCCACTAGCCTGCTAGACTGTATCAGTTTGATTCTTCTGAACTCGTCAAAAAAAAAGCTTTGCAGAAGTGCCTAAATTTCAATAGGACTTTGGTAGATTAGTCGCATCCATTTGTCCTTCAGTTACGCCACTTTCCTTGTTTTGGTTGTGGAGAGGCCGTTGAGGTGAGGACGAAGACGATGAAGACGATAATTCTGTCCCAAGTCTTAAACTAAACCTCTTCAACCCTTTGTGTACTGGCACTTTGAACCGTGTGGCGCTAGGTTTTTGTTTTGTTGATGAGAAAACCGTGTGGCGCTGGGTGGGCTGCTAACCCATTTAGGGCGTGCGTCTGGATCCGTGGGCCAAAACCTTCACCTCGTCTGGGCCGTACAGCGCATCGGAGAACAAACTTTTCCGGTAACTTTGGCCGAACCCTATATTTCGTGAAGCGGAAGGAGGGGTACGGGCATCTGGAAAGGGCAATGCTAGGCGTCCCCCGGGGGATAGAAACTTTTCCGTCCCCCGGGTCCCCAGCCGTTAGATCAGCGCAGATCGATGGTCCAGATCTTCACGTTCCGTCCTTTACTCGTTTTTGCTACATTTGTCCCGCTTTTGCTATATTGGTCCCGCTTTTGCTTCATTGTAGCAAAAAACGGTTCGCCCAGAAAATAGAACAAAAAAGACCATACTCGCCGGAGAACTCGCCAGGGACTTTGTAGCAGAAGTTTCGTTCTAATGTAGCAAAACCGATGTCGCCGGAGACTTTCGCCGGAATATCTCGCCAGAGAACTTGTAGCAAAAAATTTACAATATTGTAGCAAAACCATTAAACAGATTTAGCAAAAGAAATTAGCACATGTAGCAAAAAAGAGACTTCATCAGAGACATCGCCGGAGACTTTCACCGGGACCCAAAAAATCATGTAGCAAAAGCTATATGCTATTGTAGCAAAAACAAAAAGAAGTTGTAGCAAAAAATATCTGCTAATATAACAAATATAATTTTGCCGGAGGCCTTGGCCGCAGCTAGCAACGTCACTCGCCGTAGGTAGCAAGGTTGCTTGCCGCAAGTAGCAATGACACTCGTCACAGGTAGCAAAAGACGTCGTGTCCGCACCGGTGAACTTGGCCGTGGAGCAGGCAGATGCTATGAGGTGATGGTCGTCGCCGTCGACCGTGGCGGAGGAGTTTTAGCACCGGAGCACGTGCGGAGGGGCTTGGGGCTCTTGTCCCAGAGGAATCGGGGGCGGACACCATGAGAAGAAGCAGAGAGGGGCTTGTGCCATGGGAGACAGTGGAGCAGGAGGCTTCCATGGAAAGATAGTCGTCGTCGTCAATGGCCAACCGCCGGTGAGAGAGCGTGGCGATGCGAGCTGCGGGGCGGACAACGCACGAGCGGCAGGGATCATGGGCACGGGCGCGCGGCGGCGCGCGGCGTGATCTGCAGATAGAAGATAAGATAGAAGATAAGGCAGTTATTTCAGCAGGCGTCATACGTTCGGAGGTACATGCTAGCAGCGACGACCCGGAGGATCGATTTCTATTATCCCCGGGGATACGGTATCATTTTCCATCTGGAAAGGATCTCCGGTACAGCTCAGAAAGCCACGCTCCCGAGGGGATACGCTGCGGACTAAGCGCCGTGTGGCCAACAGGCCAAGTCACATCTTGGCACAGCGCTGGGGTTTCGTTGGCCCCGGCCGCTGTCTGCTGTTACGGGTGGCGTGGAACAAGACTCCAGGTTAAATACGCCGGCGTCTGCTGCTGTATATGGGAGGTGATTTTCCGCATGAGCCCCTGTGCTTACTGAGTTTTTTCGGTTAGGGGCTGGCTGGACCTGTGAGGACAAGTATTATTCCTTGCTTGAATACTACGTTAACGAGTCACGAATCTTTGTCATTTTCATGGACGAATTAATACGGCCAGGTGTGAGAGCAAAGATTTTTTTCTCCTTGAAACCAGAGAAAATTAGTTTGAACAAGAAAACAAAACGTAAAGGGAAACATATTTTTCTCATGCTATAGTAACTTAGTAAGGCGATTATCGTCTCGCGGTTTTCTCTAATGTTATAAGGTTGACGTAAGGCAAATAAAATCAAGGGTTCTTCGGTTCGCATGATTCTAAAAACTTATGACTCCTATAAAGGATCCAATGCTAAATAAAGGAATACCACCCTCAAGATGATATGATATCCTCTTTTAAAAGTAGCTTAGTCCCCTAAATAGGAAAATGCAGGATACCAATGTCACGACGCATTTCATTCCTACGAGATTTCATATCCACAAAATTTTGTGTGATTTAGTCACGGAGAAAACATATCACAATTCTTACAAGGAGGTTTAAGTGGATATTAGAGTTCATATAAAATCATATTGCAAATCATTCCTTAGGACGAGATTCAATCATATAGATCAAGCAACCACCATGGAAAAAGATCCTAAAGATTTGAATACTCTAAAGTTCTATGAGAATCCTTCATATAACCACTAAATTGATTTTCTACGATGGTAAAGTCTCCTTTGCTAGAATAAAGAACATAGTAAGTGATAGTATAATGGAAACTCTAACGCCCCCCCGCAAACAGATCAAACCATCCGTTTATGTCTGACCAGACACGGAGCAAGGCCCAACAGCGCTCGCAGTCGAACTGTGCCCTCGTTGGACCGCCGAACCAGCTTGACGAGGCAGTCTTTCGTTCCATCGGTCTTTGAGAACCTACGCTCCAGCGATGATGAATGGTGCCTTCCGCTACCTCGACATTTGAGGGCATACACTCTAGCGGCGATGAATAGTATCACCGATCTAGGGTTATTGGGTTGTAGAGCTAGTAGACCTTATAGTGGTACTTTAGTTTGCGTGTTTTACTAGATTTCAACTTGTAGTATAAGATCTACCTTATAATGTTCATATTGTAATTAAATAAGAACTTGGTTTCTTATAAAAAAATGCCTAGTCGCACACAAATTGGAGACATCGTTGGGTGGAGTGGCCTGCCGTGGACAGACATGGGCATTCGGACTTTCTACGAACCACCATGAATAGACTAGATCAAAGACTTTTGATGTTTGAAATAAGCGACGTCATTGTAGTCACCCTAAAAGAAGTAGTCTTATGATACGTCGGAAACGTATCTATAATTTTTTATGCTCCATGCTTGTTTAGTATCTACTTTGCTTTACTTGTCCACACTTTGAGGTGTTTTTTATATGTTTTCTGGTACTAGCCAACTAACAAGTTGCAACAGTGCCAGATGCCTATTTTCTGCTGTTTTTGGTTTTAGAAAAGTTGGTAAAGAAATATTCTCGGAATTGGACGGGACAAAGGACAAAGTCAGTTACTTTTCGTGGAGAACAAGAAGTCCAGAGGGGAGCCGGAGGGGCCGGCCAGAGGGGACAGAACCACCCCAGGCGTGGGTGGGCCCCACCCCATGCCTGGCTAGGGTTTGGCGCCCCTGGCCGTCGCCTCGGTCTCCCCCTTCGCCTATAAGAAGCCCCCGATGCAGAAACCCTGGGTACCCGATCAGAAATCCACAAATCCGACTGTAGCCCCCATCACCATCGTCCCTAGATCGGGGGGATGTGAAGTTCTTCCCGGCACCCTGCCGAAGGGGAGATCACCCCGGAGGACTTCTCTCCGGTATGATGCGTGAGTAGTTCCACCTTGGACTATGGGTCCATGTAGTAGCTAGATGGTTGTATCTCCTCCTTTGTGCTTTCATGTATAGATCTTGCGAGCTCCGTTCATGATCAAGACCTAATCTATTTGTAATCATGCATGTTGTGTTTGCGGGGATCCGATGGATATTGAGATTATTATGTTTGTTTGATTAATGGTTTTGTATTTATGATTCTATCATGTCTATGTTGTTTGTGATCTTGCATGCTTTCCGTTGTTAGTATCTATCTTATCCAAGTAGTTGCTAGTGACTCCAAGAGGGGGTATTTATGCTTGATAGTGGGTTCATGCCTCTAGTTTCCAAGGGAAGTGACAGAAATCTCTTCGGTTGTAGATGTGTTGTTGCCACTAGGGAGAAAACAACGGTCTCTTGTTCATGGAACATGTGGACTGTTTACCTTACACACTTTGCTTAAAGCAGTTGTCTGTTGCTTGCAACTTAATACTGGAGGGGGTTTGGATGATAACCCGAAGGTGGACTTCTAGTCATAGATGCAGTTGGATGGCGGTCTATATATATTGTTGTATTGCCCAATCGAATCTCATAGGATCTTTTTGACTAGTAATTGCATTGTTGTTCCTTGCTCAGTTCCTGTCAATTGCCCTGCTGTAATTTGTTTACCCTTCATGCCATGTTGTTTATCTAAGGAGAGCACCTCTAGTGAACTATGGACCCCGGTCCAATCTTTACCATTGATACATCTTTCACTGTTACTTGTTTACTTGCTGTAAACCATTGCCTTCCACACCATACGTTTAATCCTTTGTTACAGCAAACCGGTGAGCTTGACAACCTCACTGATTCGTTGGGACAAAGTCTTGAGTTTGTGTTGTGCAGGTCTCCCCGTTGCTTGCAACACCTGTGTGACGTTTCCTTCCTCCTAAACTCGGTTTCTTACTGAGGGAAACTTGCTGTTGTGCTGCTTCATACCTTGCTCTTGGGATTTCCAACGAAGCGTCCCACGACAAGTGGTGGGCGCCATCAAGCTCTTTCTGGCGCCGTTGTCGGGGAGGCCAAGGACGTCTTCACTAGGGGAGTCCTTCACTTCCTTTCTCTTTACTTTGTTTTTAGTTTGCTTTGTTTCTTTTGCTTGGTTTTGTTTGCCTCTTTTCCAAAAACCCAAAAAAAATAGTCTAGTTTGGTTTGCTTTCTTTATTAAAAAACACAAAAAAATAGTTCCTGCTCTATCTGCTGCTGCTGTTTTTGGCTTGCCCACCTTTGCCAAAATGAACTCTGCTGAGAACACCAAGTTGTGTGACTTCACTAGCACCAACAACAATGATTTCCTAAGCACTCCTATTGCTCCACCTGCTCCTGATGCTACCTTTTATGAAATTAAGCCTGCTTTGTTGAATCTCGTGATGAGAGAGCAATTTTCCGGTGCTGGTTCTGATGATCTTGTTGCCCATCTCAATAGCTTTGTGAACCTTTGTGAGATGCAAAAGTATAAGGATGTAGATGGAGATATTATTAAGCTCAAGCTTTTTCCTTTCTCCTTGAGGGGAAAAGCTAAAGAATGGTTGCTTTCTTTGCCTAAAAATAGTATTGATTCTTGGACTAAGTGCAAAGGTGCTTTTATTGGAAAGTACTATCCTCCTGGTAAGATTATATCTATGAGAAGTGATATTATGAAATTTAAACAACTTGATAGTGAACATGTTGCTCCAGCTTGGGAAAGAATGAAATCTTTAGTTAAGAATTGCCCTACTCATGGACTCACTGCTTGGATGATTATCCAGAATTTTTATGCAGGTTTGAACTTCTCCTCAAGAAATCCGTTGGATTCAGCTGCTGAAGGTACCTTTATGGGCCTCACTTTGGGTGTTGCAACAAGGCTCCTTGATAATATGATGGTTAACTACTCTGAATGGCATGTTGAGAGAGCTCCACATGGTAAGAAGGTAAATTCTGTTGAGGAAACTTCCTCTTTGAGTGAAAAGATTGATGTTATTATGGCTATGCTTGTTAATAGGAAAGCTCCTCTAGATCCTAATAGTGTTTCCTTAGCCTCTTTGGTTGCCCAAGAAGAGCAAGTTGATGTGAAGTTCATTAGAAACAACAATTTCAACAACAATGCCTATAGAAATAATTTTGGTAGCAACAACAATTATAGGCCTTATCCTCCTAATAATGGCAATTCCTTTGGAAGTTCTTACAATAATGCTAGAAGTGCCCTCTCTAAACTTGAAGTCGTGCTCAAGGACTTTATTAGTAAACAAACCACTTTCAATAAGACTATAGAGGAAAAGCTTTCAACTGTTGAGAAAAATATATCCTCTTTGTCTGAAGCTCAGTCTTCCTTGATTAATAAAATGACTGCTAAACCTGAAACAATGGGAAACACCTTTGCTACTGCTCATGCCATACAAGTTACTATTGATGAAAATGTTAGGTTGTTAGCTCAACTTCATGGTAAGTGGGAAAGGGAAGCTGAAATTGATAGAAACAATAGTGTGTGCACTATCACCACTAAACCACAAGTAGCCCCTATTCCTACTCCTACTGAGCCTACTACTAGTGATGCCAAGTTTGACTTTGATATTGATGGTTGCAATTTTTCTGAATTGAGTATGATTCTACAAAAGCTTGCTAGAAGTCCTGATGCTAGTGATATGCATGTTGCTTTCACCAAACATATTACAGATGCTCTTGTTAAGATTAAGGAAGAGAAGCTAAAACACAAAGCTTCTATTCCGAGGAAAGTAGAAGATAGTTGGGAACCCATTATTAATATGCAAGTGAATGACATTGATCTCAAAGCTTCATGTGATCTTGGTTCTAGTGTCTCTATTATGCCTAGGAAGATTTATGAAAATGCTTGATTTGCCACCTTTGGAAGATTGTTATTTGGATGTCCCACTCAATGATAATGCTAAGAATAAACTCATGGGGAGTATTAATGATGTTCTCATCATGGTTAACAATGTACCTATTGATTTCTATGTTTTGGATGTTGAATACAATGCTTCTTGTCCTATTACTTTGGGAAGATCTTTTCTTAAAACAGTTGGTGCCATCATTGATATGAAAGAAGGCACCATTAAATATCATTTTCCATTCAAGAAAGGTATTGAACACTTCCCTATGAGAAGAGATAGGTTGCCTTTTGCTCCTCCTTTGAAAGCAAGATTTGATGTTAATGCTTCTTCATTTGAAAATACTTGATTCTTCTTGCTTCTTGTGCCTAACTTAAAGGCGTTAAAGAAAAGTACTTGTTGGGAGATAACCCAAGAGTTCCCTTGAGTCTTGGAAGTCATTACTTCAGTAATGACCTCTCCTTATCCTTTTTGTTTGCTTTTTGTGCCAAGAATGACCTCTAATGAGAGGGGAGTAAGATTTGGGGAGTTGCTGTCCCGAAACAGATTTCTGTCCTACACCAAAAAAAATGTGAGGAGCCTCTATAACTCGGATTAAGCTCAAAATTTACGAATAAATCCCCCAGTATGTTAGCTAACTTTCGTTAGTTCAATACCTTTTCATTTGAGCAACAGAAGATGTTCGAAAAAAATGATTTCTACCTGCTGATCTGTTTTGATAGATTTCTGTCATTATTTGCATTTGCTTCTTATTGGTTCCTTTTTGAGTTCTCCTTAGGTGAATTGGGCTTTTTGAAGGAGTTACTACAGTAGCTTGTGTTTTTAGTGAAAATCCTTGTTTTTTCAAAACTTTGCCAGAGGTCTAATATCTTTTGAATACACTAATGTTGCTAATGAAGATTGTGTGAAGTTTTGTATAAAGGAAAATTTTCAGGTGTAGAGAGAGGATGATGCAATGAGATGAAGAATGGACAAAAGCTCAAGCTTGGGGATGCCACCATGGTGTCACTCCAAGAAATATCCAAGAGGTACAAGCGTCAAATCTTGGGGATGCCCAAGGCATCCCCTTCTTCATCAATAAAAAGCTCATGTCTGTCTAGACACTTCATTTTTATTGTTTTATGCATAGTTGTGTTGTTCTTGGAGCATCTTAGTTTTCGTTTGCTTTGCTTAGTTTTTTTAGTTTGCTTGATTAGTTTGGACCCCCGTTCTCGTTGTGTTGTTTTGCAAATAAGGTTGCTTGGTGTTTGGAAGGGAGTAGTTAGTTCTTGCTTGAAGTGCAAGAGGAGCTTGCATTGACTATGACTTAGACTTTAGCATGACATGCTAGGTGTTGTTTTAGCATTATGCTTAGTGATTATTGCTTTAGCATGTCTTGTTCCAAACAATTGGGATTGCTTAGTGTGCCTTGAAGAAATTATGTGTTGTTTCAGCATGCAAAAGCATAGTATTGTGGTATTCTCCTTTGATGCTTTGCTTGGGTTGACTTGGCACATACTCACACCATGTTATGACTATGACAAGTCATTGTTATCCTCTATGATCATTTAGTCCTTGAATTGTAGTACCACTCTTTGATTTGATTAGTATGATTTGTTGCACTGCATGATTATGGCCATTATTGCTCTCTTAGTTGGTTTCTCCCAGTATTTTGCTAGCTTCCACTTGTATGAGTAAGTTCTACTCATGCCTCCAACTCCCAATAAAACAAGTTATTCCAAAGTGTCCACTATAAACTCCTATGCATGGTGTGTTACACCATTTCACGTATATTCTTTTTTTCAACTATCTTCCAATTAAAAACTATTTTGTTATGTGAAAATTTAGTGATTAAAGCCCTCACGAACTTGATGACACACTTTATTCTTTGCCCCTAATAAACTTGAACCATTGCGACAACTTTGTTGTATATGCTTGCACTTATAAGTTGGAATTAGCAGAACCGTGTTGTCACGGGGAACGTTTTCAACATTGCACTTGTACCTTATTGTACTCAGTTGATATCATGCTCTTGTCTATGGATGTCATCGGTGTGAAATAAAGAGGGAACTTGTAAGTCCATGGATTTTGTATCCTGTGTTAGAGAAACGCCTGGGCCGCTAGCCTAAGCCATGCCTAATCATGGTGGAAACTTGCAGCATCACCATAGTGACATCTATTAAGCATTCTTCTTATAAAAAAGCTTATTAATTGATGCATATTGTGATATTACTTGTTCTTGTGCTATTTGTTTCTAGTCACCCTTGTGAACTTTGCAGGTGTCCTATGCATCTATTTGCTACTCTATAAGGGACAAGTTGATTGCCACTATGCCATGTTTTTTGCATGTGAAACAAACAAACATTTTTCAATGCATATTATTCATGATCTTTGTTTGTAGCTTGTCATGTTGCATGCATAGTTACTTGTTCGTATTGTTAGAACTCCATCTTTCATGCACATCTAGAGTTCTTTGATCCTAGCTTTCAATGCTTGCAAATGGTTGGATCTTTACTGTGAGGGTGCATGTCACCTAAAAAATTATTCTATTTATCACTTACCTACTCGAGGACGAGCATGAGTTAAGCTTGGGGATGTTGATACATCGGAAACGTATCTATAATTTTTGATGCTCCATGCTTGTTTAGTATCTACTTTGCTTTACTTGTCCACACTTTGAGGTGCTTTTTACATGTTTTCTCGTACTAACCTACTAACAAGTTGCAATAGTGCCAAATGTTTGTTTTCAGCTGTTTTTGGTTTCAGAAAAGTTAGTAAAGAAATATTCTCGGAATTGGACGGGACAAAGGACAAAGTCAATTACTTTCCGTGGGGAACAAGAAGTCCAGAGGGGAGCCGGAGGGATCGGACAGAGGGGCCAGACCCACCCCAGGTGCGGGTGGGCCCCACCCTGCGCCTGGCTAGGGTTTGGCACCCCTGTCCTCCGCCTTGGTCTCCCCCTTCGCCTATAAGAAGCCCCCGATGCAGAACCCTGGGTACCCGATCAGAAATCCACAAAACCATCTGTAGCCGTCGCCACCATCGTCCCTAGATCGGGGGGATCTGAAGTTCTTCCCAACACCCTGTCGGAGGGGAGATCATCCCTATAACATCCCAAAAATATTAAACTAGAATCATCAAACTCTAATCATCAAATTTAGGGTTAACAAAAACTTTTCTAAATCAAATAAGAAAGCATTCATATGAGTGTGCATTAGAATTTGGATTCTTTTGAATTGCCATGATTATGTGTTTTTTGCTTCTAAAATGATTCTTAGGTGAAATAAACATCATCTAAACAATCCCTACACTTTTCCCAAAGACAAATAAATCAAAACAAACAAAATAAGTGAATGGTCACTTTGGCCAAATTAACTCCCATGCCTACTTTGGCTATCTCTAACTTTCAGAACTTAACAGAAACTTGTTTGGATCTTTGCACCCCTTGATAGTACTCATAACAAGGTATCAAGGCCCACTTTGTGATCATCCAGAAACATTTAAATGCATAGTTTAAAAGACAGTTTAAAATTGAATCTATTTCATATGGGAAGATCCCACTTTTTCAAAAAAAAAACCAACTCAACTTTCAAAACCCAAGCATCCACAGACTCACCAGCACCTGCCTAGCACACCCACCAAAAATCTTTTCAAAATTCAAAACTTGAATTCATGCGGCCATTTCATCAAACACCTTGCAGATGCAAATCAAACAAAATCAAAACACTATTTTGAGCAGTGAATTGAGCCTAACGTGTTCCCTTTCTGGACACCACTAGCCTCAATAGATCATCTAACAACCTTAACTAATCTATAGCACCACTTTAAGCCGGCCATTGTCATCAATGGTGAGCAGGCCGAGTGCACCATTGCCACCCCATAGTCGACAGCAAGCTATGAGCCACACTAGCCTCCCAAACCTTGTCTGGGATCAAGATAGCACCTCACCGCCACTCCCTGTCCCAGCCACGAGCGATGCCAACCTTTGGACCACATGCACAGACCATGCCAAGCCGCTCTGCAACCATGCCGAGAGCGAGCCCCGTGCGCCACGCTCGACAGACGACCATAGACCGTGCGCCGCCCTTGCCGCGTGCACGCATGATCACCACCGTCCCAGCAACCCCGCAGACACGCTTGTTCAACGCCGCGCGGACCACGCGCGCTGTGCGCCATTAAAATTCCCGGCGGGCATGCTTAGAGCACCGCAACGTTCCGACCGATCAACACCGCCCCACGCTTCGCCACCACGTCGTTGAGCTTCGCCAGGAAGCACAGCACCGCCCCTACCGTCGCCCACGCCTATAGCCTTCTATGCCGTCGACCACGGCGAGCTCAGCTTGCGCCCGACTGTCCCCTCTCGCCACTATAAATAGAGTCCTTCCCCGCTCGAATTATTCACACCACCTCACTCCCCTCACCTCACTGATCGTTCCACCCCATTTCCGGAGCAAGGCGAGCAGCGCATTGCCGGAATTGCGCTGGAGCAGGCCGCCTCTGGAGAAGAAGGGCGCCGTCGATTTCGTCCACCCTAGGAGGAGCTGCTGGTGCCAGGAGAATCGCCGTTGTCGACTTCATCGTTCGCCCGCATCGCCGACCTTCGCCTGAGCCCCGGTGATCCTCCCACGACCCCCACTGAGCCGCTAGGGTTCAAACTCGCCGGTGACTAGTTCATCATCGACGACGACCCTCAGTCGTCGATCTTCATTCTAATCCAACGCACCACATTGCCCCGTACCGCTTCGTGTTTAAAGAGCCACTGAATGGTGGAACCCCCTGTCAGTTGCGCCCCGCGCCGCAGAGTGACACTGGGCCGGCCCGTTAACAGTGCCCGCGCAGCCCACTCGTTTGAATTTAGATTTTTCTATTTAGATTCAAACTCAGTTCTGTACCTAGTTTCAAAAATCAACCCAGCTCGATTCAATGAACCAAATGGAATGAAACCAATTTTGTTAGAAAGGTTTTGAAATGCTTAATCCAAGCTCGTTGGATTCAAATCATTTGGATCTATAGATCAACCTTGGTAAAAATAACAAGTCAAAAGCTTTTCTGCATTCAAACATTTTTAAAATCTCAACCATAATAGCTTTTGAGTTGATTCCAACTCCCAAAAATCCCATTTGATCAAACCTTTCAGAATATATAAAAACATATGGGTTTACTTACTGAAATAATGATCAAGTAATAAAAGAATGCCACATAGGCATTTCTAATCACTTTATTTAATTAAAATAAAAGGTTAAACCTTATTAAATTGTGACACCACTTTAAATCACATTTACATGTACTGAAATATGTGGTGATGACATGTGTCAACATGATCCCATGTTTGGTTTGGAGAATATTAAATCTTAAGTAGTTTTCAATGAGTAGAAATTACTTTTCTAAAAAAATAAAAGAAATAATCTTGTAATGTTAGTGATAATGGTATATCACCTATAGAACCCTTGTGTGTGATGATTGAAAGTAGTTAAGTATTGTGTGGTGATTGTGTACCTCGTATTTATTCATAGACGCTAGTACCGACCAAGGATACGAGGAGGAAGGAGGATACTACGAAGAAGAAGCCGAGGAGAACTTCAACCACTACTCTGCACAAGGCAAGCTAACACTTGCAATATACTCTACTTTAGCAAGCTTTACTAACCAAGTTGACCTATGCAAGCTATTTATTCCATCTAACGTACTCCCCTCTGGAAGATATTGGGTATTTCTTGCTTTTCTTTCTTCAAAAATTCCTATATGTTGAGAGAAAAACCTTATCCATTAAGAGATGGAACTTCAAGAGCAGCTAGGTCTAGAGGGAAGTTGTGAGCATTACGTTCGTGCATTACTTCCATACCAAGATTAGCGCGGTTGATGATATCAGCCCAAGTATTAATAACGCGACCTTGACTATCAACTACAGGTTGGTTGAAATTGAAACCATTTAGGTTGAAAGCCATAGTACTAATACCTAAAGCAGTGAACCGGATCCCTACTACAGGCCAAGCAGCCAAGAAGAAGTGTAAAGAACGAGAGTTGTTGAAACTAGCATATTGGAAGATTAATCGGCCGAAATAAACACTTGCAATTAGCAAGCTTATACTGATACCTATGCAAGCAACTACTTGCGTGTTACCATGCCAACTATATGCCTTAAGCATATGTGATCATACCCACTTGATAACCCCAATCCTAGTTTTACTTGCAAGATTTCTACTTTATTTCTTTATCAAAGCTCTTACTTAAAGTTTACTTGAGTAAATTGTAGATACTAGTAAGATAATTGAAGGTTGCATAAAGAGCATAAAATTTGGCCTAAGCTAGATAATCTTGATGTCACCCTAAGGCATGAGAATGTACTTAGTTGAAACTCCACTAGTTTACCACCCCTCATTAGTACCCACTCCCCTTTGTAGATGCTAGTGCTAAGCATAAAACTTGATCCACTTTAGATGGGAATACTTGGTGGAAAAATGATTATGAAAACCTTGGAATGATGGATCATTCTATTGAGATTTTTTGACATGTGTTTCCAAACACTGGATGATTTGGATGATGAAAATGTTGAGGCATGAGCCTTAGCCCTTTATAAAACTGATGGTTGTCTGGATGCGATACCATTCCAATTTTACCGTACAACCACAATACCCGAGAATTGGGTAGGGCTTGACTGGAAACTTATATACCTTAGTATTGGTTCCCTCACGACCAAGGTCTGAGCTGAGGCTACCATGTGAAGATTGTCCACCTGTGTAGTACCCAAGATGACATTTGGTCATGGTTGGGAGGCCAAACTCACAGGAGAGGTGCTTATACTAGGGCGTGTAATCAAAAGGTTAGGATTGATTATCCGCATACTGAGTATGGTGAATTCAGGATTTGTTCCTGACGAATGTATCGAATGTTGTGGTGAAAGTGCACAATCTCTGCAGAGTGTCAAACTATTCGAATAGCCGCGTCCGCGGTTATGGACAGTTGGAGTGGCCATACTGTTCCCCCGTCAGATGTTTTCAAAGCGACTTGTGAAATGAATTGAGACTTTGACTTGACAACAACAGAGTTGTGATATGAAATACAAGTTCCCACTTAGGTGTTATCAAACTTCGACTAGATTTCTTCGTTTCTAAACTTAGTAGAGGTAAATCTTGCTTTTTGCAAAACAACCCTAGAGCTTAGTGTCCTACTACAAAAAACCCCTTCACTTGTTAGTATTAGTTTGCGAGTACTTAAAGAGTACTCATGGCTTTGTCCCTGGCTATTCCCATGGCCAGACTATGAAGAGGAGTACCAGGAGGATGGACCCCAGGAAGGTTACGACAACTAGGATCATATCCCATCGTCAGCATTGCCTGTGACCCCGAAGATGGAGCTTCGCCTACGCTACCGTTATTATTACGTATTTCCGCTGCTTGAGTTGTATTAAGAACTGGATCATGAGATCCTTATTTGTGTAAGACCTTATGTATGGTTTGTAATGGATGATGTACCGTGGTATCCAAATCTGTTATGTCTCGCAAAAATGGTAATCCTGGTATTGCGATGTGTGGCATCCCGCAAAACCACTACTAGAAAATCGCGTTGTTTTTGTGCATTGCATCATCATGACCGCATGCTCATGTCATCATGCCACATTGCATTTGAGCATCAACATCTTCATGCATATTATTTTGCCTAAAAACTATTTGCGAAAGACAATCGTTTTCTAAAATTTACCCTCCTTCTATTTCAAATTGAACCCCGGACGCTTCCGGATATTTTTGTTGTCTAAAAACTATTTACAAAAGCTTATTGCAAATTAAATAAAATTATTATATTATTTTAGTGGGGCAGTCAAACGGGCCGGATAGACCCGAACGACCACCCCCGGTTCAAAACGGTCCACCCCTTATTCCTACAGCTACCAACCTATCTACCCACACACCCCCTCCACCTCACTCCCTCCAATCAGCTCTCGCCACGTCACCTCTCCCCTCATCCCCTCCAATCCCCTTTTGCCACTTGGCCCAGCCACTCCCTCTCTCTCAGCTCTCTCTCTCCCTCACACCCTCACAGCCCACCCCCTGGCCCCACTACACAACCCACACACACACGCACACAGCGCGCGGCGCCAGCACCCCTGCCCCACACCCAGCCGCCTGGGGCCCACCACCCACCTGCCCCGCTCTCCCTCTCCCTTCTCTCATTCCCCGCACGCAGCCTCCCTCTCGTTCCTCTCCCCCGCCGGCGCTGCTCCCTCTCCCTCCTCCGGCCGCGCCTCGCCATCACCGGACCGCCGCGCGCCCGCTTCCTCCTCCGCCGCCGCGACGCCCTGCTCACCCCCACCGCGAGCTCGCCCTCCCCAAGCTCCGGCGCCGCCTCGGCTCCCTCCGCACAGACCTCCCCTCGCCGGCGCCCTTCTCCGGTCCTCCGCCGCCGGGGCAAGCCGCCAGCGCCAAGCCGCCCTCCTCCCTGCGACGCCGCCGCGCGGGCCCTTCCCCGCAGACCCCGACCTCGCCCCAGCGCGCCCAGCCCCGCCTCTGGCCGCGTTCCGCCAGCCTCGCCGCCTAGTGAGGTCGTCGCCGGGCCGCCTCCACCTCGCGCCTCGAGCCCGCGTCGGCCTCCTCCCCGCCGTCATCGGCTCCGCCCCCGAGCACCGCGCCCGGCGCCCCTGCGTCCCACCGTCCGCCAGCGACCACCTTCCCCTCCTGCCCGCGCTGCCGAAGCTCCGAGGCCCCGCTCACGTCACCGCCGCGGACCCCACCTTGGGGGCCTGCTCCGAGCCACCCCGCGACCCGAGCCCTGGGCCCTCCGGCGCCGACGCCTCCGCAACACCTTCTGGCAGCGGCATGTTCGCCCCGCGTGCGTTGCCTCTCCGCGCCCTGCCGTCCTCGTTCCGCGGCCCCGCCTCTCCTCGACCGGAGTCGTCCGCGTTCGGTTGCTGCGTGGCGTGTACGGGTGCGGATGCGAACGGCAAGACCAACTCGAAGACCGACAAACCCCCGCCAAGTTCGCCAAGACCCGTCCCGGATTCCGTTTTCTCGAGCTCGAATCCGTGGAACCCGACGACACCGGTACCCCCAAGATCTACCACACGGACGCATCTCGGACTCGGAGAGACCCCCGGAACGACAAGATCGCCACACGGACTTGAGTACTCCGATGCCCCGTTCACGGAGTCCGAGGACCGATACCGTCGAACCTGAGCGCCAAGATCGCCTTCCTGGACCCCTGAAGACCGAACTAGAGCGCCAACGCCTTCGCATGGAGTCAGCAAGATCATCCGGAACCACCAAGATCTACTGCGCGGGCCCTACAAGATCGACGCCAATCGGGGCGAATCCGATGCCCCGACGCCAGAACAAGTACTTCCTTCCGGAACGACAAGATCTCCACGTGAGACGACAAGACCGACAACATGGCCCGACCACCGCGAATGCGCCAAGCTCTACCCCGTCCACCGAGAACGATCCCGGAGTCTGAACCTCGATCCCGTCGAACCCTGGACCCTGAGACCGACCCCGGAACCCCCGGAACCCCAAGATCGTCGAGACCCCTAATGTGTGACCCCTTCCCGGAACCCTATTTTATAATATAATACAACTTGTTGCATATTAATCATCCATCTCGCATGCATATCGTTGGTTTGGGGGCCTTATGCCGATTCACCTAATAATTAAATATGGGGCCCATATGCGGGCAAATCTAGTCTCATATCGGCCTCATTTAAATTTGTGTAGCGAACCGGTGATATATTCTGCCTTGTTAAACAACATTTAAATTGCGGGGTAAACAAATAACTTGAATCATCTAATTAATTGTCGGGACCCCGGTTCCGCTTAATATGGCCTAATTGCATCGCACCTTTGCCATGCCATACATCATACATGCATCATGCCGATCTTCTGGCGTTGTATTAAATATTGCATCCGGTGTTTCTTCTAGTGTTTTGGTTCTTCGCGGATAAGGCCGTTGAGTTGATGTGAGCTTCGCCCCGATCTTCGGATGAACCTTCGACAATGTTTTCAGGCGAGCATCTCCCCCTTTATACCTATCTTACTTTTATAGTATTTACTCCCTCCTGTTGATCTATTGCTATCTGTGTTGCGTTGCTCTAGTTTCGTACCCGTGGTATTCCTTGCAGCCCTAAATTGCCATGGCCACCTCCTATTACCTGTTGTTTGGTAGATAGTTGGACTTGCGCGTCGTAGTCGCTTGCTCAAGTGCTGTTGCGTGTCGCCATGTACCATAGCTGTTGGAGTATTGCCACCTGTTTGACGTTGGAGATGATCTCGGCTTTATTTATCGTTCACTTTAATTCCTGTTTAACAACTAAAATTGAAGTAAGTAAGCAGAGGCATCGGTGGGTGATAGATAATATTTGGTTTCCGAACGCCCACTTGTGTCCCGTAGGACCCCGAGTACTTGATACCTGTTCCTTGATTTATCGCGCTATCCACATACGGGGAATTATGGCCCCCCCTTAGCCAGAGCTTGATTCAGTCTTATTTCTTGGGGCCACAACTAGTTTGAGGTTTTATTTACTATCCTGTACCTATGCCATGCTTTACTGCTTTATTTACGATTGTGTGAGGAGCACGCTGTACTGTTTTGGAAGCGGAGTGTTTTCGCGGTATCGACAGTCCCCATTTGGGGATTTGCTGTCGTTTACAGCCATTGTCGCAAACCTTGAGTCCGTCTCGGAGCTTGCTTACTTCGTTGCGGGTGTACTCCAAGGGGTGGCCCCCTGAAATATTTCTGAATCTTGTGATTGCTCTGTCGTGAAGACCTCGTTGGGTTTTGATTTGGTTTTTCCGAGGTTGATCGTGTGTGTGTTGCTATTTGTGCACCCCGGCCGGGTTAAAACTTTCTGAAAGCCGTGTCCGCGGTTATGGACGACTTGGAGCACAGTATCTCGACCATAGACAAGCACAACTAAAGTTTATTGCTATAAATTTGACTTTATAATGACTAGTAATCAGCTTCACTATAATGGAATGGCTAATTAATACTGCCCACAATTTGCTTGTTTGGAGTGTCGCTTGCGACAGTTGTATCTGACTAGTAAGTATTGTAACTACAATGGAATGGCTGAATAAAAGTACCAACAACTGCTGGGTTTTGGGTTATCTCATGCTATCTATACCTGATTAGTAAGTGTTGTAACTATAACGGAATGGTTAACTAAAACGGCCCACTGTTTATTTTATCAGGACGATTATCTACACCTGACTAGTAATTGCCGCAACAATAACCGAATAAACAAAAATGCCAACTGTGTGAGTTCCTCGGCTGACTTCCTCAATCGGTGTCGAGGGGGAAACGCCAGGATGGGTTTGTTTGGTGGTAGCATCAGGTTGGTTCCGAATAGGTCTTTCTTACCCCTCTCTGATTGCTGCCAGTTGTTCCGAGTCTCTATAGGGTGTTCAGTGCATGCTGCCGCTGCCGCTCAGTCCACCATACCTATGTAGGCGAGGACCGTCGAATTCTAGCCTCGCCGTGTACTGGCCTCAGTACTGACGCTCCTCTATTTCCTTTGCCCTTTGTCGGCATCCCTTTTGTTTAAGCAGGTTTGAGATCGGCGTCGTTAGCAGGGTTACCCTTCCGGCTTGGCCTGGGCAGGGTTATGGACGCCACTGGTTATTCTTCAGGGCTCTTAGCCCCATTTGCATCTTGTCCGTAGTCGGACGCTGAATTATTTTCAAGGTGATTTGGATCTTTGTATATTATATCTGTATTCTTGACTCTTTGAGTCGCTGTTGTATATATATATCTGTTCTGTGGGTCCCATCGAGGACTGTTGTGTAATGTTATTACTTCGTTTTCCACCCGCACGAAAGTGCCTGGTGGGCACCTTTGAATCGTTTCTATGCGGGTTTGGCGGGTTTCGCTAAAACTTGCATAGGTCCGATTCTGAGGGTGTTACACGATGTATGGCATAACATGCATCTGGGATTAAAAATCCGGGTGTTGACAAGTTGGTATCAGAGCCATCCTGACCATAAGAGACCCTAGTTAGACTGGACGTTTGAATCAAAAACTTAGTTTCAAAACCAAAGGAAGCAAATATTTACAAAAACTTATTCCCATTCTTATCACCTTGATTCTTTCATAAAAATTCATGTTCCTCAAAAACTCTTGCAAAATACATAAAATTTGACACACTCGATCACTCTACTAACTTACTCATCCTATATTCTTATGGATGGACGTGAAGTACAACAAGTTTTACCAGTTGGGGAATGGAGGAGACCTTATCTTTGAGCAGGATTTGGACCAGCTTTCGGAACTTCTGGAGCGTCCGCACCCCGAGTTGTTCGGAGCTTAGCTCAATGATCAAGGAGGAGAAGATCTGCAATGGCTAATTGTTGCAAGTCTCTGAGGAAAGATTGAACCTCCCACTACCGAGGGAATTCAGTTTACCTTAAGAGAGAACAACTGGCTCGATGGACTTGCCAGGGCCATGCAGGAAGCTCTTGCCCGTCTGTGTGGGCAGAGTATCAACCAGATCAAGGGTACCCGCTTTGAGTTTTTCTAAGGCGTGATGCTATGGGACAGACACTGGAAGCCCCATACCACCCCGAGCTAAAGACCCAATTGGACCACCTTAGCTTCATGATGTACGATCGTAAGCAGGAGTTGGACAATGCCCGTGACTACTCCAACCACAAGTCTGCCATCATCAAGACGAAGAATCAGACCATCGCCATGCTCGCGAAGGATCGCAAGTCTCGCCGCGGTCAGCTGGACAAGAAGGAGCGCATCATTGCTCGTCTTCGCCACCGCATCTCAGATTTGGAAGATACCATCCACGAGAGAGACATGCAGTTGGAGGAAAGGGAGAATGCCGGAGAGGATCTTCGTGGAGACCCCTACTCCTATCTCAGCGATCATGATGATTTTCTAGAGGATCAGGCTATGGACTTCTTCACCGATGAGGATGATTTCGCCTTCATCGATGATGATGAGGATGACGACTACACCGACTCCGAGGAGTAGTAGCACTTGAGCACTAGCATAGTGAGTAGTATTCGTTCCCACTGTATCGTAGTTTCCAGAATGGTTCTTAAAACCATTTGTTTTTCTTGTTTTGTGGTGTTGTTTGTATCGGGTGCTATGAATGAATGAATGAAAAGCAAGTTGTTAGAAAAATCTGAGTCAAATTTTAAAAACTTTTCAAAATCCCTGAACCTTAGAAATTTCCCTCTTTTCTCATGATCTATATCAATCTTCAGATGCCACGCGGAGGAAGTGGTTCATCCCCGGACCCGATGTTGCAGATCCTGCAAATGTTGGTTTCTGACCGTGAAGCTGAAAGAGCCGAACGTCAAGCCAACTTAGCCACCCTTCAACAGATAGCTCAGCTATCCCACAACAATCAAGGCCACGGAAATCAGGACAACCATGGATCTAAGCTCAAGAATTTCCAGAACACCAACCCACCTGTTTTCACTAAGTCAGAAGAGCCCTTAGACGTGGATGATTGGCTGCAAACCATGGAAAACAACCTAGAAGTCGCAGGAGTGGAAGCTAATGAGAAAGTTCTGTTCGCCACCCACTATCTAGCCGGAGACGCCAGAGCATGGTGGAACAGCGTTCGTGCAATGACCGGAGGACAGATGATGACCTGGGAGGAATTCAAGGTCAAGTTCAGCAGAACCCATGTGCCACCGGGTTTGATCAAGAGAATGAGATATGAGTTCAGAGAACTGAAGCAAGGACGGATGAATGTAGTGGAATACCGTGACAAATTTTTGTCATTAGCTAGGTATGCCCCGGATGAGATCGACACCAAAGCCAAGAAGAAGGAGAGATTCTTGAATGGTCTGCACGATGAGATGCAGACTGTGTTGGTCAATATCCCCTTTGCGGATATCGAAGCCCTTGTCGACTCTGCCATCCAGATGGAAGGAAATATCAACCAAGCCAACGAGAACCGCAAGCATCGTATGATGCATCAGCCAGGAACCCATCAGACCCCAAAGTATCGCCCCAACCCATCTCCCAGATTTGCCCCAAGAACCAACAGACCCCCAATGAATCGTCCGACCTATCCCAACCGTGGAAACCCAAGGCCCGGAGGAAATCACAACAACCCCGGAAACCCTAACAATTTCAACCGTGCCCTACCCAAGTTCAACAACAACAATGCTACCGCCAACACCAACACTGCCCCGAGGACTGGAAGCAATGTTGTGCCTGTTGAAGCCAAGGACAAGTCGCAAGTGACTTGTTATGACTGTGGAAATAAAGGCCACTACTCCAACGAGTGCCCCAACAAGAAGAATGCCGCAACCCCCAATGCAAATGCCCCACCTCAGCAGCAGCGTCGTGTTCAGCCTGGAAGAAGGTTTGCCCTAGGGAACTCGCTCAACCGCAACGGCCGTCTTTTTCTCATGCATGCTGAAGAAGCTCAGGAAGCGCCAGACGTCGTGTTGGGTATGTTTTCTGTTAATTCAGTACTTGCTCGAGTATTGTTTGATTCTGGTGCATCGCACTCATTTATCACCGAAGAATTTGCATGCACTAGTAAGATTCAACCAACCAAACTGAAGCATGTTATGATTTTTCAAATCCCCGGTTCAACCACCAAAGCTAAGAAAATTTGCAAAGCCGTCCCCATCCGAATCCATGGCATAGATTTTTATGCTAATCTGATAGTAGTCGGAACTAAAGGTTTGGAAGTAGTACTAGGAATGGATTGGATGTCCAAACATAACGGATTGATTGACTGTGCCAAGAAAGCCATAACCATGACCAGTACAGCCAGAATATCAGTTGAGCATATATCTGAAACCTTACCTCGTCAATTCAAGTGCAACAAGAGTATATCCCAACCTACCATTGACCAAGTCCGGATAGTCTGTGAATACCCCGATGTATTTCTAGATGTTTTGCCCGGTATGCCCCCAGATCGGGATATCGAGTTTATCATTGAACTAATCCCTGGAACAGGACCCATAGCCCAGAGACCATATAGTATGAACCCGTCTGAACTAGCGGAACTGAAGAAGCAACTGGATTCCATGTTGGAAATTGGATTGATTCAACCAAGTGCGTCACCATGGAGATCACCTGTCTTGTTTGTGGACAAGAAGGATGGAGGTAACCGTTTGTGTACGGATTACCGGAAGTTGAATGATGTCACCATCAAGAACAAGTCCCATTGCCCGAGATAGAAGATTTGTTTGATCAGTTGACCGGTGCCAAAGTGTTCTCTAAGATTGATCTTAGAACAGGCTATCATCAACTCAAGATTCGCGTAGAGGATATTCCAAAGACTGCCTTTACCACCAGATATGGATTATACGAGTATACTGTCATGTCTTTTTGATTAACTAATGCCCCCGCTTATTTCATGAATCTCATGAATAAGATTTTTATGGACTTCCTGGATAAGTTTGTCATTGTTTTCATCGACGACATCCTAATTTATTCCAAATCAGAACAAGAACATGAGCTACACCTAAGGACCATTCTTGGAACCCTTAGAGAGCATCAGTTGTATTCCAAGTTTAGCAAATGTGAATTCTGGTTACAGGAGGTAGGATTCCTCGGCCACATTGTATCAGCCGGAGGAATTGCCGTTGACCCTGCAAAGGTGAAAGATGTCAAAGATTGGCAAGCCCCAACCACCCAAACCCAAGTTCGTGCATTTCTCGGATTGGCGGGATATTACCGCAAGTTCGTAGAAGGATTCTCGAGTGTCGTCAGACCCATGACTCAATTGCTGAAGAAGGACAAGAAGTTTGAATGGACCGACAAATGTGAAGCGAGTTTTCAAGAACTCAAGAGGAGATTGATTTCAGCCCCAATCTTAATCATGTCGGATATCACGAAGCCCTTTGACGTGTATTGCGACGCATCCAAGATCGGTCTCGGATGTGTGCTAATGCAAGAAGGCAAAGTTATCTCTTATCTATCTCGACAACTGAAACAACATGAGAAAAATTACCCAACCCATGACCTCAAACTCGCAGCCGTAGTTCTAGCCCTAAAGATCTGGAGGCATTACCTGATGGGAAATCGTTGTGAGATTTATTCGGATCACAAGAGCCTGAAGTATATATTCACTCAGAAGGAGCTAAATATGAGATACAGAAGATGGATTGAGATAATCAAGGATTACAACCTGGACATTCACTATCATCCCGATAAAGCCAACGTGGTAGCAGATGCCCTTAGCAGATTGCCGTGCCGCTTGAACTCCATGATTTTGAAGGAGCAGCCAAGTTTGCACAAAGAGATGGAAGATTTTCGAATGGAATTAGTAAGTGAAGGATTTTTGGCTAGCATAGAACTTCAACCCACTTTGATCAGCCAGATCAAAGAGGCGCAGAAAGGAAATGCTAGTATCGACGGAATCAAGCATCGTATTGGTATAGGCAAAGTACCCGGATTCACCGAAGACGAAGAAGGAGGTCTGTGGTACAAAGGACGCCTTTGTGTACCAGCAGATTCGGAGTTGAAAGAAGTTATTTTGAAGGAAGCTCATGATACTATTTATTCTATCCACCCCGGAGGAACTAAGATGTATCAAGATTTGAAAGAGCAATTTTGGTGGCATAAGATGAAGAGAGAAATCGGAAGCTATATCGCCAAGTGTGATATATGTCAGAGAGTCAAGGCAGGACATCAAAGACCCGCTGGATTGTTGCAACCATTGCAGATTCCGGAATGGAAATGGGATTCAGTTGGAATGGACTTTATCACCGGATTGCCTACTTCTAGTAGGGGAAATGACTCTATATGGGTCATAGTGGACAGATTGTCCAAAGTCGCCCATTTCTTACCCATCAAGACCACCTATCAGAGTTCGAAGCTAGCGGAGTTATACATCGCTAGAATTGTCAGTTTGCATGGAGTCCCAAGAACATCGTATCGGATCGAGGAACTCAGTTTACCTCGAGATTCTGGAAGAAAGTCCAATAAGGTTTAGGAACCCGCCTAGATTTCAGCACTGCTTATCACCCTCAGACCGATGGACAAACGAAGCGAGTAAATCAAATACTCGAAGATATGCTGAGAGCATGTGTGTTAGAGTATGGATCTAAGTGGGAAGACTGTCTGTCGTTCGCAAAATTTTCTTACAACAATAGTTATCAAGCTAGTTTGCAAATGGCCCCATTTGAATTCATGTATGTAAGAAAGTGTCGCACCCCTTTGAACTGGTCGGAAGTAGGAGAGAGTCAGATTTTCGGACCCGACATCCTACGAGAAGCAGAAGAGAAAGTTCACAAGATTCGTGAGCACCTCAAGACCGCCCAGTCCAGACAGAAGAGTTACGCCGACAAGAGACGTAGAGACCTCGCCTTCAACATAGGAGATTTTGTGTATCTGAAAGTGTCGCCATTGAAGAGAATGCAGCGTTTCCAACTCAAAGGAAAGTTAGCCCCCAGATATATCGGACCTTTCAAGATTCTGAACCGTCGAGGAGAAGTGTCGTATCAATTGGAACTACCCGAAGAGATGTCAGCCGTGCACAATGTGTTCCATATCTCATTACTTCGCAAGTGCCTCAAAGTCCCGGAGAAGACCGAAGTGTTCAAGAATATCGATCACCAGACCATAGAAATCAATGATGACCTGACCTATCCCGAAGTACCATCCGTATTTTGGAAGAAGATTTCAGAACTACCAGAACCCGAAGCATCAAGTTTCTCAAGATTTAGTGGAGAAACCACACAGAAGAGGAAGCTACCTGGGAGCGCGAAGATCACATCAGGACGGAGTTTCCCGATCTCTTCAAATCCTAGGTAATCTTTTCGTCCTTTTTCAAATCTCGGGACGGGATTTTGTTTAAGGGGGGAAGGTTTGTAACATCCAAAAAATATTAAACTAGAATCATCAAACTCTAATCATCAAATTTAGGGTTAACAAAAACTTTTCTAAATAAAATAAGAAAGCATTCATATGAGTGTGCATTAGAATTTGGATTCTTTTGAATTGCCATGATTATGTGTTTCTTTGCTTCTAAAATGATTCTTAGGTGAAATAAACATCATCTAAACAATCCCCACACTTTTCCCAAAGACAAATAAATCAAAATAAACAAAATAAGTGAATGGTCAGTTTGGCCAAATTAACTTCCATGCCTACTTTGGCTATCTCTAACTTTCAGAACTTAACAGAAACTTGTTTGGATCTTTGAACCCCTTGATAGTACTCATAACAAGGTATCAAGGCCCACTTTGTGATCATCCAGAAACATTTAAATGCATAGTTTAAATGGCAGTTTAAAATTGAATCTATTTCATATGGGAAGATCCCACTTTTTCAAAAAAACCTCAAACCAACTCAACTTTCAAAACCCAAGCATCCACAGACTCACCAGCACCTGCCTAGCACACCCACCAAAAATCTTTTCAAAATTCAAAACTTGAATTCATACGGCCATTTCATCAAACACCTTGCAGATGCAAATCAAACAAAATCAAAACACTATTTTGAGCAGTGAATTGAGCCTAAATTGTTCCCTCTCTGGACACCACTAGCCTCAGTAGATCATCTAACAACCTTAACTAATCTCTAGCACCACTGTAAGCCGGCCATTGTCATCAATGGTGAGCAGGCCGAGTGCACCATTGCCACCCCATAGTAGACAACAAGCTATGAGCAACACTAGCCTCGCCAACCTTGTCTGGGAGCAAGCTAGCACCCACCGCCACTCCCTGTCCCAGCCGCGAGCGATGCCAGCCCCTGGACCACACGCACAGACCATGCCAAGCCGCTCTGCAACCATGCCGAGAGCGCGCCCCGTGCGCCACGCTCGACAGACGACCACAGACCGCGCGCCGCCCTCGCCACGTGCACGCATGATCACCACCGTCCCAGCAACCCCGCAGACACGCCTGTTCGCCGCCGCGCGGACCACGCGCGCTGTGCGCCATTAAAATTCCCGTCGGTCACACTCAAAGCACCGCAGCGTTCCGACCGATCAGCACCGCCCCACGCCTCGCCACCACGTCGTTGAGCTTCGCCAGGAAGCACAACACCGCCCTACCGTCGCCCACGCCGATAGCCTTCTGTGTCATCGACCACGACGAGCTCAGCTTGTGCCCGTTGGTCCCCTCTCGCCACTATAAATAGAGGCCTTCCCCGCTCGAATTCTTCACACCACCTCACTCCCCTCACCTCACTGATCGTTCCACCCCATTCCCGGAGCAAAGCATCGCCGAAATTGCGCCGGAGCAGGCCGCCTCTGGAGAAGAAGGGCGCCGTCGATTTCGTCCACCCTAGGAGGAGCTGCCGGTGCCAGGAGAATCGCCGTTGTCGACTTCGTCGTTCGCCCGCATCGCCGACCTTCGCCTGAGCCCCGGTGATCCTCCCACGACCCCCATTGAGCCGCTAGGGTTCAAACTCGCCGGTGACTAGTTCATCATCGACGACGACCCTCAGTCGTCGATCTTCATTCTAATCCAACGCACCACATTGCCCCGTACCGCTTCGCGTTTAAAGAGCCACTGAATGGTGGAACCCCCTGTCAGTTGCGCCCCGCACCGCGGAGTGACACTGGGCCGGCCCGTTAACAGTGCCCGCGCAGCCCACTCGTTTGAATTTAGATTTTTCTATTTATATTCAAACTCAGTTCTGTACCTAGTTTCAAAAATCAACCCATCTCGATTCAATGAACCAAATGGAATGAAACCAATTTTGTTAGAAAGGTTTTGAAATGCTTAATCCAAGCCCGTTGGATTCAAATCATTTGGATCTACAGATCAACCTTGGTAAAAATAACAAGTCAAAAGCTTTTCTGCATTCAAACATTTTTAAAATTTCAACCATAATAGTTTTTGAGTTGATTCCAACTCCCCAAAATCCCATTTGATCATACCTTTCAGAATATATAAAAACATATGAGTTTACTTACTGAAATAATGATCAAGTAATAAAAGAATGCCACATAGGCATTTCTAATCACTTTATTTAATTAAAATAAAAGGTTAAACCTTATTAAATTGTGACACCACTTTAAATCACATTCCCATGTACTGAAATATGTGGTGATGACATGTGTCAACATGATCCCATGTTTGGTTTGGAGAATATTAAATCTTAAGTAGTTTTCAATGAGTAGAAATTACTTTTCTAAAAAAATAAAAGAAATAATCTTGTAATGTTAGTGGTGATGGTAGATCACCTATAGAACCCTTGTGTGTGATGATTGAAAGTAGTTAAGTATTGTGTGGTGATTGTGTACCTCGTATTTATTCATAGGCGCTAGTACCGACCAAGGATACGAGGAGGAAGGAGGATACTACGAAGAAGAAGCCGAGGAGAACTTCAACCACTACTCTGCACAAGGCAAGCTAACACTTGCAAGATACTCTACTTTAGCAAGCTTTACTAACCAAGTTGACCTATGCAAGCTATTAACCTGACAAGCTAACACTTGCAATTAGCAAGCTTATACTGATACCTATGCAAGCAACTACTTGCTTGTTACCATGCCAACTATATGCCTTAAGCATATGTGATCATACCCACTTGATAACCCCAATCCTAGTTTTACTTGCAAGATTTCTACTTTATTTATTTATCAAAGATCTTACTTAGAGTTTACTTGAGTAAATTGTAGATATTAGTAAGATAATTGAAGGTTCCATAAAGAGCATAAAATTTGGCCTAAGCTACATAATCTTGATGTCACCCTAAGGCATGAGAATGTACTTAGTTGAAACTCCACTAGTTTACCACCCCTCATTAGTACCCACTCCCCTTTGTAGATGCTAGTGCTAAGCATAAAACTTGATCCACTTTAGATGAGAATACTTGGTGGAAAAATGGTTATGAAAACCTTGGAATGATGGATCATTCTATTGAGATGTTTTGACATGTGTTTCCAAACACTAGATGATTTGGATGATGAAAATGTTGAGGCATGAGCCTTAGCCCTTTATAAAACTGATGGTTGTCTGGATGCGATACCATTCCAATTTTACCGTACAACCACAATACCCGAGAATTGGGTAGGGCTTGACTGGAAACTTATATACCTTAGTATTGGTTCCTCACGACCAAGGTCTGAGATGAGGCTACCATGTGAAGATTGTCCACCTGTGTAGTACCCAAGATGACATTTGGTCATGGTTGGGAGGCCAAACTCACAGGAGAGGTGCTTATACTAGGGCGTGTAATCGAAAGGTTAGGATTGATTATCCGCATACTGAGTATGGTGAATTCAGGATTTGTTCCTGACGGATGTATCGAATGTTGTGGTGAAAGTGCACAATCTCTACAGAGTGTCAAACTATTCGAATAGCCGCGTCCGCGGTTATGGACAGTTGGACTGGCCATACTGTTCCCCCGTCAGATGTTTTCAAAGCGACTTGTGAAATGAATTGAGACTTTGACTTGACAACAACAGAGTTGTGATATGAAATACAAGTTCCCACTTAGGTGTTATCAAACTTCAACTAGCTTTCTTCGTTTCTAAACTTAGTAGAGGTAAATCTGGATTTTTGCAAAACAACCCTAGGGCTTAGTGTCCTACTACAAAACCCCCCTTCACTTGTTAGTATTAGTTTGCGAGTACTTAAAGAGTACTCATGGCTTTATCCCTGGATATTCCCATGGCCAGACTATGAAAGAGGAGTACCAGGAGGATGGACCCCAGGAAGGTTATGACAACTAGGATCATCTCCCATCGTCAGCATTGCCTGTGACCCCGAAGATGGAGCTTTGCCTACGCTACCGTTATTATTACGTATTTCCGCTGTTGAGTTGTATTAAGAACTGGATCATGAGATCCTTATTTGTGTAAGACCTTATGTATGGTTTATAATGGATGATGTACTGTGGTATCCAAATCTGTTATGTCTCGCAAAAATGGTAATCCTGGGCTTGCGATGTATGGCATAACAGGAATCTGGGATTAAAAATCTGGGTGTTGACAATCACAGAGGCCTTCTCTCCGGTATGATGCGTGAGTAGTTCCACCTTGGACTATGGGTCCATGTAGTAGCTAGATGGTTGTATCTCCTCCTTTGTGCTTTCATGTATAGATCTTGTGAGCTCCATTCATGATCAAGATCTAATCTATTTGTAATCATGCATGTTGTGTTTGCGGGGATCCGATGGATATTGAGATTATTATGTTGGTTTTATTAATGGTTTTGTCTTTATGATTCTATCATGTCTGTGTTGTTTGTGATCTTGTATGCTCTCCCTTGTTAGTATCTATCTTGGCCAAGTAGTTGCTAGTGACTCCAAGAGGGGGTATTTATGCTCGATAGTGGGTTCATGCCTCTAGTTTTCAAGGGAAGTGACAGAAATCCCTTCGGTTGTAGATGTGTTGTTGCCACTAGGGAGAAAACAACGGTCTCTTGTTCATGGAACATGTGGACTGTTTACCTTACACATTTTGCTTAAAGCAGTTGTCCGTTGCTTGCAACTTAATACTGTAGGGGGTTCGGATAATAACCTGAAGGTGGACTTCTAGTCATAGATGCAGTTGGATGGCGGTCTATGTATATTGTATATTGCCCAATCAAATTGGGATTGCCTACACTACCGATTTATTGAGGATTTCTTTCTCTCCAACTGACAGTAAAAGTTCTAGTCAACTTTGTATTCTTTTTCACATCCTATCTTTCATGTACTTGAAAGCACCATTTAGTGATCCCACATCACAGGGCATACCAACATACTTCTCATTCAGAGTCTTATTTGGCACCTATAAAATGCTTTTAATATATTGGCTCACCACATCCGAGCACCCCTTACTAAAAAATACTGAAGATTTATCCAAATTTACCCGCTAGCCTGAAGCATCACATTTTTTTTAGAATCTCAGTAATATCCCTCGCTCCCGCTGCACTAGATTTGACAAACAACAGGTTGTCATATGTGAAGAGAAGATGGTTAACAACCGGAGCTGTTTGGGCCGCCTAAATTCTCCGAAGGTGCATTGACTGACGACTCTATTTTAGGAGGACAGAAAAGCCCTTTGCTGCTATCAAAAACAAGTAAAGAGAGATTGTATCGCTTTGGCGGATCCCGGATGGACGAAAAGACTCGAGAGGTGTGCCATTGAAAAGCAAAATTCGTGAAAAAAAAAGAAAAGCACAGAGAAAGACACCGATGAAACCAGCTTCGTGACCAAGCTCACCACATTACTACATATATGAAAGTGATGCATTTCAGCCTTACTGTCATACGACCACGTCATCAAGTGGGACTGTAGAAGCACAAAATTAGCACTTCTACAGTGCTGCGATTTGTTCTGTGCGACCGTTGTCAAGATGTGGTGACACCTGAACGTTTTACGCGTGGTCAAGGTCTGATGTCCTCTTAGCTTCGGTCCAGTCGGCGGACAAAACAAACTTGGATCGAACCCCGCAGGCCTCAGGGCTCTTTTTCTGGAAGCCACGAACCGCCTACTTTAGTTTCCTCCCCGGCCGTTCTCCACCGTCCCGCGTCTTTCTGTCTCTGCTCGCCGGCCTTCCTGGACGGCAGCGTGCAGTGGCCGCCACGGCGACGACGTCAAGGCGTGCAGCCATGGCTGGTCACCTGCGCATTCAATTGGCGGGGGCAGCGGGCCATGTGAGCCCGGGGGAGCTGCCTCGACCTCCAATCGACCTGACGCCCGAGGATTCGAGGGGGCGGTGGAGGGAGGCCATGAAGCGCCGCCGGCGCAGCCATCATCTGTGGCGGCCTCTCACGCTCTCACGTACTGCAGCAGCACATGCTACTCTCTCTCTCTCATGAGGTTGGTGCGCATGTCAAGTGTTTGATGATATGTTTCAGAAGATTTGTTTTCTTGGATGAATAATGCTCTGTAAATCCTTCAAAATTTAGAGGTGTATCAGTTCAACATCGAGTAGATCCAATGGATCATCCCCACTAGCGAGTTTGATGCGTGATCATGATAATTTCTTAGTATGTTGCTGTAATTTCAGAATATTTTTCTCCTTCTCATTCAATTTTTTGCAGCACGTTCCGTCTCACCGCATCGCGAGCGCTTGCTGTCTCCCGTCCCTCTACCTCAGCCGAATCTCCACCGGCATCTTTCTTACTGCCACTGCAATTGCGGGTTCTCGGTGTCAACGACAGGAAGGAGGCGGAGTTGAGTGCAGGATGGTGTGTGCGTTCTGTCTGATGACAGCGGATCAGCCGGATCGAGTCCGCCCGCAACAACTCGCTGGAAACTGCGTGTCGCGAAGCCAAAGGGACCTATCGGCCGCGGCTAGAAAACAGAGCGCCGAGCCAGGCCGTGCGCTGGTGAGTGGAGTGCTCCTAACCATCATTCCCCAATCCTCCCCTTGCTTGCTTGCACTGCTCTGCTATTCTCTCCGACGCGGGCGCACCTTGCCGCGGTTGTCGATGATGCCTGTGATGGGCGACTGATTGATGATTGGCATATTAATCGTACCAGCGGCGGCGGCCACTAGCTCTGGTCGGTTTCTTCGCGCTGGCGGCCGGTGTAGGAGGGCGGAAGGAGCAGGGCGAGCGGTGACGCGTCCTGTGGAAGCGAGCAGACCGGAGGGAGAGGTAACTCGGCTCGATTGATCCTTGCCTTTATTTTCTCGCATATGGTTTTCTGGGCACGCGTCCTGTTGTCCTTTTATTTTTCAGAAAGCTTGAACCGAAGAGGATGAGTTGTGTGGGGATATTGATGTGTTCTTGGGGCTCAGGCAAAGCGAATACATTATTTTGGAGTGTTACATGGTGATGAGTTAAGTTCACTTTGCTTTTCTATGTTTCTTACAAGTAAAAATCTTCAGTTTTTGTTAGTGTGATCTGTTCATTCAGTTCTACTTCCACCCAATGGTCCAGTCCGAAATGGATATATCTTAGAAGCACAAACTAAGCTCTATACTAAGATAATTTTACTTGATATTTTAGTACCCATAGGTGGAGTGTATATGCATTCAGGAGGTCAAGGTTTGCCTCTTAGCTCTATTACTTAGGAGATAACCTATTACTATTTCTTCCCCATTTTCCCTCCTTGGTCAGTTTTGATGTCTTTTCTTTATTTTTTTGTTGATATCCCAAATAATTAAGCGTGTAATTGAGTTGAATTTTGTATACTTTATGTTTCCTGATCCATGTTGAATTCTGCTCACTAAGAGAAGCTATATAATCAAGACCCGAGCCACTAGAAATATATAATTTCCAAGAATCTTATATGTTCCTCTCAAATAAAAAGTGAAAAGTATCTTATATATAGTGATTGATTCCATGACGATGTGTATATGTTGTACATACATAACTAGACATTAGTAGGTATACATATGGAGCAGATAAAACAGTCCAGTCTCTAAAATAGAAAATATAGACCTATTATTTCCATTATCATATAATGAGTTGTTTATACTTGCATCATATTTTTTGGACCAGAACTTTAAATGGAAATGAGAGACTTCTGATATTCTGTTTTCCTATCATTTGCAGGTTAGTGTGGTTGACATAGATGAATCTGATGCTAAGCACATATGGTCAACTGTTTTGTCCTTTCATCTGAACCTGCCTATGACATTTGCTGATGTTGATTTTGGCAAACGAGTTTGTGGAAAATCCAACGATTTAAGCTGTTTTGAGGTCTCTTGCAACACTATTTATGATCAGAGATATCCGAATTCTTCTAAAAATGCTATTTTAGTTTACAGTCATCGGTCCTGAACTCCTCATGCAGTACGAAAGCAGATTATGTCTCCTCCGCTTTTGAATTCTGCAGGCAAAAGGGCTTCTTAGAAGGTTCATGGATGAGGGAACCTAACTTCATTTTTCTTTCCCTTCAGTTTTGATCTGCTGATTTTCGATAAAGGTAAACAAGCTGATTGCTTGACGTACAGATGAAGATCACACTACTATTGATTTCTTTGCAGTTCATTTTAAATTGCGTTTTTAGGAAATTTAGGTCCTGATTGATGAGGACATGAGATGTTCTTGGCTTTAGTCTAAAATAAGAAGTAGCTCAGTTGCGTTATGTTTAGACGTTTATTTGGTAAACATATCTGCTGACAGCCAACATTTTTTCCATTCATATGTAGGTATACTTTTATCTTATTTCCCTGTTTGAACACTTATCTGTTGTGTTGTTGTGCTGTCACTGCAAATAGGTCAACTATCTTTTGCTTGATCCAAATCTTTGAGAAGGGAATCTGATGTGAGAAATTGTTTAGTTCATGCTGTCGTGCATCTGTTTACTTGATAGCCTATGGCACTGCTTAGACAGAAAAGCTAATTTCCGTGTAATTAGTTACTTTATTTGTTTCCTTATATTGGTTTTCTAACAAGCTGGCATTATTTATTTGTTTTAGGTGCATCTCTCCCACTGTCTTCACTTCAGTGCAATAAGTAGATGCCCTTGCCGACGGTTATGTTCTTCACAGGTGAACTATGATTGCATGGATTGATTGTGGATTGGTTTAAGGATCTGATCCATCGGAACATGTTGCTTGGCTGTGATTATGTGTTATCCACTGATTTATAGGAGCAGATTTAAACTATTCTATGATTTCTCTGTTAATAATTTGCTCCTCTAGAGTATAGGATAATAGGTTGCATCCCATCTCATATCGGGGTTGCCAAGAAAATTAGCATTCTCAAAATGGGGTTTACTTATATGATTTCATAGCTAAGTAATGTATTTATTGTACAGGTACAAATCTGACATGGCCTGGTTCTCTTTTATTATACAGTGCACCAAATACTTGATCACCTGTAACAATGATCACCTATTACTATCCAAATCATGGTATCAGGTATGCTTCACACTTGGTTGTAATATCAACTATATGTGCATCCTAGATTCATCTACTTCAGAAAATAGCTCTGTACCACTCATTTTGTAGAACTTACTCTCATTCTAAGGGCACATTTGTTTTACGATTCAGTTATTTATTATGCATTTTAGATTCAACTACCTGGCAAACTATCCATGTATACACTCATTTTTTTCTTTTTACAGTATTTTCTCTGCACCGTGGAGATAAATTATCCCTTTTTGCTGTTTTTTACTCTACCGAACAGACCGAGTATTCTGCATGTTTCTTTCATTAGGCATCTTTGATGCAAAGCAGCCCCATCACTGACATGTCATCTATTTTGCTTACTGAACTTATGTTATCTCATATCAGCTATTTGCGTTTTGTGATCATTATAGTGTAACAATTTGCTTTATCGACTTACCTTACTATTCTAGCATTATCTTGGTCGACTGAATGTATGGATGGGCATTGTCTTCCTTGAGTAGTTGTGTACGGGGTTTGATCGAAATGGTGTGCTCTCGACACCAGGGCGCAAGCATTGGCTTTTCGCCGAGAGTATGCATGTTCTTCGTCCTGAGCCACATCCACCATGTCCTTCAATGAGAAGCCACATCATCGGGTATCATTCGACAACTTATTCAGCGACGAGTACAAGGGAAGATTACCCATGGTTAACAGAGCCTTCCTTGCCCTTCCAGCGCCAAGAAGGAAGACTAGCGTTGTCCTCTCCTCCCGCAAGGACGACAATCGGTAGACACGGATGATGAAAAGTAAGCAGCAGTACCAACTCGGCGCCACTATGTTCAGATATACATAGAAGAGTGCTGGCATATATGTCGTATGACCTGCAATTATCTTCTCCGTTATGCATCTCGGTCCATGTAAATGGCGTTGGTTGGCTAAACCCAGTGTAAAATTGAGCCCCGCCTTGGCCAGTAAGACGAGTCAGCTAAATACCAGTGTAAAAAAGATTCGGCGCTACTTATTTTGGCTATAAGAAATGCTATGTAATCTACTGCAAGAAGTACAGCTTATCTTAGAACCAATGCTTCTGCTTCTTACTTTGTATCCCTTCTATCAATTAACAGTTCATATGTTATTTCCAAAACAACTCATTAATAACTAATAAAGCACCAGTCATAAACACGTCTGACAAAAAAGTGAACATGAAGGGCGCGGCGTGCCGCCGCGCCAGATTTCCTAGTAAAAATCCATACGCAACACGATTGCTTTGAGATAACCCCATTCTACTGACATACTCCTCTAGACCACAAATACACGATCGAATCAGTGTCCTTTTCTACCCATAGCTCTCGAAGCCGCACCAACGTGAAAAAGCCCAAACCGAAAAGCGACCCTTGCAGAGAAGTACGGTCGGAGTATATAAATCCAGCAGACCAGAGGGGTTAACCTAGAAAACCATCCGTCCACGCTGCCCTCGGGGGCCGAAACAAAAAACAAATCCGAGAAAACTCGCCGCCTCCTTTGTTCTCTCCTCTCTTCCCCTCCGCCTCCTCCCCCTCCCCCTCTCGAACTCGACGAGCGCCGCGGCGACGCACGCGAGCGACGCGGCGAGATGAAGGTCTCCATCAAGACGCTCAAGGGCTCCAGCTTCCAGATCGAAGTGAATCCCGCCGACAAGGTATCGCCGCCCCCGCTTCCGCTCCGCCTACCGATCTGTCCCTCTGTCGTCGCGAGGGTTGGTGTATTTGGGCGAGATTTAGGCGGTTGATTATTGAGTTGCTCGTGGGGCTGGGTTACTGGGGTACGGTTTTCCCGCCCAGGGATTGGTAGAGTGCGTCGGGAACTGGTGGTAAGGGTGCGAGTTGTGTGAGGCCCGAACCGATGTTACTGTGAATCCAATCTGTGGTTTCTTGTTTGGGTTCTGCTGTGTCTGGAGCAGAGGGCAGATGCAGCTCGTCTAGGTTATGGTCTCTTCGATGGGTAGATTGTGATTGTATGGCGAATACGGGGGTGTAGAATTTGTGAGGTTAGACTGATTGATGTGTTAACCAGATGCAACTTGTATCCTGACCATAAACCGTAGTGCAGAATCTATGGGTCGTTCTGTTGGACTTTCTTCTTCCAGGCTGCAGGTGACATCTACTGATGAGAATTTTATTTTGGGGGTATATGTTGATGAAACTTTGATCCCTTAGTTGCTGTATGTTAAACGTTATATGGAGGTCCCATTAATATGGGCTGTGTTTTGATAATTGAGGAGAACTACTTTATGTCAAATGTAGAATGTAATGCTGAGTTCTGTCTATCTGCTAATGTGGTTTGAATCCGATAGGACCAACTGAAGGTTTATAAATACATACATTTATCTATTGGCTGGTAGAAAACAATTTTTTCTTCAGAATATGTGAACTTGTTAGTTAGTAACCTTTTGTTTGGTTGCCAAAATAGATTAGGACTGAGTAAAGGTGGGTGTTCTTTTTTGAATATTTGTGTATCAAAATGAAGGAATAATATGCTGGCAACAATCAGAGAAAAAGAAACGTTATGAATTAGAGTTAAAGGATCACTGTTGGAGATAGGGTTTGGGCTGGCCACAATTTTTCTGTAGGCTGTAGCTACTAGCTACCTTTTCTTGGTATGAATGTGTAATTTCGGTACATACTATAGAAACAGAAAGGCAAGGACGTTCTTAATTATTACCCTACTGCTACTTGGATTTTTTTACTCATATATTGTGTATCACTGGAGAAGCAAATTATAAAAAATATTGACTGAACTAACTAACTAACTAACTGAAAGAATTATTTGTATAATGTTATATGCTACTCCCCTTATGTGCAACCCCCTCATGGTGGGGCCATGACATGTACAAACAAATTGTGACCTTTCACAGTTTTGATGCCCACATTACTGAATTATCATGCATAATACTAGTTAGTTCAGGATATATATATGTATATGTCAGTTAAAGCTTTTGGATATATGTCACCTGAAACAGCATTTGCTAGTTAGGACTAGGGCCAGCTGCAAGGGCCTGCAGCAACTTATCAACCAGATGTGTTACTTGGCATTTTATCTCATTAGTTGGCACCTTAACTGTTAGTTAGGTAAGATAGTCTTAGACTGATCTTATCTATATAAGAAAGCTCCTGTAATTGTTGGCATTAAGTGAGAAATAATTAACATGTTTATACTATTGAGGTCCATCCAGGCCTCTTTGGCTGCTGAAACTGCAAAAGCAATTATAAGTGGGCCTCATGTGGTTGCAGGATTTACAGAAGACATTCTGTCAACCAGAAATATTGACTTATGAAATGGCTGAAATATCAGATCAAACCATTAGTTCTGCGACCAACGTAACTTTATTCAGGGCTTCTCAATGTGTGATCTACATCTATGACTATGCAAACTCATCTGTTGGTCTGTTCATTTCCTAGTTAGATTGCTACTCCATCAAATCATAAACTCCACCATCCATCTCAGTTTCTCTTCAGATTGCTCGCATCCGATCAAATAATGAGTGGGTGTAGGGATATTGCAAGATCACATGAATAGACCATCATCACTGACTGGTCTCTGCATAGGTGTAAAGATGGTGTCTATGCTGTGTGTTTTAAATATCATGGATTTATTTTTAGCCTTTAGATTTAACCAGAATGTCAATTCCTGCTTCTTTGGATTCTTTGTAATGGGAATGCTGCAAATTTTATAATTGATTCGTTCATGCAGGTTTCTGACGTGAAGAAGCTCATTGAGAGTTCACAAGGGCAGAATGTATACCCAGCTGACCAACAAATGCTTATACACCAAGGGACAGTGCTTAAGGATGAAACTACGTTGGAGGAAAACAAAGTTCTTGAAAACAACTTTCTTGTGATAATGCTTAGACAGGTAGGTATCCTGTTCGATACTAGTTAATATATGGCATGCTATAAGATCGTGGAATAGGGATAGCAAATTAGCAATGCATAGACATCGTATTCAGTATGTATTGGAATTGCTGTGAAAGATATATGTGTTTCTATTACTGTTCCTAGTTTTGGTATAAACTTTGATTCAGAACTGCTACAGCCTACAATTGCTTCAGGACTGATTTATATTAACTCATCATGATAATAGATACTACCTCCGTTTCAAGGCTTGAGGCGCACACGCTTTCCAAAGCAAAGTTTGACCAAAAGAATTGAGCAACAAAATCTTGATTATATTGTACATAATTAGTACCGTTGGATTCATATTGAAAAATACTTTCCGGTGATACTAGTTTTATACCAAAACTCTTTACGTATTTAGAGTAATTCTTGGTCAAAGAAAAAACACGCAAAACGAGGACGCCTTAAGCCCTGAAACGGAGGGAGTAAATGTTATTATCGCTTTTGACTCTTACCCTTTCATCACAGAATAAGGGCTCATCAAGTGCAGCTCCAGCTAAATCCAAGGAACCCTCAAATCAGGTGAGATGGAACTTGGTTATACTGGGTTAGTCATACCTAATGTGCCTTTATGTTATTTTGACACAAAACTTTCTTTCACCCGTACTCTATATCTGAAACTTTGCCATGATTCTTTGAAGTCATATTTGCAAACAGTACTGTTTACTGCAATTAGTCACTGAAACTATGGTACAGTTTAAGTTTGTTGTTTCTTTAATAGGCAGACACAGTTAAGCTTTGAGCCAACTATAGTTGAATTATATGGCAGATTTTATGAAATTCTCAACTACAAGCTCTTGACTGGATGTATTTTTTGTCATCTGCACATGTTTCTTCTTGTGAAGTCATTACTTTCTCACCGAATTTTTTTGCTCGAGTGTGTTATTATGTTACACTGCTTTCTGACTGTATCTTCTTCTTCTGGTGATATTGTCAATTTTAACTTGCAATTATTCCGTAGGCACCCCCTACTCAGACAGTGCCTGCTACCCCTGCTTCTCAAGCACCAGCCGCGCCAGTACCTCAAGCAGTGGCTGCGCCAGCACCTATGTGAGTGTTACTCATTTTAGAAAAATAATAGACCTGATTTTACACTTTTCAGCTGTATTCTGCTGCACTCAGGGTTTCTTTTGTTCTGTATAAAGATTTTTTTTGCCATAGAATATGTAATTCTATTAGTACTTTGACATGCCATAAGATGCACAAGTCTGTATCATCCTTTTTTTTGCCAATCACAGAAGACATAGTATTTTACATCTTGCCCATAGTTTAACTTCTGCAGGAAAGTTTCCAACGGTTGTTAGTGATGATAGCTGTCCTACCATTGATTTGCACTGTAACTATTTTTATGTTATATATGGTTAGTGGATGTTGCCAGCTATATAACCCTATCCTTACCTTTACTGAAGTAGTGCACCTGCCAGTGCACCTGCTCCAGCTGCCACGGCTTCTCCAGCTCCTGCTGTCACTGTCTCGTGAGTTGATTTATTTTTCTTTATTTCATCTTATTTTGATTTGTAATCTCATAAAATACTTTTCCTGTTTCAAGATGTTATATTACTTCCTGTTGAGCCCATTTGATATGTTTTTTACTACTGTCATTTGTACAGCACTGAAGCAGAAACTTATGGTCAGGCTGCCTCAAACCTTGTTGCGGGGGGCAACCTAGAGGCAACAGTTCAGTCAATTCTTGAGATGGGTGGTGGAATGTGGGACAGAGACACTGTGCTGCGTGCCCTACGGGCTGCATTCAACAATCCAGAGAGGGCTGTTGAATATTTATATTCTGTAAGAAGATATCCTCCCTTAGTAATTGCCAAATCTTCTTTGATAGTTTGATTATGACTCAGTGTTCCTCAATTTACATAAATAATAGCAGTGACATTATGTCTTTGCTCACAAGACATTGAATCTAGCTACAAAATGAGTAAATAACTAGATTATATGCTGATTTGTTTAGCTGAAACCACTTTTAGGATGATTTAACAGGATCTCTTGGCTGCAAAAGTAAGAAAACCTTTTGATCTTTAATGTAGGGCATTCCTGAGCCAATGGAGATTCCTGCACCACCTCCAAGTGCCCAACCAGCTGATCCAGCCCAGGCTTCACAAGCGACTCAAGCTGCAGTTCCCTCTTCTGGACCTAATGCTAGTCCTTTGGACCTCTTTCCTCAAGTAATTTCTCCCTCCGTCCGTTCCTTTGGTCTGCAATTTACTTTTTTGCATAGACCTAACGCTTGCCATTTGCAACTTGCAGGCCCTTCCAAACGCTTCTGCAAATGCTGCTGGTGAGGGAAATCTGGATGTTTTGCGTAATAACGCACAGTTCCGAAGCTTACTTTCTTTAGTGCAGGCTAACCCTCAAATCTTACAGGTACTTTTTTGTGCTTTTTTCCTGTGTCAAATAGTTTGCTTATTATAATTGACTAACAGATCATTTTCCTTTTGTACAGCCATTGCTTCAAGAGCTGGGAAAACAAAATCCTCAGATTTTGCAGCTCATTCAGGACAATCAAGCTGAGTTCCTTCGTTTGATCAATGAACCAGCTGAGGGTGATGAGGACGAGTACGAATCTTCTCCATCTTCTTGACACTTTGCTTTGAGCTTTGCATGTTGTTTGACAATCTCATACTCTTGCTGAACCAGGAACCTCCTAGACCAGTTTGCAGAGGGGGTAGAGGGGGTGCCTCAGACCATAGCCGTTACTCCTGAGGAGAATGAAGCTATCCTTCGCGTAAGTTCATAGATCTTGAGCAAGTTCCTTGACAACTGCCTGCGTATGCATTTTCATGTATCTTGGATACAAACCTCACTCATTTTTTCATATGCAGCTTGAAGGAATGGGCTTTGACCGGACGCTTGTTCTGGAGGTGTACTTTGCCTGCAACAAAGATGAGACCTTGGCCGCAAACTACCTCTTAGACCACATGAATGAGTTTGATGATGGAGCGCCGCAGTAAGATGAAGCGGCTTGTTTCTGAATTACATGCAGATGCCACAAGCCCAATGGAAGCAAGGGTGTGGGGAGGCTGATACACCCTGCACTCGCAGGGCAGGCCTTAGATCTTTTTGAGATTTGTCTCTCGTTTAGTTTGTAATTCTTTTCTGCCTTACTATTAGTACATACTCTAGTTTATCTTTATGAACGTTAATCACAGATTTGATAACAGCGTATAAAAGTTCTGTCAGTTTTACTGGATCTGCTGAAGTTGGGTGTTACCCCGTTCTTATTGCGTTTACCAGCTGTGCGCATAGAAAATATATATTTGGTCTGAGTCAAGAGGGATAGAGTAAACGTCTCTTCTCTAAAGGCTTTGATTGCTATGGTATTTTGACAAAAATGCAAAAGTGCAGATTTCATTTTGGTAAGTCAGGCACATATGTGGGATTATTGTACTCTCTCCGATCCATAATAAATGTTGGTGATCTAGTACTGTTTTAGTATAAATTTTGTACTACATCTCCGACACCTATTTTGGACCGGAGGGAGTAAACGTCATGGCCTCATAAGAAAATATTTCATTGGTGAAATGTCATGTTCATAAAAGCAGCATGGCAAGCAAGCAGTGACATCCACTAAAAAAGAAAGACCCAAGGAGTGACAATAACCAGCTGACCACAAGTACAAGAAGTCTAAACTTTCCCAGCATACACCCATGTTTCAAATGTCTCCAATTATACTATAGAAAGTCGCCAACCACATCTCACAGGATGTTTCCGCGTTCAGATCAAAGCCATATGCATCCACAGCAAATCAGTCATGCTACCATGATGGTGTTTAAGCAATTCATGCTAAAACAATAAGCAGAGTATAGAGTTTGATGGAAAGAAAGTTCAGTCATCATTATCAGAAATGTCTATCACGTCAGGGTTACTGCTTGGATTTGAAGGAGCTAAACTGGGTGGATCAGCTGAAGGAGGTGGAACCACTTGACCCGTAGAGATGGAGCATGGAGCTGGTGTCTGCGACTGAAGTACAGGAGGGGCCTGAGCCAGCACATCAGCAGGAGGGACAGCAACAATGTCCATGCATGTAGATGGAACAGGCTCATCTCCGTGGGCTCGAGTCATCACCAGGTCGGCGAGAGGCTGGACAATGTCCATGCGCTGAGCTGGTGGCTGGGACTGGCCTCTTGGAGCTTGAGCCATCACAGTGTCCGCAGGAGGAACAACAACAATGTCCATGCGTGTAGCTGGTGCCTTGGACTGATGATCTCTAGGGTCTTGAGTCTCCGCCTTGTCAGTAGCAATAGCATCCATAAGAATGAAATCCAGGCATCGAGATTGAGGTGGTGGCATGGCTTGCTGAGATGACACTTCTTCCTCGGCAGGTTTGGCCTTGGCGGAGCTTATTCCGCCAGCGCTTCGCTTCTTCGACTGCGCGTAAGTTATCTGAATCAAGCGTTCTCTCTGCCGTCTCCTTCGCTCTGTTCTTTTGTTGACCAGAGGCTCGGAGGATCCACTCGAGCATTCGGACTCGTAGATGTTCGCCCACACGCTAATGCAGGCATACTCCTTTTTCTTTCCGCTTCTTGCTTTTTTCCTCCCAGACGCGACGCTTCTGGTCCTTCTCTTCTCAGGCGCAACGCTTATTGTCTTTGGCCTCTCCGGCGCGACAGGGTTCGGTTGCCTCTTCAGCTTACTTTGAGAAACAGCAGACTGGATGACTGTTATCCGAAGGTCTTCAGGATCATGCCGCTTCTCTGCCTTGGTAGAGGAGTTGGTTTTGCTTTGCTGCTTGGGTATTATACTTTGAGGGGCAGCGGTCCGCGCAACGGGTTTTCGAGACTCTTCTTCGTGCTGCTGCTGCGAGTGTGCCTTCTTTGAGGAGATGTTGTCCGGTACCATCGCATTGCTCTTCCTCTTCCCCGCGAAAGAGGAAAGCTCATTCTTCTGCGATGCAACAAGGTCTTGTTTCGGTTTTCTGGGAGGGGCAGCAGGTAGCACGGCGGCTTTCTGAATGCCTTCAGACTTGTGAAGTTTGCCTTCTTTGTTTCCGGCGCTGCTGCTGCTGCCTCCTAGTGGTTTTGTATCCCCATGTTTGCTAAGCAAGTCTTCCTCAATCCTCAGTTTTTTTGGGGGAGGCAGAGGCGCGACACTGGATTTCTTGACACCCTCGGGCTTGTGCCACGTGATTGCTTTCCTGGACGTGCTGCTCCGTGGTGGCTTTGCATTGCTGTAACTCCCTAGAGAGAAAACTCCATATCTCTCTGATGAAGTCAAGTCTTCCCCTACCTTCAGTTTTTTCTGAGATGCAGCAGGCTGCACGTTGGATTTCTGAACGTGCTCTGGCTTATGCCACCGGCTTGCCTTCCTGGAGGCGTCACTTCTCGACGACTTTGCATCGTAGAAACTCCCTACAGGTCTAAGCTCATGCTTCTCCGATGCAACAGATGTTTGCTTCCGCTTCAGTTTGCTCAGAGGGGGATCATAAGAAACAATTGCTTTCTGGAAGTCATCTGCCTTCTTTGAGGAGCAGCTACCCAGTGACTTCGCATTGTTGTACCTTCCTATAGAGAAAAGCTCGTGCTTCTCTGATGCAACAGATGTTTGCTTCCGCTTCAGTTTGCTCAGAGGGGGATCAGAAGAAAGAATTGCTTTCTGATAGTCATCTGCCTTCTTTGAGGAGCGGCTACCCAGTGACTTTGCGTTGTTGTAACTTCCTATAGAGAAAAGCTCGTGCTTCTCTGATGCAACAGATGTTTGCTTCCGCTTCAGTTTGCTCCGAGGGGTAGCAGGCACAATTGCTTTCTGGAAGTCTTCAGGCACATTACTCTTGCGTGCCTTCTTAGAGGAGCTACTACCTGGTGATTTTGCGTTCCTGCCGCCCACTTGAAAGAGAAGCTTGCCTTTTGCCACAGCAGAGTTCTCCTGATCTTCATCTGAATCTGATTCTTGTACAGTGTCTTGTGACTCGGATGTTTCAGATGTTTCAGTCAGAAGCAACCGCTTACCTGAAGAAGCCATGCTGTTAGTTTTTTTTTTGAGAACATGTTGTTAGTTTTTTTTTTGAGGGAACATGTTGTTAGTTGATATGGTAACATGAACTTACTACAATAACATGTTAGCTATAACAGGAATTGTCTTGGGAACCAGTCTGAAGTCTGCGTTCTTGTTGGAGAATGAATTTTCACGCTAATATTGGAAGTACCGAAGTTCGCATAATGAAATGATTAAACAAATCAAAAGTTCACTACTGTCATGTGGGGGGCTACCTACAGGCGTAGGGACAAGTCCTAGCTCTAGTTATCCCTAGTTCATACCGATTTAGCAATCAGAGTTTGAATATAAAACGGTTTCTCCCCTTAGAAGGTTCTCCTGCAATATTCTATTTCAGTTAGGTTTTTTTTTTCCACAAAACTAATTGGCTTTATATGCCCTACAGAACAAAATACAAAATGGGCACAAAGAGCTGCATGCTAACAATAAATAATGTGTTTCTTTATAAAGATGGAGAAGCTTGAATCCATACTTTAATTCTGCTTGCACAAACTCGATGCACCATCAATGGCAGATACAAGAATGTGAAATTGATTGTAAACCGAACTAATTAAGTTGGATTTTTTTCCGAGAGTACGCCAAAGGCACACCATATTTTTATAGAAGGCAAATTCAAGTACAAGACGACTACCACTCCCTGCGAACAACGAGAGTAGTACGAACTCCATACCAGCTAGTCCAAAGACAGCCACCACAGAAAAAACAACTACAACATGAAAGATCCTGTCCTAAACTGGGCAGCGAAGCCGCATTTTGACCAATGCTGGACACCTCTGAAGAACAACTCCAACTGGAGTACATAGTAGGAAAAATATGAAGCACGGGAGCCAAGTTAGTTCAGAGCTTACAACCAACAGCAGAACCTTTCGGAACCATCTTTTGACCTCGTTTCGGAACCACATATGTACCACCACAATACATCTTGTGGCTGCAGAAAAGAGAATCAGTCAATACACCTTTGAAATTCACCATGCAAACAATAATTGAAAGTAAATATTATCAAGAGATACATTGATATAAGTCACCAAGAGTATAAAAAACAAATTGAATATGCATCTAGTTATCAGTTTGTAGGTCATTATGCATCTGAATTATTAAGAGGCAATTTCGCAAGAACAGGTACCAACTTTGTGCGACAAAACAACATTTACGAATGTACGGTACAATTTTACAGCGCTATCCTATAATCATGATGAGTCATACGTCAGGGCAAACTTATGCAGTCTTACTTGTGCCAGGAGCAAAGCATGTTGCCACAGGTAGCATGTTGGCTAACATTCTCAATACAGCAGGAATCAGATGGAGGGCCGAGCTTTGTGGCCCTCAAAAGTGTAGCAGCACACGATTTACACTGAAATGTAAGAAGTTGAGCATGCCAGTAAGAGGTAAAACTGGGAAGAAATTTAAGAACAAAAAGGGGGCATTCAAAAAGAGAGCTATGGAAAGTAGTACCTTCCACAGATTTCCCTGGATGCTCTGGAGCTCGTCCGGACTGAAATCATGGGTGGTGGTGATACGATAGCCACCTTTTGGTCTCTGGGTGGTGCAAGCAAAAAACGAAATCATCAATGGAGTATATAAATGGTTTAGAACTTATCAGCAAGAAAATGCTGACCAGGTAATCCTCAATGGAGCAATCGTTGATAGCATCCATCCAATCACGAAAAGCAGGACCATGCCTACTGCATGAATTCACAGAAATATTTAAGCAGCAGGCAAGGTGGGAGATGACTAAATTGGAACACCCAATCCTAGTTAACAGGGTACGAGCATTTTACCTGAGGCACGTCATACCATGCTTTACAAATATGATTGCATGAATCATCAGATGCAGCAGGGCGTTCTTCAGATCAGCCTTTGTGCGACGTTGCAGCATTGGCTGATAGAGTGTTATTGTTTTGCTCATTTTCCCGAAGTAACAGGACCCGAAACCGCTGCTTATAGACAGCGAAATCAGTGGTTTCTTTAACCTTTTTCATATAAACTTTGCAAACACAGTTTAATAACTGAGAGAAACACTATATTAATTATTAACACACATTTTGTAATCCAGGATCAACATGCAGTTATGAAAGTTATGAAAATCCATTGCAGAAGTCTATCTAGCTAACGTGATAATGAACTTGTTAAGGATGTGAAGTAAACCTAAAGAGCTAATTAGCTCAAACAAGAAGTGAATGGGAAAATGCTATATTTGAAAGCAATAATTCAAGTATATGTACTGTAAATACATTTGTGTACACCAATTTATGTAGGAAGAACTAATTTGGCATATGCCCCAAACCCATATTCAATATTTGAAATGCATCGAGATGATCTAAATGTCAGACTAACCTATGAATTGTTCCTTCCGCTTTGCATAGCCATTTTTAGACTGAAGAATAAGTACAGCGAAACCATAACGTTAAGCAGAGTCTGTAATTCGTATGCGGTTGGCCTAAAGCCACAAGCCTTGGTAACGCATTTATGTTTAATTAATATACACAGCACTTGAACACCTTCAGTAGTACTAATTTAACCTCTGTAATCCTAACCCCTATACCATTATCGAACGGGAAGAATTAAACCTAGCTAGGACAGCATCAATGTAGGGCAAACTTAAAAAACAAACTCTGAAATTCGAACACTTCACACCATCTCCTCGTAAACACCGAGCTCCTCCAACGAATAGGAAACGAAAGGCAGGATTGCAGAGAATCTAGTAAGAAGAACAAAAAGAGGAGGGGGGGGGGGGGGGGGGGGGGGGGGGGGGGGGCTTTTATGGGAATCGAAGTGTCAAATACTAAACAATGAAACATCTCCACGAAAAATCTAAAGCAGAGCGATCCTAGGCATGAATGCATGATGGGTCTTTCAAGAATCGAAGAAAAAAATCGGTGAGCCAGCCGGGGATTCCAGAAACAACCTGGCACGCCCAAAATCAAAGAAACAGAGGCGCGACAACCGACTCGAGCAGCAGCAGGAGTTAGGCCGAGAGGAGAGGCCTACGCACCTGCTCGTCTTGAGGCGCGGGTAGGCCCACTCGAGCTCGAAGGCGGCGCTGTCGAGCGCGCCGCGGAAGTAGAGCTTGTCGTAGTGCCGGAACAGCTCCCACACGTCCGGGTTCCTCCCCACCACCGCCGCATCCGGCGCCGATTCCATGGCCGCCCCACCCAACTTCAAGGCTCGCGCAAATGCAAGGACGGAGCAGCAAAAATAAATTCTCTTCTCGGGGGAGCAGCGAGAAGGAGAGAAGGGGAAAAAATTGGGGTTTTTGATCTTGAATGCCTCTCTGCTCCGCTGGTGCATGCAAATGGCATTGGGTGAGAAAGCAGGAGAGGTGTTGTGCGACAGTGTGGGTGAGTGGGGGGTGTCAGTGAGGCTGACGGTGGGCCTGTGTGTGCGGAGTGGGTGGTGTCAGCCGAGCGCCTGAAACACTCGACTTAGGGAGAGAGAACAACAGAGAGCAGAAGCCAAGAATTTGTGCCGTATAAAAACCTTCGCCAGAATGTCAGCTAGCTGTTCCTCAGTCCGGAGGTGCTCCACTGTAACTTGTTTCTTCTCGACACACTCCCTGATGAAGTGATATCGAACCTCAATGTGCTTACTCCTGTCGTGGAACACAGGATTCTTGCTGAGGAAAATCGCAGACTGATTGTCAATCTTCAGAGCAAAAGCTTCTGCCTCCTTCTCCTTCAGATCACCAAGCAATCTTGCGATCCATAGTCCTTGACAAGCAGCTGTCGTTGCTGCTACGTATTCAGCTTCGCATGAGGAGATCGCCACTATTTTCTGCTTCATTGACTGCCAGCTGATTGGGCTTGATCCGAGGAAGAAGATGACTCCACTCGTACTCTTGCGGTCATCAACATCCCCGGCGTGATCGCTGTCGCAGAATCCAACCAGTGTTGCTTCACCTGATGCCTTCCGATAGCAGAGGCCGAAATTGATCGTGCCAGCAACATACCTCAAAATATGCTTGACGGCGTGCAGGTGCTCGACAGTGGGTTTCTCCATGAACCTGCTCACATACCCCACGGCATAGCTGATATCTGGGCGGGTGTGAACCAGGTACCGCAGACATCCCACGATGCTGCGATATTCGGTGGCATCCGTTGGCTCAGCTGAGCTGGACTTGCTCAATTTGAGCCTCGTCTCCATGGGCACCTGACAAGGATTGCAGTCCATCATCCCGCTGCGCTCCAGGATTTTCCTTGCATAGGCTCCTTGACTCAGCACAATGCCACTTTCCTTCTGCTGCACTTCAATCCCCAAGTAAAAACTCAGAGGTCCAAGATCACTCATCTTGAACAGTTTCTTCATCTCTTCCTTGAACTGAACGAGCTCTTCCTCGTCGGAGCCTGTAATCACAAGATCATCGACGTATATGCCGACGAGGACCCTTGACGTACCGGTGCCACGTGCATATACTCCATGCTCCAATATGCTCCGGTGAAAGCCAAGCGAGTGCAGCTCGGTGTCGAGCTTGGCATTCCACGCTCTCGGGGCCTGCTTGAGCCCGTACAGAGCCTTTCTCAGGCGAAGCACCTTGTGCTCCTTCCCTTTCACCTCGTACCCCGGCGGCTGCGCGACGTAGACGACCTCCTCGAGATCGCCATTCAAGAAAGCGGACTTGACGTCCATATGATGAACACGCCAACCTTCGTGTGCTGCGAGGGCGATGATGAGGCGCATTGACTCCATGCGCGCCACAGGTGCGAACACCTCTTCGTAGTCGATGCCTGAGCGCTGGACGTAGCCCTTGGCGACGTTGCCAAGCGCATCCTTCTTGACCTTGTAAACCCACTTGAGCCCGATGGGGCGGTGACCTTCAACGGGATCTACCAATTCCCAGGTCGCATTCTCCTCGATTGCGTGCATCTCCTGCTCCATGGCACGCCGCCACCATGCATGTCGTTCTGCAATGGCAAAACTGGCAGGCTCGTCTTCTGCCGTAAGGTGCAGATCAGCTGCACCCACGTCGAGGATGTTCCTGACCGTCCGGAAACGGTGTGGCACCGCCTCATCATCATCGTCGTCGAGGTACTGGTCGGCGTCTGGGGGCGGAGACACGAACTCCACCTCTGTGTCGTGCGTGGACATGGTGGACACGGGCGCTGGCGTGGGAGACGTTGACGCGCCCGCAGGTGACGCGTTTGGCGCATCCAGGCCAGTAAGATCATGCCCAGTGGCGCACGACGTCGCTGGAGCACTCCCCGTTCCTGACTCCCCTGCATAGGTTGCATACTCAATAATGAGTGGTTCAAACCTTTCAGGATCGTGATCTCCATCAATCTTTGACCAGTCCCACTGTGATGCTTCATCGAACACCACATCACGCGTCACATGGACGCGCTTTGCCACTGGATCATACACGCGATACCCTTTTGTGCCCGTCTCGTACTCGATCATCACCATGGGGCAGCTGCGGTCGTCAAGCTTCTTCTGGTTCGGCTTTACCACCCGCACGTGGGCGATCGAGCCGAAAGTGCGGAGGAAGTGTACTGCAGGTGCTCGTCCATGCCACGCCTCGTATGGAGTTTTGTCGGAGAGGCTCGCCGTTGGCGCTCGATTCAGCAGGAACACGGCGGTGGTCACCGCCTCGCCCCAGAACCGCGCCGGCATGCCCTTCTCTTTGAGAAGGCATCGTGCCATACCCACGACGCTCTGATTACGCCGTTCGACGACTCCATTCTGCTGGGGCGAGTAAGGTGCTGTCAGATGACGCCTCACCCCCAGCTGCGCGCAGTACTCGTTTAGCTTGTTCGACGTGAACTCGCCACCGCGGTCGGTGCCCAGCGTGCGCACCTTCCGCTCTGCTTCCCGTTCCGCCTCTGCCATGAAACGCTTGATGGCACGACCAGCCTCATCCTTCGTGGCCAGTAAGGTGATGAACATGTACCTGCTGCAATCATCCACAAGCAAAAGAAAGTACTTCTTGCCTCCAGGTGTTGCCGGTGAGATCGGACCACATAGGTCGCCGTGGACGAGGTCGAGCAGCTCCGTGGCACGATATAGGGCCTTCTGCGGGAAAGGAGTGCGCCGTTGCTTCCCCGCAAGACAGCTGTCGCAAAGCTGTCCGACGCGCTCGATGAGTGGCAACCCACGCACCATCTCGCCCTTGGCGAGTTTGCGCAGCGCGTCGAAGTGGATGTGGCCGTACCGTGAGTGCCACCGCCATGCCTCGTCGTTGCCTCAAACAGAGAGGCATATGGGCTTTGTGAGCTCGAGGCGCAGCACGTACAGTCTCCCTGGACTGCGCCTTACTCGAGCGAGAAGCTTGCCATCATGATCCCACATCCGCAGCACGCCACGCCGGATGCGCGTCTCGAAGCCAATCTCATCCAATTGACCGAGGCTCACAATGTTGCTCTGCAGACGAGGCAGGTAATAAACCTCAGTCAGAGTGCGGTGCTCACCATTCTTGCACTTGAACAGGATCGTTCCCCGCCCGCAGAACTTCACGTTGGAGCCGTCGCCCAACTTGACCGTGCCCGTGATGGCTGTGTCTAGCTCCGTGAACGCATCGCGCCGGCCGGTCATGTGATTGCTCGCACCGGTGTCGAGAAACCAGGAGGTGTTGCAGCTGTCATCCTGAGCCGCTGCGCGGGCCTGGGAGCGCTCCTCATTAAGGAGGACGTGCTCGACCATAGCCGCGTCGGCATGCTGCACGGACAGAGTGCTGACCTGTGCCATCAGTAGTGCTGGTCCCTCCTCTTCTTCTTCTTCCTTCCTGGCGAGGTGAGCCTGGCCGGCCTGCCCCTTTTTCTGCTTGCGAGGCTCCGTGCACTGCTTGGAGAAGTGGCCCATCTGGTTGCAGTTGTAGCACTTCACCTCCGACATGTCGCGTTCGCCGTTCGCGCCGCGGCCGTCGTTGCCGCGCGGCTTGTTCTTGGTCTTGCCCTGCTTGCCCTTCTTTCCGGTGCCTGAGCTCTGTCCTTGCTCGCGCTGGCGCCGACGCGCCTCCCACTCCTCCTCCGTGAGGAGCAGAGTGCCGCTGCTGGCACTAGCGCCCGTCGTGGCGCCGAAACGCCCCTCTGACGACCGCAGGCGCCCGATAAGTTCCTCCACTGACACGGTGCTGAGGTCGAGTAGGGTTTCGATGGAGCAGGCCATCTGCGCGTACCGCTCGGGCACCTCGCGCAGAATTTTCTGCACCACCTTGACCTCGTCCACGGTGTCCCCGAGGGAGCGCAGGTTGTTGACGAGGGACGTGATCCTCATCGCGAACGAGTCCAGCGTCTCACCGTCGCGGAACGAGATGTCCTCGAATTCCTTGCGCAATCGTTGCGCCGTCGCCTCCCGGACGCGGTTGACGCCGACCCGCATCACCTTGATGGCGTCCCAGGCCTCCTTGGCGCTCTTCTTCACCACGAGCGTGCCCACCATCTCTGGCGGCACAGCTCGCAAGATCGCCGCCAGGGCCGCCTTGTCGTTGGGTACGCTTGAAGCGTTTCCCTCAACCGCCTCCCACAACATGCAGGCTTCCATATTGATCTGCATCAGCAGATACCACTCGATGTAGTTGGTGGCTGTGAGCATTGGCCATACCAGGACACCGGACTGCACCGGTCGCTCCTGGATCATCCGCTCGTGGACGATTATCTCGTTGCCGCCGTTCCGTCGTGAACGGCTTCTCCCGTGGCTCTGACGACGTGCGCGCACCGGCGTCACCGATCGCGCATGCGTGTCGTCCGTTGTCCGCGGCGCATCTCCTGGCAGACGAGGGCCTGCTCCGTCCGCCATGGTCCTCAGGGCCTGAACGTGGCGCTCTGATACCAAATGTCAGCCGAGCGCCTGAAACACTCGACTTAGGGAGAGAGAACAACAGATAGCAGAAGCCAAGAATTTATGCCGCATAAATTCTTGGCTTCTGCTATCTGTTGTTCTCTCTCCCTAAGTCGAGTGTTTCATGCGCTCGGCTGACAGGTGGACGGTCGGGATGCTGCGGCGCTTGGTGCCATTGCCATTGCCTTTCGCCTCGCATGTATTTATGAAGGGCGACTTCATTATTCTCTTGCCTTGCCTCTTGACTTGCACGCGGACTCTCTTGACTTGCCATTGCCTTTCGCCTCGCATGTGGGTTCCGCACCCCAGCAGGAGCTACAGGAGTAGTACTAGTAGATAGGGAAAAGGGACCGTAGAACTGGAAGTTTTTACTCTGCCCTCTTTTGTTTCTTTTGATGGTTTTTACTGCGTCCTTCAGAGTTTGCAGTTTTGCACGGGCGATTTTTTTTAACCGGAGGCAACGTCTATTAATTAAGAGCATTCCCTATTTTAGGCCGGGAATACGAACCTATTTTAGACTGGGCGAAACTCGTTTTTGTTTGAAAACGTCGAGTTTTTTTGTTCGCGTTTTCATGCCGAGTTTTCGCGTTTGGCTAAAATTCAGTTGAACATGAGCGAATTTCATTAATTAAGGTGAATACATATATATTACAGAGAATTCAGACGAACACCCGAATTTAAACTACATTTAGGCTAGATAATAACTAGAAAAACTTAAAAAGACCGCCGTCGCCGTCGTCACCGATGCCGATGCCGATGCCGGACGTCGCTTCTACATGCCGAAGTTGCCATAAAAGGAGGTGCAGCCGGGATCAGCCTTGCCGTCGTCGTCGCTCGACGGCTGCGGTGGGCGGGAGCTGCCCTGGCCTCGTCGCCGCACCTCCATGGCTAGTAGGAGGGGCCGGCCTCTTAGTCATCGTCGAGGATGACGAGCGGCGTGCCCTGGTAGTCGAGCACACGGCCAGACCAGGCCTGGCGTTTGGCCAGCTTCTGCTGGCGCTGGACACGTGTTGACAATATGCCCTAGAGGCAATCATGTAAAATGATATTTTCCATTGTATTTATAAAGATATTAAGTTTTCCTTATATAAACATCTGATGTGTATTATTAAATATGTGATTCGGTTGTGTAACTATACGTTTATGTTGTTTGTACTAAATGTCCTTGGTTATTGAGGTTGTGCTGGACACACAACTTAGACCGATGTGAAAATTGGCTTGATGACTCGGTTCCACTTGTCATGGGCATGGTGATGCTATTCCGACTTACACAGATTCGACTAAAGAGTTTAGCGAGTCGGATTGACCCATATTGAGGTACAACGAACAAGTTATCATTTGTATATATCAATCAATGTAATCCTTAGACCTAAGATTATTGCATAGTCTGAGTTGAGGATCACCGACTTAGGTTCTGTCAAATAATGATCCGTAACTGGGCAGTAATAAAGGCAGAGTTTGGGTCGACTGAGAATCAAGCTGCATGATGTGAATAATCAAGATGTGATTTTTGCCCCTCCACTTGGAGAGATATTCTCTAGGCCCTCTCGGATGATATGATTCAGAAAGCATGGCCATGCACGACTAGATTAAGTGTTAACCGATGTTATCGACTAAGAGTTAGTTGGGTGAATCACTTATCTCGGATTGAGAAGAGAGTCGGACTATTTAAGGGATGACAAATATTCGCTTATAGTCTGACAAGGTATATCGTGAGGCAAAAGGGACTCGGACGTAAGTCGCATTGGAAAGGCAAGTCGTCATGACTCTTTGGTACTTGGGAGTCGGCATGTTCTACTAGGAGCCGCTACCGACCGATCGATTGAGAGTCGGACTCCAATCATGTCCAAGTAGTCATGAGCCTGCGGGGTCACACACTTAAGAGCGGGAGCAAGTTAGGATTGGATCTGAACCGGAAATCTGGTTGGGTTGGACCCGAGCCGGATTTGGACTGACTCAGTGAGTCGGACTCACAGTGACTAATATTATATGAGCTTTAATGAATGTGCCACGAGAGTGGAGCCCACGTTCACTCCCTATATATAGTGGAGCACAGTAACCCAGAAGGGTTAATCGTTGATCGGTTAGGTCATTCCATGAGTTGGAAACCCTAGCTCCACAACAGTTTTGCCGTCGTAACGAACTTAGCAGTTCATCGTCGGTGCTCCTCCTTGTACGTGTGGATACCAGCAGAGGTGTTGTACGATCAACACCAGGACGATCGGATCGTGAGGACTGCACCACATTCAACAGACGTGCTTCATCAGTAATCTGCAATTGCATGTCTAGTGGTAAACCTCGTGGCCTTCAACCTCAGCTAGATCTTGGGATCACCACGTTAGAGGGAAAAAGTTTTGTTTTATCTCTTTGTGGCCTAACAGTGGTATCGGAGCAATAGCTTCTAGTTTTAGACTCGATATCTCGCATATGTAATATGCGGTTGGTTGTAGATGAGATCTATGTGCTGTGTTGGTGGTCGATCTATGAGATAGATCGGTTTTGTATGATGTTAATTGGATCAACTGTACTCGAAGAATTGTAGATCTAATTTCCGTGATCATACTACTGAGGTCGTTGAACGATATACCCCTACCGGTCGGTTTCCGCCATCGGGGTAGACTGTGACACGTAAATATAGAAGCGGTGATCGAAGGTCAAAAGAGTTTGATCGAATCAGAACAATGGTCGGAATCCATGTCCGGATCATACATGAGATCTATGTTTTCGGAAAAATTGTTGGGCGCTACCCACACCCGCGAGGGGCGCTGCTCCTTCGATCCCCGCCCGCTATCCGGCTAGCGGGACCGCTGACTTCGCCCTGCCGTAGGGCCTTAGACGTCGTTGCAAGTTTCACAACGCCGGTAGATAGCGTATCTATGCATAACTTGTTTTTACAGGAAGTTGTGAATGGTATGGTTCATGTGCATGTGATGTATGCGTGTAATCCATACACGATCTACGAATCACGGTTTTGTCAGCCCGCTGGAGCCTAGGTGCTGTCATTTTATTGTATAACGACATGTGTGTCGGATTCTCTATGTAATTTACTTTACTAAGCTAGTGTAGCTGTTTGAGGAATCCAGATGACATGCAAGTCGATGTACAAGTCGGCGACGTGGATTAAGACGGCAAGTGACAAGATTTGGCACGAGTCAGATTACAGGCTTTGTGGAGATGGAGATCGCCATGAAGAGAGCCATATCATTTCACATTATAATTGATTTATTTTGTGTTGTTGATATGTCTCTATTTTACCTCTATTAGATAGTTGGTAAAATTTAATCCCTCAAAAGAAGGTCTAGTCGGTTTTCCCGCCAATGTTTGCACCATCACAAGTCGGACATTTTTGGTAGTGGGCTCAATAAATTGAGGTGCTGCCAATTCTTTTCGACTAGGTGGGTTCGAGTTGGAATCTTACTATGGAAACATTTGGTAAGCTAGACGGGTCTATCACAACGGTTGTGGGGCTCGGGGAAAAGTCGGACGGGAGCCGGGGCATGTGATGCCACCCATCCAACATGACTCGTATGCGATACGATTGACAAGGAGTTGTCTACCTGGATCACTTGGCGGCTAGCGGTGATGCTAAAGCTCACTAGCCGACTTGCTTATTTAGGGTCCTGAATCACTAAGTAACCATCGGAGGGGTGTTGGTTCTAGTGGGAGCATACAATATTAAAGAGTTTAATATGCTTGCTCTTTTATGAATACATGTCTTAAGTGTTTTGCATATTTTCTGTTGTAGATCATGGCACCAAGTAGCAGTCACTCTCAGATATCCGGTTTTGCGTTGAGAACCATTCTTGAGAAAGATAAACTTAACGGCACTAATTTTACCAACTGGTATCAAAATCTGAGAATTGTTCTCAAACAAGAAAAGAAGGACCATGTCCTAGACAACCCACTTCCAGATGAGCCGAATGAGAATGCGACTGTCGCTGCCACCAATGCCTACCGTCGGGCTAAGGATGAGTCCACGGATATTAGTTGTCTTATGCTTGCTCACATGGAACCGGACTTGCAAAAGCAATTCGAGAATGTTGAGGCCTATGATATGATCGAAAGCCTCAAAAGTATGTTCTAGGCTCAGGCGAAGACTGAGAGGTATCAAGTATCTCAGGCTTTGCTGAGTTGCAAGGTTAAGGATGGTGATCCACTGAGTCCACATGTGATCAAAATGGTTGGTTGCGTGCAGTCTCTGGAGAGACTTGGCTACCCCATTAGCGAAGAGTTCGCTACGGATATTATTCTGAACTCTCTTCCTAGTGCATATGGGCAGTTCATTTCGAACTACCACATGCATGGTATGGGTAGAAGCTCACTGAATTATTTGGGATGCTCAAGCAGGCAGAAGCGGATCTCAAGAAGGGCGCCAGTAAAGTGTTGATGGTGCAGAATAAGGCTAAGTTTAAGAAGAGTTCTTGGACTAAGAATAAGGCTAAGTCGGGAGGAAAACAGGCTCAGGACCCGGTCCCAAGCGCTTCCTCAGGGAGTAAGCCATCTCCTTCAGCCGGATCCACTTGCTTCTACTACAAGGCGGATGGCCACTCGAAAAGGAATTGCAGCAAGTACTTGGCCGACAAAGCCAAGAGTGGAGGTATGACTTTGGACTCAAGTACACTTGTTTGCAATGTTATAGACATTTATCTTGCTGATGCACCTAATAGTTCTTGGGTATATGATACCAGATCAGTTATTCACATCTACAACTCGTTGCAGGGACTGGTAAGAACTAGGAGCGGAGCAAGAGGCGAGGTTGATATTCGAGTCGGCAACAAAGCAAGATTTGTTGCGCTGGAAGTCGGCACGATGCAACTTCATTTACCTTCCGGATTCATTATGGAATTGAATAATTGTTATTATATTCCAGTACTCAGTCAAAACATTATTTCTGCTTCATGTTTGATGAGGCAAGGCTATGTGTCGAATATCAAGAATAATGGTTGTTCTTTGTATTTGAATGATATGTTTCATGGCTTTGCACCCGTCCAGGACGGGTTATTTATTTTGAATCTTTATGGTGAGTTGGTTTATAACATAAATGTTATAAGGTTAAAACCAAATGATCTGAATATGACTTACTTTTGGCACTATTGGCTTGGACAGATAAGTTGGAAACACATGAAGAAGCTCCATGATGATGAACTTCTAACTTCGTTCGACTTGGAGTCGTTCGATACATGCAAATCTTACCTACTCGGCAAAATGACTAAGACACCTTTTTCAAAGAGTTGTGAAAGGGCGTCCGACTTGTTGGGACTAGTACATAGTGATGTATGTGGACCAATAAGAACGGCGCCAGGGGTGGTTATGAGTACTTCATTACCTTCATTGATGATTTGATTAGGTATGGATATATCTACTTTATGAAACATAAATAGGAATCCTTTAAAAAGTTCAAAGAATTCCAGAATGAAGCACAAAATCAACTCAGCAAGAAAATAAAGTTTCTTCGGTTAGACCGAGGAGGCGAGTACATGAGCCATGAGTTTGATGATCATCTGAAAATTTGTGGAATAGTACCTCAACTTACTCCGCCAGGAACGCCACAAAGGAACGGTGTTTCGGAAAGGCGAAATCGGACCTTGTTGGACATGGTACGATCAATGATGAGTCAGACATATCTGCCTTTATTATTTTGGGGTTATTGTCTAGAAACAACGGCGTTCACACTAAACAGAGTACCATCAAAGTCGGTAGAGAAGACACCGTATGATATATGGATAGGCAAAAAGCCGAGTTTGTATTTTCTTAAGATTTGGGGTTATGAAGCATTTGTCAAGTGACTGCAGTCGGACAAGCTTACGAACAAGTCAGATAAATGTATTTTTGTGGGGTATCCAAGAGAAACCTTGGGTTACTACTTATACAACCGAGAAGAGGACAAAACAACGGTGGAGCTATGTTGAGCCTAGGGGGCCGCCGCCCCCAGCCCAAAATAATTTTTGTAGTTACTAGCTAGTAATTTGCTAAGATGGAAAACGATCAGATCATTCGCCCCCCCAACTGTTGCTTACGGGCCATTAGGCAACTACTCGCGAAGTAAAAGAAAGCCCCGCTCTTGCACAGAGCGCGTATGGCGATAGGTGACCCAACCTAGAAATCTGAATCGCCCTATCCCTCCCGGCCTCCAACCCGGCTGGCAGCGACTAGCAGCTGTAATCCTACGGCGAGTGAAGTAGCAACCCCACCGCGGCCCCGTTTCACCCGATCCGGCGGCTGGCGACCAGCGGTAGCAACAGCCCGACGGTGAGTGGCAACAAGCAAACCACACATCCAATGTGGCTATTATCAAAATAATGTTGAGTACTCCATCCGACCCATATTAGTTGACTCAAATTTGTCTAGATTTGAATGAATCTAGACACTATTTAGTATATAGTTTCATCCAAATTTTGAAAAATCCAAGTCAAGTAATATAGGTCGAAGGGAGTAGTTGGTTGAAAGGGGAATAAGAGAGAGATAATTCCTCCGCTTGGACTTGGGAATCTGACTCAAAGTGGGTATTTTGCAACCAATGTGGCCATTATCAAAATAATTTTTTCTCAAGTCCACATTCTCTAATTTGTTGCGGTGGTCAATTTTTTTCTTTTGGTCTTCCTTCCCCCCAACATATTTTTCAAGCTCTGCCACTGGGGCAAAGTGTTTGTCACTCGGAACAGTGTCTTCCTTGAGAAAGAGTTTCTCAGTCGAGGAGTCAGTGGGAGTACGGTGTTGCTCGAAGAAATTCGAGAGAAACCGGCTGGTAGCGAGTCGACAAAAACCTTGGAGGTTGAGCCGGTCGTGGTGGCTGAGCCGACAGCGACACTTCTACTATGAAGATCGACAAGATTACGAACTGTTCGTGATGTATTACTATTAGATAGTATTCGTGAGTCAACAAAAACCTTGAAGGTTGATCCGGTCGTGGTGGCTGAGCCGATAGCGGCACCTGTACTATGAAGATCGGCAAGATTACGAAGTGTTCGTGATGTATTACTATTAGATAGTGATGAGCTGGCAAATTATTCAGAAGCGATGGTGGGATCTGATTCCGAGTCATGGCTTGGAGCCATGAGATCTGAGTTAAAGTCCATGGATGAAAATCAAGTTTGGAACTTGGTCGATCTGCCAGACGGTGCAAGACCCGTCAAGTACAAATGGGTCTTTAAGAAGAAAACTGATATGGATGGAAATGTTTCCGTCTATAAAGTGCGTCTTGTCACGAAGGGGTTACGACAAGTTTAAGGAGTTGATTACGACGAGACTTTCTCGCTCGTACAATGCTTAAATCAGTTCATATCATGTTAGCTATAACAGCCTATTTCGACTATGAGATATGGCAGATGGATATCAAAACGGCTCTCCTTAACGGAAATTTAACCAAGGACGTGTATATGATACAACCCGAGGGTTTTGTTGATCCGGCTAATGCTGACAAGGTGTGCAAACTTTAGAAATCCATTTATGGTTTGAAGAAAGCATCTCGGAGTTGGAATATTCGCTTTGATGAGGTAGTCAAACCGTTTGGCTTCATCAAGAGTGATCATAATTCTTATTTATACAAGAAGTTTAGTGGGAGCAAAGTAAACTTTCTAATCTTATATGTGGATGACATATTACTGATTGAAAATGATGTCCAAATGTTGCAATAAACCAAGGAATCATTGGAAAAGAGTTTCTCAATGAAAGACTTGGGTGAGGCAACATATATTCTCGGAATCCGAATCTATAGAGATAGATCAACGAGGCTCATTGGATTGAGTCAGAGTACTTATTTGGACAAAGTGTTGAAGAAGTTTAACATGAAATCGTCTAAGAAGGGGTTTTTACCGATGTCCCATGGTGTAAAACTTAGCAAGACTCAGTGTCCTTCGACAACTGATGAGCGAAGTTGGATAAGTGTGATTCCGCATGCTTATGCAATCGGATCCATCATGTATGCCATGATTTGTACTAGGCCGGATGTTTCCTATGCTCTAAGTGTTGTGAGCAGATACCAGGCTGATCCTGGAGAAATCCACTAGACAGCGGCTAAAAATATCCTAAAGTACTTGATAAGGACTAAGGATATGTTTTTGGTTTATGGTGGTGAAGATGAACTCAGTGTAAAGGGTTACACGGATGCGAGTTATATTACCGACTCTGATGATTCTCGTTCGCAATCCGGATACGTGTTTATTATAAACGGAAGTGCTGTGAGCTGGAAGAGTTCTAAGCAAGAGACTGTGTCTGCATCTACAACAGAGGCTGAGTATATTGCCGCCTCGGAGGCAACAAAGGAAGCTGTTTGGATGAGGAATTTACTCATGGATCTTGGTATGGTTCAGGGCTCGTCCTATCCATTAGACGTGTATTGTGACAACAATGGTGCTATTGCACAAGCCAAGGAACCTAGACAACACCAGAAGAACAAGAACATACTCATGCGGTACCACCTGATTCGCTAGTTCGTGGATCAGGGTGATATCAAGTTATGCAAGATACACACGGATACAAATATTGCGGATCCGTTGACAAAGCCGCTACCACAGCCAAAGCATGAGGCGCACCTAAGAGCTATGGGCATTAGATGCCTAGACATGTGATGTCGGAAGATTTGATCTAGTGCAAGTGGGAGACTGTTGGGAATATGCCCTAGAGTCAATCATGTATGATGATATTTCCCATTGTATTCATAAAGATATTAAGTTTTCCTTGTATAAACATCTGATGTGTATCATTGAATATGTGATTCGGTTGTGAAACTATACATTCATGTTGTTTGTACTAAATGTCCTTGGTCTTAAGGTTGTGATGGACACACAACTTAGACCAATGTGAAAGTCGGCTTGATGACTCGGTTCCACTTGTCATGGGCATGGTGATGCTATTCTGACTTACACAGATTCGACTAATGAGTTTAGCGAGTCAGATTGACCCATATTGAGGTACAACGAACAAGTTGTCATTTGTATATCTCAATCAATGTAATCCTTAGACCTGAGGTTATTGCATAGTATGAGTTGAGGATCACCAACTTAGGTTCTGTCAAACGCTGATCCATAACTGGGCAGTAATAAATGCAGAGTTCGGGTCGACTGAGAATCAAGCTGCATGATGTGAATAACCAAGATGGGATTTTTGCCCCTCCACTTGGAGAGATATTCTTTGGGCCCTCTCGGATGATATGATTCAGAAAGCATGTCCATGCATGACTCGGTTAAGTGTTAACCAAGGCGATCGACTAAGAGTTAGTCGGGTGAATCACTTATCTCGGATCAAGAAGAGAGTCGGACTATTTAAGGGATGACAAATATTCGCCTATAGTCTGACAAGGTATATCGTGAGGCAAAAGGGACTCGGACATAAGTCGCATTGGAAAGGCAAGTCGTCGTGAATATTTGGTACTTAGGAGTCGGCATGTTCTGCTAGGAGCCGCTACCGATCTGATCGATTGAAAGTCGGACTCCAATCGTGTCCAAGTAGCCATGAGCCTGCGGGGTCACACACTTAAGAGCGGGAGCAAGTTCAGATTGGATATGAACCAGAAATCTGGTTGGGTTGGACCCGAGCCGGATTTGGACTGAGTTAGTGAGTCGGACTCACGGTGACTAATATTATATGGGCTTTAGTGAATGGGCCACAAGATTGGAGCCGACGTTCACTCCCTATATATAGTGGAGCACAGTAACCCAGAAGGGTTGATCGTTGATCGGTTAGGTCATTCCATGAGTTGGAAACCCTAGCTCCACAGTAGTCCTACCGTCGTAATGAACCTAGCAGTTCGCCATCGGTGCTCCTCCTTGTACGTGTGGATATCAGCAGAGGTGTTGTACGATCAGTGATACGTCGTAAACGTATCTATAATTTTTTATGCTCCATGCTTGTTTAGTATCTACTTTGCTTTGCTTTATCTAAACTTTGAGGTGTTTTTATATCTTTTCTAGAACTAACCTTTTAACAAGATGCCATAGTGCTAGTTGCCTGTTTTCTTCTGTTTTTGGTTCTAGAAAGGCAGAAAATCAATATTCTCGGAATTGGACAGGACAAAACCCAAAGTCATTATTTTTCCCGGAGCAACACGGAACCACGAAGAAGAGCCGGAGGGGGCCACAGGGTGGCCACACCCTAGGTGGGTGCGGGCCCACCCTAGGCCACGCCCACAGGGGGTGTGGGCCCCCTGGACCTCCATCGACCTTGCCTCCTTAGCCTATATAAAGCACCCTGTTAGAGGGGTAACCCTGGGGTTGGCCCGATCTTTCACGAATTCCACGAGAAACGAGGGGGAAGGGGTGGTCGGCGGATGAAATCAAGGAAAGCGATGAAAACCACGAACACACACACACACACACACCAAAACACGATACACGCCTACTTCTCACGCCGTTGGCAACCGGTCCAACATAATCCCTAGGATCGGTGTTGGGCGAAGCTCGCTCTCCACGCCAACAACGGGGGATGAGGTGCTTGGTGAGATCTTGACGACTTGGGGGCGAGACACCGAGAACCCAAGGCCTTGTACAACTTGAACGCACTAGGCAAGATCCAAGAGGGGGTGGATAATCCGGTGCTCCTTGTTAGGAGCATGAGACCAATAGAAATAAGTCCTCAAAGGGTTTCCTTAATATCTATTATTATCCAAGTCTAACCGCTTACAATGGAGGGTGGGGGCTATATATAGTCCAGCCACAAAACAGGGGTAGTTTCGGAACGAAAAGGTAATTTATAGGTAGGGTTACAAGGCACAGGGCTGAACTTAGGTGATCAAGGTCAGGCAGGACCGGTAGTACCGGTCCGGCAACCGGTAGTACCGCTTACGGAGCGGTAGTTCCGCTTGAGGGCCTGGAGCTTCCGTCGAAGGCGCCTGTGGCGAGCGGTAGGAGGGGACGGTAGTACCGCTGTCCGGTAGTACCAGTTGCTGGACCGGTAGTACCGCTTGCGTCTGGGGCGTGGAGTGGTGCTTCCTGTGGCGAGCGGTAGGAGGAGGCGGTAGGACCGCTTGGAGCGGTAGTACCGGTCGTCTCAACCGGTAGTACCGCTTGTGTCTGGCAGCGACTGGTTGCTTCTCCTCCGTTCCTTGGGTCCTTCTCTTCGTACCTGATGATGCACAGTGTATGTGTGTGAAGTAGCAAGCCATCCAAGGGTGTGTCGAAGTCACACAAGGAGAGGAGCGAGTTCACCTTAGCTTGAAGGAGTTTGGCTCGGGCGCGAGTCATGGGTCCACTTGGGGAGCTCGTGGGAGTAGATGTAGTAGCGGTCGTAGGACGGGCTGCATCAGCTCCCCCTCCTTGGGAAAGAGTCGTCCTCGACTCTTCAACCGTCACAACTTCCTCTCGCCATGGTAGGGTGAGAGGTCCTTGACATTGAATGTCGAGCTCACAAGATACTTCGATGTTGGTATATCGATCACATAGGCTGAAGCTTGGCTGAAGCAAGGTCGCCCTCATCAAAGATCATCTCTTTCTTGGTCTTGTTTAGCCTTGAAGCTTGGCGAAGGACTTGTTGCTCGATAGTAGCTCGTGTGTCTTCATGGAGTTTCATCATTGTTTGGGCGCGCTTGACAACGTCCATATTGGCATGTTCATGAAGTGGTAGTGGAAGGATATCGAGCGCGGTGAGAGGCTCGAAGCCGTAGACGATCATGAACGGGCTCCTCATGGTGGTAGAGTGCTTGGCGCGGTTGTATGCGAAATCGGCGTGTGGAATGCATTCCTCCCAGTCTTTAAGGTTCTTCTTTATCAACACCCGGAGGAGTGTGCCGAGACTTCGATTGACGACCTCGGTTTGTCCATCGGTTTGAGGATGCGAGGCGGACGAGAAGAGGAGCTTGATGCCGAGCTTGGCCATGAGGGTCTTCCAGAAGTAGCTCATGAATTTTACGTCGTGGTCGGAGACGATTGTTCTTGGCACACCGTGTAGCCGAATTATTTCCCTGAAAAACAAATTTGCTACATGTGAAGCATCATCGGTCTTATGGCTCGGAATGAAATGTGCCATTTTTGAAAAGCGATCCACTACGACAAATATGGAATCATGACCATGTTTAGATCTAGGCAAGCCTAACACAAAGTCCATGCTAATGTCCGACCAAGGTGCATGAGGAATAGGCAATGGCATATAAAGACCAAAGGGGTTGGACTTAGACTTAGCTTGGATACATGTAGTGCATCGTTGAACGTGGCGCTCCACGTCGCGCTTCATCTTTGGCCAAAAGTAGTGAGTGGAGAGCATGTCATATGTCTTGTCACGGCCAAAGTGACCCATAAGGCCTCCACCATGGGACTCTTGAAGAAGCAAAAGTTGGAGAGACGATTTCGGAATGCAAAGCTTGTTTTGTTTGAAAAGAAACCCCTTATGCAAATAGAAATCATCAATCCCTTTGTCTATTGAACATTGTGCAAATATTGGTCCAAAGAAGGAGTCGGACGCGTACAAAGATTTGATGTCATCAAGACCCAAGACATTGACTTCGAGTCGTGTAAGAAGGCTTGTGTTTTTGCGAGACAAGGCGTCTGCTACCATATTTTCTTTGCCCTTCTTGTATTTGACAATGTAAGGAAAAGACTCCATAAACTCAACCCAATTTTGCGTGCCTTTTACTCAAGTTGGCTTGGCCCTTAAGAAACTTCAACGACTCATGGTCGGAATGGATGATAAATTCTTTGGGCCAAAGATAGTGTTGCCACACTTGAAGAACACGAACCAAGGCAAAAAGTTCTTTGTCATAAATGGGATAATTGAGGCGTGCGCCATCAAGTTTCTCACTATGGTAAGCAATAGGACGCCCATTTTGCATAAGGACGCCACCAATGCCAATACCACTAGCATCACATTCAATCTCAAAGGTTTTTGTGAAATCCGGCAATGCAAGAAGTGGTGCTTCGGTGAGCCTCTTTTTGAGCTCATCAAAAGCCTTTTGTTGTGCTTTTCCCCAAACGAACGTGACATTTTTCTTGGTCAATTCGTTGAGGGGGCAAGCAATTGTAGAAAAATCTTTCACAAAGCAACGGTAAAAGCCAGCCAACCCATGAAAACTACGAAGTTCACTAACATTTGTTGGGATGGTCCAATCTCGTATGTCCGTGACTTTTGAGACATCCACTTCTATGCCATTAGAAGACACAACAAAACCAAGGAAAATCAGCTTGTCTCTTGCAAAAGTGCACTTTGGGAGATTAGCATAAAGCTTTTCATGACGAAGGATTTGAAGGACCTCCTTAACATGAATAATATGCTCCTCTAGTGACTTGCTATAGACAAGAATGTCATCAAAGTAAACAACTACACTCTTTCCAATGAGAGATCGCAAAATATGGTTCATGAGGCGCATGAAGGTAGATGGGGCATTGGATAAGCCAAAAGGCATAACCAACCATTCATAGAGACCAAGCTTGGTCTTGAAGGCGGTTTTCCACTCATCACCTTCAGCCATGCGAATTTGATGGTAGCCACTACGAAGATCAATTTTCAAAAATATAGTGGATCCACATAACTCATCAAGCATGTCATCAAGACGCGGTATAGGATGTCGATAACGCACGGTGATAGCATTGATTGGACGGCAGTCCATGCATAACCGCAACGTATCATCCGTTTTCGGGACTAGGATCTGTTGGAGATATGCCCAAGAGGCAATAATAAAGTGGTTATTATCATATCTTCACACTTATGATAAATGTTTACATACCATGCTATAATTGTATTAACAGGAAACATTAATACTTGTGTGATTTGTAAACATAAAAGAGTCCCTAGTAAAGCCTCTTGTTAAACTAGCTTGTTGGTTAATATATGATCATGGTTTCCTGATCATGAACATAGAGATGTTATTAACAACAGGGTCATATCATTAGGAGAATGATGTGATGGACATACTCCTATATATAAGCGTAGCATAAAGATCAAGTCATTTTAAATAGTTCAATTGCTATATGCTTTCTGATACATAGTAACCTAATTCCTTCGACCATGAGATCATGCATATCACCTTTGCCGGATGGATGCTTTGATGACATCAAACACCACACCGTAACTGGGTGGCTATAAAGGTGGCATTGAGTGTTCGGAAAGTATTGGTTGAAACACATGGATCAAGAGTGGGATTTGTCCATCCATATGACAGATAGATATACTCTGGGCCCTCTTGGTGTAATGTCATCCAATTAGCTTGCAAGCATGTGACTGGCTCACAAGGGATCACATATCACGGGAACGAGAAAATAGTACTTATCGGTAACTAGGTTGAACTAGGTATGCAGAGATACCGACGATCATAACCTCGGATAAGTAAACTATCATGAGACAAAGGGAAATTGGTATCGTATGTAAGTGGTTCATTCGATCGCAAAGTAATCGTAGAAATATGTGGGAGCCATATGAATTTCCAGATTCCTCTATTGGTTATTGTTCGGAGAAGTGTCTCGATCATGTCCGCATAATTCACGAACCGTAGGGAGACACACTTAAGGATTCGACGTTGTTTGAGTAGTTATGGTATTATGAGAAAGAGACCGAATGTTGTTCGGAGTCTCGGATGGGATCCGGGATATCACGAGGTGATCCGGAATGGTCCGGAGAATAAGATTCATATAAGGAAAGTCCCGTTTCGGAGTTCGGAAATGATTCCGGTGTTTTCATCGGGAATGTTCTAGAAGGTTCCGGAATGTCCGGCACTCCGCGGGGGGGGGGGGGAGGGGTACATGAATGTGTCATTACATATTGGAATGATTGCATCATGTACTAAGTGTTCTTGCTGTTCCAAATAAAGGATTAAATTGAATCCTAAAACTGAAAAGTCAAATGGCCAGTTTGAAAGTCAAACGGCTAAAACAGGAAACTGTGGGAAACAAGCAAGAGGAGGTTGAAACCGACTTGGGGGAGGAGTCCCTCCTCTCCAAGCCGGCGCGCCACCCAAGGCCGACTTGGGGAGGGACTCCCTCCCCTTGGCCGCCCCTCCCACCTATAAAAGGAGGGGCAGGGCCTCCTCCTCTAGACACACAAGTTCCTATCCTCTAATCTAAATCCTAGCCCTAGACTCCGGTTTAGAGCCGTTTTGGTTTAGAGCTTCTAATTGCCCTAGCCTTCGGATTAGAGCCTTCTAATTGGTGTGTCTAAACCCTAGACCACTAATAGTTCTCTCTCATACTCCACCATACTCGCTCCGGCTTAAGGCGAAGCCCTGCGGGATCTCCCCTCTACTTCCGGTACCACGCCGTTGTGCTGCCGGAATCTCGAGGAGAGTGCTACAACCTCCGCTGCCTGCTCGAACAAGGGAGAGGAAGGTCTTCGTCGAGTATCGAACGTGTGACCGACTGCGGGAGCGCTGCCGGAACGCAGCGCCGGAAGGATCGTCTACGTGATCTTGAGATCGAAAAGAGTACGACTACATCACCCACGAGAATCTGCTCTCGTTAACCGCTTTGGAATCTTCGAGGGTAAGTTATTCCATCGACTCGTTGCTAAAATCTAGTAGATAGATCTTGGCTTGTTTGTTTGTATGCGATAGAAAATTTTTGTTTTCCATGCTACGAACCCCTACAGTGGTATCAGAGCTGTGTCTATATGTAGATCTGTTGCACGAGTAGAACACAATGGTCATTGTGGGCGTTGATGCTTTTATTGTCGATTGCTTCTTGTGTACTTTGCATCTTGCGGTATGTTGGGATGAAGCGGCCCGGGCTAACCTTACATGACATCGTTCATGAGACTTGCTCCACGCTTGACATGCAACTTGTATTGCATAAGTGGCTTTGCGGGTGCCTGTTTCTCCTAGCATAGTTAAGATCCAATTTACAACGGGTGATTAACAATACTAGTATCAATGTTGTGGTTCATGTTCGTAAGTTAGAATGACACTTATTGAAAGCCCCAAACCACGTAAAAAATGCAAAGAAAGTAGAGGCGTCTAACTTTGTTTTGCAGGGGTGTGCAGTGATGTGATATGGCCATGATTGTGATTATATATGATGTATGCAATGTTCCTTATTGTAAGTCGGCAACCGGCAGGAGCCATATGGTTGTCTTTAATTTCTGTTAAGACCCGCGTGTCTATTCAAAGTAGTTGTAATAGTTGAAGCCGGTGGACGACAACCATGGAGCAGCGTCATTGACCTTGATGCAATGCCGGTGATGATGGAGATCATGTTCGTGCTAGAAGATGGAGATCGGAAGCACAAAGAAGAAAGGCCATATCATATCACATATTATGAATTGCATGTGATGTTAATCCTTTATGCATCTTGTATTGCTTAGTAGACGACGGTAGCATTATAAGATGATCCCTCATGCACATGAATTTCAAGTCATAAAGTGTTCACCCTTAGTTAGCACCGTTGCTAAAGCTTGTTGTTTCGAAGCACCACGTGATGATCGGGTGTGTTAGATTCCGCAAGTGTATACAACATGAGCAAGCCAGATTTGCTCATGCGGAAGCTAAGGTTTGATCTTGACGAGCCTAGCATGTACAGACATGGTCTCAGGAACACGGATCACCGAAAGGTAAAGCATGAGTCATATAGGAGATATGATGAACATGTTGATTGTTCGCCATTGAAGCTATGTCAACTCTCGTGATGATCGGTTTTGATGTGGTGGATTTGGTTCGTGTGATCACTAAAACAATGTGAGGGATATTGTTTTGAGTGGGAGTTCACCTAGATTAATTTAATTATTAATTAGAACTCAATTTATCATAAATTAACTCAAAGTGAATTTGCATAATTGTTGTAGTCATTGGCATCCGTTTACCACCTTGCGCTTAGTTATAATTGAGATGATAGAACTATAGAATTCTGGTTAGTTACTTTACGAAATGGTATCGTATTGTTTTAAAGTGTTAATCTAAAGTTTAAAAGTCCTATTGCAAACTTTCAGTAAGTTCCGGTTACTCCATGAAGTTTAATAATTGGTATTAAAACAAGAGTGACAATTCCAAGTGTTAGTATATAAGTATCATGTTTGTCTCCATGATTTTTGATATTCAAAGGATTGTCTTAATATCAAGGTTATCTAGGATCTGAAAGAGTTGTTTCAGAAACCATGATGTGTGGAAGATATTGTGATATCTGAAACGAATTTTTGGTTACAACATGATAGAGTATAATATGGCAAAAGTCATGTTCTCATATTTGATGAGAATTTGCAAAGGGTTGGAGACACTAGTTGTCCTAATCCTCCAAAAAGGTTTTGGAGAGCAACATTATACTCGCGATTCACCGTTATAAGCTAAAGTAGCTTGATCATGAATAATTCCATGATAAGGGTGAATATTTGATGTAGGTAAAATATTTTCCACACCAAGAGATTACTAAAGAATGGAATTTGAAAGCACACCAAACATTTGATGATGGTGATCTACTTCAAAGTGCAAGTCGAAAGACATTGGTATTTAACTATACACGCTTTGGACTATGTGTCATATGTATGACTCCACTATTGATGTTGATAGATTCTTTCAAACAGAAAAGGAAATACTGAAAGAGAATCTCATAAATATATGGCAGAAAAGAAAAGACTAGAATTGTTCAGTTTAAGTATATAGATGATATACATGTTATGGCTATATTCTTTGCTTATTAAACAATGTGGTTCTTAAGTATTTGATACTGAATTTGTTGGTGTGAATCGTCATACGAAACAACACAATTCATGAACTACAATGGCCTAAGTAACTAGCAAAAGAATATGTGATCGAGAACAAATAAAGGGTTATTGTGTTGCTCATTAAACATCAAAGTTTGCCTTCAAGATTTGTTTTATCAGGTATTATGAGAACAAAATGGGTTGTTCAAATAATTGTCGTAATCCATAAAAGATGGATGATTCACAAATCTCGTTGGAGAAATCACATCCATAAAACTAGTGCTAAAAATGTCGAAAGACAAATTGATTGAAAGATCACTTAGGAAGTGACATCGCCGTTTAAATTGTATTGGAAAGATAACATGAAGAAACTCCATGTGTATGGAATTTTGGAGTCTTTTGATTTTGATCAAATGACGCTGGTGAAACTTTCCTAGAGATAATTAAAACTTCGTTCATAGGCCAAAAGGGAACGAATGACGAGCCTATTGGAACTTGTGCATATTGTTGTACGAAGTCCATTATGTGTAGTCAAGAGCGATGAATTTCAACTTCATATGCTTTCTCCGAAAATTTGAGTGAATATATGAATATTTACTTAATAAGGATGAAGTATGAAACATTTGAAAAGTTCAAAGACTTTCAAGATGAAGTGCAAAATCATTGTAACAAGAATATAAACAGTTTATGATAAAGATCATAAAGGAAGATATTTGAGTTACAGAGTTTAGCATAATACCTAAGATTTAAGGAATCGTTCCGTGGATTTGCATTTCCCGAAACACCATAAGAGTATGGAGCATTCGAGATATGTAATTAAACCTTGTTTGACATGGTGAGATCAAAGGTGTAATTCATAAAATTGCCATTGTATTTTAAAGATTAAAAGATTTAGAGATTACCGTTTTTCCACTGAAAAGAGCTTCATCATAATCCGTTGAAATGACACCATATAAGGTTATGGTTTGGGATAAAACCCAAGTATTCCTTTCTTAAACATTGGTATGCTATACATAAGAAAGATGTTTGCAACCAAAGTCGGATGAACCTGTCTTTGTTAAGTATTCCTCCATAACACCGGAGACAAAAGTGTTTGTCGCTTAGAACGTCAAGTTTCTTTGAGAAGGAATTTTTCGTGAAAAGTTAAGTGGGAGGACAATAGAACTTTGATAAGGTTAAAGGAACCTTAGCTATATGTGCAGAATTGCGCAGCGCCGAAAAGTGTTCCGGAGGCAGCAATAATGCTCATGGCTCACGTGCCTCAAAGGTTGTGGTCATGGAGATCTAAGTTCCTATTGAAACAAGTAGGTCGGGTAAACAATCAAATACCAAGATTTGAGGGTTGAATCATTATTTGAGAATAATGAACCGACTACATGCAAAGAAGCGATGATGAGCCCTGACTCTGTCAAATGTCTTGAAGCCATAAAATCCGTGATAGTTCCATACACGAGAAATCAAGTTTTGAACTTGAAGGACCCTCGAGAAAGGTGTAAGACCTTATAGTTGTGTTTGGATCTATAAAGAAATGGACATGAATATAGTCGACATGTTGGGAAAGAGTTCACAACAATGTTCAAAGGTTGACTATGACAAAATCTGATCTTTCATAGCGATATTTAGTCTAGACGGATTAATGTAGCAACCACTACATATAAATTTGTTATGTGGTAGTTGAATAAACAAAACAAGTTCTTCTAATAGAATTGTTACCTAGGACATGTGCGTAACACGGTCCATAGGGTTTTGTTAATTCAAAGGATGCTAAAAGCATATGCAAACTTCAATGGTTGAAATAAGCATAGCGGAGTTGGAATCTTCACTATGATGAAACTGTTAAAAGAGTTTAATTTCATCAGAGACAATGAAGATGCTTGCATTTGCAAGAAATTAAGTGGGAGCGCTAAGACATGTTTCTAATACGTTATGTGGAAGACATATTGTTGATTGGAAATGATGTATCTTTTATTAACACATATTAAGAATTTCATCTCGATGAAAGACTTAGGCAAAACCCAAATATTAGGCATGAATAGACGCTAATATGGTTGTGCCAGAAGTACATAGACGAGATATTGAATGAGTTCAATATAGAAACTACAAGAAAGTTTCTTGTTGCACAGAAAGGATTGAATGAGTTCAATGTTGATGATATATTCAAGTGTATTGACATTTGGTAAAGTGAAACAAATAATCAAGTATAGATTGATACTTGATGTATGAAATCACAAAGAGTATTTATATCAATCATATTGTGATATGTACAAATCCAGATATGTCCTATGCTCTAAATATTATGAGCATATACCAGAATGATTCATAAGATGATCATTGGACAATAGTAAGGATATTCTTATGATCTTTTGGAAGAACTAAGAATATATTGTTTGTAGAAGTGACAAATAGATGGTTAGTTCATTGTAAAAGTACTACATTGATACTAGTTTTGTCACAAAAGTGCAAATTAAGTTTATCTCAATCTAAACTAAGGGTGGCACAATATAATGGAAAGTAAGTTCCATAATGGATTTGGATGAGTTCCAAAGTTAAGACATTGTGACAAATACTACAACAAAAGGCTAAGTATATGACTGCTATTATAGCAGCAAAAGAGGGCATTTGTGTCAAGTAGTTTGTTATCAAACTAGGTATAGTTCACAGTGGGATAATACTATGAAGATATATTGTACGACAATATTGTCAACATGTTTTTAACCCCAAAGAACTAAAGGTCACACCAAAGGACCAAATTTGTACGAAGCCATCTCATTAGAGAATGAGTGATGCGTAGAGACGCAAATACATGCAATTACACACGGACCTGGAAGTGTCAGATCCGGAGATCAGTTAACCACTAGCAAACGTGTACTTACAACACCGGAAAGCCATAGGTGTTGAATACACAAAGGTTTGAAACTAGATTATTGACTCTAGTGCAAGTGGGAGACTGTTGGAGATATGCCCAAGAGGCAATAATAAAGTGGTTATTATCATATCTTCACACTTATGATAAATGTTTACATACCATGCTATAATTGTATTAACAGGAAACATTAATACTTGTGTGATTTGTAAACATAAAAGAGTCCCTAGTAAAGCCTCTTGTTAAACTAGCTTGTTGGTTAATATATGATCATGGTTTCCTGATCATGAACATAGAGATGTTATTAACAACAGGGTCATATCATTAGGAGAATGATGTGATGGACATACTCCTATAGATAAGCATAGCATAAAGATCAAGTCATTTTAAATAGTTCAATTGCTATATGCTTTCTGATACATAGTAACCTAATTCCTTCGACCATGAGATCATGCATATCACCTTTGCCAGATGGATGCTTTGATGACATCAAACACCACACCGTAACTGGGTGGCTATAAAGGTGGCATTGAGTGTTCGGAAAGTATTGGTTGAAACACATGGATCAAGAGTGGGATTTGTCCATCCATATGACGGATAGATATACTCTGGGCCCTCTCGGTGTAATGTCATCCAATTAGCTTGCAAGCATGTGACTGGCTCACAAGGGATCACATATCACGGGAACGATAAAAGAGTACTTATCGGTAACGAGGTTGAACTAGGTATGTAGAGATACCGACGATCATAACCTCGGATAAGTAAACTATCGTGAGACAAAGGGAAATTGGTATCGTATGTAAGTGGTTCATTCGATCGCAAAGTAATCGTAGAAATATGTGGGAGCCATATGAATTTCCAGATTCCTCTATTGGTTATTGTTCGGAGAAGTGTCTCGATCATGTCCGCATAATTCACGAACCGTAGGGAGACACACTTAAGGATTCGACATTGTTTGAGTAGTTATGGTATTATGAGAAAGAGACCGAATGTTGTTCGGTGTCTCGGATGGGATCCGGGATATCACGAGGTGATCCGGAATGGTCCGGAGAATAAGATTCATATAAGGAAAGTCCCGTTTCGGAGTTCGGAAATGATTCCGGTGTTTTCATCGGGAATGTTCTAGAAGGTTCCGGAATGTCCGGCACTCCGCGGGGGGGGGGGGGGGGGGGGGAGGGGTACATGAATGTGTCATTACATATTGGAATGATTGCATCATGTGCTAAGTGTTCTTGCTGTTCCAAATAAAGGATTAAATTGAATCCTAAAACAGAAAAGTCAAATGTCCAGTTTGAAAGTCAAACGGCTAAAACAAGAAACTGTGGGAAACAAGCAAGAGGTGGTTGGAACCGACTTGGGGGAGGAGTCCCTCCATGCCGGCGCGCCACCCAAGGCCGACTTGGGGAGGGACTCCCTCCCCTTGGCCGCCCCTCCCACCTATAAAAGGAGGGGCAGGGCCTCCTCCTCTAGACACACAAGTTCCTATCCTCTAATCTAAATCCTAGCTCTAGACTCCGGTTTAGAGCTGTTTTGGTTTAGAGCTTCTAATTGCCCTAGCCTTAGGATTAGAGCCTTCTAATTGGTGTGTCTAAACCCTAGACCACTAATAGTTCTCTCTCATACTCCACCATACTCGCTCCGGCTTAAGGCGAAGCCCTGCGGTATCTCCCCTCTACTTCCGGTACCACGCCGTTGTGCTACCGGAATCGCGAGGAGAGTGCTACAACCTCCGCTGCCTGCTGGAACAAGGGAGAGGAAGGTCTTCGTCGAGTACCGAACGTGTGACCGACTGCGGGAGCGCTGCCGGAACGCAGCGCCGGAAGGATCGTCTACGCGATCTTGAGATCGAAAAGAGTACGACTACATCATCCACGAGAATCTGCTCTCGTTAACCACTTTGGAATCTTCGAGGGTAAGTTATTCCATCGACTCGTTGCTACAATCTAGTAGATAGATCTTGGCTTGTTTGTTTGTATGCGATAGAAATTTTTTGTTTTCCATGCTACGAACCCCTACAAGATCATGGGAACCGCTCTTGGGCTAGTGCTTACTTGGATCAAACCTTTGGAGACGAGTTGGTTGATTTGACGCTCGATCTCCTTCGTCTCTTCCGGGTTCGTGCAATACGCGGCGCGGTTTGGAAGTGGTGCGCCAGGTATGAGGTCGATGCGGTGCTCGATTCCATGAAGAGGAGGAAGGCCATGAGGAAGCTCTTCGGGAAAAACATCTTGGAATTCCTGCAAAATAGCCATCAAAGAAGGAGGAACATTTGTCAAGTCGTTAGTTCCTTGCGCTAGTCCCTTGCATATGAGGACATAGTGCAAGATGGATGGGTTGTTCCGCACTTCTCTCATCTCACTTTTGGTGGCAAGAAGAACACTCTTAGTTTTTCCACTCGAGTTTGGCTTGTAGCTCTCACTCACTATGGTGTGGTTCTCTCGCTCACCACTCTTCTCACAAGGTGTTTTATGTATTGCGCCCTCGCTAAAGCCTTTGCATTGTCCGCAATTATTTGGCTAGGAGTCATTGGTTGCAACACACAAGTTTTATCAAGCCATTTGAAGGTGTAAGTGTTTGAGTGACCATTATGCAAAGGACGCTTGTCATATTGCCACGGCCTTCCGAGCAACATGTGACAAACCGTCATTGGAACCACGTCACATTCCACCGTGTCCTTGTAGTGCCCAATTGAGAACGTCACCGAGACGGTGTGCTTGATCTTGACGGATCCTTGGTCACTTAGCCATTGGATATGGTAGGGGTGCTTATGCGGATGAAGGGTGAGGTTGAGTTTCTCACACAATTCCGTGCTTGCAAGGTTGTGGCAACTCCCTCCATCGATGACAACTTTGATGGACTTCCCATTGATGCCGGCACGAGTTTGGAAGATGTTTGAGCGTTGGTCTTCATTCTCGTTGACTTGGGTAGTCAAGACCCTTGTGACCACAAGCGATGGACTTGCGTCATGCTCACACACAAGAAGTTCTTGGTCCTCTTCCAAATGTTGCCTTGCCATGGCCTCCTTGACCCTTGCATCAAACTCGTCTTCACTCAAGTATTCTTCATCGCCGTTGTCATGGATGAACAAAACTTTCTTGTTCCCACATGCATTCGACTTGTGCCCTTTGCCTCCACACTTGTAGCATTCACCGGTGAAAGGTTGATCATCCCTCGTGTGTTTGCCACTTGGGGGCTGTTTTCCTTGAGGGAGAGTTGGCTTGAAGGGAAACTTGGTTGTACTTGAGGAGCTTCCACTTGGTGTCGTTGGGATAGTGGTTGGAGCTTGCTTGTATGTGAAGTACGTCTTTGGCTTGTTGAACTTGATGTCCTCTTGCACTTGGCGTTCGGCCTTTGATGCAATGTGCACAAGCTCAACCATGTTGTTGTACCTTTGGAACTCGGTGATGCGCTTGATAGGATGGTTCAAGCCATTGAGGAAGCGTGCCATTGTTTTCTCATCGCGCTCTTCAATGTTGGCACAAATCATGTTGAGCTCCATTTGCTTGAAGTACTCTTCCACGGTCTTTGTCCCTTGACTAAGCGTTTGAAGCTTGTTGAAGAGGTCACGCGTGTAGTGTGAAGGGACAAAGCGGGATCTCATATGAGCCTTCATATCTTGCCAAGTTGCGATTGGAGGCTCTTCTTTAGCTTCTCGAGCGAGTTGGACTTGTTCCCACCAAAGGTTGGCATACTCATCAAACTCGAGGGATGCCATGGCCATCATCTTCTCATTGCTATAGTTGTGCATGCGGAAGATCTTGTCGACCTTGAGTTCCCAAGAGAGATATTCTTCGGGCTCATTGGAACCGGTGAACTTTGGCATGGTGAATTTGAGCTTGCCAAAAGTTTCTTCTCCATTGCGGTTCCGATTGCGTCGGTTGCCATTATTTGGACGGTCATCATCATCATCCGAGCTCTCATGTCTTGCTTGGTGATTGTTGCGTTGCTCTTGCGGTTGTTGAGGTGCCGCGTTTGGTGGTTGAACTTGGTTTTGACGACGAGCTTGGGGAGCTTGCTCATTTTGTTGTCGCGGTTGAGGACGAGGAGGAGGTTGATGGTCCTCATGACGAGCTTGGGGAGCTTGCTCTTGTTCTTGTCGTGGTTGATGTCGAGGAGCATTGTCTTGCGCCCTGTGGCGAGGAGGACGTCGAGCCACATGCGCAATGGGCTGCTCTTCTTCTTCTTCTTGGTGTAGAGGAGGTTCGTCATGACCATCATGTTGGCGACGTGGACGCTCATGTCGATGATGACGCCGTGGAGGATCTTCGAGTGCTTCACGTCGACGATGATCTTGTTCGTCCTCTTCGGATGCTTCACTTGTTGTTGAAGGTACATGTCGACGGCGATGGCCTTGGTGGTCTATGCGAGGTTGCTCTTGTTGAATCACAAGTGCCCTTGGTTGTGGCCGATTCGCTTCGCGCCTTGGAGGTCTTGCGGAGAGTTCACCATCATAGCTTGATGTTGCGGCGTGACGCGGAGATGGTACCGCTTGCGAAGAGCTCATGGATTGAAGAACGGGTCCATCCCGGTGCCTTGAAGCGTGACGGCGAGGTGCACTTGATTCACTTGAGGAGTGCCGAGATGAGCTTGATTCGCGCGAGCGTGGCCTTGCGAGTCCATCAATGAGGTGTTGAAGCTTCTCATCCGTTGAGGCGAGTGCACGACCAAGAGCTTTATTTTGATGACCGAGGTTGTGTTGCATGGCATGCATTTGGCCACGGACTTCTTCGAAGCGGTTGTCGATGTTCTTGAATTCCACGCGGGCCTCGCTAAATTGTTCATCTTGGCGCCTCTCGAGAGCTTCAAAACGATAGTTAAATTCTCCTCGAACCTTCCAGTGGTCCCATCTTGTCATGAATTGGTTATCATCCTCCGGAGGTGGTGGTGGTTGGGATGGCTCTCCATGCCTGTCCATAATGCAAAGCCAACAAGGGTTGTATATGGAGAGAAAGGGTGTGGAGAGTTAGCCTTTTACCTCACCTTGGAGATTATATCAAACCAATTGCCACACAAATGAGCGAAAAGCGTGCAAAGTGAAATGGCAAGAAACTCTCAAGGGCTTTTGGTGGAAGGTTAGGATTGTGAAAAAACCAAACGAAACGATCCAAGCAAAAGGTTATTGTCTTACGTGGTAAAGAACCAAAGATCAAAAGCAAAAGGAAATGATCTACAAAAACACGGAAAACACAAACGTGGAGAAAAATGGGGTTAGCACGACTATGAAAATGAGCACAAAAGGTCCTAACGAAGACTACGCTCGGTTGTCGTGCCAACACAAGGAGAGACCACAACTCGTTTGCCAAAAGAGGATAAGAAATAGATTTGTGCACTTGCCTCGGTGCGCTCTTTCTTAGCTCTTGTTGGCTTACAAGCTTGGTATTCTCTTTGTATTGGGAGACTATGTAACTTTCTATTCTATCTTTTTCTTTTCCTTTTTTTTGATTCTTTTTATTTTTCTCCCTTGCTATGCTACTATGTTAGATTTTGTATTTGGCCTCACACTCTCACTTTTCCGAAGGCAAGTGCACAATTCTTAGACAAACACAAAATGAGTTGCTCTCATAGGATAGATACACACAAAGGAAGATATGGGGCTGTCAAGGTGGTGCAAGTTATACCTTTGGTACTGTTGACGACTTGCAACCGTTGGTGGGGGGGGGGGGTGATGTTCGAGTGTCGCGGTGTCGTTGAGCGCGGGATGACGTTGATGCGTAAGCTGTTGTGAAAATGTCAACAAACACGCGAAACACGAACAAGCGAAGTGGAAAGGTCAGCGAACGAAATCGAGGCGTCAAAGGGCAGGAAACGCGGTCAGTGGCGAGCGGTAGTACCGCTGGTAACGAGCGGTAGTACCGGTGAGCGGTAGTACCGCTTGTACTACCGGTAGTACCGTTCACCGGCGGTAGTACCGCTTGCACAGCCGGTAGTACCGCTTGGCACAGGACTGGAACAAGATGAACTTGCCAAAAACCTCAAATTCGTGGGAAATCTGACCGAAAGGCTGAGCTAGAAACAATAGGGGCTATAGATCGACTCCCAAAGCAACAGATCTATGGACCAAAACCACGAAAAACTCACCAAATCCAAAGATCGATCCGAAGGCAAATTGGGGCTCTTTCTGGTAGGATTTTCGATTTTACGGTGGATAAAAGAAAAATTGGGGGGAAATTCGTGATTAACCGTGCTCTTGATACCAATATGTTAGAGGGGTAACCCTGGGGTTGGCCCGATCTTTCACGAATTCCACGAGAAACAAGGGGGAAGGGGTGGTCGGCGGATGAAATCGAGGAAAGCGATGAAAACCAGGAACACACACACACCAAAACACGATACACGCCTACTCCTCACGCTGGTGGCAACCGGTCCAACATAATCCCTAGGATCGGTGTTGGGCGAAGCTCGCTCTCCACGCCAACAACAGGGGATGAGGTGCTTGGTGAGATCTTGACGACTTGGGGGCGAGACACCGAGAACCCAAGGCCTTGTACAACTTGAACGCACTAGGCAAGATCCAAGAGGGGGTGGATAATCCAGTGCTCCTTGTTAGGAGCATGAGACCAATAGATATAAGTCCTCAAAGGGTTTCCTTAATATCTATTATTATCCAAGTCTAACCGCTTACAATGGAGGGTGGGGGCTATATATAGTCCAGCCACAAAACAGGGGTAGTTTTGGAACGAAAAGGTAATTTATAGGTAGGGTTACAAGGCACAGGGCCGAAGTTAGGTGATCAGGGTCAGGCAGGACCGGTAGTACCGGTCCGGCAACCGGTAGTACTGGTGGTAACCGGTAGTACCGCTTACGGAGCGGTAGTTCCGCTTGAGGGCCTGGAGTTTCCGTCGGAGGCGCCTGTGGCGAGCGGTAGGAGGGGGCGGTAGTACCGCTGTCCGGTAGTACCGGTTGCTGGACCGGTAGTACCGCTTGCGTCTGGGGCGTGGAGTGGTGCTTCCTGTGGCGAGCGGTAGGAGGAGGCGGTAGTACCGCTTGCGTCTGGCAGCGACTGGTTGCTTCTCCTCCATTCCTTGGGTCCTTCTCTTCGTACCTGATGATGCACAGTGTATGCGTGTGAAGTAGCAAGCCATCCAAGGGTGTGTCGAAGTCACACAAGGAGAGGAGCGAGTTCACCTTAGCTTGAAGGAGTTTGGCTCGGGCGCGAGTCATGGGTCCACTTGGGGAGCTCGTGGGAGTAGATGTAGTAGCGGTCATAGGACGGGCTGCATCACACCCGAGGCAAAAACCATAAATCGATCAGCAAAAGTCCACGAAAAGTTCCGCAGCACAGCCGCCACCAAAGGGGAGATTCGGGGGACATAAATTCTCTGTTCCGGCACCCTGCCGGGACGGGGAAGTGCCCCCGAAGCCATCTCCATCGATCTCCACCACCATCTCCATCACCGTTGCTGATTCCCATGATGAGGAGGGAGTAGTTCTCCCTCGAGGCTAAGGGCTCTACCGGTATCTATGTGTTCATCTCTCTCTATGCATGATCTTGTTGTGGTCATGAGCTTTGTAATCAAGTAGAACTACCTTGCTACTCAAGTGCTTCATTAGATCCCTGCTCTCCCCATGTGTGTGAAAGTGACAGCGTGCACGCCATGGTGGCACTTAGGCTTGAGTCTACATAAATACTCTTTGTGCTTTAATAGATCTATGCTTTCCCCACGTGTGTGAAACTGACAGCAGGCATACCGTGTGTGGCACTTTGGCTAGATCGAATATTTGTTATGAGTTATATTTGGAGTTGGATGTCTCTATGAAATTGTGGTGTTTTTTGGAACCATCTAGCGCTCAAGGTGACAGTGTGGGGTTATCTAGATTGGGGAAGGCGGACTTTGAGGTCTGCTGTTATAGCCCTACCATGGATTAGAGTGTCCAACCGGAGAGTAGTATCATGAAGAGAGGATATTTATATGAGAGAGTGTTCACTAGTGAAAGTATGATCCCTAGGCCTTGTTTCCAAGTATTGAAACACCGTTTGCATCTAGATCTGTTGCATGCTTGCTTGCTTCCAGTCTTTTCCTCCACGCCATCAGCTATTTTCTGGCACCGTTACCACTTGTATTTCACTATCTCTTCGCCGAACTAGTGCACCTATACACCTGGCAAGTGTATTGGGTGTGTTGGGGACACAAGAGACTTCTTGTATCTTGATTGCAGGGTTTCTTGAGAGGGGATACCTTTGACCACTTCCTCCCTGAGTTCGATAAACCTTGGGTGATCCACTTAAGGGAAACTTGCTGCTGTTTTATAGACCTCTGCACTTATAGGCCCAAAAACTGTCTACAAGAATATAACTGTGTAGACATCAAGCTATTTTCTGGCGCCGTTGCGGGGGAGGAAAGGTAAAAGGCACTCACACACGTTACCCCACGACAACAGCAAGCCAGAAATCTATTTTCTGGCGCCATTGCCGGGGAGGTAAGGTAAAAGGTAGTCACATCCTCTGGTGTGAGTGCTCGAAGTTATTTCCTTTAGATTCTGCAATTTTGTCTTTTGATTCTTGTTTTCGCTAGTTAGGCTTAATGGAAAACAACAAGAAAATTAGAGAGAGCTTTATAGTATTTATCTTGAGTTAGGACATGAAGTGTTTAAAGAGAAAATTTAAAAACCTATGGAACTTTATTTGCATGCTAATATCAATGTTATTAGTATGAATTCTTTGGACACCATTATTGCTAATGCTATGGAAACTTCTAAGCTTGGGGAAGCTAGTTTTTATGAAAATGATCTTTTTAGTTCCCCATCTTTGGAAGATAGCTATTCTATTGGTTATGATGATACCAAACCTCCAATATATGATGATTACAATGATGAATATGATATTTTCAGTCCACCTACTATTGAGGAGACAATTAATTGTGATTACAATATGCCTCCTATATTTGATGATTATGGTGATGAGAATAATAATGATAGCTATTTTGTTGAATGTGCTCCCACTACAAGTAATAAGAATGCCTTTGCTTATGTGGAGAGTAATAATCATTTTATGCATGTGGCTCATGATAAGAATGTTTTATGTAATAGTTATATTGTTAATTTTATTCATGATGCTACTGGAAGTTATTATGAGAGAGGGAAACATGGTTTTATGTATCTCAACAATATTAAGTTTCCCCTCTTTATGTTGAAAGTCTTGAAGTTGCACTTGTTTTGCTTTCCTATGCTTGTTGCTTTGTGCTTTCATGACTTGTTTCTTTACAAGATCATTTTTCATAGGAAGTGGGTTAGACTTAAATGTGTTTCGAATTTGTTTCTTGATGCTCTCTTTTGCTTCAATTCATATTTCTTATGTGAGCATCTTCTCAAACTATCAAGCCTAACTTAAAGGCGGTAAAGAAAAGTACTTGTTGGAAGATAACCCAAGAGTTTCCTTGAGTCTTGGAAGTTATTACTTCAGTAATGACCTCTCCTTATCCTTTTTGTTTGCTTTTTGTGCCAAGAATAACCTCTAATGAGAGGGGGGTAATATTGTAGGGGTTCGTAGCATGGAAAACAAAAATTTTCTATCGCATACAAACAAACAAGCCAAGATCTATCTACTAGATTGTAGCAACGAGTCGATGGAATAACTTACCCTCGAAGATTCCAAAGCGGTTAACGAGAGCAGATTCTCGTGGGTGATGTAGTCGTATTTTCGATCTCAAGATCGCGTAGACGATCCTTCCGGCGCTGCGTTCCGGCAGCGCTCCCGCAGTCGGTCACACGTTCGGTACTCGACGAAGACCTTCCTCTCCCTTGTTCCAGCAGGCAGCGGAGGTTGTAGCACTCTCCTCGAGATTCCGGCAGCACAACGGCGTGGTACCGGAAGTAGAGGGGAGATCCCGCAGGGCTTCGCCTTAAGCCGGAGCGAGTATGGTGGAGTATGAGAGAGAACTATTAGTGGTCTAGGGTTTAGACACACCAATTAGAAGGCTCTAATCCGAAGGCTAGGGCAATTAGAAGCTCTAAACCAAAACGGCTCTAAACCGGAGTCTAGGGCTAGGATTTAGATTAGAGGATAGGAACTTGTGTGTCTAGAGGAGGAGGCCCTGCCCCTCCTTTTATAGGTGGGAGGGGAGGCCAAGGGGAGGGAGTCCCTCCCCAAGTCGGCCTTGGGTGGTGCTCCGGCTTGGAGAGGAGGGACTCCTCCCCCAAGTCGGTTTCAACCTCCTCTTGCTTGTTTCCCACAGTTTCCTGTTTTAGCCGTTTGACTTTCAAACTGGCCATTTGACTTTTCAGTTATAGGATTCAATTTAATCCTTTATTTGGAACAGCAAGAACACTTAGTACATGATGCAATCATTCCAATATGTAATGACACATTCATGTACCCCTTCCCCCCCCCCCCCCCCGGAGTGCCGGACATTCCGGAACCTTCTAGAACATTCCCGATGAAAACACCGGAATCATTTCCAAACTCCGAAACGGGACTTTCCTTATATGAATCTTATTCTCCGGACCATTCCGGATCACCTCGTGATATCCCGGATCCCATCCGAGACTCCGAACAACATTCGGTCTCTTTCTCATAATACCATAACTACTCAAACAACGTCGAATCCTTAAGTGTGTCTCCCTACGGTTCGTGAATTATGCGAAAATGATCGAGACACTTCTCCGAACAATAACCAATAGAGGAATCTGGAAATTCATATGGCTCCCACATATTTCAACGATTACTTTGCGATCGAATGAACCACTTACATACGATACCAATTTCCCTTTGTCTCACGATAGTTTACTTATCCGAGGTTATGATCGTCGGTATCTCTGCATACCTAGTTCAACCTCGTTACCGATAAGTACTATTTTCTCGTTCCCGTGATATGTGATCCCTTGTGAGCCAGTCACATGCTTGCAAGCTAATTGGATGACATTACACCAAGAGGGCCCAGAGTATATCTATCCGTCATATGGATGGACAAATCCCACTCTTGATCCATGTGTTTCAACCAATACTTTCCGAACACTCAATGCCACCTTTATAGCCACCCAGTTACGGTGTGGTGTTTGATGTCATCAAAGAATCCATCCGGCAAAGGTGATATGCATGATCTCATGGTCGAAGGAATTAGGTTACTATGTATCAGAAAGCATATAGCAATTGAACTATTTAAAATGACTTGATCTTTATGCTACGCTTATCTATAGGAGTACGTCCATCACATCATTCTCCTAATGATATGACCCTGTTGTTAATAACATCTCTATGTTCATGATCAGGAAACCATGATCATATATTAACCAACAAGCTAGTTTAACAAGAGGCTTTACTAGGGACTCTTTTATGTTTACAAATCACACAAGTATTAATGTTTCCTGTTAATACAATTATAGCATGGTATGTAAACATTTATCATAAGTGTGAATATATGATAATAACCACTTTATTATTGCCTCTTGGGCATATCTCCAACAGTCTCCCACTTGCACTAGAGTCAATAATCTAGTTTCAAACCTTTGTGTATTAACACCTATGGCTTTCCGGTGTTGTAAGTACACGTTTGCTAGTGGTCAACTGATCTCCGGATCTGACACTTCCATGTCCGTGTGTAATTGCATGTATTTGCGTCTCTACGCATCACTCATTCTCTAATGAGATGGCTTTGTATAAATTTGGTCCTTTGGTGAGACCTTTAGTTCTTTAGGGTTAAAACATGTTGATAATATTGTCGTACAATATATCTTCATAGTATTATCCCGCTATGAACTACACCTAGTTTGATAACAAACTACTTGACCCAAATGCCCTCTTTAGCTGCTATAATAGCAGTCATATACTTAGCCTTTTGTTGTAGTATTTGTCACAATGTCTTAACTTTGGAACTCATCCAAATCCATTATGGAACTTACTTTCCATTATATTGTGCCACCCTTAGTTTAGATTGAGATAAACTTAATTTGCACTTTTGTGACAAAACTAGTATCAATGTAGTACTTTTACAATGAACTAACCATCTATTTGTCACTTCTACAAACAATATATTCTTAGTTCTTCCAAAAGATCATAAGAATATCCTTACTATTGTCCAATGATCATCTTATGAATCATTCTGGTATATGCTCATAATATTTAGAGCATAGGACATATCTGGATTTGTACATATCACAATATGATTGATATAAATACTCTTTGTGATTTCATACATCAAGTATCAATCTATACTTGATTATTTGTTTCACTTTACCAAATGTCAATACACTTGAATATATCATCAACATTGAACTCATTCAATCCTTTCTGTGCAACAAGAAACTTTCTTGTAGTTTCTATATTGAACTCATTCAATATCTCGTATATGTACTTCTGGCACAACCATATTAGCGTCTATTCATGCCTAATATTTGGGTTTTGCCTAAGTCTTTCATCGAGATGAAATTCTTAATATGTGTTAATAAAAGATACATCATTTCCAATCAACAATATGTCTTCCACATAACGTATTAGAAACATGTCTTAGCGCTCCCACTTAATTTCTTGCAAATGCAAGCATCTTCATTGTCTCTGATGAAATTAAACTCTTTTAACAGTTTCATCATAGTGAAGATTCCAACTCCGCTATGCTTATTTCAACCATTGAAGTTTGCATATGCTTTTAGCATCCTTTGAATTAACAAAACCCTATGGACCGTGTTACGCACATGTCCTAGGTAACAATTCTATTAGAAGAACTTGTTTTGTTTATTCAACTACCACATAACAAATTTATATGTAGTGGTTGCTACATTAATCCGTCTAGACTAAATATCTCTATGAAAGATCAGATCTTGTCATAGTCAACCTTTGAACATTGTTGTGAACTCTTTCCCAACATGTCGACTATATTCATGTCCATTTCTTTATAGATCCAAACACAACTGTAAGGTCTTACACCTTTCTCGAGGGTCCTTCAAGTTCAAAACTTGATTTCTCGTGTATGGAACTATCACGGATTTTATGGCTTCAAGCCATTTGACGGAGTCAGGGCTCATCATCGCTTCTTTGCATGTAGTCGGTTCATTATTCTCAAATAATGATTCAACCCTCAAATCTTGGTATTTGATTGTTTACCCGACCTACTTGTTTCAATAGGAACTTAGATCTCCATGACCACAACCTTTGAGGCACGTGAGCCATGAGCATTATTGCTGCCTCCGGAACACTTTTCGGCGCTGCGCAATTCTGCACATATAGCTAAGGTTCCTTTAACCTTATCAAAGTTCTATTGTCCTCCCACTTAAATTTTCACGAAAAATTCCTTCTCAAAGAAACTTGACGTTCTAAGCGACAAACACTTTTGTCTCCGGTGTTATGGAGGAATACTTAACAAAGACAGGTTCATCCGACTTTGGTTGCAAACATCTTTCTTATGTATAGCATACCAATGTTTAAGAAAGGATTACTTGGGTTTTATCCCAAACCATAACCTTATATGGTGTCATTTCAACGGATTATGATGAAGCTCTTTTCAGTGGAAAAACGGTAATCTCTAAAGCTTTTAATCTTTAAAATACAATGGCAATTTTATGAATTACACCTTTGATCTCACCATGTCAAACAAGGTTTAATTACATATCTCGAATGCTCCATACTCTTATGGTGTTTCGGGAAATGCAAATCCACGGAACGATTCCTTAAATCTTAGGTATTATGCTAAACTCTGTAACTCAAATATCTTCCTTTATGATCTTTATCATAAACTGTTTATATTCTTGTTACAATGATTTTGCACTTCATCTTGAAAGTCTTTGAACTTTTCAAATGTTTCATACTTCATCCTTATTAAGTAAATATTCATATATTCACTCAAATTTTCGGAGAAAGCATATGAAGTTGAAATCCATCGCTCTTGACTACACATAATGGACTTCGTACAACAATATGCACAAGTTCCAATAGGCTAGTCATTCGTTCCCTTTTGGCCTATGAACAAAGTTTTAATTATCTCTAGGAAAGTTTCACCAGCGTCATTTGATCAAAATCAAAAGACTCCAAAATTCCATACACATGGAGTTTCTTCATGTTATCTTTCCAATACAATTTAAACGGCGATGTCACTTCCTAAGTGATCTTTCAATCAATTTGTCTTTCGACATTTTTAGCACTAGTTTTATGGATGTGATTTCTCCAACGAGATTTGTGAATCATCCATCTTTTATGGATTACGACAATTATTTGAACAACCCATTTTGTTCTCATAATACCTGATAAAACAAATCTTGAAGGCAAACTTTGATGTTTAATGAGCAACACAATAACCCTTTATTTGTTCTCGATCACATATTCTTTTGCTAGTTACTTAGGACATTGTAGTTCATGAATTGTGTTGTTTCGTATGACGATTCACACCAACAAATTCAGTATCAAATACTTAAGAACCACATTGTTTAATAAGCAAAGAATATAGCCATAACATGTATATCATCTATATACTTAAACTGAACAATTCTAGTCTTTTCTTTTCTGCCATATATTTATGAGATTCTCTTTCAGTATTTCCTTTTCTGTTTGAAAGAATCTATCAACATCAATAGTGGAGTCATATATATGACACATAATCCAAAGCGTGTATAATTAAATACCAATGTCTTTGGATTTGCACTTTGAAGTAGATCACCATCATCAAATGTTTGGTGTTCTTCCAAATTCCTTTCTTTAGTAATCTCTTGGTGTAGTAAATATTTTACCTACATCAAATATTCACCTTTATCATGGAATTATCCAAGATCAAGCTACTTTTAGCTTGTAATGGTGAATCGCGAGTAAAATGTTGCACTCCAAAACCTTTTGGTGGATTAGGACAACTAGTGTCTCCAACCTTTTGCAAATTCTCATCAAATATGAGAACATGACTTTTGCCATATTATACTCTATCATGTTGTAACCAAAACTTCGTTTCAGATATCACAATATCTTCCACACATCATGGTTTCTGAAACAACTCTTTCAGATCCTAGATAACCTTGATATTAAGACAATCCTTTGAATATCAAGAATCATGGAGACAAACATGATACTCATACACTAACACTTGGAATTGTCACTCTTGTTTTAATACCAATTATTAAACTTCATGGAGTAACCGGAACTTACTGAAAGTTTGCAATAGGACTTTTAAACTTTAGATTAACACTTCAAAACAATACGATACCAGTTCGTAAAGTAACTAACCAGAATTCTATAGTTCTATCATCTCAATTATAACTAAGCGCAAGGTGGTAAACGGATGCCAATGACTACAACAATTATGCAAATTCACTTTGAGTTAATTTATGATAAATTGAGTTCTAATTAATAATTAAATTAATCTAGGTGAACTCCCACTCAAAACAATATCCCTCACATTGTTTTAGTGATCACACGAACCAAATCCACCACATCAAAACCGATCATCACGAGAGTTGACATAGCTTCAATGGCGAACAATCAACATGTTCATCATATCTCCTATATGACTCATGCTTTACCTTTCGGTGATCCGTGTTCCTGAGACCATGTCTGTACATGCTAGGCTCGTCAAGATCAAACCTTAGCTTCCGCATGAGCAAATCTGGCTTGCTCATGTTGTATACACTTGCGGAATCTAACACACCCGATCATCACGTGGTGCTTCGAAACAACAAGCTTTAGCAACGGTGCTAACTAAGGGTGAACACTTTATGACTTGAAATTCATGTGCATGAGGGATCATCTTATAATGCTACCGTCGTCTACTAAGCAATACAAGATGCATAAAGGATTAACATCACATGCAATTCATAATATGTGATATGATATGGCCTTTCTTCTTTGTGCTTCCGATCTCCATCTTCTAGCACGAACATGATCTCCATCATCACCGGCATTGCATCAAGGTCAATGACGCTGCTCCATGGTTGTCGTCCACCGGCTTCAACTATTACAACTACTTTGAATAGACACGCGGGTCTTAACAGAAATTAAAGACAACCATATGGCTCCTGCCGGTTGCCGACTTACAATAAGGAACATTGCATACATCATATATAATCACAATCATGGCCATATCACATCACTGCACACCCCTGCAAAACAAAGTTAGACGCCTCTACTTTCTTTGCATTTTTTACGTGGTTTGGGGCTTTCAATAAGTGTCGTTCTAACTTACGAACATGAACCACAACATTGATACTAGTATTGTTAATCACCCGTTGTAAATTGGATCTTAACTATGCTAGGAGAAACAGGCACCCGCAAAGCCACTTATGCAATACAAGTTGCATGTCAAGCGTGGAGCAAGTCTCATGAACGATGTCATGTAAGGTTAGCCCGGGCCGCTTCATCCCAACATACCGCAAGATGCAAAGTACACAAGAAGCAATCGACAATAAAAGCATCAACGCCCACAATGACCATTGTGTTCTACTCGTGCAACAGATCTACATATAGACACAGCTCTGATACCACTGTAGGGGTTCGTAGCATGGAAAACAAAAATTTTCTATCGCATACAAACAAACAAGCCAAGATCTATCTACTAGATTTTAGCAACGAGTCGATGGAATAACTTACCCTCAAAGATTCCAAAGCGGTTAACGAGAGCAGATTCTCGTGGGTGATGTAGTCGTACTCTTTTCGATCTCAAGATCGCGTAGACGATCCTTCCGGCGCTGCGTTCCGGCAGCGCTCCCGCAGTCGGTCACACGTTCGATACTCGACGAAGACCTTCCTCTCCCTTGTTCCAGCAGGCAGCGGAGGTTGTAGCACTCTCCTCGAGATTCCGGCAGCACAACGGCGTGGTACCGGAAGTAGAGGGGAGATCCCGCAGGGCTTCGCCTTAAGCCGGAGCGAGTATGGTGGAGTATGAGAGAGAACTATTAGTGGTCTAGGGTTTAGACACACCAATTAGAAGGCTCTAATCCGAAGGCTAGGGCAATTAGAAGCTCTAAACCAAAACGGCTCTAAACCGGAGTCTAGGGCTAGGATTTAGATTAGAGGATAGGAACTTGTGTGTCTAGAGGAGGAGGCCCTGCCCCTCCTTTTATAGGTGGGAGGGGCGGCCAAGGGGAGGGAGTCCCTCCCCAAGTCGGCCTTGGGTGGCGCGCCGGCTTGGAGAGGAGGGACTCCTCCCCCAAGTCGGTTTCAACCTCCTCTTGCTTGTTTCCCACAGTTTCCTGTTTTAGCCGTTTGACTTTCAAACTGGCCATTTGACTTTTCAGTTTTAGGATTCAATTTAATCCTTTATTTGGAACAGCAAGAACACTTAGTACATGATGCAATCATTCCAATATGTAATGACACATTCATGTAACCCTCCCCCCCCGGAGTGCCGGACATTCCAGAACCTTCTAGAACATTCCCGATGAAAACACCGGAATCATTTCCGAACTCCGAAACGGGACTTTCCTTATATGAATCTTATTCTCCGGACCATTCCGGATCACCTCGTGATATCCCGGATCCCATCCGAGACTCCGAACAACATTCGGTCTCTTTCTCATAATACCATAACTACTCAAACAACGTCGAATCCTTAAGTGTGTCTCCCTACGGTTCGTGAATTATGCGGACATGATCGAGACACTTCTCCGAACAATAACCAATAGAGGAATCTGGAAATTCATATGGCTCCCACATATTTCAACGATTACTTTGTGATCGAATGAACCACTTACATACGATACCAATTTCCCTTTGTCTCACGATAGTTTACTTATCCGAGGTTATGATCATCGGTATCTCTGCATACCTAATTCAACCTCGTTACCGATAAGTACTCTTTTCTCGTTCCCGTGATATGTGATCCCTTGTGAGCCAGTCACATGCTTGCAAGCTAATTGGATGACATTACACCGAGAGGGCCCAGAGTATATCTATCCGTCATATGGATGGACAAATCCCACTCTTGATCCATGTGTTTCAACCAATACTTTCCGAACACTCAATGCCACCTTTATAGCCACCCAGTTACGGTGTGGTGTTTGATGTCATCAAAGCATCCATCCGGCAAAGGTGATATGCATGATCTCATGGTCGAAGGAATTAGGTTACTATGTATCAGAAAGCATATAGCAATTGAACTATTTAAAATGACTTGATCTTTATGCTACGCTTATCTATAGGAGTACGTCCATCACATCATTCTCCTAATGATATGACCCTGTTGTTAATAACATCTCTATATTCATGATCAGGAAACCATGATCATATATTAACCAACAAGCTAGTTTAACAAGAGGCTTTACTAGGGACTCTTTTATGTTTACAAATCACACAAGTATTAATGTTTCCTGTTAATACAATTATAGCATGGTATGTAAACATTTATCATAAGTGTGAAGATATGATAATAACCACTTTATTATTGCCTCTTGGGCATATCTCCAACAAATATTTGGGGAGTTGCTGTCCCAAAACAGATTTCTGTCCTCCACCATAAAAATTCGTCAGGAGTCTCTATAAGTTGTATTGAGCTGAAAAATTTACGAATAAATCTCCCAGTATGTTATCTAACTTTCCTTAGTTCAACACTTTTTGATTTGAGCAACATAAGGTCTTTGAAAAAATCGGTTTTTACCTGCTGGTCTGTTTTGACAGATTTCTACCATTATTTGCATTTGCTTCTTATTGATTCCTTTTTTAGTTCTCTTTTGGGGAATTGAGATTTTTGAAGGAGTTGCTATAGTAGCTTGTGTTTTTAGTGAATTTTTTTGCTGTTCCAAATCTTTGCCAAAGGTCTAATATCTTTTGAATAAACTAATGTTGCTAATGAAGATTGTGTGAAGTTTTGTATGAAGGAAAATTTTCAGGTGTAGAGAGAGAATGATGTAATGAGATGAATAATGGACAAAAGCTCAAGCTTGGGGATGCCACCATGGTGTCACCCTAAGAAATATCCAAGAGTTACAAGCGTCAAAGCTTAGGGATGCCCAAGGCATCCCCTTCTTCATCAATAAAAAGCTCAGGTCTGTCTAGACACTTTGTTTTTATTGTTTCATGCATAGTTGTGTTGTTCTTGGAGCGTCTTACTTTTTGTTTTTGGTTTTCGTTTGCTTAGTTTGCTTGATTAAGTTGGTTGGATCAAAACACACTTCTTTTGGAGAGAGACACACTCTGTTTTCATTGCCTAGAACACTCTAGTTTCATTCTTATTGTGTTGTGAGTGTTCTCTTTTGCTAGCACTATGTTTAGCCTTAGTTTTCTTGTGCTTTCAGCTTAGAACTTTTTAGTTCTTACTTGTGGATTTGTGAGACAAGCTCACTGGTCTATATTGATTATTATCTTTGTGAGTTGTTTCAAATAAGTTGATTGGTGTGGGAAAAGAGTAGAAAGTTTCATGCTTATAGTGGTACAAGAGGAGCTTGCATTGACTGTGACTTAGACTTTAGCATGACATGCTAGGTGCTGTTTTGACCTTATGCTTAGTGATTATTTCTGTAGCATGTCTTGTTCCAAACAATTGGGATTGCTTAGTGTTCCTTAAAGAAATTATGCGTTGTTTTAGCATGCAAAAGCATAGTATTGTGGTATTCTCCTTTGATCCTTTGTTTGGGTTGACTTGGCACATGCTCACACCATGTTATGACTATGACAAGTCACCATAGTCTCTATGATCATATAGTCCTTGACATGTAGTACCACTCTATGCTTTGATCAGTAATGTTTTGTCGCTCTGCATGATTATGGCCATTATTGCTCTCTTAGTTGGTTGCTCCCAGTCTTTTGCTAGCCTCCACTTGTATGAGTAAGCTCTACTCATGCTTCCAACTCCCAAGAAACCAAGTTATTCCAAAGTGTCCACTATAAATTCATATGCATGGTGTGTTACACCATTCCAAGTATATTCTTGTTTTCAGCTATCTTCCAATTAAAAACTATTTTGTTATGTGAAAACTTAGTGATTAAAGCCCTCACAAAATTGATGGCACACTTTATATTCTTTGCCCCTAATAAACTTGAACCATTGTGTCGTCTATGTTGTATATGCTTGCACTTATACGTTGGAATTAGCAGAACCATGCTGTCATGGGAAACGTTTTCAACATTGCACTTGCACTTTGTACTCAGTTGATATCATGCTCTTTTGTCTATGGATGTCACCGGTGTGAAATAAAGAGGGAACTTGTAAGTCCATGGAGTATGTATTTTGTGTTAGAGAAACACCTGGGCCGCTAGCCTAAGCGATGCCTAATCATGGTGGAAACTTGCAGCATCACCATAGTGAGATATCTATGAAGCATCCTCAGTAAAAAGCTATGCACATAGTAAATAAAAAGATCGCTGAGATGCTCATTGTCTGCTTGCCTTATCATTTTGGTTATGGGATAGCTCCTGTACCATGTGCAAGGGGTACCCCGTTGGTGGTTCTCTATGATACGCATGTACTTACTATGACAAGAACTTACATGTGACTGAAGTTGAGTAGATGAGGTGTGGCCCTCGTATTCAAGGGACATGAGATTGCCAACTTATACTTTGTCAAGAATATACTCCATAGTTGTTCACTTTAACCTTAATCTCTTCAAGATGCTTATGATAGGGGCAATGAGGGATGAAAGCTAACAAGTATCATAATTTTTGGAAGATATTTTTGAAACTTGAAATCCCTGCTTCCCTTTATGAAGGGCCTTTCTTCCACTACTATTGAGTCTCCACCTTCTACCTTTAAGCACCATTAAGAGAGCATAGTTGCCATTCTTAGTTCTATGTGCAGTGTCCCAAAACTTATTGATTGATGCATATTGTGATATTACTTGTTCTTATGCTACTTGTTTCTAGTCACCCTTGTGAACTTTGAAGGTGTCACATGCATCTATTTGCTACTCTATGAGGGACAAGCTAATTGCCACTATGCCATGTTTTCTGCATGTGAAACAAACAAACATTTTTCAATGCATGTTATTCATGATCTTTGTTTGTATCTTGTCTTGTTGCAACAATAGTTGCTCTGTCTTACTGTTAGAACTCCATCTTTCATGCACATGTTTAGAGTTCTTTGATCCCAGCTTTCAATGCTTGCAAATGGTTAGATCTTGGTTTTGATGGTGCATGTCACCTCAAAAATTATTCTTTTTATCACTTACCTACTCGAGGACGAGCATGAGTTAAGCTTGGGGATGCTTGATACGTCGTAAACGTATCTATAATTTTTGATGTTCCATGCTTGTTTAGTATCTACTTTGCTTTGCTTTGTCTACACTTTGAGGTGTTTTTATATCTTTTCTAGAACTAACCTTTTAACAAGATGCCACAGTGCCAGTTGCCTGTTTTCTTCTGTTTTTGGTTCCAGAAAGGAAGAAAAACAATATTCTCGGAATTGGACGGGACAAAAGCCAAAGTCATTATTTTTCCTAGACCAACACGGAACCACGAAGAAGAGCCGGAGGGGGGCCCAGGGTGGCCACACCCTAGGTGGGTGTGGGCTCACCCTAGTCCGCACCCACAGGGGGTGTGGCCCCCTGGCCCTCCACCGACCTTGCCTCCTTCGCCTATATAAAGCACCCGAGGCAAAAACCCTAAATCGATCAGCAAAATTCCACGAAAAAAGTTCCCTAGCGCAGCCGCCACCGAAGGGGAGATTCGGGGGACAGAAAGTCTTTGTTCCGGCACCCTGCCGGGATGGGGAAGTGCCCCCGGAGCTATCTCCATCGATCTCCATCACCGTTGCTGATTTCCATGATGAGGAGGGAGTAGTTCTCCCTCGAGGCTAAGGGCTCTACTAGTAGCTATGTGTTCATCTCTCTCTATGCATGATCTTGTTGTGGTCATGAGCTTTGTAATCAAGTAGATCTACCTTGCTACTCAAGTGTTTCATTAGATCTCTTCTCTCCCCATATGTGTGAAAGTGATAGCGTGCACACCATGGTGGCACTTAGGCTTGAGTCTACATAAATACTCTTTGTGCTTTAATAGATCTATGTTTTCCCCACGTGTGTGAAAGTGAAAGCGGGCATACCGTGTGTGGCACTTTGGCTAGATTGAATATTTTTTATGGGTTATATTTGGAGTTGGATGTCTCTATGAAATTGTGGTGTTTGTTGGAACCATCTAGCGCTCAAGGTGACAGTGTGGGGTTATCTAGATTGGGGAAGGCGGACTTTGAGGTCAGCTGTTATAGCCCTACCATGGATTAGAGTGTCCAACCGGACATTAGTTAAGAGTAGTATCATGAAGAGAGGATATTTATATGAGAGAGTGTTGACTAGTGAAAGTATGATCCCTAGGCCTTGTTTCCAAGTATTGAAACACCGTTTGCATCTAGATCTGTTGCATGCTTGCTTGCTTCCAGTCTTTTCCTCCATGCCATCAGCTATTTTCTGGCACCGTTACCACTTGTATTTCACTATCTCTTCGCCGAACTAGTGCACCTATACACCTGACAAGTGTATTGGGTGTGTTGGGGACACAAGAGACTTCTTGTATCTTGATTGGAGGGTTGCTTGAGAGGGGATACCTTTGACCACTTCCTCCCTGAGTTCGATAAACCTTGGGTGATCCACTTAAGGGAAACTTGCTGCTGTTCTACAAACCTCTGCACTTGGAGGCCCAACAACTGTCTACAAGAATAGAAGTGTGTAGACATCAATAAACACCAGGATGATCAGATCATGAGGACTGCACTGCATTCAACAGATGTGCTTCATCAGTAATCCACAACTGCGTGTCTAGTGGTAAACCTCATGGCCTTCTACCTTATCTAGATCTTGGGATCACCACGTTAGAGGGAAAAAAGGTTTATTTTATCTCTTAGTGGCCCAAGATCATCTCCTCCTAGTCCGCCTTGGACCAGGCGAGAATGTCCGGCGATGAAGGCTTCGGCGGGGGCACGACTTCACAGAGGGATTGCTCCATCGCCATTCTCAGGGCGAAGGCATCCTCGTCGACGGGCACCGCCCATTCCGCCGGCTCCGGCTAGCGAAGAAGGAGACAACCAGTAGGCGGAATCAGCGCGCGGGGCTCGTTGATGATGATGTCCGTGCCCTTGTCCTCGGCGGCGAGCGAACCGGCGTCTCTGGACCCCGCTTGACTGGCCGGAGTGGCAGCGAAGAGGACGGCATTGACCCGGAGGAGAGGGTGGCCGAGGCTACGGAGGAGGAGGAGCTGAGGCTGGCCATCCTCCTCAGAAGCCAGTTGGCCGAAGGATGGCGCCTTGCCGTTGACGCCGGTGTCGGGTCGCGGGGGATGCCGAGGCGGGGGTTGTTGCCGGCGTGGATGTGCTCCAGCACGGCGGCGACCGTTCATTCGGGAGCGCTTCACCATCAGCGTCGTGACGCCGTGTTGTTGCGTTTCGGCGACGACCCTGGCAGCTCCTCGTGGCGGGCTACCTCCTAGAGCCGCCAGTCAGCGAAGAATTTCTCCTAGAAGACCAGGTTGCCCGGATCCTCGGCGAGGTCCGAGTCTTCCATGGCAGCGATGGCCGCCTGGGTCTCGTCGGCGATCCCACCGGCGCTTAGCTTCCAGTCGGGTGGGACCTGGGTGTCCGGCGACGCCATGTAGCCCATGTCGTGGAGCATCCGGGCCTCCCACGGCTGCAGCATGCGGCGGCCGAAGCCGTTCACCGCCGCGGGGTCACCGAGGAATCTCTCGGCCATGACGTTCACCGGAGTTAGGGAAGTCGGGAGGATGTGAGGGTTTGGAGTTCGCTGGAGTTGGAAGATCTGCGAGTGAGTGTGAAGGGAGCCGACGAGGGGTAGGGCTTTTATAGGTTGAGGCGAGCGGCGAGGGCGGGAAAAGGGGAAACAACGGGAAGTTATTGCCCGCCGGTCCGTTGCCTGAGCCGAGGAGACGCCTGTGGCGTGCCATTAAGGCGACGCGTGGCCTACGAGACGGGCGGTTAATGCCCAACGGTCTTTTGCAGGGTTCCGAGGCGGAAGGATGACGACAAATCGGTTTCCATCGCTGACTAGGCGGGTCCACTCGTCGGCTGTTTTTTCGCCGAATTCGTTCTGTCCGGTGTTCCCAGGGTGTTCCCAGCAACCCGAGAATGGCCTGGGAAGTCCGGACCAAAACTGGCCCAAATCCAGACGAAATCGGGGTCCTGAGAACACAACTGGGCCAATTTTCGGCGTCCGGACCAAAAAATCGCCCTGGGTTCAGCATCCTGGGAACCTGAGTGGAGATGCTCTTAGAAAGTGCTAAGTTTTCTTTAAAAAACCGGGCTAAAACCAATAACAACAGGGTCAAGCCACCCAAACACTCACAACACAAGGCAACGTCCACACACATCAACAACCAAGCATAAGGGCATCTCCACCAGGTCGACCCAAATAGTCTGTTTTAGTCGGATCGCGGTCACTTTTGGTCGGGGTTCGGCCTGTCCGGCCAACGGCGCCTAGCGGCCGACCCATCTATCTGTCTCCCCTCGTTGTCACCCCTTGACACCCTCGACGATGGGACGTTAATGGTGACGCGACCGACTTTTCTCGCAGTCGAAACTTTCCATTTCTTCCACACGCCTAGACTCCTGCGGCCAGAAAACTTCCCGTGCATCTCCAGCCGTTTCCCGCCTTCGCCGTGGTCTATAAAAGACGGTCGCCGGCGCGGCAGAGACAACAAGCTCAACCAAGATCAAACACCACCGAAAAAAGCCAACCACCAGCAGCAATGCCTCGCCACAAGATCGCCAACTGGACCAAGATAAGGGAGATGTACCACACCCGCTTCCTGGAGATGGAGCACGTTGTTGTCCCAGCACATGACTGAGGCACAAGTGGTGGCCTTCGAGGAGGAAGGTTGTGTGGCCGAGGCAGCGCTGCATCAGGTGGTGGAGGCGGCCGCAAAGGTGGCCTCCTAATGGGCGGTGCACGAGATTCACCACATCGCCCCAAGGAGGCTGCATCAGCGGCCCTCCACGAGATCGGCCACGAGGTGTCCATGACGACGCTGGAGGAGGTGGCCAAGGCGGCGGCTCGCGTCCATGACCGTTATCGTTACCACGAACGCCTCCAGCAGCTGGCCATCTAAGTTTCTAGGGCGGCGATTGACGGGGCCAGCGACAGTGGTAATGGTGCTTGCGGCAACGACGATGAGTAGCCATAGGGATGACCTACTCCAGTAGTTGTAGTCCTTTTTTATTTTGTTCAAATGTGCCTTTTTATAATTGGCAGGCCTAATCTAATGAAAAGTAAGTTTAAGTACTAATGTTTTACTTACATATGGGCCCAAAACAGTCGACTGATGGACACCAGCGTGGTCCATGTTGTGTCCGATCCGACATAACTGTTGCCTAAATTTGGTGCACGAATAGGTCGAGCCGAACGCGTCTGTCCGGATGGGTCGTGCTGCTGGAAGGACGCGCACGTCCCACGTTCGTGCAGACGTGTTCGAACGCGCTCAGACGGGTTGGGTCGATCCAGTGGAGATTCCCTAAGTGAAGACCAAATATCCACACAAATGAACACATGAAACATGACATTACTACACAACTCCGATAAAGACATATCAAGAAAAAGGGGACATCTTTCGATCAGCTGCAGATGCATTTTTTGTAGCACTCCTCTTTTTGCTTGATCCATCCTTCCCAAAGACTGATCTTGTCCTAACATGACCTCTCATGGACTTAACCTTACACCTAATCGATTTGTGGATCCAAGGAAGACAACAACCAAGGTGGTGAGAAAATCGCAAATCTCTCTCGCGACGATAGCTCCAAGCATATGAGTCAACTCTCCCAAATTAGCAACTCCATCGCCTATGGGAACCAATCATGTCGGACTCAGGCGAGAGAGAGAGACTGCAACATCGACATCATCACTCTTCTCAAAGTCAAGCGCTTGAGCCATCATCAAGACCATACCCTCGGACTCATAGGCAACTGACACAACTGGACGCGATGAAGGGCCACGGGGAGAGAAACAACCGTAGAGTTGCTCTTCCTCAACCACCGACAACTTCTGCTATTCAGAGGAGTCAAGCGCAACAGAATCTTACGCTTTGCCGAGCCCCATACTATCAAAAGGACATGCCTCCGTAGGCTCCAAAGAATCACCACCACGTGCGAACAACAACTTGAGGGCTGCCACCTCTTCACGAAGGGGGTGAGAAACCTCCTCCATGCGGATTTCTACCAGTTGAAGGAGCTCCATGCGCATCAAGGCCACCTGGGAGGCGTTGACCTTGAACTTCTCGAAACAACTAAGAGAGGGCCTTGGCGACACCGGTGCAATCACGAACGAGTGTCCCATGACCTTAGCCCAACCCTAGGTCGACGAGGGACGACGAGGATGATAAGACTAAGAGCGGCTCTGCTAGCAGGGAGCAAGAGTGACCGGAGAACAAGCATTAGTGACCACCTCGTCTTCAAGTGCGGCAGGAAAGCGAGCGCGACATAAACGCTCCCAATGGCTAGGACGATGACAGCAGATGCATCTGAAGGATTCACGGTAAGTGCTGACCTGGTGGTCACGCCCGAGGCACCAGAAGTATCTCTCACGAGCCCAACGCTTGAAGGAGAGACTACGCTCGAGCCCATCCTTTTGAAGCAAAGACGATGGCTCGCGGTCAGGAAGAGGCAGTGCAGGACATCTTGCGTTGCGGAGCTAGGAACTCTAGGGTGGCAAACCCATACCCGCAGACCTGCCTACCTCTCTCTGCGCCGCGTCGTCGCCGCCTCGCGAGATGCTGCTGCGCCATCGCCTCGCGTGCTGCTGTCGCCGCCACCGCCGTCTCGCGCGCAGGACATGTGAACAAGAGGGCACCCATCGGGACCCCGAACCCGGCCAGGTCGCAGATCTGGTAAAAAACAAGAGCCGACTAACTATATGGATCGGGTATGGGGGGCAGATCTGGAGGGTGCCACCCATAGTCTCACCCCTTCCCACCCCGCGGGGGCTGGTCCATGCGCTCTCCATACACCATCTCTCCTCGTTTCCCCCGTCGTAGCCGTCCTTAGGCCAGGTGGTGCCAGCGGTAGTGGACCCTGGGTCTTTCCCCTCTCCGAGTTGAACAGCCTGGGGCAGTATGGTTCTAGGAGGTGTAGCTCGGCAGTGACAGTCCAGAGCTGCGGCAGGGTCACCTGGTGCGGTGCGGGTGGTTGGCGTCGCGGTTGGTGGCGAGGGCGGCAATGCTGGAGCTTGGCCGACGAAGCCCTACAGGCCAGAGCTTGGCCCTTTGGGCCTGACCGGGTAAAGGTGGGCCTGGTCGGGCTCGGACTCACTGGCATCGATGGGTTTGATGTGTGGTTTGTGACGGGGATGGTGGCGATGACATCGCACCTGCTGCAACATAGCAATAGGAGCTTCGTGGGACCGTATGGGTCTGGTCGGCCCTATGGTGACGAACAAGAGGGACAATGGCCTGCATGCAATAGCATGTCGACGGGGAATTTATGGGCCTGTCCGAGGCTCGTCCGGGCCTGATCGTCCTGGTGTGTCCCTATTACCGTGTCCGGTCGGCACCCGCCGATGATGGTGGAGGACGTCCTCCAGGTGGCTGTGCTGCCGCCGTCCTCTGGCTCCAATGGTTCCATGGTGTGTTATTGTCGCTGCATTCAGCTGACTACCGTCTATGGCGGTGCAGGTTGTTCTCTCCTACGTCGATTTGGTACTGTCGCTCCTTGTCTACGGATGTTTCGTCTTGGACCGACCAGCCTCTCAGCGTTTGTCATGGTGAGGCGACGATTGTCACTATAAAACCGTGGTGGGGTATGTTGGTGGGTGACAAGTTGATGGAGCATTTATAGACGACCATTGCTGCCCATGGCGACATCGTGCACTACAAGAAATGGTGATCATCCGGTGTTGCCGCAAGGGTCGTGCGACACGACGATGAGTTGAAACCGACACGGTGGACGAGTGGCCATGCTAGGGGTCGGCGACGAGTGGTGCTACAACCATGAAGTTTTGACGGCCATCCAGAAAAAAAACTTATATTCTCCAGAGGGTCAATCTCAGAGGGAGATTCACCGTTCAATCACCTACTGATTCGGTGCAACAATTCCAAACTTACAAGACCAAATAACTCCACAGGTCCAAGCGTAAAGATCATTAACAATGTTTTACCACTACCATCCTGTCATCGCTTTAGCGCAAATCTGTTCGAATAAAATACTCCATGAGCAAACCATTCTTTGGGTGTCATTGTGATATCATGTCACAACGGTATACATATAACTTTTGGTTCAATCTTACGGCGGCGACGATGTTCACTCGGGTAATACCAGTATGGCTTCGGCACCGGCCAACTGTCATTGACATAATTTTAAAAACAAATCAGACATAAGAACCCATGTAAAACTAGGTAACCAAAACTCGTTGATACATGTTGCAAAAACATACCTGGAATTAGGATCCTTTGTAATACCAGCAGCAACAGGCCTACAGTAGACCAAAGGATGGTTTTAACATCTAAGGATAATTGAATGCCTAATCTGGCGTTTTGCAAAAATCTATAGCTTAGCAAGTTAAATAGGACTGAGTAAATGGCACCCGAGGTCATACAACTTGTTCCACGTGTGCAGATAAGTCAGACTTCTTATAAAATAGATAAACCGGTCACACTACTTGTCAAACGCGTGCAACGCAGGTCACAAACAGGTCAATTGTCCTGTTTTTGACCAAAAATCCGCATGTGCATCTTACGTGAGTATCTTAGGGACCGTGGTTTTGCGAGATAGCCCCCATCCTAAAATTGGGAGGAGGAAAATGTAAAAATGTGGCACTTAAATCATTCCTATGTCTGTAACGACGAACTCTAGCTACGATTATGGTATGGAACCCACTGATTCCTGATGTCTGGTGACATGTGTGTGATGAACTTATGTATCGGACTATCAGTGTTGTGTGTTGGTCTCATGGCATGTATCAGATTATCAGTGTTGTGTGTGATGGATCAGACTACCGGTGTATCTGTAAGCTATTCTATCTAGTTATTATCAGTTAAGTTCCAATCATATGACCATATCCAGCACCAGCAGTACAGGTTTTGATAGCAACAATACCAGCAGTACATAGCAAAATACGGTGTCAAATCCCAGCAGTACATAGAAATATAGTGTCCTGAAAATATTTGGCAATATTAGAGAGTTTCCGTAAGATATTGACTGCCCTGGCATCCTCGCGTGAGACACACATGCAGTTTTTTTGTAAAAACCCTGCCGTTTTACCTGTTTATGACTTATCGGTGCACGCGTTTGACAAGTAGTATGATGGGTTTGTCTATTCTACAAGTTGTCTGACCTCCAGTGCCATTTACTCAATAGGATTGGGAGGAGAGGGATAAATGGATAAGCCACCCTGAGAGCAGCGGCACCTGACCCGCAGTAACTCCAGTATGTCGTTTGGCCTCGGCTTTGGCATATTTGAACTAACAAGAACTAGCAAGCGTGAGATTATTGAGGCCATTAATATTGTTAACATTTTTAACATGTTGACAAAGCGCAAAATCAACTAAAAAGCTTACGCCATCAGTTCCAAATTAAATCTGAAAATTACCATAAGGCCAAAGATAGACCAACCTAACTGAACCCAAAATTAATCTAGAAAGGAGCAAACTGATGACTCAAGTCTACTTCACTAACACCTCAATACTATGTACATGAAAAGTACTGGGGCACGTACTCTCGAAAAGTACTGGGGCACTTGAATACTGCACAAAAAAAGATAGAAGGCCCTACCCCTTTGCATCAAAACTCCTCAAGACTTTCAGAATTATCTTACTTGGCAGGTAAGGAGTTCCTTCCGTGTCATAGAAGTTCATGCCAACAACATTCCCCTTAAAATCAACAAGGGGCCCTCCAATTCCAGCCTATAGCAGAAAAACAAAGTGACGCTTAGCAATTGTTACACAGGAAAATGTGATATCAGTAGTATGCCCACTGATGTAGTCACTTATCCATATGAAACTAATTATTTCCATCATACAAAAAAAGAGAAATTAAGTAATCAACGAAATGTACCTTGGTGATTTTACAGGTTGAGATCTTAAGCTCTTCGCAACCAAGTTTGCTTTTTTCGCCAGTCACTGACCCCTCTGTAGCCATACTATTGCCTGAGTGGAAGACACGGCCGAGAACTAATACCTCAGTTTGTGGTGCATCAACTAACATTGCTGGACGATTACAGCGAAAAGGGAAGCTGATAACAGCAACATTGTAGAATAAATCATATTTTTCTAATTTCCCTTCAATGCACTCCTCACTTGGAAGACACACTCTAATCTGCAATTATGAAGTGAGACTTAACTAGTGTGTTAATGAACAAGTAATGAGTAACTTACTATTCTAGTACTACAAACCTCCAAGTTATCAAAAATCTTGTTTTCATCACTATAAGTTCTAACCAAGCTTGCTGAAGTCAGAACTCTTGTGGTGGATGTGGATCCATTGAAGTCTATACATACACCTGTGCAAGCAAAATGCCTTTTCTTGACTGCAAATGGTAATTTCAGTCTTAATCAACAATCATATAAAAAAGAAAATAAGTGGAAAATAACGAGATAATACCTTCACAATCACGACTGAATGAAGCGAGTGCAACAACACTCCGAGCCATCTTTAAAGCAATTTTTCTAGCAGGTTCACTCAAGATATCTCTGCCAAATTCCTCTTCAAAATGACCTTCCAAACGCATGCCTCCTGGTTAAATAAACATGACAGGACAGTTAAATGAGATGACAGAGTAGAGCAGTCCATACTGTGATACAAAAGGGAATGGTCAGCACCCAGCAGAATCAATAGCAACAACTCACCATCAGCATAAGCTGGTAAGGGATAACCAGCTTTATTTAAGAGACCATCTATCATCTTTGTAAAGTCTAGTGAGACAAGGTGAAGAAATTCATGACAATGTGTAAGCAAAATAAATACAAATGTTGCTGCCACAAGAAGACACAGTTCATGACTACGCAAAGTCATGATCAGCAAAATGAAAAGCATACCATCAGATGGCCAGGGAACTAGAATACGCTTGTGCTCATCGTCAATGAGCTCTGCTGTATGTACACCCTTAGTAAATTCTAGTGCTACAAGTTGAAGACAGCAATGACTATGTGTCAGTAATGATCGAAAGTTAACACTGGATTATCATAACTTGCATGATAGTAAACATCAGAAGTGACTCTAAATTGATTCACCTTGTGGCTCAGGGTTAGAACATAAAATTTGGTTCTGGTTCTTATTTTCATTTCCCCCACTATAACCATTTTGATTGGAGCTACCTATAATAAAGAGATAGAACAGACAGACAATGAGTTCTATGCTGACCTTAAATAGTATGAAATAAGTAACACTGGAAAATGACAAGGAATAGCATGTCCCGCATAATTTAGAAGCCTTAAAAGAGTCACCATACTTAGCTCACCTTCCAGATGGCGCCTAGAAGCACTGGAAACATTTTCCCGCTGATGTCGTATCATTTCCTCCCTACTGCATAATGTAGTAATGATCTCATCATACATAATAAATATGATTGATTTTTCATGAACATATCACATACAAGTATGATCAAATGATGTCTAGATAACATACCGTATCTGAGCAACCCTCAAACATTCATCAATCTTATTTCCTTGCACATATGGAGTTCCTTCCTGATCATGGTAGTCATTCATCCCAACAATATTCCCATCAAGATCAACAAGTGGACCACCACTTCCATCCTAGCAAAAATATTAAGTGTGTACACAGGAAAATTGTAAAATTTGAAGCATACAAAGACGGTGCATATAATAATTCGACAAATATTGAGAGAAACCAACAGTGCACCATAGTAATTTTGCATGTGGTCAACATAGACCCTTTGCTGTCAGTTTTAGTTGGGTCGTCACTCGGTACCCCATGTGTTTGCATCAACTTGCCTGACTTGAAACAACGCTTTAGAGCTAACAAATCAGTATGCCGCTGGACTTGCACGCTGTTACCGAAACATACTGTACGAAGATCAGGGTAATATCTAGTGAACACAAGAACCATACTGAAAGGAAAATCATAATGTTGTATCCACGCATCAACCACTAGGTTATTTGGAAGGCGCAATTTTATCTGTAATGACATAAAAGATATACAACTTGATTACCAAATGACTTTCACCAAGTTTCTAAATAAGCAAGTCAGGTGCAGAAAAAATGGCAGCACAAACCTTCAGTCTATAGATGAACTTGCGTTCACAATCTGACGTGCTAACCAAGGCTGAGGAGGTCAGAATAAACGTATAACGTGAACTGTTTTCAACAACTATACCTGTGCTTTCATAATGCAGCTTGTCTCCTACACAAGATCATTGTTTCAGTCGTTGTCAACTGATGATCAAATATAAACGAGGGAAAGTACTGGGAGTACAATAGTATAATAATCACCATCAAATGAAGCAAGCGAGACAATGCTTGCGGAAAACTTTGTAGCAAGTTCTTGACTGAGTTCCTTCCAGCAGAGTTTTTGTTTCATGCTCTCCACCGTATCTTCACAATCACTAAAGATGTTGGATACTTCCTTTGCGCGCTTATGATTTTCTTCCTCTCCATTTGAGCCTCTAGATTTTCGCTTAACTCTTAGCATCTTCGCCGCAGGGTCCCCACACAAGAAAGATAAGAATTTATTCTTCGCTGTACTTTGAAGAATTTTGTTAAAAGATGCATGCAAAGTAACTTGTACTTCGAAGAAACTTCCATCCTGATTTTTTTTCCAGTGATAAAAAGCACATATGCATACGTTGAAACGGCATTTTCCGAAAACAACCATACAGGGATACGACGAGTATATATAAAATTTGCACTGTAAGTATATAAGAATAAGAGTATAAGACATAACATGGCCCACTAGCATAACAAGATACTTAGTAGGATTTACAACACCAGGACCAGATCTAGGTTCAGCCTCTGTATGGTTGCTTCCTCCAATGGCCCCTGTAGAAGATTGGCTGCCAGCCATGGTGCCGCTCTCAGACGCGAGCATAGTTCATACATAGTACTGACGCGATCATATGTATAAAACGCGAATTCAACCTAAATACCTAAATACTACGGGGGGGGGGGGGGGGGGGGGGGGATCTGCCGTCTCCGCCGCTAAACCCTAGCATGTACACAAAATCGAGCTCACCGGAGCCCAGGGAGCGGCGGCGACGCTTCTGGCGGCGGGCTTCACTCCTCGTCGGAGAAGTCGAAATCCGACAGCTTGGAGCTTCTGTCGGATACGAGGTCGATGACCTCCACCTCCTTCCTGCGGGAATCGGGTCGAAGGCGAGCCCCTGCTCGAGGAGGATATCGTCGTTGAGCTCGTCGTGCCGAGCTCGACGGGCCTCCGCTGCTAGATGACCTCGACCCAGCGGTCGAAGGAGGCGTCGTCAAGGACGTAGTCGTCCTCCATGACGACGCGGCCCTCCGGGAGCTCCTCCTCCTTCTTCACTGGCGGCGGTGGAGTCCTCGGCGCGCACTAGGAGCTCCCCTCCCCCTCCCCCTGGCGGGCGCTGATGCGAGCGTCGAACTCCTCCATCTCGCGACAGAGGAGCGCGGCCAGCACCGGCGAGCCCTACCTCTTATAGTGGAGGACGGTGCGCTTGCGCGTCCCATCCGAGCGCACGCACCGGCGATGCTCCTCCTCCTCCGCGGGCGTCAGGCTACGGAAATGTGGCGTCGAAGCTCCCCGATGGTCCGTCGCGGAGTGAATCGGGCGGATCTGCTACCGCCGACGAGAAATTGCTCACCGACGCTTGGCGATTTGAGCGGTGGTTCGCGGCGGAGGCGTCGAGGGGGCGGTGGCGGAGAAATGGATCGAGACCTCGGAATCAAGCTCGGAACCGGGGATTTACGGATCGAGAGGGTCGATTCCCAGGGGACCCGAAAAAAATTTCCGGGACAGGCCGTGTTTACGGTATCTGTTCGGGCTAGATTTCGCGACCCGACCCGAAAAACCGCTGGAATTTTCTGGGTCCGGCGTTTTTTTGGTGTCCGCTAGAGATGCTCTAAGACACAAGCACAAGCAGCAACCAACTACTGTATATAAAACCAAAAAATCCAAAATCTGAGAGCGAGGGATTGAAGAATTGAAGACTGAAGAGATGGCGAGCCGACATGGTTACCTGCTGGTCCTGCTCGAGCCAGACGCCGGGAGGAGAGCTGGAGCGTAGGGGTAGGGGAATCGGCGATGGCGGCCAGGGAAGCGAGTCACGGCCGCGGAGAGGACTGGCCAAGCCTGGAGCGGAACAGCTCGTCCCTCCAGTGCGTGGGTGTGATTGCACACAAGAACTATTCTAAAATTGATACTAGTATAACCGTAGGGTAAAGTGATCAAGTTGTGTTTACAAATGACGGCGCCCAAGTTAGATCTGATCTTACTCGGATTACAGGATATCATGAAGTGATCTTACTTAACTTGAGCGCCAAGGTGATTGTGTTCGGGCTCTGCCTGCCGTCTGAACTCATATAGTGGGCCACTATGGTTTCACGTGGACCATCTTTCGACTATAGTTGGCCCCACCTGGTACATATGTATTTTCTCGTAATTACTTAGAAATAGGCTTCGTAATTACTATAGAAATAGGTTATATCGTATCCAATATTATATTAACTTGGAGCTCTTTATTCACGTTAGAACCATAAATACTTACACATGGGAAGTACTTATACATGAAAGTATATTTTTTAGGAACTTAGAGCATCTTCAGCAGATGCCCAAAAATAACGCGCGCAAAAAATCCAGATACAGCACGGGCTATTTTAGCGCAGTCTTTTCTGAAGGCGATAAACGGGCGCGGGAAAAATAAAACGCGAAGAATGCCCTCGTAAGACGCGCTATAATGCAGCGCACAAACCGCGCGCGCACAATTTAGTAGAACGTAGGATCTAAAAATTGCATAAAAAAGTCTTGGGACGAACAGAAAATAGAATATTCGATAATTTACATATAAACAAAAGGCGCTAGACTAGTAGAACATAAAGCGCTAGACTACTCCTCGTCATCGGACGAGGTGTCCTCCGCCACCTCAGAGTGAAACAAGTCGTCCCAGCGTGGATCGTCATCTGAGATCGTCAGCTGGATGTCCAGTTGGTCGTTGATGAACTGCAGGCGCCGACGCCACTTCGCGCGCTCCGCCCTCCATGCGGCCCTACGCTGGGCGTAGAAGTTGCGCTCCGCCACCACGTCTTGCGGGAAGCGCCGGCGCCACTCCGCCATGGCGTACTTGCCGGCCTCCGCGACGAGGATGCGCCGCTGAAGCGCGCGGTGACGCCGACGCTCCTCCTCTGTGACGAGCGCGGGCGTCGGCGCGAGGAACTCCGCCTTCGCGAGACTCTGGATCTCCGGAAAGTTCATGTCGCACCGCGGGCGGCTGAGGCGCCACGCCGCCGCGTCATAAGCGCGGGCGGCCTCCTCCGGATGCTCGAAGGTGCTGAGCGCGAGGCGAACGCTGCCGGCGCGGATCTCCGCATAGAAGAGGCCGTTGGGGCACGGACGGACACCACGGAAACCCGAGGCGGAGCGGCGGCGAGGCGGCATGGCGACGCTAGGAAGCGGAATAAGGGGATGCGCGCGAGGGAGAAGAAGGGGAACTTTCAAGTGGCGTGCGTGGCGGTTGGCGAGCGCTGCCGCGCGGCATTTGTAGCGCACGCTAGAAGGCGTGGGAGATTTGGCGCCCTAGATAGCGCAGGTGGCAAAATATCGCGCGCGCGCTATTTTTGCGTCACTGCTGGAGAAGGTATAGAACGCGTGCGCTGCAAATTGGCGGTTAGGATAGCGCTGCGTTATTTTTGGACATCTGCTGGAGATGCTCTTACACATGAAAGTAAAGTACGTCGTGTGAAAACCATCATAGGCGTGTTTGCTTGCTTGGGCCTTTATTTTTTCCCACTTGATGCTGGTGTGAGATTTGGCTTAGGCCAAGTTTAGTTGTTTGTTTGGTTAGCCACATCTAGTTTTGATGCAATTTTGGTCCGTTGTTTGTGTGGCAACAAAACTGACTATGGCTGAGTGGATACAAAAACAACTTGTTTAGTCACATCCGCGGTAATGTTGTGGTCACCACTTCTCATAGGTGGTGATTTTATCACGTAATTTGAAACCGATTATAAAACAAGTACGCAACAAATTAAACTAACAAACGACAGCAAATTAACACCCTAGGTATTAAGGAATAGCAGTTCATCACGATGTTACCTACCTATTAGCAAATGATAGTTCACCATAAATATTACCTAGCTAATACTAATAGCCGCATGCGCTGCTCTCGGGGAGGCAACATGGGCGGAATCTAAGCCGCCGCCGCCCCCGACTCTGATACGTCGAAAACTTATCTATAATTTTTGATGTTCCATGTTTGTTTAGTATCTACTTTGCTTTTCTCTGTCCACACTTTGAGGTGCTTTTTACATGTTTTCTGATACTAACCTATTAACAAGTTGCCACAATGCCAGTTGCCTGTTTTTTGCTGTTTTTGGTTCCAGAAAAGCTAGTAAGGAAATATTCTTGGAATTGGACGGGACAAAAGCCAAAGTCAATATTTCACCGAGGAGAACACGGAGTCCAGAGGAGAGACGAAGGGGAGCCATAGGGAGGCCGCACCCTCCCAGGCGCGGGCCCACCCTGGGCCGCCTCTGGGAAGGGTGTGGACCCCCCTGGCCGCCCTCCTGCCTCGCCTCTTCGCCTATAAGAAGCCCCCGACGCCTAAACCCTAAGCACCCCATCAATATTCCACAAAACCGTCTATAGCCGCCGCCACAATCGTCCCTAGATCATGTGGATCTGAAGCTCTTCCCGGCACCCTGCCGAAGGAGAGATCATCCCGGAGGCCTTCTTCTTCATCATGCCAGCCTCCGGTATGAAGCGTGAGTAGTTCCACCATGGACTACGGGTCCATGTAGTAGCTAGATGGTTGTATCTCCTCCTTTGTGCTTTCATGTCTAGATCTTGTGAGCTTCATTCATGATCAAGATCTTATCTATTTGTAATCATGCATGTTGTGTTTGCGGGGATCCGATGGATATTGAGATTACTATGTCATATTGATTAATGATTTTGTCTTATTGATTTTATCATGTCTGTGTTATTTGTGATCTTGCATGCTCTCCATTGTTAGTAGCTATCTTGGCCAAGTAGTTGCTAGTGATTCCAAGAGGGGGTATTTATGCTCAATAGTGGGTTCATGCCTCTATTTAATCTAAGGGAAGTGACCGAAATCTCTAAGGTTGTAGATGTGCTGTTGCCAGTACGGAGAAAACAAAGGTCCCTTGTTCATGGAATAAGTGGATTGTTTACCTTACACACTTTGCTTAAAGCAGTTGTCTATTGCTTGCAACTTAATACTGGAGGGGGTTCGGATGATAACCCAAAGGTGGACTTCTAGTCATAGATGCAGTTGGATGGCGGTCTATGTACCTTGTTATATTGCCCAATCGAATCTCATAGGATCTTTATGTCTAGTATTGCATTGTTATGCCTTGCTAAGTCCTGTCAATTGCCCTGCTGTAATTTTTTTACCCTGCATTCCATGTTTGTTTATCTAAGGAGAAGACTTCTAGTGAACTATGGACCCCGGTCCAATCTTTACCATTGATACATCTTCCACTTTTACTATTTACTTGCTGCAAACCATCATCACCTTCCACACCATATAGTTAATCCTTTGTTACAACAACCGATGAGATTGACAACCTCACTGTTAGTTGGGGCAAAGTCTTAAGTTTGTGTTGTACAGGTTTCCATGTTGCTTGCAACACCTTTGAGACGTTTCATTCCTCCTACTGGTTCGATAACCTCGGTTTCTTACTGAAGGAAGACTTGCTGATGTGCTTCATCATACCTTGCTCTTGGGGTTTCCCAACGAAGCGCTCCACGTTGATGCAGCGCCATCAAGATTTTCTGGCGCCGTTGCCGGGGAGGCTAAGGACGTCTTCACAAGGGGAGTCCTCCACAACCTTTCTCTTTACTTTATTTTTAGTTTGCTTGGTTTCGTTTGACTCTTTTTATCAAAAACTCCAAAAAAAATAGTATAGTTTGGTTTGCTTTCTCTTATAAAAAACACAAAAAAATTAGTTCATGCTCTAGTTGCTGGTTTGTTATTGCCTTGCCTTGTTATACTTTCTATCGATGGATGGTTTCTTTGAAACTAGGTCTTATTGGCAAGGTGGGTTCACGGAAGAAGAAAAGTATTATTATAAGGAACACTGTTTGTCACAAAAAGGGAAACACTTATGGGAACAAATTGATAAATTGAATACTATTGCTAGAAAGGTGTGCTCTACTTATAATGTTACTTATTGCTTTGATAAATCTTGTTGTTGTAGGAGGTATAAACACCTACCTTTTCAGCGTGAGTATAATGGCAATGTTACCATATCTTATGTTAAAGAAAATTATGACTTTTATGATGTGAAACAAATTGAAAAAAATATTGCTTTCAAGGGTGCATTTGAACTTGCCAGTTTGCTTGAAAATACTGATGATGCACCTTATTATATGAGGTTTGTGAGATACTTAAATTTTTCTTTGACAATTACAAGGAAGAAAATGGTTATATTATTGATATTTTAATAAGTGCTTTTAACAAACGGAAGATACTAATGCCTTGCAGGATCCTATGGAAGAAGAAATTGCTGAACCTGAAAGCTCATTAGATGAAAAATAGGAGGAAAGTGATGAACAAAAAGAGGAAGAATGGATTAGATATCCATGCCTACCTTCTAATGAGAGTAACTCTTCATCCCTTACATTATTTAATTGTCATCCATGCTTACCAAAGGAGGATGAATGTTATGTTCCTCTGGATTATTTTGAAATATCTACTATAGGTAAAACTTGTGATAATAGTTATGCTCCTATTATCTATGATAATCCTATATTTTTGCCTCACTTCTAAATGCATGGTACTAAAGATTTTTTCTTAGAAAATGTTTATGATAAAGCTCTAGATGATGGTCCTATATTGAATGATCAGTCATCTTGTTATAAAATTATAAGAGTGGGTTTGAAGGTTTTAATCCCACTATTTTTTAGCTTGATAAAAATTATTTGTTTGTAGATCATGATAAGCATGCTTTATGTGATAGTTATATTGTTGAGTTTATTCATGATGCTACTGAAAGTTATTATGAGAGAGGGAAACATGGTTTTATGCATCTCAATAATATTAAGCTTCCTCTCTTTATGTTGAAATTTTTGAAGTTGCACTTGTTTTGCTTTCCTATGATTGTTGCTTTTTTGCTTCCATGAATTGTTTATTTAAAAGATTACTATACACAAGTGGGTTAGACTTAAATGTGTTTTGAATTTGCTTTTTGATACTCTCTTTTACTTCAATTCATATTTCTCATGTGAGCATCTTCTCAAACTATCAAGCCTAACTTAAAGGCAATAAAGAAAAGTACTTGTTGGGAGATACCCAAGAGTTTTCTTGAGTCTTGGAAGTTATTACTTTAGTAATTACCTCTCCTTATCATTTTTGTTTGCTTTTTTTGCCAAGAATGACCTCTAATAAGAGGGAAGTAAGATTTGGGGAGTTGATATCCCGAAAAAGATTTCTGTGATCCACCATAAAAATTCATAAGGAGTCTATGTAAGCCGGATTGATCTGAAAATTTACGCATAAATCCCCCAGTATGTTAGATAACTTTCGTTAGTTCAACACTTTTTTATTTGAGCAACAGAAGGTCTTTGAAAAAATCGGTTTCTACCTGCTGGTCTATTTTGACAGATTTCTGCCATTATTTGCATTTGCTTCTTATTGATTCCTTTTTGGGTTCTTTTTGGGAAATTGAGCTTTTTGAAGGAGTTGCTACAGTATATTGTGTTTTTAGTGAAAGTTTTTCTGTTTTAAAGCTAAACCCAAGGGTCTATTATCTTTTGAATACACTAATGTTGCTAATCAAGATTATGTGAAGTTTTGTATGAAGGAAAAAATTTAGGTGTAGAGAAAGAATGATGTAATGAGATGAAGAATGGAAAAAATCTCAAGCTTGGGTATGCCACCCCCGGTGTCATCCCAAGAAATATCCAAGAGGTACAAGTGTCAAAGCTTGGAGATGCCCAAGGCATCCCCTTCTTCATCAATAAAAAGCTCAAGTCTTTTTAGACAGTTCGATTTTATTATTTCATGCATTGTTGTGTTGTTCTTGGAGCGTCTTAGTTTAAGTTTGCTTTACTTAGTTTGCTTCAATAAAGTAGTTTGGACCCATGTTCATGCTGTGTTGTTTCAAATAAGTCGACTGGTGTTGGAAAGGAGTAGAAAGTTCTTGCTTGAAAAGTGCAAGAGGAGCTTGCTTTGACTATGACTTAGACTTTATCATGTCATTCTAGGTGTTGTTTTGACCTTATGTTTAGTGATTATTGTTGTAGCATGACTTGTTCCAAATAATTATGATTGCTTAGTGTTCCTTGAAAGAATCATGCGTTGTTTTAGCATACAAAAGCATAGTATTGTGGTATTCTCCTTTGATGCTTTGTTTGGATTGACTTGGCACATGCTCACACCATGTTATGACTATGAACAAGTCATCATAGCCTCTATGATCATTTAGTCCTTTACTTGTAGTACCACTCTATGCTTTGATTAGTAATGTTTTGTCGCTCTGCATGATTATGACCATTATTGCTCTCTTAGTTGGTCGCTCCCAGTCTTTTGCTAGCCTCCAATTGTATGAGTAAGCTCTACTCATGCTTCCAACTCCCAAGAAACCAAGTTATTCCAAAGTGTCAACTATAACTTTCTATGCATGGTGTGTTACACCATTCCAAGTATATTCTTGTTTTCAGCTATCTTCCAATTAAAAAGTATTTTGTTATGTGAAAACTTAGTGATTAAAGCTCTCACGAACTTGATGGCACACTTTATATTTCTTGCCCCTAATAAACTTGAACCATTGTGTCATCTATGTTGTATATGCTTGCACTTATACGTTGGAATTAGCAAAACCATGTTTTCATGGGGAACGTTTTCAACATTGCACTTGTAGTTTTTACACAGTTGATATCATGCTCTTTTGTCTATAGATGTCATCGGTGTGAAATGAAAGGGGAGCTTGTAAGTCCATGGAGTTATGTATTTTGTGTTAGAGAAACGCCTGGGCCGCTAGCCTAAGCCATGCCTAATCATGGTGGAAACTTGCAGCATCACCATAGTGACATATATGAAGCATTCTTCTTATAAAAAAGAGATTGAGAAAAAAGAGAAATATTGAGAAAAGAGGAAAGAGAGAAAAAAGCACCATATCCCATGGTAAATAAGAAGAATGCTGAGATGGTCATTATCTGCTTGCCTTGTCATTTTGGTTATGGGAAAGCTCATGTACCATGTGCAAGGGGTACCCCGTTGGCGGTTCTCTATGATACACATATACTTACTATGACAAAAACTTGCAAGTAACTAAACTTGGTAGCATGAGGAGCGGTGATGACCCACAAGTATAGGGGGTGTATCGTAGTACTTTCGATAAATAGGAGTGTCGATCCCATTGAGGAGCAGAAGGTGCTGAACAGTGGTATGGAGCAGGAAATCCCTGTGAATACTTAGCAAACGGATTTTTAGTGGTTTTATGACAAGGCAACGAAACAAAGAGCAAGTAACAAAGACAGTAAACAAACGGATCAAGTGGCCCAATCCTTTGTTAGAAAAGGACAAGCCGGTGGAAATACTTATAAGGACCAAATGTTCTCGAGGACACATGGGAATTCTATCAAGTGTTTTCGCTTCAAATAGCTGAGTACTCTTCTTTGGTGTTCGTAAGTGTTGTGTGGGTAAACCTGTGCTAACATACCGCCCTTCCTAGGACTAATACATACTTGTGATTAAACCCCCTGCAAACATCCAGAACTACAGGAAAGTAATTAAGATATAAATCTAACCACATCCTTAAACTCTGAGATCCTACACTCCCTTGTGCAAAGGTGTCCTAACGGGGGTTCAGGTTTCTGTCACTCCGGCAACCCCACAATTAGTAGCCAAATACACAATGCATCCCCCTAGGCCCATAAATGGTGAAGTGTCATGTAGTCGACATTCACATGACACTACTAGAAGAATAGCACCATAACTTAAATACTAAACCATTGAATAATAACTCATCATAGATTCACTACTAACAATATGACTTCTCCCATGTCTTCAAGAACACAACGAACTACTCACAAGACATCATATGGATCAAGATCAAAGATGATATGGTAATGGATAACAATTTGAACATAAACACTTATCCAATGGTTCCACTCACAAGCATCAACTACAATAGTAATTAACACCGGGAAAGTTTACCCTAATGAACTAAGCAATATCCAACACAATTGTTACAGCGAGACAGAGTGGTGATGATGGTGCTGGTGGAGATGATGGTGTCGATGATGATGATGCTGATCCCGATGAAGCCTAGATTGATGATGGTGTTGATGGCGACGGTCTCCCCTCTCTGGGAAGGAATTCCCCCGGCAGAAATATGTCTACCGGAGAGATCTTTCTCTCTCGGTGTTTTCTGCCCCCAGAGGCGGCGAAAATATATCTGTGGTCGCTCGTTTGAGGCTTAGGGTTCCGTAGGGAAGATATAGGCGAAGGGGGAGAGTAGGAGGCCGGGCAGGTGGGCCACACCTTCCCTAGGCACGACCTTAGGTGGGCCCGCGCCTAGGGGTGTGGGCCCCCTGCGGCCCCCTTTGCTCCTCCTTATGGCTTCCTTCGTCCTCTGGTAAAATAATATGTTTCCATATTTTTCTGGTATTTTTCTGATCTTCGTGAAATTGCACCGAAACGCCTTCTTTTCCATCAGAATCCAGACTCCGGCAGTCCATCCTCCAAGAATCATCCAACATGCATAAACAGATGAAAAGCCATAAGTAATACCTCATAATAAGACAAATATCAATGAATAGAGGTAAATTATGATATAGAATGGTGATGCAAATTGGGCGTATCAACTCCCCCAAGCTTAGACTTCGCTTGTCCCCAAGCGAAAATTGAGCTCAGTAAATATGTCCACAGGTTTATGGAGTGAAGTGTCGATAAAAGAATACGAACAAGAAGCATCACACTTACCATTGCACAGCTCATAGAAGAAAGCAACTCACCATTATATAACTTAGCTTGCAACCAAGTACAGCAGTCACAAAAGAGATGCATAAAGATAAATCATAATTGGAATTGGCAGACTTGTTCTTGGTCAGAGAACACCTGGCAAACAGTTTCATAACAAGCTTTTTGTAGAAGTTTCAAAATAGGGGCACTCTTTGCTCAAAAAGGTTTTTCATAAGTGAAGGCTTTCAAAATAATACTCAATAGATAAGAGTTTTGTGCAAACAAGGAAGATAAAGAACATGATTGAATAAATCACCATATGAATGCTTGAAACACAACAACTCAAATGCTTGCTGGAGATAGAGAGGAAGTAGGTTTACTGACTCAACTTGGAAGTGGGAGAAAGGTCCCTTCTTAGAGGGAAGCAGGGAAAGAGCTTCCAAAATATTATGGTACTTACTAGCTTTGAGCCCTCATTGCCCCTATCATAAGCATCTTGAGATGATTAAGGTTAAAGTAAACAAAGATGGAGTATATGCTTGACGAAATATAAGTTGGCAATCTCATGTCCCTTGAATATGAGGGCCACTCCTCATGCTACATCAACTTTGGTCCCAGGCAAGTTCTTGTCATTTTAAGTATTTGCATATAATTGAGAACCGCCAACGGGGTACCCCTTGCACATGGTACAGGAGCTTTCCCATAACCAAAATGACAGGGCAAGCAGACAGTGAGCATCTCAGCAATTTTTTTATTTACTATGTGTATAGTTTTTTTATTGAGGATGCTTCACAGAATGCTCACTATGGTGGTGCTGCAAGTTTCCACCATGATTAGGCATGGCTTAAGCTAGCGGCCCATGCGTTTCTCTAACACAAAGTACAAACTCCATGGACTCACAAGTTCCCCTTTTATTTCACACCGTTGACATCCATAGACAAAAGAGCATGATATCAACAATGTATAGAGTACAAGTGCTATGTTGAAAACGTTACCCGTGACAGCATGGTTCTTCTAATTCCAACGTATAGATGCAAGCATATACAACTTCGATGTCCACAATGGTTCAAGTTTATTAGGGGTAAGAAAATAAGGTGTGCCATCAAGTTCGTGAGAGCTTTACTAACTAGTTTTCACATAACAAAATACTTTTTAATTTGGAAGGTAGATGAAGCTTGAGAATTTGCTTGGAATAGTAATATCTACTAGGTAGATATGGTGGACACAAGTGGCAAAAGTTTTTGGTTCAAAGGGGTTTGGAAACATGAGAAGTATGCCTTCTCAAAACAGGTTTTTGGCTAGCAAAGCTGGGTAGCAAGCAAGAGAGTTGAAAGAAACAAGCAAACATACAAGTAATAAATCCAAGCATGCAATCTTCCTTGAAGACACAAAAGATCTTAAATAAAGAATACTAAACTTATGAGCCAACCAGAAAGAAAACAAATGATACCAAATACCTGTAAGCCTTTTTTTTCTTTCTCTTTTTCTTTCAAACCTCAAAATTGTTGCTACTGACCATAACTCGGTTTGCCAAAACCAATTCAGAACCACTTGATGCTCCCAAAGTGGTGCCAATACCGATCAACAAGATCCATCATATAATAGATATTGCAAACTAAAATAAGAAGTGCAAAAAGTAAAAGATGAGACTTCTCATTAATATTCAATAAAGGCACTCACACCAAGGGATACATAGATAATAAACTAAAGGAGAGATACTTCCACATGCAAACCAAACTATAAGATAAATTCTCTACCACAGATATGAATCCACTAAAATGGTAAAAGATAAAAGATAATGGTGGTGATACCGCGGCACTCCCCCAAGCTTGGAACAAGCCAAGGGGATGCCAAACCTGATAGTGAATTACTCCCTTGGTAGTGGTGGTGTTCTCTTGATAAGCTCTTCAATAAGTTTCCTCAACTCCTCAAACTCAAAAGTAAGAGTACGAATTAGCTTCGAGTTTTGCTCTATACGGTTCATGATCATGTCAGTCCGAAAATCCTAGTTCTTGTTATTATTTCCCCACTCTCCATCCTTAGCATGATCCTTCTCTGCATTGTTAGAACGACACATATCCCAAACCAAAGGCAAATTCCCTTTGGGCACATGTTGATATTGATATTCATGTATAAGTGTATGGAAGGGTCTCTTGTTACATGGAGGAGATGATCGTGGAGAGAGAGTATGACGTCGAGATTTCCCTCCTGTAGACATCCGTGCTGTCCTCTTAAGCTTGGTAGGTCGTGCCACCAAACCAATGCTTGCGACGGTAGCACGAGTGTCCGGTTGCTTGTCCTCCTCCATGTCACCTTCATACCCTACTGAAGTCTCCTCCTCCTTGGGGACTTTAGGTTCTTCTTCCTCGGGCTTCTTGCCGTTGTCGTTGGCGGAGGCCATGGCGCTCTAAACTTGAGAAGATTTCCTGACAGAAACACATCGAAACAAAAACACGACGAGAACAGGATGCACGAATCTCGGGGGATTATATATTATGAAGTTTTAATGCATAAGGAAGGTTTTGACACGGAAACGAGACGGAGGCGGAGTTCGAGGGTGGAACACCCCCCTCAGGCGTGGCTAGGATGGGCCCGCGCCTGGGGTGGGTGTGTCCACCCCGAGCTCCGTCTCCTCTTCAATTCCTTCTCGTAACTTCCTTTATGTATTAAAAACATCAAAAATATAGAAAGATTGGAGTTTCACGAACCTTCTGTATTCACCACTTTTACCTATTCAAGGACGAACTCTGCAGATTCCTTTTCTCCTTCTCCTGAAAATTTCCTTCATACAAAAACCTTGCAAAAACTCAATGACAACATTAGTGTAATAAAAAACAATAAACCTTTGGTACACACTTCAACTGAAAACCCATCAACACAAAAGCTTCTATAATAGGCAAATGCAAAGGATGGCAGAAATTTGTCAAAACAGACCAGCAGGTAAATATTGATTTTTTCGAAGACCTTATATTGCTCAAATCAAAAAGTTCAGAACTAATGTAAGTTGGGTAATAACCTAGAGAACAAGCTCAGAAAAATTCATCTCCATTCGAAGTACTGAGCTCCCTCACGAATTTTTACAATACAGCACAAAAATCTGTCCCAGGACAGCCACTTTTCACAACTCCTCTACTTCACAAAAGTAGTTGAACTTGACACAAAAACCAAAACAAATAAGGATAAGGAGTAGTTATTACTGAGGTAATAACTTCCAAGACTCAACAAAACTCTTGGGTTATCTCCCAATAAGTACTTTTCTTTAATGCCTTTAAGTTAGGCTTGAAACTTTCAAGGATGCTCACATAGGATATATATATTTGAAGTGAAAGAGAGCATCAAGAAGCAAATAACCAACACACTTGAGTCTAACCCACTTCCTATGCATGGGGGTATCATGAGAAAACGAATTGTTGAAACAAAAAGCCACAAGCATAGGAAGACGAAACAGATGCAACTTTAAAGCTTTCAACATAAAACAGGGAAACTTGACATTATTGAAATGCATAAAACCATGTTTCCCTCTCTCATAATAACTTTGAGTAGCACTTTGAATAAAGTTGAAAATATAGCTATCACTGGAAACAACTTTATCATTAGAATGAGCATACTTACAGTCATCAAAAAGAGATCCAAGGTCATAGACTGGATCAATAGAAGCAAGTTGTTCCATCCTGAAATCTTTATTAGGCAAGCTATATTCAGAGGGAGCTTTAACAAATTTGGAAAAGTTAAACTCATAAGAATCTCCATCAAACTTAGTTAAAACTTTTTCCTTCTTACAATCAATAATAGCTCCACAAGTGTTCAAGAACGGTCTACCAAAAATGATAGGACAAGTTTTACTAGCTGCTGAATTAAGCACTAGAAAATCAGCAGGATACTTAATCTTACCGCAGAGAACCTCCACATATCTTACAATGCCAATGGGGCACATGGTTTCCTTATTAGCAAGGTGAATAACCACATCAATGTCCTTAAGATCACAAGGACCAATCTCATGCATAATTTCCCTGTAAATCTCATAAGGAATAGCACTAAAACTAGCACCAATATCACATAAACCATAGTATCAATAATCACCAATTTTAACAGAAAGCACAAGAACACTAGCTTTTCTAGTCTTACTAGGATGATAAATAATATTAGAAGCGTCTTCACAGAAGAGAAGGTGATCATCTTCTATATTTCTAGTGACAGTGTCTTTCACAATAGCTACCACGGGTTCAACATTCAATTGCGTACCAGGCTCCACAGTTTTCTTTGTACCTTTGTTATTTGCACTAATAATCATAGAATACTCCTTTAACTTAGCTGGGAAAGGCATTTTCTCAACATGAGGTTCAGGCACAGTATGATTAGTAGTACAAACTTGAGTACTTCTAACAAGAACATGATTAACAACATGTTTATAAGGGGCATGGTACTTATTCCACTTCTTCTTTGGAATTTCTATGTAAGAGGCAAAGGATTTAAAACAGTTGGCAATACTTTGGGAATCAAGACCAAACTCATTGCTAATATCATGGAAGTCATCAGTTCCCATAAAAGATTTAATGCAATCATAAACATAGTTTATACCTGACTTTCTTCCTTTATCATTCTCCCAAGCTTCAGTGTTATCTTGAATATGGTCTAAGAGATCCCATTTAGCTTCTTCCTTCATACGTGTGAATGATCCAGCACAAGAAGCATCTAGTAAATCTTTATCATGAAGAGAAAGCCTAGCATAAAAGTTATTGAGAATAATATTGTTAGGAAGTTCATGAATAGGACATTTAAGCATTAGTAACTTCATTCTCCCCCAAGCTTGAGCTGTACTTTCTCCATCAAGAGGCCAAAAGTTATATATAAGATTTCTATCCTCATGAATTTCACTGGGAGGATAAAATTTAGAGTAAAAGAGAGATGCCATCTCCTCCCATTCCATGGATTGTCCATTCTTCAGCAGCTTATACCATTCTTCATCTCTCCCTTTTAAGGATATGGAGAGTAACTTCTTCTTCACCTATTCAGTTGTGATACATGCACACTTAAACAACCCACATAATTCATGGATAAAAAGAAAATGATCACCAGGATGATCACCAGGATGGACAGTTACATCCCCTAAATAATAATTATCCATAACACGGTCAACAATACTTGTAGGTATCTTAAAAGGATCTATCTCAACAGGTGGTGGTTCATCTACTATCCTAGCAGTGGTAGTAGTTTTCCCAAACAGAAAACCAAGTGTGTTATCCATATTGGAAACAAACTAACAAGCAGTAACAGAAGAAATACTCACAATAAACGTTTCCCTTACCAGTTCCACTCTTCAATAGCACTTCACTCCCCGGCAACGACACCAGAAAATAGTCTAGCGGCCCTCGTATTCAAGGGACATGAGATTTCCAACTTATACTTTGTCAAGCATATACTCCATAGTTTGTTCACTTTAACCTTAATCACTTCAAGATGCTTATGAAAGGGGCAATGAGGGCTAAAAGCTAACAAGTACCATACTTTTTGGAAGCTCTTTTCGAAACTTGAAATCCCTACTTCCCTTTATGAAGGGCCTTTCTTCCACCATTATATTGAGTCTCCACCTTCTTCCTTTAGGCACCAGTTAAGAGAGCATAGCTGCCATTCTTAGTTCTATGTGCACTATCCCAAAACTTATTGATTGATTCCTATTGTTGTATTGCTTGTTCTTGTGCTATTTGTATCTAGTCACTCTTATCAACTTTGAAGGTGTCCTATGCATCTATTTGCTACTCTATGAGGGACAAGCTGAATGCCACTATGCCATGTTTTTTGTATGTGAAACAAACAAACGTTTTTAATGCATGTTATTCATGATCTTTGTTTGTAGCCTTTCATGTTGCATGCATAATTACTTTGTCTTATTATTAGAACTCCATCTTTCATGCACATGTTTAGAGTTCTTTGATCCTAGCTTTCATTGCTTGCAAATGGTTTGATCTTGGTTTTGATGGTGCATATCACCTCAAAAATTATTCTTTTTATCACTTACCTACTCGAGGACGAGCAGGAGTTAAGCTTGGGGATGCTTGATACATCGGAAACGTATCTATAATTTTTGATGTTCCATGCTTGTTTAGTATCTACTTTGCTTTGCTTTGTCTACACTTTGAGGTGCTTTTTACATGTTTTCTGGTACTAACCTATTAACAAGTTGCCACAGTGCCAGTTGCATGTTTTCTGCTGTTTTTGGTTCCACAAAATCTAGTAAGGAAATATTCTCGGAATTGGACGGGACAAAAGCCAAAGTCAATATTTCACCGAGGAGAACACGAAGTCCAGAGGAGAGACGGAGGGGCGCCACATGGCGACCGCATCCCCCAGGCGCGGGCCCACCCTGGGCCGCGCCTGGGCAGGGTGTGGGCCCCCTGACTGCCCTCCTGCCTCGCCTCTTCGCCTATAAGAAGCCCTCGATGCCTAAACCCTAAGCACCCGATCAATATTCCACGAAACCGTATGTAGCCGCCGCCACCATTTTCCCTAGATCGAGGGATCTAAAGCTCTTCCCGGCACCCTGCCGGAGGGGATATCATCCCGGAGGCCTTCTTCTTCATCATGCCAGTCTCCGGTATGAAGCGTGAGTAGTTCCTCCTTGGACTACGGGTCCATGTAGTATCTAGATGGTTGTATCTCCCCCTATGTGCTTTCATGTCTAGATCTTCTGAGCTCCGTTCATGATCAAGTTCTCATCTATTTGTAATCATGCATGTTGTGTTTGCGGGGATCCGATGGATATTGAGATTACTATGTCAGATTAATTAATGGTTTTGTCTTATTGATTCTATCATGTCTGTGTTGTTTGTGATCTTGCATGCTCTCCGTTGTTAGTAGCTATCTTGGCCAAGTAGTTTCTAGTGACTCCAAGAGGGGGTATTTATGCTCGATAGTGGGTTCATGCCTCTATTTAATCTAAGGGAAGTGACATAAATCTCTAAGGTTATAGATGTGATGTTGCCACTAGGGAGAAAACAACGGTCTCTTGTTCATGGAACAAGTGGATTGTTTACCTTACACACTTTGCTTAAAGCAGTTGTTTGTTGCTTGCAACTTAATACTGAAGGGGGTTCGGATGATAATCCAAAGGTGGACTTCTATTCATAGATGCAGTTGGATGGCGGTCTATGTATCTTGTTGTATTGCCCAATCGAATCTCATAGGATCTTTATGTCTAGTATTGCATTGTTATGCCTTGCTCAGTCCTGTCAATTGCCCTTCTGTAATTTGTGTACCTTGTATGCCATGTTTGTTTATCTAAGGAGAACACCTCTAGTGAACTATGGACCCCGGTCCAATCCTTACCATTGATACATCTTCCACTGTTACTGTTTACTTGCTGCAAACCATCATCACCTTCCACACCATACAGTTAATCCTTTGTTACAGCAACCGCTGAGATTGACAACCTCACTGTTCGTTGGGGTAAAGTCTTGAGCTTGTGGTGTGCAGGTTTCCACGTTGCTTGCAACACCTTTGAGACGTTTCCTTCCTCCTACTGGTTCGATAACCTCAGTTTCTTACTGATGGGAGACTTGCTGCTGTGCTGCATCATACCTTGCTCTTGGGGTTTCCCGACGAAGCAATCCACGTTGACGCAGCGCCATCAGAATCCTCCTCCCACCTCTCCCCCACTGCCATCGGAGGACGCCGGCGGGAAAAGTCCGGCCGGCCAACGGTGGCAGCGGGGCTGCTTCCTCGCGTGGTGGCCTCTCCCCAGCAGGAAGCCCCTTGGGCGCTCAAAGGTTGTTGCCCCGACAGCGATCTGATGGCGGTGGGGTCTAGAAGACAAGGCGGAGGCCTTGGGATTTGATGGTGGTTCTCCCTTGGCGGATAGCAGTGTGGGTCGCATCTGCTGTCAGGGCCGCGGTCCTAGGGTTTATCTATAGGGGTTCGTAGCATGGAAAACAAAAATTCTATCGCATGAACACATACAAGCCAAGATGTAATCTACTAAATTGGTGTAACGAGTTGATAGAGTACTAACCCTCGAAGATCCAAAGCGGTTAACGAGATCGGATTCTCGTGGTTGATGTAGTCATTCACTTGCTGATCTCAAGATCGCGAAGACAATCCTTCTGGCACCGGGTTCCGACAGTGCTTTCGCAGTCGATCACACGTTCGGTACTCGATAAAGACCTTCCTCTCCCTTGTTCTAGAAGGCAGCAGAGGTTGTAGATCTCTCCTCGTGATTACTGCAGCACGCCTGCGTGGTGGTGGAAGTAGAGGGGAAATCCCACAGGGCTTCTCCTAAGCCGGAGCGGGTATGGTGGAGTAGAGAGAGCCCTTGGAAATCTAGGGTTTAGAGGCCAAGAGGAGGGAGTTAGCCGGTGGCTAGGAGGTGCTAGGCGGAGGAGACTTTAGAGGAGATCTAGGTGGCGGCGACTTGGGGCGCGGCCAAGCTAGGGTTTCAAATTGTGGGGCAAGGGGGCGCCCCTCCCCTCCTTTTATGAGAGGGAGAGACGGCAGGGGGGAGAGGAGTACTCCCCCAACTCCTCTTCCAAGGCCGGCGGCAAGGGGAGGGAGGGAACCTTCCCTAAGTGGGTTTCCTCTCCTCCCTCCACTAGGCAACCATGTTGGAATTTGACTTTTCAAACTGGCGTTTGACTTTTTAAACTAGAGTTTGATTTGTCTCTTCCCATTGCCCAGACAAGTGACCTAGGACATGATGCAACCATTCCACATTGATATGACACATCCATGTACCCTTCCCACTCCGAATCGGTGGACCTTCTAGAACATTCCGGTGAAAACACCGAAAAAATTTCCGAACTCTAGAATTGGACTTTACTTATATGAATCTTATTCTCCGGACCATTCCGGATCTCCTCGTGGTGTCCTGGATCCAATCCAAGACTCCGAACAACATTCAGTCTCTTATTCACATTCCATATCTACTAGACAACATCGGATCCTTATGTGTGTCTCCCTACGGTTCGTGAATTATGCAGACATGATCGAGACTCTTCTCCGATCAATAACCAATAGAGGAATCTAGAAATTCATGTGGCTCCCATATATTTCTATGATGAATTCCTGATCGAATGAACCATTTACATATGATACCAATTTCCCTTTGTCACATGATACTTTACTTATCCGAGGTTTGATCGTTGGTATCTCTGCATACCTAGTTCAACCTCGTTACCGATAAGTACTCTTTACTCGTTCCTGTGATATGTGATCCCTTGTGAGTCAGTCACATGCTTGCAAGCCAATTGGATGACATTCCACCGAGAGGGCCTAGAGTATATCTATCCGTCATATGGATGGACAAATCCCACTCTTGATCCATGTGCCTCCACACATACTTTTAGAATACTCAATGCCACCTTTATAACCACCCGGTTAGGAAGTGGTGTTTGATGTCATCAAAGCATCCATCCGGTGATGGTGATTAACATGATCTCATGGTCGAAGGATTTAGGTTACTATGTATTTGAAAGCTTATAGCAAGTGAACTATTTGAATGACTTGATCTTATGCTACGCTTAACTATAGGAGTATGTCCATCACAACATTCTCCTAATGATATGAGCTTGTTATCAATAACATCCAATGTTCATGATCAAGAAACCATGATCATCAATCAATCAACAAGCTAGTTTTAACAAGAGGCTTTACTAGGGATTCTTTTATGTTTACAAATCACACAAGTATTAAAGTTTCCGATTAATACAATTATAGCATGGGATGTAAAAATTTATCATAAACATAAAGATATTATAATAACCACTTTATTATTGCCTCTTGAGAATATCTCCAACATTCTCTCACGCCAAGACGAAGATCTACCTTCAGCCTATTTTCATTGATCTAGTGACAATGTCGTGTTACAGAAGGCTCCACCGGTGAACTCCCATGGGCGATTCATGCCTGGAGATTGCTGGAACGGATGGGATTCGGTCGCGCACAACCAGTGTTTTTATGACCGTTTGGTTTTAGCGGGAGCGAGGTGAAGCTCTGCAGTTTGTTGCCATTGTTTAACATGTATTTAGTTCCATGGTAAAGTCAGTGTGCGGAGAATGTCATGGAAGCCAAGATTTGTGGACTAGTTATGGTAGGTCAAGTCCTAGTGGTGATGAGGAGTTAGCTTGGTGATTCGTGAATTGTAGCAGCAGCATCGGAAAGTGGGGGAGGCAGCACAGGAGGAGTTCATAGTCTTATCTTACAGGGTGAAAATCCAAGGTCTGGCCTTAATTGGTTGTGCCTGGCAATGACCTTGTTGAAGGCATTGTTTTGTGAGCTGGGACTAAGGTTCCCAACCCTTAATAAGGTAGAGATCCCTGTGTTTACAATGCTAGTCCCTGGATCAATAGCTAGCATCCACAGTTTAGATGTAATATCAAGAAACAAAGGTCATAATACAACTTTATAACCAGGAATAAAGTAATTCATTACATATTACATAGCTCATTTGGCTATTACATTACATTGCAGCAGAATTTCTATAAGCATGGGGTCCTTTTCCTTCAAGTGCCACATGCAGACATGTTGGTTGTAGACTTTGTAATCCTAAACAACACACCTTTCACTAAATCAATCAAACCTGCAACATAAGAAGTTACAGCCACAAGGGTCAATACATTTGAATTGTATTGGCAAGTTTCACTACTATGTAGAAATAAGTGGATCCTATCGTTACATGCATATTTGGCTAAGTAGGGTTTTAGGCTCATTTGCAGAAAGCAATAATTTATCCTATCTTTTCAAAATGGTTTTGATCTTTTGTCAAAATCTTTCTAAGCTCCTTGGTACACCCCAAGTGCTTCAAGTCTTTGTCAAAATCTTTTGAGCTCCTTGGTACACCCCAAGTGCTTCAAGTCTTTTGTTGTCACTTTCAAGTTTTACCTTTTATAAATTGGAATGTCGAGATTTCCCATAGCTTCAGGCCTTAGTTGCTCAGTATTGTCCATAACCGGGGACACGGCTAAGTACTTAGATTTTTATCTTCTGCAGAAGTTGTACACTTTACCCACATGACACAATCTCATCTTGTTGCCACCAGTGGCCGCTGGATAAGTACTCACCAAGATGGAGTACTGGCAGATTGAGAATGTGACGAAGTCTTTCCATAGGGTCCCCCCAATACACAATGCTAGCTTGTCTACCAGGCACCAATGTAGGGTTCCGAGTTCCCTCATTTAGTTAACCTGAAGAGGCCAATGCATGGGTCTTCCACTATGTAGTTGACTAAGCTAGTGCCCATTTAGCATGTGGCTGTACACGGAAGCCACTGTACGAAAAACATGTTCAATCTCTAAGTCCCTGGGTGGTTTTCATCTAGTGCACAACAAAAAGAGATTGCCATATAAACATGTCCCTCTTGTTGCCACCTTGTCTAAAACTTGAGTATCTTTGTCCACCCAGGTGGTTCATTGAGTACTTGTTTTATTATATAAAACATAAGTCTTTTCCCATCTTCATATAATCTCAACATGTATCTCATCTCAATATATATAGCATGGCTAAGCATTTTACAACTACATTGTTTTCACTAAGGAAGGTATAAGGGTATCCTATTAGGATTTAGCATAGCAAAATATAGTAGTCCTTATCATGCATGTTTCAAAATCCACTAAGTGTAATGAAAATAGTAGGACTTGGATGATAGTGTCACTTGCCTTTTTGGTAGGGAATGTTGGTTCACTTCTTGATCTTGCTAATCTATCACTCTTCTAACTTCACTACAAATCAATCAAGCAAACATAGATTTAACTAGCATTCCATTTCTAAAGTGGCAAAGTCATTTGCAAAAGGGTTTTATCTATAAACTATTTTTAAATCAAATCATTATTTCATGTGGTGGAAAATGTTTTTAGCAAAGCAACTATTTTATGTTGTTCACCAAATAAGTTGTTAATTTACAAAACTTGGTGTTTAGGGTCAGCAGTTTTGAATCAACACATTTTCCAAAGGTATTTCTCAAAAATCATTTCCATAGCAAAATCAATATTTTTATTTGACTAAAAATGGGCTAATTCAATTATTCAATCCTAAACTTCACAAAATACATTTTTAAAACCATAAGTTGGTTCCTAGGGTCAGTAGGTTCACAACAAACCAATTTGCAAATATTTCATCCTCAAAAACTTTTTGGAATAATTTTTATAACCTAAACAAGCATACACAAGTTTCTGCAAAAACACACAATTTAACAGAAACTTTTTACTAAAAAAATTGCATGGTTGGCTAGGGTTTGTTTTTCTGAATCCATTGATATAAAGTGTGCAAAATTTGGACATGTAGATTTAAAGTTATGCAATTTACAAGTTTGTATCTAAATCATATTCAAAGTTTTGTTTTAAATCGAAACCAGTCCACGTGGCGCAATCTAATTGGGCGGTACCGCTTCAGGTGGATCGACTGATGCGGTGCGTTAGATCTAAATGAAATCTTGCGGCTCTGAATCAAACTTACCCCTTCGATCTAATCTAATCTTAGCCACATGATTTGGATCTGACGGGCTCTATGTGTTTGACCACGATCTGGCGGCGCTAGCGGCGGATGGCGGCGGCGCACGCTCTGGCTACGGCGGGGCCAGCAATACAGGAAGCAAGGAGGGAAGCGGAGGTGCTCACCATGTTCGCAAGGTCGAGGTGAAGCTCAAGGTGGTGCTGATCTGGCGAGGGGCGCGCTGGGGCGGAGGGGATTGCTCGCCGGAGTTCTTGTCCGCGTCGGGTGCGCTCAGTCGACGTTGGAGGCGAGGCTACGGTTCATGCGGAAACAAACGGGAAGCACGGTTAGACGCGCAAATTCATGGCGATGATGCGTGTGTGAAGGAGGAGGAGAGGGGCGGTCAGGTGCTTACCAGAAGCTTCGCCGGAGAGGAAGCAGACGTTGGCGACGGTGATCGTCGTTGTTGCCGAGTGTTCTGGGCGCGCGAGGACGAGTCCGAGACACTGGCAGATGCGCCTGGGGTTGGGGATCACTCTTGCGTGCAGTGGGAGGCGAGAGGTGGCGAGGTGTGGCCGGTATTCGCTGGAGAGGCTCGCCGGAGTGGCGGCGGTGCAATGCAGATTCAAGGGAGCCTGGTGGCTCACTCGCAGTGGGGTTTGAGGGGAAAAAGGGGGAAGACGCATGCGGTTAAATGGGCGCGGTTACAGGGAGGAATCAAGGCCTTCATCAACCCGTAATCAACGCCGGAGTTACTGGTTGCAACGGCAGGGCGGCGGAGTCGTGGTTGAAGACGATGAACAGGAGGGGTGGGGCCTTGCTGTCAGCGAGGGAGAGAGATAGGGAGAGGGTCCACTCGTCTGTGACTGCGCGGGTGCGTTTCTGAGTGGAAAACGATTCGCGCGTGGGGAAAGAAGTTGGGCTGGAGCTGGGCTTGCTGGGCCAGGTGGGTTGGGTCAGGTCTGATTCTATTTTTTTCTTTCTGATTGCTTTATCTTTTTTCTATTTCGATTTTCTGTTTTGAAATTCAATCAAACAATTCAAACACTAATTCAAATCAAACTTCCACCAAACTTTATATTGATTTTAGTTTTGTTTATCAACATAAAACAAAGTCCAAAACAAAATAATATTTTTATTCTTTTTAGGATCTATTTAATAAAATAGTCCTTAGGTATTAATTCAAATAGGATTTGATTTATTAAAACTCTATTTTGAAATCTAATTAATATCAAAACCAATTCAGTAGGTTTTATTTGAAAATATAAAACACTTGGAAAACTTGTTTAAATTAAAATAACAAGTTTTAGTGTTTATTTAAAATGGGAAAAGTCTTTACTTTAATAAATTTGGTTTATTAATAAACTCTCATTATTTTATTTAAATAAACCTTTATTCTTTTTAATCAAACCCAAATATTTTGTTTCAAAAAATCTTGGCCAAGGTTTAATTTGGCTTTATAAAATAATTCTTATTTATTTTTCTACCTTTTCATTTGAAAACCAAATCTTTTTATTAAAAGATCCAAAAATAGTAATTCCAAATATTTTTAACTTTATTGTTTATTTATCTTTTTAAATCCCTTTAGGATTTTATTTGATCAAATAGGTTTGAAGGTTTCCAACTGGAATCAAAAAGTTTCTTCTCACCCTGAAAAACAACAAAGTTTTATTTTATTCATTTATTTTTCACATAACAAGATTTGGAAAATCTTGGGATGTGACAGACTTTCTCCAGGGTGAAAACCTATGATCTTTGATTGAGTGTCGACGGTGCTTGTGCTCTGTTTCCTTCTTGAAGGCGTCGATATTGGAGATGTTGGACTTCTGGTGTTGTTCTGGTGGGGTTAGTGTCGCTTCTACTAAGGATCTTATCACTGTAGCAGGACTTTTCTTTTTTGTAATTCTTCTTCTTTTTGGTTGTGTGCATCCGTAATGCCAATAGGCTAATGCGTTGTTGTAGAGACCGGGTGTAATTGGTAATATATGCTCCTTTCCACACAAAAAGCTAATACTAATAGAAATTTTACCATCCACATTGGGGATTGTTCAAAGGAAATTAAGACAACAATTCATCAGTTCTTCTTATTTACTTCTTCCGCTTTAGATTCTGGTGTTGCCTATAGTCAATCATATTTCGTTAGCCCACTGGTATCTCTTGTTTTTTCAAGCACGACAATGTGTAATAGGACACCATGCCACCATCATCATTGCTGTCTTCTAGAACTACATCCTCCTCTTTCGGGAAGATTTCATCCCGTAAAATTGTAAGATCAAGTTATGTAGGATACAACATGCGAGAACAAGCTTAACTTGGCTGGGGAAAGAATGGAATGGATTTTGATCAAGGATCTTAAATTTGTTCTTCAGAGCAGCGAACACCCTCTCAACCATGACTCTGAGGCTAGAGTATCTAATATTTAAAAGTTTGTCCGTAGTCCTAGGATAGAATCTAGCAGAGAACTCATTGAGATGGTACCTTATTGACCTCAAGGGTGGAAGAATTCTAGGCCAACAAGCATATCCGGCATCTGCTAACTTAACTTCAGGGATCTTCGGGCCATCAGCTCACTCAAGGTTGTCATTTAGAATTGTGGCATCGTGGGATGATCCTTCCCATCTAGCAAGCACATATGTGAACCGCTTGTCAAAATAAACAACGGCAAGCACATTCTGGTTGGTTGTAGTGCTTTCTCCCCCTGTATGCAGCTGATTTGTATTACGACACTCTAGCAGTTACATGAGTACAATCAATTGGGTCAACATAATCCTGAAATGAAAAAAAAAATCTTAGGACACAGTACAATACAAACCTCGCATGGAGTACAATCTTGAGTCGCTCGCCTTAAAATATGGGAAACATCGTAGCTTTCTTGTATCTTACTTGGAGTTTGAGTTGGTGGTGGCTTGATCATCTCTCCTCTGAGCTCTCCAATAGCATACATCACTTGATGGAAATATCGAGATATTGTCTCCAAGGATCTCCTCCATGTGTTGTGAATCACTCTAAATCTTTGTTTATGTCCTAGAACATGAAGGAACAGTGCCACTTGCTCATTGATACATGTGTGGATGATATCCTTAAGAAATACCTTACCCCTTAATGTGTGCACAAGTTGGTTAAAAGATGCTCTTCTCATCCATAGCATGGTGATAGCCTCTACATCATTGTTGTTATATATGTAGCTTAGATTTTCTATCCTCTCTCTGTCGCGATGTATCATGGGAGCACATTTCACCGGCAACCTGTTACCCCTACGAGTCGCTCTTCTGTGGATCAAAAGCATCCATGCCTAAAAAATAGCCACTGGGGCAGCTGCCTGGATGATAACCTTCAGCTGTTGGTCCTAAACAAATCGATGATGTGTAAGTACCTAACACAATGGCCGTAATATCAAGAAAACTATCTATGGAGCTAACGTTGGGGGTGGGAAGAGGAGACGCGAAGGAGGCGCTTACATCCATGGTTGAAGACGATCACGGGCTGCCATAGCCGAAGAAGACGATGACGAACATGAGGAGGATGAGCCAGTGCCACAGACCTGCGAGGCCATAGAGCCGCTGCCGGAGAAGACGAAGTAAAGGACCAGGTGCAGGTGCGCAGATCTAAATCGCCGCCACTGCAGAGCCATCGCCCAAGAGGATACTGATGATGGATTTATCCTCACACAGGTGGTGACGACATAATAGGGAGGTGAGCCTACTTTTCACGCCATACCGTGCTATAATGTTTTGGCCTCCACTATCTCCTCTCGACCTCCCCATGCATGGTGTTTCTCTCCTTGCGCTCGCTAGGGCCTGTCCCCATGGAAATGCTCAATTTCGGCATTCCTCTGGAGTCAGGATTTTGGATGCTTTAAGACCCGTGCCAGCCAAGACCACAGAACGGCGCGTCACACCAAACACGCTTATTTCTTCCAGCCAGATGCGGGAAACCCCCCCCCCCCTTCGTGGGCAAGCAAACACGCCCCATGAGATTCAATGCTTGGATACAACAAGTGGGTATTTGGTTCTTAGCAAGTGGTGTTATATCGCCAACTGTATTCTTCCCTAAAAAACAAAAAATGAAGGGTTTGGATCTGTGTATATGATCCTGAAGGGGACGAACATCTCCGTGAAGGAGACATATTATTAAGTGAATCACTAGTCACTAAGGAGAATGAGCTCCAGGTTGTCCCCTTACCTGCTAGCTCAACATCCTTGCATGATATCTCAGCAATGAAATGCTGCTTACTCATCTTACGTGGAATTGTTTGTTTACTTTTTTGCGATATATTTTGTGTTTATCTATTACCTCCAATTGACTCGTACATATAAAATGTGTAGCATAAAAACAAGATAAAGAAGGCAACTACTAGGATAAGGATGGCTCCTGGTGGTGGATCAACTACTCGCAAGTGCGTATTGGCAGAACTAGCCTCATGCACAAAAACTTTGAGAAATACCAGGTCTAAGCAGAATCCGCTAGAAGGAGCACTTCCACCTCCAAGTTCTGCATGCGCCCAATAAGAGCGCCAAGTGCTGCAATCTCTTCACAAGAGAACTCGGGGTGATGCACAGCAAGTGGTCAAAGTTGCAGTTCCTGGTGCCCGACAAAATGTCCAAGGCGAGAAGACATCATCACAAGATAAGCAACCAACTACCCAAGATGAGAAGGCAACAACCCAATAAGAGCTAGCAGATGTCTAAGGCCAGAAAGCAGGAACCCAAGAAAAGAAACCATATGCCCAATGCAAGAAGGCAACAACCCAAGGAAAGATGGAAGATGCCCCAAGTGAGAAGGCAGCAACCCAAGGCGAGCGGGTAGCTGCCCAAACCGAATGTTGTTTCCAGTGACACCCGTAGACGATTGGCTGCCAGCCATGGTGCTCCTCTCGGATGCCATGCTCCCTAACAAGCAAGGCAGCAACAAGCTAAGTCGCAGGCACAAGCAGCAACCAACTAAAACTATAATTCCAAAACTCAAATCTGAGAGAGGAGTGAAGAACTGAAGACTGAAGAGATGAGGGCGAGCCGACATGGTTACCTGCTAGTCCTCCTCGAGCTAGCCGCTGGGAGGAAAGCTAAGGTGTAGGGGTCAATTTCCAATTAGGTATTTGGGTATCCCAATTCATTTTCGGAGACTTACAAATGCTGAATGCAAAATTGTAGAGGAAAGACTACAGTTACGCTTAAGTAGTTGGAAAGGCAAACTGTTGTCCATTGGAGGAAGGTTGGTTCTCATAAATTCAGTATTATATAACATGGTGTTGTATATGTTATCCTTCTTCCTCTTGCCAAAAGGAGTCTTGAATAGATTGGATTTCTTTCGATCAAGATTCTTTTGGCAGGGCGATAGTGAAAAGAAGAAGTATAGATTGGCTAAGTGGAGTGTTGTTTGTAGTCCGAAAGACCAAGGGGGGCTAGGTATTCAGGACCTTGAGGTCAAAAATACAACCTTACTTGGCAAATGGCTCTTCAGATTACTTACTAAAGACGGGATTTGGCAAACAATACTTAGACGAAAATATGTTGGCTCCAAAGCGGTATCACAGGTTCTTTGGAAACCTGGTGATTCTCACCTCTAGGCTGGACTAATGGCTACGAAGAATTTTTTTCTTTAGCCATGGATCATTTTCGATTAGGGATGGATCAGAGATTCGGTTTTGGGAGGATAAGTGGCTAGGTAATACTTCCCTCCAAGAACAATATCCGGCTTTGTATGCTATTGTGCGTCATAAAGGTGATACACTCGCCAATATGTTGGGGTCTAATCCCCCAAACATGACGTTCAGGAGGACTTTATTTGGCCCTAGACTTATTAATTGGGAGGCCTTGCTTCAGTGTTTGGCTAATATCCATTTAACTTCTGGGAAAGATATATTCCGATGGAATCTACATGAGAATGGTACATTCTCGGTGGCTTCCATGTACAAAACGTTGATTCTACCGGATGTGCCAGTCTATGACAATAAGAAAATCTGGAAGATGAAGATACCACTTAAACACAAAATCTTTGCTTGGTATCTACGTCGAGGGGTTATTCTTACTAAAGATAATCTTATTAAGCGCAATTGGCATGGTAGTAAAACATGTGTTTTTTGTTCACAAGATGAGACAATTAAACACCTGTTTTTCCAATGCAACTTTGCGCGTTCTATATGGTCAGTCATCCAGGTAGCTTCTGGCTTGTATATCCCCACTAGTATTGCCAATATCTTTGGAAATTGGTTACACGGTATAGAGTACAAGTACTTGATTCTTCTCAGGGTGGGAGCAATGGCCTTGATATGGTCGCTCTGGCTATGCAGGAATGACAAAGTTTTTAATAACAAAAATTGCTCTCTCTTGCAGGTGATCTATCGTTGTACTGGAACTCTCCGAGTTTGGTCGCAGCTTCACCGCCTGGAGGATCACGACCTCTTTATGGAGGTGTGCACGAGGCTAGAGGACACCATGAGACATCTTTTCTCTCGGCATGGTTGGCAGCATAATCTACGGATTGGCCAAGCTACTTCATAGGCGTCTTACACTTTCTCATTCTGATATGTAATTCGCCTTTTTTTTGTTTTGTTGCTGTTGCTTCGGACTTTGTTGTGGTGCGGCTGTGTGCATTTTATGCAGAGGCCGTCCGGGTGTAATACTGCTTAAAACTCTTTAAAGTAATAAAAAGCCCATTATCGAAAATAGGGGAATCGGCGATGGCGTCCAGGGAAGCAAGGCCGTGGAGAGGACCGATTTCAGGCGCGGTGCGACGCCCAAAACCACATATGTTCTATATTTAAGAACTATTCTAAAATTGCACTGATAACAGCTTCTACTTAAAGCATGTTTGCAAGTAATACTAATCAATAGATAATGCAAAATCACATATGTTCTTTGGCATTCCAAAGAAGTGTTACTCAAGTGCAATTAACCTAACAACTTTTTACCCTCTCGTTAGGGTTTAGTGCTCCGATTGCGACTCATATCCTCACCATGAGATCGGGAAGGTACTCACCAATAGATCTTTCAGCGCTGAAGCTCTTTTCAAAAAGATGAAGAGTGTTTGGAATCTCTCGCGCGACCCAGATTGTCGTGAGGCTGGGATAGCTTCTTCTCGTTCCAGGAATGAGGGTCAGACATCCAGAGCGTCAATGCCAGGGAGACTGGGAAATATCAGGTATATCTGCACCCCAGATTCTCTCTTCTTTCTCTTTATATTTCGGTTCCCATGCTCGTCCCAGAATCACAGTAAGATGCATAGTCATAGGACCATATATTTCGAATTTCGTTTACCCAAGCATCATGTTCAGAAAAATACCATGACAATAACGAGTAACACGGCTGACTACAGGCTGCAGCACAGATGTTTTTTTAGAACAAGTAGCACAGATGTGAAAATGATCTAACAAGTACCAACTTTCAAAGGATTCATGCTTCAGTTCACCAGGCACAAGCCAGTGTATCAAAAATGCTGCAAAAAGATATTGTAGTACACTATCTCACAGGACGTTTCCACGTTCAGATCAAAGCCGTGTGCGTCCACAGCAAGTCGGGCATGCTACCTTGATGATGTTTACACATTTCATGCTAAAGCGACAGTTGTAAGCTACTACTACCTCTAAATAGCAAGCACTAACAAAACCTCTGATATACCACTCCCCAAAATGCTATGATCTACTGTTTAAACAGTAAACAACCCGAAAGATGGCTGAGTGCATTGCCAGTCCAGAGCAAGCAGAGTATACAGTGATGGAAAAGTTCAGTCATCATCAGAAATGTCTATCACGTCGGGGCTACTGCTTGGATTCAAAGGAGTTAAACTGGGTGGATCAGCTGAATGAGGTGGAACCACCAGATCCGTGGTGATGGAGCATGGAGCTGGTGGCCGTGACTGATGTACAGGGGCTCGAGTCATCACATGGTCAGCAGGAGGGACGGTAGCGATGCCGATGCATGTTGATCGAATGGACGGACCTCCATGGGTTTGAGTCGTCACCAGGTCGGCAGGAGGGATGTCAATGTCCATGCATTGAGCTGGTAGCTGGGAGTGGCCTCTAGGGGTTTGAGTCTTCACCTTGTCTGCAGGAGGGACAGCAATGCCCATGCTTGGAGCTTGTGGCTGGGACTGATCTCTAGGGTCTTGAGTCACCGCAGAATCGATAAGAATGAACTGCAAGCATTGAGATTGAGGTGGTGGCTTGCCTTGTTGCGATGAGATTTCGTCTTCAGCAGCAGCAGGCTGGGCCTTGATCGGGCTGATTCCACTGGCACTTCGCTTCCTTGACCGCGAATAAGTTATCTGGACTGAGCGTTCCCTCGCTCGTTTCCTTCGCTCTGTTCTTTTGTTGACAAGCGGCTCGGCTGATCCACTTGAACATTCTGATTCATAGATGTTTGCCCACACACTCACGCAAGCATACTCCTTTTTCCTAGCAGGATTACTAGTTTTGCTTCTTGTCTTTGGCCTCCCTGGCGCAACATGGTTTGATCGCTTCGGTTTACTTTGAGAAGCAGCAGGCTGAATAAATGTTTTCTGAAAGCATTCAGGAATATGCTGCTTCCCTGCCTTAGTTGAGGAGTTGGTTTTGCTTTGTTGCTTGAGTATACTTTGAGGGGCAGGAGGCCGCGCAATGGGTTTCCAAGTGTCTTCATTCTCACGCTGCTTGTGTGGCTTCTTTGAGGAGATGTTGTCCAGTACATTTGCATTGCTCCTCCCCACAAAAGAGGAAAAATCCTTCTTCTCTGATGCAACCAAGTCTTGTTTCAGTCTTCTGGGAGGGGCAGCAGGTAGAACACTTGTTTTCTGAATGCCTTCAGGTTTATGAAGTTTGCCTACTTTGTTACCAGTGCTGCCGCCAAGTGGTTTTGTACCCCCATGTTGGTCAACCAAGTCATGCTCAAGTTTCTGTTTTTTTAGGGGGGTGGCAAGATCACCCTGCTTGTGTGCATTCTTTGAGGAGACGTTGTCCAGTACATCTGCATTGCTCCTCCCCACAAAAGAGGAAATATCATTCTTCTCTGATGCAACCAAGTCTAGTTTCAGTTTTCTGGGAGGAGCAGCAGGTAGAACAGTGGCTTTCTGAATGCCTTCAGGTTTATGAAGTTTGCCTACTTTGTTTCCGGTGCTGCCGCCAAGTGGTTTTGTACCCCCATGTTGGTCAACCAAGTCATGCCCAAGTTTCAGTTTTTTTAGGGGGGTGGCAAGATCACCCTGCTTGTGTGCATTCTTTGAGGAGATGTTGTCCAGTACATTTGCATTGCTCCTCCCCACAAAAGAGTAAATATCATTCTTCTCCGATGCAACCAAGTCTTGTTTCCGTTTTCTGGGAGGGGCAGCAGGTATAACACTGGCTTTCTGAATGCCTTCAGGCTTATGAAGTCTGCCTTCTTTGTTTCCGGTGCTGTTTCCTAGTGGTTTTGTACCCCCATGTTTGTGAACCAAGTCATGCTCAAGTTTCAGATTTTTTAGGGGAGTGGCAAGCGGGACACTGGATTTCTCAACACCCTCGCGCTTGATCCATTTTTCTGTTTTCCTAGACATGCTGCTTCCGGATGGTTTTGCATTGTTACAACTCCCTAGAGAGAAAACTCCGTATTTCTCCGGTACACCCAAGTCTTGCTCTAGCTTCACCTTTTTCTGAGTTGCAGAAGGCTGCACACTGGATTTCTGAGCATGCTCTAGCTGTTGCCACTTACCTGCCTTCCTGGAGGTGTCACTTCTCGACGATTTTGCGTTGTTCCAACTCCCTAGAGGCATATTACTCTTGCTTGCCTCCTTCGAGAAGCTACTACCTGGTGATCTTGCGTTCCTGCCGCCCACTTGAAATACAAGCTTGCTTTCTGCAATTAGTTCTGCCACGGTAAAATTCTCTTGAACTTCATCTGAATCTGATTCTTCTGCAGCTCCTTGCGACTTCAACATTTTAGACATTTCAGTCAGAAACCCCTGCCTACCTGAAGAAGCCATGAGGTAAGTTGATGTTCTAACATGAAATTACTACAGTAATAAGTTAGCTATAACAATAATTGTCTTTGGCAATCATACTAATGTGTGCGTTCTAGTTGGAGAATGACATTTTATACTACTATTGAAGTACCAAAAGTTCACATAATGAGATAATATATATAATAGATAAACACTTACAAAATCAACCAATATATTTTATAATACATGGTAACTATGTTGAATGTCCAGCTACAGAATAAAAAAAATGCAAGCACAAAAGGTCGGATGCTGACAATATAAATAACATGTTTCTTTATAAATATGGAGGGTTTTAAATTCTTACTTGAACTGAGCTTGCACGAATTTGATGCATCAATGGAAGATACAAGAATGCAACATTGATCATAAACCGAAGAAATATAGGTGGATACATAGTAGGAAAACTGTGAAGCGCAGGAGCTAAGTTTGACCTCTATACTGTTTTTTGGTTAGTTTAGAGCTTACAACCAACAGCATATTAGATACTTGAAGTTAGGAATGTACCTTTTGGAACCATCTGTTGACCTGGCGTCTCTGGTGATCTGGTCACCACATATGTACCATCACAGTCCAGCTTGTGGCTGCAGAAAATAGCATCAGTCAATACACCTTTGAAACTCACCACACAAACATTAGTCAAAAGTAACTATTATCTATAAATGCATTAACGGAAGTCAGTAAGAACATTAAAATATTAAACAAACAGAATATGCATATAAATGATTCAGAGACAACATTTTCAATAACAAATACACCACTCATGGTCCATGGACATATCTTATCGACTTTCTGAGTCAAAAGAACAAGAATGTAAAATTTACAAGTTTGTCCTATAAACATGGTGATTCATATGTCAGGGTAAACTTATGCAGTGTTACTTGTGCCAGTTGCAAAGCATGTTGCCACATGTTGCATCTTGGCTAACATTCTCAATACAGCAGGAATCAGATGGAGGCCCCAGCTTCTTGGCCCTCAAAAGTGTAACGCCACAAGATTCACACTGAAATGTAGTAAGTTGAACATGCCAGTAAGAGGTACAACTAGAAAGAAGTTTAACAACAAAAAGGAGACATAAAAAAAGAACTATTAAAAGTAGTACCTTCCACAAAAAGCCCTGTATGCTGCCACATTTCTCCGGACTGAAATCATGGGTGGTGGTGATACAGTAGCCACAAGTTGGTCTCTGTGTGGCACACGTAAAAAAAGGAAATCATCAACAGAATGGAGCATCATGGTTTATAATTATCTACCAGAAAATACTAACCAGGCGATCCTCAATGGAGCAAGTGTTGAGAGCATCCATCCAATCACGAAAAGCAGGACCATGGCACCTACATGAATTCACAGAATTTAAGCAGCGGGCTGGCTGGAGCTGACTAAAATTGGAACACACAGTCTTAGTTAACAGGATATGAACATTACCAGATTCCCTTAGCATCATGCTTTACAGATAAGAATGCATGAATCATCAGATGCAGAAGGGCGTTCTTCAGATCAGCATTAGTGCGATATTTCAGAATTGGCTCATAGAGAGTTATTGTATTGCTCTCTCCAAAGGAACATGATCCGAAAGTACTGCTTATAGACAATCAAGACAGTGCTTTCTTAAATTCTTTTTCATATAAACTTTGCAAAGCAATTAAGGAACTGAGCAAAACACTGAATAACACAAATGTTGTAGCCCAGAATGAACATATACTAAGAAACTTCTCTTGTTAAATATAGCTAATGCCACAATGAACTCTCTTTTCGAGACAAGAAATGAAGAAAGATTAGATGCATCCAAATGACTGTTATGCTTAGCTCAAAAAAGCAATCAACAGGGAAAGTAGAATATTTGAAAGCAATAATTCAAGTACCTGTACTTTACATACATACACTAATGTGCATCAATTTCTGTAGGAACAGTTAATTTGGTCTGTACTTGAATACTCAAAAAATCATATACGTCTAGTCTATCCAAACAAACGTCAGGCTAACCAACGCATTTATTTTTTTCCAGACCTTTCTTTTTGCATTGCAAATACAGAGGTATAGTGGGACAATAACGTTAAGCAGAGTTCGTAGTTCACATGTATTAATGTCTTCTAACAGAAACTTGAGATATGATTGCAACATATGCTTCTTCATATAAACCGGAGTTTTTAATCATGTCTTCACATTTTGTTGTGCAGTTCAATTTGTAGAAGTGATCACTCTTTAAGAGAAGTCGGTTTGAAGCCATAAACCTGAAGATATTATGCTTTATGTATAATATACACAGCGCTTCAAAACATTCAATACTCTATAACCTCCTTGTACCCCTAACGTAGATTCAGAAGCTAAATTCCTATGTTTGACATGTTCAGTTCATGGCCTATGATGATAGGAACAGGACAGGTCGTCACCATTGTTCTTGATTTTTGTTTTGTTTGCAATGGTCGCTGTTGCTGGCCAATTTCAGACTTCTTCAGGCTTTGAGCCTTGCCACACGTTTGGATTCCATACAGACACGACAGTAGGCTACTTAACAAGTGGCAGGCACATCATCGATATACCATTTCTAGGGGGTACCGAGCGCGGCGCTGCGCCAGCGTAGCACAGGGGAAACGAGCGGCACGGCACACCTGGCGACGAACGGAGGAGCGGCGGCAAGCGAGGGCGAAGGGGTTGCGACGTCGCAGCGGCGCAGCACGGGCGGTGCTGCGGATGAGTGCGAGTGCGAGTGCGAGTGCGAAGTACAGAGTGCAGAGACTACCGATCTTTTATGTGAAAAAATCAAGAAAAAAGGGGCATTTTTTATGTGAAACAGAGTGCCAAATCCTACAACGATGGGAACATCTTTGTGAAGATTGCGAAGAATCTGAAGCTCCTTGATCCTAGGTATGGTTGTTTCTTTAAAGAAATTTAAAAAAGAACTTGCGAGCAAGCATCTCCTGCTGGGGATTCCAATTTCCAACAACACCCGAGCGCCCCCCAAAATCAAAGAAACGGCGGGCGAGCGCGAGAACCACCTGGGCAGTTAAGCAACGGCAGCAGCAAGAACCCGTTGAGACCCACGAACCTGGTCGTCTTCGTGCGCGGGTGGCTCCACTCGACGGAGAAGCCGGCCTCGATGAGCACGCCGCGGAAGTAGAGCGCGTCATAGTGTCGGAAGAGCTGCCACACGTCAGGGTTCTCGTCGTCGTCGTCCGGATCCGCCCCCAACCCCATGGCCTCCAATGCAGCAAGAACTCTCTCTCTCTCTCTCTCTCTCTCTCTTACACGGGGTGGGCAGGAAGGAGAACCGGCGAGGAGAAAACAAAAGGGGAAATAATTGGGGGTTTGGGTTTTGGTCCTGGAGAAGGCCGCCGGTGGTACATGCAAATTGGCGAGAGAGAGAGAGAGAGCAGGAAAGTTTTTTTTTCTTTTGAGACAAGAGAGCACGAGAGAGGTGTGTGCTACAGTTTGGGAGTGCGCGTGTCAGTGAGGCTGACAGTAGACCCGCGTGGAAACTTTTGCGTCTGCGTGCTCCGTGTGTTTTGACTGTTTTGAGGGCAAGAATAATGTTCCACCGTGGACAGCTGGTTCAGCTAGGTGTGTTTGGATGAAAGCATTGATATGGATGGGATGGATGGTCCAGAATTTTGGGGATGGAATGGCCCTGATTTTTGGTCTAAACTTTCCAGGATATACCCATCCATCAACATTACAATGCATCTAACTCCATGCTTCAGTTAACCATGCACAAGCCAGTGTTTCCAAAAAAACATTGTGGTAGGAATAAATAAGAACCATCTCACAAATCAGTCGTGCTACATTGATGATATTCACACGTTTCATGCTAAAACGACAGTGGTAAGCTACTATCTCTATAGCAAAGCAAGCATTGACCAAACCTCTGAATATACCACTCTCCAGAAATGCCTATGACCAACGTACTATTTTAACAGCCCAAAAGCTGGCTGAATACATTGCCAGCATTAGTCCAGAATAAGCATAGTATATAGTGATGCAGAAGTTCAGCCATCATCAGGATACACACCCATTGTTCAACATTACAGTCCAGCTAACTTCATGCTTTAGTTCACCATGCACAGGCCGGTGTCAAACTAAATCAGAGCCCCAAGCCTCCACAGCAAATCAGTCATGCTACTTTGGTGATACTAAGACTAAACATCTCATGCTTAAACTGATAAGTACTACCTCTCTACGTAAGCAACTAAGGAAACCTCTGAATTTGATCCCCCAAAATGGAGAAATTCAGTCATCATCAGGATCTACTGTTAACGCCCCAAGAGATGGTTGTCCATCCACGGAACAGCAATCAAAGCCCAAGTTTAGTCATCATCAGAAATGTCTATCACGTCAGGGCTACTGCTTGGATTTGAAGGAGGTAAACTGGGTGGATCAGCTGAATGAGGTGGAACCACCTTATCAGTGGCGATGGAGCATGACTGTGACTGATGCACAGGGGCTTGAGTCATCACCCGGTCAGTAGGGGGGAGAGCAGCAGTGTCCAGGAATTGAGCTGGTGGCTGGATCTGATCTCTAGGAGGTTGAGTCTTCACCTGGTCCGCGGGAGGAACACCAACAATGTCCATGCGGGGAGCTGGTAGCTGGTAATCCCTAGTGTCTTGAGTCAGAGCCTCGACAGCAGCATCGATGAAAATGATCGATGGTGGCTTGGTTTGTTGACACGAGACTTCTTCAGCAGGCTGGGCCTTCATGGAGCTGATTCCACTGCCACTTCGCTTCCTTGACCGCGAATAGGTTATCTGAACTGCACGTTCTCTCTCTCTTTTCCTTCGCTCTGTTCTTTTGTTCACAAGCGGCTCGTCTGATCCACTTGAGCATCCGTATTCATAGATGTTTGCCCACACACTCACGCAAGCATACTCCTTTTTCCTAGCAGATTTACTAGTTTTTCTTTGTGTCTTTGGCCTCTCCGGCGCAACACGGTTTGATCGCTTCAGTTTACTTTGAGAAACAGCAGACTGAACAAATGTTCTCTGAAAGTATTCAGGAATTTGTTGCTTTTCTGCCTTAGTTGAAGAGTTGGTTTTGCTTTGCTGCTTCAGTATACTTTGAGGGGCAGCAGGCCGCGCAATTGGTTTCCGAGTCTCTTCATGCTCACGCTGCTTGTGTGCCTTCTTTGAGGAGATGTTGTCCAGTATATTTGCATTGCTCCTCCCCACACAAGAGGAAAGCTCATTCTTCTGCGATGCAACCAGGTCTTGTTCCAGTTTTCTGTGAGGGGCAGGAGGTAGAACACTGGCTTTCCGAATGCCTTCAGGCTTATGAAGTTTGCCTTCTTTGTTTCCGGTGCTGCATCCTAGTGGTTTTGCATCTCCATGTTTCTCCAATGCAACCAAGTCTGGCTCAAGCTTCAAATTTTTTTGAGAAACAGCAGGCTGGACAAATGTTTTCTGACAATCTTCAGGGTTAAGCTGCTTCCATGCCTTAATTGAGGAGTTGGTTTTGTTTTGTTGCAATGCAACCAAGTCTGGCTCGAGCTTCAGTTTCTTCTGTGGGGCGGCAACCGGGAAACTGGATTTCTCAACACCCTCGGGCGTGTGCCGATTGCCTGCTTTCCTAGACGTGCTGCTTCCTGGTGGTTTTGCAGTGTTGTAACTCCCTGGAGAGAAAACTCCATATTTCTCTGACACGCCCAAGTCTTGCTCTTGCTTTGGTTTTTCCTCCAATGTAGCGGGCTGCACACTGGATTTCTGAACGTGCTCTGAATCCTGCCACTTGCCTGCCTTCTTGGAGGTGTCACTTCTTGACGATTTTGCATTGTTGCAACTTCCTAGAGAGACAAGCTCATGCTTCTCTGATGAAAAAGATGGTTGCTTCCGCTTCAGTGTGCTCAGAGAGGAAGTAGAGGAAACAATTGCTTTCTGAAAGTCCTCTGCCTTCTTTGAGGAGCAACTACCCATTAACTTTGCATTGTTGCAACTTACCATTGAGAAAAGCTCTTGCTTCTCTGATGCAACGAACTCCTGCTTCGGCTTCAATTTTCTACGAGGGCGTGGTGATCTTGTGTTTCTTCTGCCCACTTGAGAGAGAAGCTTGCCTTCTGCATTTGGTCTTGCCACAGTAGAATTCTCCTGAACTTCATCTGAATTTGATTCTTGTGACTTGGATGTTTCAGATGTTTCAGTCAGAAGCCCCTGCTTACCTGAAGAAGCCATGTTGTTAGTTGATATGGTAACATGACCTTATTATAATAATATGTTAACTATACAAGAATTCTCTTTGGGAACCTTTCTGAAGTCTGTGTTCTTGTTGGAGAACGACATTTCACACTAATGTTGGAAGTACCAAAGTTCACATGATTAAATTATTAAAACCACACTACATTTTATATTATCCATTCATTTACTCAAAGTGTAGAAAGATCTATGACACAGTGAACTTGATCCTTCATTTGTGAGCGCAACAGATGTATTTTTTGTTAGAATATCATGGTTTCAGTTTCAGTGCTGCTCCTGACAAAACATCTTGTTTTTCACTTGTTGTATAGCACAAACGAAAAAATATATAAAAATAAACACCTACAACATCAACTACAAAATTGTATAATGCAGGGTAACTATGATGAGTATATCAAACTACAGACAAAAATACAAATATAGGCACAAACAGTTGCATGTTGACAATAAACAACGTGTTTCTTTATAAAGACGAAGAAGCCTGAATCCTTACTACTTGAACTGTGCTTGCACGATTTTGATGCATCAATGGCAGATACAGAATGTACTCCCTCCGTTCCATAATTCTTGTTGAGGTTTTAGTTCGGATTGAACTAAAACCCCGACAAAACTTATGGAATGGAGGGAGTATAATTGATTGTAAACCGAACTAATTAAGGTGGATTACATAGTAGGAAAACTATGAAGCACAGGAGCCAAGTTAGTTCAGAGCTTACAACCAACAGCATAACCTTTCGGAACCATCTTTTGACCTTGTCTCCCTGGCACCACATATGTACCACCACAATTCAACTTGTGGCTGCAGAAATAGCATCAGTCAATAAACCTTTGAAGCTCACTATGCAACACAACAGTTGAAAGTAAATATTATCAAGAGATACAACAATAGAAGTCACTGAAAGTATTAAAAAAACAAATGGAATATGCATCTAGTTATCAGTTGAGAGGTCATTATGCATCTGAAAAATCCAGAGGCAATTTTGCAAGAACAAGTGCACCACCCACAGTCCAAGGGCATATCTTATCGACTTTGTGCAACAAAACGACAGTCAAGAGTGTAAGGTACAATTTTACAACGCTATCATATAAACATGATGATTGGTGAGTTATATGTCAGGGTAAACTAATGCAGTCTTACTTGTGCCAGTAGCAAAGCATGTTGCCACAGGTTGCATGTTGGCTAACATTCTCGATACAGCAGGAATCAGACGGAGGGCCCAGCTTTGTGGCCCTCACAAGTGTAGCGCCACACGATTTACACTGAAATGTAAAAAAGTTGAAAATGCCAGTCAGAGGTAAAACTAGAAAGAAATTTAACAACAAAAAAGGTACATTCAAAAGGAGAGCTGTGCAAAGTAGTACCTTCCACAGATTGCCCTGGATCCTCGGGGGTGTTTCCATACTGAAATCATGAGTGGTGGTGATACGATAACCACATTTTGGTCTCTGGGCGGCGCAAGCAAAAAACTGAAATCATCAGTGGAATATGACGGTTTAGAACTTTATCTGCCAGAAAAATACTAACCAGGTAATCCTCAATGGTGCAAGCGTTGATAGCATCCATCCAATCACGGAAAACAGGACCGTGACTACTGCATGAATTCACAAAAATAATTCAGCATCAGGCAAGCTGGGAGACGACTAAAATTGGAACGTGCCACCTTAGTTAACAGGATGTGAGCATTTACCTGAGGCACGTCAAGCCATGCTTTACAAATATGATTGCATGAATCATCAGATGCAACAGGGCATTCTTCAGATCAGCACTCGTGTGATTTGTGCGATAGAGTGTTATGGTTCTCATTTTTCCAAATGAACAGGATCCGAAACTGCTTATAGACAATGAAATCAGTGCTTTCATTAAGTTTCTTCAGATAAAGTCCAGAGGCAATTTTAAATGCATCGAGATGATCTAAATGTCAGAAAAACTAATGAATTGTTTCTTTTCCTAGCCATTTTTAGACTGTGAATCGGTAGGTAAAGCAAAACCATTACACTAAGCAGAGTCTGTAATGCGGATGTGCTTTTAAGGTAGGTTGGCCTGAAGCCACAAACCTGGACAATGCATTTCTATTTAGTATAAAACTATAAACAGCACTTGAACACGTTCGGTACTAAATGTAGCCTTAACCCCTTTGCGCTTATCCAAGGGGGGAAATAAACCTAGGGCAGCATCATTGTAGGAGCGAACTCCACGACAAAATTAAAATTAATCCCTCTGGTATCCGAACATTTTCCACGGACACACCTCGAGGTCCTCCATCGAGAGAAGGGAACGGAAGGTGAGATTACAAAGAATCTAATCAAGAAGAATTTAAAAAAAGGGGCATCTTTTATGCGAATCGAAGTGTCCAGGTAGGAAACATCGTTATGGGGATTACGAAGAATCTAAGGCAACGCGACCCTAGGAAACATCGTTCTTGAAAGTGATGAAGACAAATTTGGTGAGCAAGCCACATCCCGTGCCGCGGGGATTATAACAACCACCTGACCCACCCCCAGAAAAACAAAACAAAAACAGAGAAACAGGAGTGCAAGAACCACCTAAGCAGCAGCAGCAGCAGGAGTCCGAAATGCGATGCCCATGTACCTGATCGTCTTCTTGCGCTGGCGGGCCCATTCGAGGGAGAACGCGGCGTTGACGAGCGCGCCGCGGAAGTAGAGCTTGTCGTAGTGCCGGAACAGGCCCCACACGTCCGGATCCCCCGCCGATTCCATGGCCTCCCCGCACCGCACGCGCAAGCTCGCGCAAATGTAAGGATGAAGCAGCAGCAAGAAGTCTCTCTCTCTCTCTTTCTCTCCACTGCAGGTGGGCAGGGAGGAGAACAGGCGAGGACAAAAGAGAAGGAAAGAAAATGGGGGGTTTGATCCTGGAGAGGGCCGCCGCTGGTACTTGCGAATTGGCCAGAGAAAGAGGGGAGAGAGAGAGCAGTGGAGCAGCTGTGTGCTACAGTATGGGTAGTGGGCGTGTCAGTGACGCTGACAGTGGGCTCGCCTGGAGACTTTTGCGTCTGCGTGCTGTGTGTCTGACCGTGTGAGAGAGGGGTGAGGGTGGAGCTTCTCGTTGCGTGGGCGGACGGTTGAGATGCTCCGACGCTTGGTGTGGGAACGACCTGAGCCGTCGGAGAGGAAGTCAGGTCACACGGACTCTTGACTCCTTTCGTCTCGTGTGTGGGCTCCGCACCCTTCATGGCTGCCCCCAGCAGGCCAGGAGCTGCAGAAGTAGTACTAACGGTCCAAGCTAGACAGAGAAAAGAGATAAAAAGATGTTTCTCGCTGTAAAACTGAAAGTCTATTGGTTGATTTGTGAGTCAAAAACGACAAAAATTATCTTGACACCAAAGAAATTTATAAAATATAAATTTTGATAATTTTACAAAATAACCTTCACACGTAGCGCCATACACGAGGGCACTATCTTCAACATGGCAGCGCCATCCATGTTGGTCTAGCCCGACCCTGTCCCACACTTTTCTTTCCAAAACGCCCCTCTTTCTTTCCCTCTTCCTCTCTCTCCAACTCACCCCCTTCAAAACCCTCCATTTTGGTGGGATTCCTTCATGGATTTGGACCTCCCTATGTGCAATTAGCTACTCTCCCTCATCTTTCTTACTTTTGTCCAATTGAAATCTTGTATTTTTGTGTTTTTTGTCCAAATTTTGGAAACGCTAGAATTTCCATTTAGATGCATGCTAAATCTTGTTGTATTTCTCAACGGTGGGTTGTATGATGTCTATGAAGCATATTGCTTAAGTTTGTTGGCTTAGGGTTATGGTTTTTGTGAGAAAATTAGGTTAAGTTAGGGTTAGGCCTAGATCTATTTAGGCTTTGATGACGAGGCTAGGATTTTATGTTAAGCTTCCCTGAGTAGTTAGAACTTGTTATTCTAAAATGCATATCTTGGTGAATTTATATGTCGGTGCATAGATCCAGCAGATGTTACAGAGGGTAGCTTACGATAAGTGGAGAGTGGAGGGAGATTAGGCATTCCCGGAATGAGATTGGGCATGTAGTATTCACTCAGGTTTGACCCCTCTCAATCGAGTTATATACCTACTCCTGCTTGAAATTGTATTGCAATGGATCCTTCTAAGGGCGCCCAAGGAGGTATGTCGACTAGTGCTAGGTGGTGATTGCGTAAGGCGTGGAGAGTAATGTGTGTGCGTAGTTCTTTTCTAGGGTTCCCTGTGGGGGTTTATATGGGCACCTCGGCTAGGGTTTACAAGGTAGGATCAAAATCAGTTGAGGATCCAGAATCATCTATTAGGCCGAATGGGTCATAGCTTGCTCTTCAAGTTGACTAGCTGGGCCTTCTACAGTGAGCTTGCTTCTAGTGGGCTTCATTTTCCCCATAGTCTCCCGGGCGACTCCATGTGTTGGGCCTGCCCTATTGGGTATTCCCCCTTAACTAGTCCCTAAGTACGTCAGGGACTCACCGTGGGCTTTGAGTCGCCGAATTTTCATATCACTGAATCGCCACGTGACTTTGAATCGCCGATACATCGACTGCGGGTCGTTGAGAAACTCCTGAAACAAGGAATACAAACGAAATGACATCAACAGGGTAACATTATTGGATTTGATTGTGCCGGATCGTGCCCTTTGTGATGCATCATGATAAGTGTATTTTTCGCACACTTTTAATTATGCCTTTTGTTTATATAATAACTCATCTTATGCCCGTTTGATGACTGTGAAAATAGCCGTCTTTTTTCGTGTTTAAACTATTTTTAGTCAAACAATTGACCAAGAATCTCTTTAGCCTTGCTACTAATGACTAATTATTACAAAGATGCGCAATCCATTACTTTGAATTGTGTTATGTAGGAAATCATGCTTTTAAAGCGAAATCAGGAGATATTAATGAAGATTTTGAGGAAGTCTACACGACCAAGCAATCCTGGACAAAAACCAGTTGACGTAGGCATTAACGACCACTGGTACAGGCATGGTCCGTGATGGCGCCTAGCACTTGTCGTGGGACGCTTCGTTGGAGACCCCAAGAGCAAGGTATGAAGCAGCACAACAACAAGTTTCCCTCAGTAAGAAACCGAGGTTATCGAACCAGTAGGAGGAAGGAAACATCACACAGGTGTTGCAAGCAACGCGGAGACCTGCACAACACAAACTCAAGACTTTGCCCCAACGAATCAGTGAGGTTGTCAAGATCACCGGTTTGCTGTAACAAAGGATTAAACATATGGTGTGGAAGGTAATGGTTTGCAGCAAGCAAGCAAATAACAGTGAAGATGTATCAATGGTAAAGTTTGGACCGGGGTCCAAGTTCACTAGAGGTGCTCTTCTTAGATAAACAACATGGCATGAAGGGTAAACAAATTACAGCAGGGCAATTGATAGGAACTGAGCAAGGCATAACAATGTTATTACTAGTCAGAAAGATCCTATAAGATTCGTTTGGGCAATACAACAAGATACATAGACCGCCATCCAACTGCATCTATGACTAGAAGTCCACCTTCAGGTTATCATCCGAACCCCCTCCAGTATTAAGTTGCAAGCAACAGACAACTGCTTTAAGAAAAGTGTGTAAGTTAAACAGTCCACATGTTCCATGAACAAGAGACCGTTGTTTTCTCCCTAGTAGCAACAGCACATCTACAACCGAAGAGATTATTGTCACTTCCCTTGGAAACTAGAGGCATGAACCCACTATCGAGCATAAATACCCCCTCTTGGAGTCACTAGCAACTACTTGGCCAAGATAGCTACTAACAACGGAGAGCATGCAAGATCAAAAACAACACAGACATGATAGAATCATAAAGACAAAACCATTAATCAAACCAACATAATAATCTCAATATCCATTGGATCCCCGCAAACACAACATGCATGATTACAAATAGATTAGATCTTGATCATGAACGGAGCTCACAAGATCTATACATGAAAGCACAAAGGAGGAGATACAACCATCTAGCTACTACATGGACCCATAGTCCAAGGTGGAACTACTCACGCATCATACCGGAGAGAAGGCCTCCGGGATGATCTCTCCTCCGGCAGGGTGCCGAGAAGAACTTCAGATCCCCCCGATCTAGGGACGATGGTGGCGGCAGCTACAGACGGTTTCGTGGAGTTTTGATCTAGTACTCATGGTTTCTGCATTGAGGGCTTTTTATAGGCGAAGGGGGAGACCGAGGAGGCGGCCAGGGTTGGCAAACCCTAGCCAGGAGCGAGGCTGGGCCCACCCACGGCTGGTGTGGGTCTGGCCCTCCTGGCTGGCCGCTCCAGCTCTCCTCTGGACTTCTTGTTCCCCACGAAAAGTAATTGACTTTGGCGTTTGTCCCGTCCAATTCCGAGAATATTTTTTTACTAACTTTGCTGAAACAAAAAACAGCAGAAAACAGACATCTAGCACTGTTGCAACTTGTTAGTAGGTTAGTACCAGAAAACATGTAAAAAGCACCGCAAAGTGTAGACAAGCAAATCAAGGTAGATACTAAACAAGCATGGAGCATCAAAAATTATAGATACGTTTCCAGCGTATCAACATCCCCAAGCTTAACTCCTGCTCGTCCTCGAGTAGGTAAGTGATAAAAGAATAATTTTTGAGGTGACATGCACCCTCACAAAGATCCAACCATTTGCAAGCATTGAAAGCTGAGATCAAAGAACTCTAAACATGTGCATGAAAGATGGAGTTATAACAATAGGACATAGCAACTATGCATGCAACATGACAAGCTACAAACAAAGATTATAAATAACATGCATTGAAAAACGTTTGTTTGTTTCACATACAGAAAACATAGCATAGTGGCATTCAGCTTGTCCCTTATAGAGTAGCAAATAGATGCATAGGACACCTGCAAAGTTCACAAGGCTGACTAGAAAAAAATAGCACAAGAACAAGTAATATCACAATATGCATCAATTAATAAGCTTTGGAACACTGCACACAGGATGACAACTATGCTCTCTTAATGGTGCCTAAAGGTAGAAGGTGGAGACTCAATAGTGGTGAAAGAAAGGCCTTTTATTTCTAAAGGAAGCAGGGATTACAAGTTTCAAAAGGAGCTTCCAAAAATTATGGTACTTGTTAGATTTCATCCCTCATTGCCCCTATCATAAGCATCTTGAAGTGGTTAAGGTTAAAGTGACAAAGCTGGAGTATATGCTTGACGAAGTATAAGTTGGCAATCTCAAGTCCCTTGAATACGAGGGCCACACCTCATGCATGCTCAACTTTGGGTCCAGGTAAGTTCTTGTCATTGTAAGTATTTTCATATCATTGAGAACCGCCAACGGGGTACCCCTTGCACATGGTACAGGAGCTTTCCCATAACCAAAATGACAAGGAAAACAGACAATGAACATCTCAGCAATCTTCTTATTTACCATGGGAATATGGTGCTTTTTTCTCTCTTTCCTCTTTCTCAATGTGTCTCTTTTTTTATAAGAAGAATGCTTCATAGATGTCACTATGGTGATGCTGCAAGTTTCCACCATGATTAGGCATGGCTTAGGCTAGCGGCTCAGGCATTTCTCTAACACAGGATACAAACTCCATGGACTTACAAGTTCCCTCTTTATTTCACACCGGTGACATCCATAGACAAAAGAACATGATATCAACTGAGTACAAAGTACAAGTGCAATGTTGAAAACGTTCCCCGTGATAACACGGTTCTGCTAATTCCAACTTATAAGTGCAAGCATATACAACAAAGTTGTCACAATGGTTCTAGTTTATTAGGGGCAAAGAACAAAGTGTGCCATCAAGTTTGTGAGGGCTTTAATCACTAAGTTTTCACATAACAAAATAGTTTTAAATTGGAAGATAGTTGGAAACAAGAATATACTTGGAATGGTGTAACACACCATGCATAGGAGTTTATAGTGGACACTTTGGAATAACTTGGTTTCTTGGGAGTTTAGAAGCATGAGTAGAACTTACTCATACACGTGGAGGCTAGCAAAATACTAGGAGCAACCAACTAAGAGAGCATAATGGTCATAATCATGCAGTGCAACAAAGCATACTAATCAAAGCAAAGAGTGGTACTACAAGTCAAGGACTAAATAATCATAGAGGCTAATGGTGACTTGTCATAGTCATAACATGGTGTGAGAATGTGCCAAGACAACCCAAGCAAAGCATCAAAGGATAATACCACAATACTATGCTTTTGCATGCTAAAACAACACATAATTTCTTCAAGGAACACTAAGCAATCCCAATTGTTTGGAACAAGACATGCTACCGAAATAATCACTAAGCATAATGTCAAAACAACACCTAGCATGTCATGCTAAAGTCTAAGTCACGGTCAATGCAAGCTCCTCTTGCACTTCTAGCAAGAACTTACTACTCCTTTCCAAACACCAAGCAAACTTATTTGCAAAACAACACGGGGAGAACGGGGGTCCAAAATACTTAAGAAAACTAAACAAACTAAGCAAAGCAAATGAAAACTAAGATGCTCCAAGAACAACACAACTGTGCATGAAATAATAAAAACGAAGTGTCTAGACAGACCTGCGCTTTTTATTGATGAAGAAGGGGATGCCCAAAGCATCCCCAAGCTTTGACGCTCGTACCTCTTGGATATTTATTGGGATGACACCATTGTGGCATCCCCAAGCTTGAGCTTTTTTCCATTCTTTATCTCATTGCATCATTCTCTCTTTACACCTGAAATTTTTCCTTCATACAAAACTTCACACAATCTTCATTAGCAACATTAGTGTATTCAAAAGATATTAGACCTCTGGAAAAGCTTTGAAACAACAAGGTTTTTCAATAAAAACACAAGCTACTGTAGTAACTGATGGGGATACGCCTACTGGGGTATACTCAGCAGGACGTTTCCGACTGGCCCGAGGGCTGGCGAGTGGGCCTGTAGAACGGCGAGTGGATCAAAGCCCAGCAAGGTACCAAGCGACTGGAAGCTGAAGGCCCAGGCGAGTAGATAGGCCCAGTCGGACTAGGTTAAACGATTACCGAAGCTGTAACCGAATCGGTTGAGATATGTAAACCCTAGGGGAGGTGAGCCTATATAAACCTCCCTATGGGGTGAGTAGAGACACGTTCCCCCAGACACCCAAGCGACTCGCCGCCTAGCCGCCGAGCTCGCCCATTGTAACACCTCCATAATACAATCTAGCAGGAGTAGGTCTTTACCCTCCGGGGGGCCGAACCTGGGTAAAACCCTGTGTCTTTTCCCTCATCTCGCACCGCAGATGGCTGGTCGCCCTTGCCCCTCGTTCTACTACTCGCTGCCGATTGCAGCATCTGCCGTGACCATTCCCACGACAGTGGCGCCCACCGTGGGGCCTGGCCGGTCTGGCCGGTGTTCTGCGGCGAGATCCAATCTGCCCATCAACGAGACGGTCGCCACCGGCCGCATGATAGCGATCGGCGAGATGCTCCAGATCTTGCCGAGTAGCTACGTCCCGGCGGCACGACCCGTCACACACAGCGTAATCCTGCCAATCGGCACGATCAGCCTCTTCGTCGGCCTCACCGACGTCATCGTCTCGGAGGACTCGGCTCGCATCCGCGAGTCGCCGCCACGCGATCGGCTCTCTGAGAGCCAGGTTCGCACGATCCACCGCCTCGCCTCCGAGTACAACTCGGCCCACAGCAACGTGGCCGGGAACTCAGCGGCCGCAGAAGATGCGGCCCTCACCGATGACGCCGACTCGGCGACCCCGGCGTCACTCGCCGGATCCATCACCGCGGCCTCATCCGCGGGCTCCATCGCCCAGGTCTCCAACGCGGGAGACTTCGAGGACCCCTCCATCCTCGGGATCTTCGAATTCGACTCCGGGTCGGAGAACTCCGCCGACCTCCGCAATGGTGCCAATTGCCACGCCGCGGCTTACATGGCCACCGACACCGATCCACCGGAGGACCCTTTCTCCACCCCAATCCCTCCTAACGCCACGGCAACGGAGGTCGAGGAACTCCGCTTGAAACTGGCGGAGGCGGTACGCAAAGAGCAGGCCGAGCGCGAAAAATTTCGCCTCGAGCAGGTGACGGCGCAGGAGCTGTCACGCTACCACCAGCAGCGGATCAGGTCACGCTTGAACCCCACCGTTCAAGGGCGTGCCCTGAACTTCGACGACGAAAACGACCCGGCCCGCATAGCCGAGCGCGCGATCTGCGAGAACGCGCCACCAGGAGGAAGCGCCCGGCCCCCGCCAGGATCAACGGCGATGGGTGCCCCACCACCACCCAACCGCACCCCTCCCAGGGACCAACCGCGGATAGTTGTCTCCTCACGGGAGCGAGACGCAAACGGCCTCCCACTGTTCTCCACCCCAATGGACAACCTCGTGGCAGGCCGAGCAGCAGCCGATAGCATCACGGCCACTGGCGACGGCGCCTTACAGATCCAGTACGTCAAGGCCCTGCTTGCGAAGGCCGTGGAGCAGCAAAAAGCGGGCGCCGACTCGCAAGGTCGAGTATACTCGCGTTCCTCGGGAAGCAGAGCGGCCTCAAGCGGCCGCCCAGCGGCGGCAAACACCCTCAATTGCCCACCACCAGAGCCACTGCAGCTCCAACACCGACCCGCGAACGCGGCACTCTCCACCAACGATCCCAGGCCGGCGACCAACTTCGTCGCCGCTAATGGACAACCCATCGACGCCCGCACTCACATCATCAACAACCAAAACTGGCACGCACGCCAGCCCGACGACTTGCGGCACACCCTAACTAATCGCCGCGATGGCGAGCCTATGGGGTCGCTCAGTCGACTTGGGCCTAAGTGCTTCGGACCAATGATCCGAGGCGAGAAGTACCCGCCAAACTTCAAGGCGCAAAAGGAGATAGAAAAATACGACTCCTCGTACGACCCCGCAGTCTGGCTCGACACATACCTCATGGCAATGGGGATCGCGGGTCACACTGACCTACTCGCCGCCCGTTACCTCCACTGATGATGGAGGGGACGTGCAGGCAGTGGATCAACACTCTTCCCCAGGACAGTATCGACTCCTGGGAGGAAATGCGCGACGCCTTCGTCAGTCACTTCGAGTGCTCCTACACCCGCGCCACCACCATCGAGGACCTGGAACGATGCGTCCAGGGACCCCGTGAGTCGACCCGCAACTGGGTCCAACGGTGGCAAGAGCTCTGGTACAACGCGGTCGGCATCCACCCGGACACCGCGATCCATTGCTTCAAGACCTCGTGCCGCTACGAGCCCCTAGTCGCCAAGCTTAAGCGACACTCCCGCACACTCGACAACATCCCTGACCTCCTCGAGATCGCCAAACGGTACGCCGAGGAGGATCCAAACCAGGAAACCGACGACGAGTCAGGAGGGCAACGCCGCACAGGCGGCAACGACAGCGGACGCCGAACCGACCTACGCTACAGCGGCACCCGCCTCACTGGCAAGCGCCGCAGCGACGGGCGAGTCGACTTCGTCGCCAACGCTGGGCACGCACAGCGCGAGCCCAAGAGCTACCGTCGCGATGGAGGGCAACGGCGCGATGGCGGCAATTACAAGAACAAGCCAAGGTTCGATCCTGCGGCCCTCCTTAATCAACCATGTGCGTTCCACAGCAGGGAAGGGAAGCCCGCAACGCACACCACCGCCGACTGCCACACCCTCAGGGAAATCGAGAAGGCACGCGCGGGAGGACACCGACAACGACCCGCCAAATGGCGGAAAATTCGGCAAAGTAGCCGGCTCGCTCCACACCTTCACAGGCTTCAACACAAAGCGCGAGAAGAAGGTCATCGCCCGCGCCGTCGCCGTCAATGCGGTGGCCCAAACAGACGTTCCCCAGTTCCTGAACTGGTCGGAACAGCCCATCACCTGGAGCCGACAAGACCACTCGCCACGCATCGAGTACCCAGGACGATTCGCCCTGGTGGTCAAGCCCAAGGTTGGCGACTACTGGCTCCCCAAGACACTGATGGACGGCGGCAGCTCCATCAACATCCTCTACCTCAACACCTTCAGGCGGCTGCGGCTCCCGCAGTCGATGATCGAAACAACCCACACCACGTTCCACGGCATCGTCCCCGGTCGGAAGGCGTATCCGATCGGCAAAGTCACGCTGCCAGTCACTTTCGGTAGTCCGGCAAACTTCCGCACCGAGCGGATCGTCTTCGAGCTGGTGCCCTTCGACAGCCCTTACCACTGCGTCCTGGGGCGCCAGGCGTTCGCTAAATTCATGGCAGCGCCCCACTACGCGTACAACGCGATGAAGCTCCCCGGGCCGTGCGGCGTCATCACCATCAACGGCGACCCCGACATGGCCGCCGAATGCGAGGCCAAAGGAGCCGAACTCGCCGACGCCGTCATCGCGGCAGAGACTAATCACGCCGACGAGCTCGCCAAATACGCGAGCGGGGTCAACAGTGACGATCCCACAATACTCAAGAAGCCCAACTCAGAGGGCACAAACACCTCAACCTTTGAGGCCACGACGCACACCCGCACCGTCGAGCTGGTCCCAGGCGACTCCAGCCAGACGGTGACGATCGGGACAGGCATGAGCCCAGCATAGGAAGGCGCGCTCATCGAGTTCCTTCGTGAGAATAGGGACATCTTCGCATGGAAACCCTCCGACATGCCCGGTGTCCCTAGGGAGCTCGCTGAGCACAAACTAAACGCCGACCCCAAAGTGCGACCTGTCAAGCAGTCGCTACGGCCCTTCAATAAAGAACGCCGTCGAGCAATCACCGAGGAAGTGCAGCGCCTACTCGCTGCCGGCTTCATCAGGCCAATCAAATACTCCAAGTGGCTGGCAAACCCAGTCCTGGTCGAGAAGAAAAACGGGACCTGGAGAATGTGTATCGACTACACAAACCTGAACAACGCCTGCCCAAAGGAGCAGTTCGTCCTCCCGCGGATCGATCAGATAATCGATTCAACCGCGGGTTCGGAGTCTCTATGTTTCCTCGACGCCTACTCCGGGTACAACCAGATCAAAATGGCTGTCGAAGACGAGGAGAAGACGGCGTTCATCACGCCATTCGGAGCCTTCTGCTACACCGCCATGACCTTCGGCCTCAAGAACGCCGGGGCAACCTACCAGCGGTGCATGCAAGAATGCCTCGCGAGCCAAATTGGCCGCAACATCCACGTCTACATCGACGACGTGGTCGTGAAATCCGCTCGCCAAGGCGACCTACTCGCCGACCTGGCGGAAACCTTCGCCAATCTGCGAAGGTATAAGATAAAGCTCAACCCAGGCAAGTGCACCTTCGGTGTACCTGCCGGACAATTACTGGGGTACGTCGTCTCCAAACGAGGGATCGAGCCGAACCCAACAAAGATCGACACGATCGCCCGGCTCGGCAAACCCGAGTGCCTGCGTGACGTCCAGAAGCTGGCCGGGCGGGTAGCGGCTCTCAGTCGCTTCATCCCCCGCCTAGGAGAAAAGGCGATGCCCCTATACCGCCTGATGCGCAAGAACCCCACCTTCCAGTGGGACAAGGAGGCGGACGACGCGCTCCGCGACCTCAAAAAGGTGCTACTCGCCGCACCACTACTCGCCGCCCCCGCCAACAAAGAGCCTATGCTGGTTTACGTCGCGGCGTCCGAGCGCGTCGTCAGTGCTGTGATGGTCGTCGAACGACCAGAGGTAGGAAAGGAGCGCCCGGTTCAGCGGCCGGTGTACTACATCAGCGAGGTCCTCACCGAGTCGCGCCAGCGGTACCCACAGTACCAAAAGCTAGTATACGCGGTCTTCAGGACTCAGCGGCGCCTGCCGCACTACTTCCAGGAGCACCCGGTCACGGTCGTCTCCTCAGCGCCACTGCAAGACATCATCCGCAACCGCGAGGCGACCGGACGGGTCGCCAAGTGGGCCGTCGAGATCGGCACCCACAACATTAAATACAAGCCACGAAGAGCGATAAAGTCGCAGGCACTGGCAGACTTCATCGCCGACTGGGAGGAGGCCCAGCAGCCAGAGAAGTTGCCGTACCTCCATTACTGGAGCCTGCACTTCGACGGCTCCAAGAACGCGGACGGTGCAGGAGCAGGGATAGTGTTGACTTCACCAAAGGGCGACAAGCTCCGCTACATCCTCCGCCTCGAATTCACGCCCTGCACCAACAACATGGCTGAATACGAGGCCCTACTCCACAGCATGCGAGCCGCCAAGGAGATGAACGTCAATCGCCTTCGATGCTACGGAGATTCCGACCTCGTCGCAAGGCAGGTCGCCGGCACCTGCGACGCCATCTCCCCTACCATGGCGGCATACCGCCAAGAGGTGGACAAGTTGGGCGGCCACTTCACCGGCTACTCTGTCGAGTGGATCGACAGGCGAAAAAACGAGGAGGCCGACGCCCTCTCTCGCATCGGGTCGGCTCGACTCGCACCACACGCCGGCGTGTTCCTCGACACAATCTCCAAACCATCAGTCTCTCCCCCGAGGGAGATCGACATCGGAGTCCCACTCCAACCAGAGGCAGCCTTGGTCGCACTCATCACCGAGCCAGACGACTGGACCAAGCCCTACATCGCCTACCTGGAAACCGGCACCCTGCCAGCAGACGAGACAAACGCTCGAATGATCGCTCGCCGATGCAAGTCGTACACCATCATCGACGGCGAGCTACACAAGCGCAGCGTCACCGGCGTGTTCCAACGTTGCGTCCAACCGGCTGAAGGACGTAAAATCCTCCACGAAATTCACTCAGGCGACTGCGGCCACCACGCCGCCGCTCGCTCCCTGGTGGCCAAGGCTATGCGACACGGCTTCTACTGGCCCACCGCACACGCCGACGCGGTCGACATCGTCCAGCGATGCGCCGGGTGCCAGAGGTACGCCAATCAGACGCGCGTACCGAGCTCGGCGCTCAAAACGATCCCCATCACTTGGTCATTCGCCGTATGGGGCATGGACATGGTAGGCCCCTTCAAGAAAGCCCCTTCCGGCTACACCCACCTGCTAGTCGCCGTCGACAAATTCACCAAGTGGGTGGAGGCCAAGCCAGCCCGCAAATGCGACGGGAAGACCGCCACCAAATTCCTACGCGAGCTCATATATCGCTACGGGTTCCCAAACAGTATCATCACGGACAACGGCACAAACTTCGCTAAGGGAGCAATGGCCGAATTCTGCGAAGAGCACCACATCCGGCTCGATCTCGCGTCAGTCGCCCACCCGGAATCCAACGGCCAGGCGGAAAGAGCCAACCAAAGCATCCTCCACGGCCTAAAGCCGCGACTCCAAGTACCACTCGAGCGCACCGCTGGATGCTGGGTCGAAGAGTTGCCCTCCGTCATTTGGGGAATCCGCACCTCGGTTAACAGATCGACGGGATTCACTCCCTTCTTCATGGTCTACGGCGCCGAAGCAGTCATGCCCACCGACCTCGAACACGACTCGCCGCGGGTCGTCCATTATACGGAGGCCGCAAACGAACTGGCCCGCCAAGATGGGCTCGACCAGCTCGACGAAGCACGCGACCTCGCTCGGTCACGCACCGCCATCTACCTGCAAGGACTCCGCCGCTACCACAGCCGACGGGTGAAAACCCGCACCTTCCAGGAAGGCGACCTGGTGTTACGCCTCATCCAGGACAAGAAGGGCATGCATAAGCTCTCCCCTCCGTGGGAGGGCCCGTTCGCTATCGGGCGCGTACTCGGCAACGACGCCTACTACCTCATCGACGTCCGCGGGGACGGCGAACTCGACGTCAAGCGACCATGGAATGTAAACCTCCTCCGGAAGTTCTACTCCTAGAACCCCACACATGTACTCTCCAGTCGCTATGAAATAAAAGAAATGGTTACCGCAAATTGCGCCTACTCTCCATGACTTGTGCCACTCGCACTCGTAATAACAGCGGTATGCTAAAATGCAGAAGTCAACCTTTGGTACAGCGATCGGCACGGCTAAGTAGTGCGGTGTAAGAGCACTGAATCACTTCAGGTCTTGCATCGTCCACGAAAAACGCCAACCCGGAGCCCCATTGGAGTCGCCTAGCTCGACTGGTTTTACGAACCAAGACAACTGCCCTCGCTTCTCACAGCGACCTTGGTCCTCCGCATCCTCGGCATAGCGACTCGAACGGCTAAGTACCACGCTCGGGGACTGAATACCAGTTCGTCGCGATCGGTCAGGGAAAACGCCAAGTAAGAGAGCATGCCCGGGACTCGCCACGCGACTGACCCCACGGGCCAGGCAGGAGTGACACGCTCACACCAACGCGCTAAGTCCTCAACCACCCTCGAGTCGCGCCTAGAACTACCAAGTACCACGCTCGGGGACTCGGCCACCCGACCCCGTTCGCGTACGGGAAAACGGTAAAGTACAGAGCACTCAAGGGAGTCGCCTTGCGACTGGCTCTCCGAGCTCGGGCGAGTCGACCAAATCAACAAAACACATGATAACAACACACATCATATACGAGGTAAACCCCACAAAAGGGCGAACGCGCTCGGGGACTCGTCCAAAAATCAATCCAAATCACACAAACAAATAGTAACATAGAAATGACGTCCCATTCAATCGCATATTGCATTGTCTTATGTTACAAAATATGCCCGTGTGGCAGAACTGCTGCTAACACTTCAAGGCAAAACTACCCTACTCTGCAGGCTTCGATGACGATTCGCCAGCATCCCGGCGATTACGGATGAACGCGGTGTACGGGTTTGATGGATACGTCGTCAGTTCACCCGCCATCGCCGCGCGAAAAGGCTGCTCGACCTTGAAGTCACGATGCGGTGGCTCGGGGTCGTTCGGCGCGATGACCGTTTCCTGGTAGGGCAAGAGGTCGCCCATCGCCCAGACACGCTCCGAGTACGTGGCGGCACGCTCCTGCAACTTGAGAACCTCGGACAGATCCACCGCGCCAGTCGACAATGGATACCCACTCGTCACATCGTCAAGGTCGAAATCCTCGGGGAAGTGGGCGAGTCCAAGACTCAGTGCCGTCGACGCTCCACGCCGAAATGCCGACCGCGTCATGAACTCAACGACCGCGGGCGCCTTCTCCAGATATTCCCACACCTTAACGAGGTCGCTGGGAATAACCTCCGTGGGGGACATTTCTTGAAGGTAGGCGCGGATGCACGTCGCCGATAGCATAGCCGAGTCGACGAGCATGCTTACGCACTGCCTCGCGTCGAGCGAGCTCGCTTCTTCTTGGCTACCAATAACGCGACCTGCGAGAAGGAGACAATGATGAGTGCGACGGACACCACGAAAACCCCAACTAACGGAAAGGGAAGATGCACTCACCAAGCAACGGGCGGGCGAGTCCCGTGATGAAGCACTAAAGCGATGTGTGGTCGTCCTGAAGCCCAGCAATAAGGACTTCCGACAACTTGCGATCCTCATCCGCGGCTGCAATGGCGGCCTTAGCTCGCCCGTCCGCCGAGCTCGCTTCTTCCCTCGCCTCCCGCAGCTCGCGCTCGAGGTCGGCGACCCGCCGCTCAGCAGCGCCCAGAGCAGATCTCGCCGCCTCCAACTCACCAGCAGGGACAAGCTCCTGGCGAGCTTCCTCTGACTTTGCAGCAACAGCCTGGAGCTCTTTGTTCGCCTCCTGGATGGTGGTCAGCTCCTTCTCAGCACGCTGTTGCGCGGCCAATCGGTCCGCCGACTCGAGCTGCAGACCCTGCATATCATCAAAAAAGTCAGTAAAAACGAACCTCCTAAGCGCCACCCGCTGAAATTTAGCGAGTGCGCACTCGGGGACTGGCGATCAAGAAATTCCCAAGTGCCCACCCCGCTAAAATTTAGCGCGTGCGCCCTCGGGGACTGGATACGAAAATAAAAGACGAGAAAATAATAAGAATCAAGCCGCTGCAAAGCACCGACCTGATCCTCGGGGACTGGATATACCTGGATGGCTGCGCCAAGCATGCCATGAAGTTGCATCGCGTCCACGGACACGAGTAACGCTGGCGTGTGCCCACGACGCTGGTCGACTTCAGCATCGGCGGTCCCCGGAGCGAGGCTCGGGGGCGCAGCCCCGCTCGCCGCGACCGCCTTGGTCACGAAGCGGGGGAAGGTAGCGACAGAGGCACCCGCTCCAAAGGAAGTCGCCTCCGCCGTTCCAGGCAAGGAAACACCCTCCTTCGTAGATGCGGCTGCCTCCACCGCGGGGCCGGCCGGCGCGACCGCCGTGTCGTCAGAGACGGTGACGATGTCGTCGCCCTTGGCCTTCTTACTGCCATCCGCTGAGGCGACGACCTCGTCCGCTTTCCTCTTACGGGAAGGATCCTCCTCGCTAGCGGTGGAGGGTACCTGGGCCACGGTCGGGTGGCCCATCCTTTTCACTCCGGTCCTGCACATCAATTGAATCAATAAAGACAATCGAAATAGCTACGGAAAATATGGAAGGCCGAATGCACTCACTTGGCGACTGGGATGAAACGTAGCCCTGTGCGAAGGCCGGCCGGTTTTTCCAGTTCGGGGCCCAGTTGGCGACTGAGCCCTAGTTCCAGGACGTCGCGTGCCCAAGACACGGACGGCTTCTTCGTCGTTGAGGCCGCGGCTGGCGCCTCTGGGATACCCTCGGCAGGGGCTTCCTCGCGAATTGGAGCCGCAACAGTCGGAGCCTCCTTGCGGGGCGAAGCCGCCCCAATCAGAACCTCCTTGCGAGGCGAAGTCGCCGCAGCCGGAGCCTTCCCTAGCCCAGAGACTGGCGCGAACGGCGGGGGCATCGAGGCCAGCGGCACTTCCACAGTTGGCGCGTCTAGCGCGGTTGTCGCTGGGGTCGCGCCGTCACCGGCCGAGCTGTGAGCATCGGAGCTGCTCGTCGAGTGCGGCGGCGAGGCCATCCTCGGCGGCTTCGTTTTCCTCTTCGGGGGGGCCCTCGTTTCCTTCTCCTTCTTCTTCTTCTTCGAAGGAGTGGCCTGGCGGCGCGAGGTGGTTTCTGGGAGCTCGTCATCGTCATCATGACGCTCGAGGCTCCTGCTCGCTTCGATTTCGCGCTGACGTTGCCCGCGGGTCTTTCGGACCAGCGGGGCGATTTCCTCTTCGGACTCGTCCTCGTCGTCCTCGTTGCCCTTCGCGGCCGGCGATTCGCCTGTATCCTGGGCGGATGGCCCCGGGCTCTCATCATCAGAAGGTGGGAGCCACCCTTCCACCACTTGGAACAACTGCGATGAATACGAAACAGAGTCAGAATTACCGCGACTGCATACGCTGCGACTGCGAACAAGGTAAAGAAATTACCGTTGGAGCCGGACGATTCGCGGTGTAGGGGGCGACCCCGGCTTGCGCATCCACGTACACCGCCTGGGTGATCTTCTTCAACGCTGGGAGATAATCCTCCAGCCTCCACTCGTCGAGGCAGGCTTTCGTCGAGTCTCCCCGGCCCGTGTACTGATACATGTAGTGGTCGCGTTGGGCGAGCGGAACGAGCCGTCGCCCAAGCCAGCAATTGTACAAGTTTATCGTCTGAAGGCCCTTCTTTTTCAGACCACGGATGGCCTGGAGCATCTCGTCGACGACCATCCGCTGGTCGTCGGGGAGCTTGCCGACCTGGAGATGGCGCGGATCGGAACGATTGGCCGAGTACCGCGGGATCGCCGCCTCGTCCTCCGGGCTCGCCTCGGTCACGTAGAACCATGACTTCTTCCAGTCGCTCGCTGCTTTGGCGGGTAGCATCAGGTCAAAGAAAGAAGCTTTGGACTTGAGCTGGAACGTCAGGCCGCCCGCGGCTAGCATTGGGCCGCCTGCCTCCTCGCGGCTGATCCGTCCGTGGGACAGATCTTGCCACAAGGGAAAGTAGGGCCGGCAGCCCAAGTAGCACTCGCAGAACGCCACGAAGATGGCGAGCTGCTCGATGCTGTGGGGACCCAGATCTGAAGGCTGGATCCCGTAGTAGGCGCAAAAACGCCGGAAGAACAAAGACGTGGGAAACCCTAGCCCCCGCTCGAGATGACTGGTGAAACAGACGAATTCCCTCTCTCGCGGGTTTGGGGTCGTTTCTCCGGCTGCGGGGATACGCCAACAGCCGGCTCGCAAGATTCCGGCCTCCTCGAAAGAGGCCAGCTGCGCCCTCGTGCACTTGGACCTGCCCCATGGTTCGGTGAGAAGGGCCATAGCCGAGAGGTTGGTTGGAGATCGGAGGATTTCGGGTCGATTGGACCAAGGAGCAAAGGAAAGAGAATGCGCGCACTCGGAAGAAGTGGTGGGCAGTTGGCTCTACGATTGCCTGCCATTCCTCTTATATAGCGGGAGTTACCCGCCAAATCAGGGGGCCGTTACCGCGCGATGATTACGCCGAAAGTTACCGTTGAGTTGCCCTAACGGCTAGTTTGACCACGCCTGACGGTCCAACTCCAGCCACTCGGCTCGCTAGGTCACTCGCCGCGACCGCGTTCCGTCAGCTCGGCTCGCCCAAGACGCGACTCGGTTCACCGGATTTTCTTCTTCATACAGGATCCCGCCGACGATTCGACTGGATGCCTACTTCGGGGCTGTATACTCCGACTGCCAGCAGCCACTTACGCCTAATCGACGACAGCCTCGGGGACTACTGATGGGGATACGCCTACCGGGGTATACCCAGCAGGACGTTTCCGACTAGCCCAAGGCCTGGCGAGTGGGCCTGCAGGACGGCGACTGGATCAAGGCCCGGTGTGGATCCAAGCGACTGGAAGCTGAAGGCCCGGGTGAGTAGATAGGCACAGTCGGATTAGGTTAAACGAGTACCGAAGCTTTATCTGATTCGGTTGAGATATGTAAACCCTAGGGGAGGTGAGTCTATATAATCCTCCCTGCAGGGCGTGTAGAGATACGTTCCATCATACACCCAAGCGACTCGCCGCCTAGCTCACCCATTGTCATTTTGTTATTGATGGGGATGCGCCTACCGGGGTATACCCAGCAGGACGTTTCCGACTGGCCCGAGGGCTGGCGAGTGGGCCTGCAGAACGGCGAGTGAATCAAAGCCCAGCAAGGTACCAAGCGACTGGAAGCTGAAGGCCCAGGCGAGTAGATAGGCCCAGTCGGACTAGGTTAAACGATTACCGAAGCTGTAACCGAATCGGTTGAGATATGTAAACCCTAGGGGAGGTGAGCCTATATAAACCTCCCTATGGGGTGAGTAGAGACACGTTCCCTCAGACACCCAAGAGACTCGCCGCCTAGCCGCCGAGCTCTCCCATTGTAACACCTCCATAATACAATCTAGCAGGAGTAGGTCTTTACCCTCCGGGGGGCCGAACCTGGGTAAAACCCTGTGTCTTTGCCCTCATCTCGCACCGCAGATGGCTGGCCGCCCTTGCCCCTCGTTCTACTACTCGCTTCCGATTGCAGCATCTGCCGTGACCATTCCCACGACAGTAACTCCTTCAAAAAGCTCGATTCACCTAAAAAGAACTTAAAAAGGAATCAATAAGAAGCAAATGCAAATAATGGCAGAAATCTGTCAAAACAGACCAGCAGGTAGAAACCGATTTTTTTGAACATCTTCTGTTGATCAAATCAAAAAGTGTTGAACTAACGTAAGTTAGCTAACATACTAAGGGATTTATTAGTAAATTTGCAGCTCAATCTGAGTTACAGATCCTCCTAATGAATTTTTTTGGTGGATGACAGAAATCTGTTTCGGGACAGCAACTCCCAAAATCTTACTTCCCTCTCATTAGAGGTCATTCTTGGCACAAAAAGCTAACAAAAAGGATAAGGAGAGGTCATTACAGAAGTAATAACTTCCAAGACTCAAGCAAACTCTTGGGTTATCTTTCAACAAGTATTTTTCTTTAACGCCTTTAAGTTAGGCACAAGAAGCAAGAAGAATCAATCATTTTCAAATGAAGAATTACCCCTCTTGTTCCTTGCTTTCTTACCTTTATTTTTCTCTTTAGGGAAGATATGATTACTTACCGGAGGAGCAAAGTGCATAATGCCTTTTACCGCATCTATTACTGCTCCAAAGTGTTTCAGTAGGGATCTTCCAAGTGTAATCTGTCCCTTGCCTACACATTCAATAACAAGATAATTAGTAGACACCATTTTCCCTGAGATTTTTGTAAACACACCTTCAACTATTCCAATGGGCAATGTAGTGGCATTGTTGGTAAGAGATATTTCCTCTCCTCCTTCAGTAAGCCCCCAAAGACTCAAGGAATCATAAATATCTTTAGGCATGAGGCAAAATTCAGACATGATATCACAGCGAGCATCAAAAAGTGTAGTGTTTATTGAGACTTTGATTGTGGGAAACCACTTTGAAGGCTCAGAATTTATGGGAACATAATCATGGTAAGCCCTAAGCGTGAGATAGCAACTATTCATAGCAGCAATACTAGTCTCAAGAGTGTTCAACCTGGCAAAAATATTTGTGAAAGAGGAACCAGACTTGCCAAGTGTACCATAAATCATGATTAATTTTTCTATGACATCAAAAGCTTCATCCTCAGTACAAAACAAGAAATCTTTCTCAGCCACAGCATCCAAAGCATATCTATAACAAAGAGCAATACCGCGGTAGAAACTATCAATAACCAAGCTAAGGCTCACCTCAGGCTCAGTATCCCTCTGAAAATCAGAGATTCTAGACCAAGCTTCTTTAAAACTTTCTTCACTTTTTTGCTTAAAAGTGGAGATTTCTACCATAGGGGAAACAAAGGTTGGTCCAAAACTAGACATGGTAGCAACTAGAGCAGGAACTATTTTTTTGTGTTTTTGAATAAAGAAAGCAAACCAAACTAGACTAATTTTTTGGGGTTTTTTGGAAAGAGGCAAACAAAACCAAGCAAAAGAAATAAAGCAAACTAAAAACAAAGTAAAGAGAAAGGAAGTGAAGGACTCCCCTAGTGAAGCATCCTTAGCCTCCCCGGAAACGGCGCCAAAAAAGAGCTTGATGGCGCCTAGCACTTGTCGTGGGACGCTTCGTTGGAGACCCCAAGAGCAAGGTATGAAGCAGCACAACAACAAGTTTCCCTCAGTAAGAAACCGAGGTTATCGAACTAGTAGGAGGAAGGAAATGTCACACAGGTGTTGCAAGCAACACAGAGACATGCACAACACAAACTCAAGACTTTGCCCCAACGAATCAGTGAGGTTGTCAAGCTCACCGGTTTGCTATAACAGAGGATTAAACGTATGGTGTGGAAGTTAATGGTTTGCAGCAAGCAAGCAAGTAACATTGAAGATGTATCAATGGTAAAGATTGGACCGGGGTCCATAGTTCACTAGAGGTGCTCTCCTTACATAAACAACATGGCATGAAGGGTAAACAAATTACAACAGGGCAATTGACAGGAACTGAGCAAGGCATAACAATGCAATTACTAGTCAGAAAGATCCTATGAGATTCGTTTGGGCAATACAACAAGATACATAGACCGCCATCCAACTGCATCTATGACTAGAAGTCCACCTTCAGGTTATCATCCGAACCCCCTCCAGTATTAAGTTGCAAGCAACAGACAACTGCTTTAAGCAAAGTGTGTAAGGTAAACAGTCCACATGTTCCATGAACAAGAGACCATTGTTTTCTCCCTAGTAGCAATAGCACATCTACAACCGAAGAGATTATTATCACTTCCCTTGTAAACTAGGGGCATGAACCCACTATCGAGCATAAATACCCCCTCTTGGAGTCACTAGCAACTACTTGGCCAAGATAGCTACTAACAACGGAGAGCATCCAAGATCACAAACAACACAGACATGATAGAATCATATAAGACAAAACCATTAAGCAAACCAACATAATAGTCTCAATATCCATCGGATCCCCGCAAACACAACATGCATGATTACAAATAGATTAGATCTTGATCATGAAGGGAGCTCACAAGATCTATACATGAAAGCACAAAGGAGGATATACAACCATCTAGCTACTACATGGACCCATAGTCCAAGGTGGAACTACTCATGCATCATACCGGAGAGAAGGCCTCTGGGATGATCTCCCCTCCGGCAGGGTGCCGGGAAGAACTTCAGATCCCCCCGATCTAGGGACGATGGTGGCGGCAACTACAGACGGTTTCATGGAGATTTGATCGGGTACTCATGATTTCTGCATCAGGGGCTTTTTATAAGCGAAGGGGGAGACCGAGGAGGTGGCCAGGGTTGGCAAACCCTAGCCAGGCGCGGGGTTGGGCCCACCCGCGCCTGGGGTGGGTCTGGCCCTCCTGACTGGCCCCTCCGGCTCTCCTCTAGACTTCTTGTTCCTCATGGAAAGTAATTGACTTTGGCGTTTGTCCTGTCCAATTCCGAGAATATTCCTTTACTAACTTTTCTGAAACCAAAAATAGCAGAAAACAGGCATCTAGCACTGTTGCAACTTGTTAGTAGGTTAGTACCAGAAAACATGTAAAAAGTACCTCAAAGTGTAGACAAGCAAAGCAAAGTAGATACTAAACAAGCATGGAGCATAAAAAATTATAGATACGTTTCCAACGTATCAGTCCGCCCATACGACACGTCCGTACCATGTGGCATTAGCTTTGTCTCGTCAAAACCTATGACTTTCATGAAGGCGCCTATACATTTTGAGGTCCCAGCCACCGCACAGAGGGCCGACATTCTCAGATTGCACCACAACACCACCAAAGGAAATCCATCACCATAGTTCATCCTCTCCATAGCCATAGCCATTAGCTTATACTTGAGACCTCATTGTGATTTGACGATCATTGTAAGAATATTTGATTTCCATCCAAATATTTTGCACAATGCTAACTATCATTGATTTTATTGTTATGAGTGAGTAGTCCTAACGGGATGCAGGTTGGGGTGAAACCTCGCAGCGATTACGTGCGTCTAATTCATGGGAGTATTATGTATTGATTGGATAAATATTTGTATCTTTGTTTCTTGTATCTTGTCTCGATCTATGGACTTGTAGGTACCCAAGATCCTAGAGATTGATAAAGGCTTTATGTGAGATACTTAGTGAGCGGCGATCTCGTAGGAAACCCAGTAACGGAAAAGGTAGTACAGTCTTTGTTTAGCGATCCATTTGGGAACAATAGCAACATCACTTCTTAAATCTTTGATCTGTATTTTCACTTAATAATTGTTGTAGTCTGGTATTTCGCAGAGAAATAGTTAGACCAAAAGAATATTTTTATATATGTGACTCGCAAGGGCTCTAGTATATCATGATGTGTTGCCACAAATTTTATCTTTATTAAATCATTACACATGAATATGCGTATTACTATCTTTATCTCATATGATGTGCAGCTATGGGTGAATCTTCAACCCTGGTCTATCTCCATGCATTGAAACAACCCACGGTCTAAAGTAAACTAGAAAGATCCGGTAAATGAGCAAACAAGTCTTGTAGACGTGCCTAATTTAATTTTCTTTCAGCATTATTTTCTAAGGTTCAATTAAACCTAGTACTAGGAAAAAAGCTACTATACTGCATCAGTAGATCCGGGTCGAAGGTATAATCCATCTAGCTATTACTATGCCTATTATGCATGATTATTGTTTCTATTTACTTTCAAATGAGATTTGCACAACTATTGATTTTGTTAGGATTTTATTATTTTCCCTTGTCTTTGATGTGTGTGTAGGTTCTATTCACATTTATGGATAAACCAAGAAAAGAGAGCAAAGAGGGGTGCGATATGGAGGAACTACATGCACCAGACTTAGCCACAAGAAGGGTAGAAAAGGTGAATTTTATGTCATCAAAAATGAAGATACAAGGCAATGGTATTGTATCTCTCATCCATACAAACTCAAAGAGCTGAACAACACCCAAATCGGAGTTCGTATGAATAAATGATAGTTAAAATACTAAAGGGATCAAATGGTTTGACGACCATCGATACGGGTACAATCGGCCGTACCGCGGGTTCTGGGCATCGGAAACGTCAAGAACTTTCATGTTTCTTCACCAATTTTTTCCCGTTTATTCCCAGACCTTCCCAAGGTCACAGGAAACGTATGTGAGGGTATTGGAGACCATCTGAAGCCTATATAAAGGAGGGAGGAGCCAAGAAAGAGTAATCCCATCCTCCATACATCTACGGTGGAGCCCTGTCGCCGTGCCGCCTCCACAGCCACCACACCACACTGGATCAAGATCTCCATCTCCACCACTGCCTCAAGATCCATCTCAAAGTTGAAGGAAGATCGGGGAGGAATACACCAATGAGCCACCACCCGGGCACACCCCATGATCTTCACGATGTGTAGACGCGACGCGATCATGGCGCAAACTTCGGCACATTCACACAATGCCCAGCGGTTGCCGTGCATGGCTGATACGCCGTAAACTTATCTATAATTGTTGATGTTCCATGCTTGTTTACTATCAACTTTGCTATGCTTTGTCTACACTTTGAGGTTACATTTTCTGGAACTAACCTATTGCAAGATGTCGCAGTGCTAGTTGCCTGTTTTCTGCTGTTTTTTGTTTCAGAAAAGACAGAAAATAAATATTCTCGGAATTGGACGAAACAAAATCAAAAGTCGATATTTTACCCGACACAACACGGAGCCCGAAGGAGAGACGGAGGAGGGCACCAGGGCGGCCACACCATACGGTGGCGCAGGCCTCCTGGTCGCGCGGCCACATGGTGTGGGCCCCCTAGCCCTCCACTGACCTTGCCCTTTCGCCTACTTATACGTCTCCCCGAGACGTAAACCCTAGCGCGGGCAGAAATCCATGGAAAGGTCCGCAACGCCGCCGCCACCAAAGGGGAGATTTGGGGGACAGAAGTCTTTGTTCCGGCACTCTGACGGGACGGAGAATTGCCCTCGGAGCCATCTCCATCGATCTCAACCGCCATCTCCATCACCGTTGTTGATTCCCATGATGAGTAGGGAGTAGTTCTTCCTCGAGGCTAAGGGCTCTACTGGTAGCTATGTGTTCATCTCTATCTAAGCGTGACCTTATTGTGGTCATGCGCTTTGTAATCAAGTAGATCTACTCTGTTACTCAAGTGCTTTAATTGTAATCTCTGGCTATCCCCACGTGTGTGAAGGTGACAGTGTGCACATTGTGTGGCACTTAGGCTAGAGATTACAGAAATACTTATCATGAGTATAATTTTAGTTGGATGTCTCTATGAAATTGTGATGTTTGTAGGAACCGTCTAGCGCTCAAGGTGACAGAGTGGGGTTATCTAGATGGGGAATGCAAACTTTAAGGAGTGCTTTTGTACCCCTACCGTGGATTAGAGTTGTCCAACCGGAGAGTAATTCAGAGTAGAATAATGAAGAGAAAATATTTATATGAGAGTGTCCATTAGTGAAAGTATGATCCCTAGGCATTGTTTCTAAGCATTGAAACACCGTTTACAACTAGTCCTGGTACATGTTTGCTTGCTTCCATCGTTATTTCAGATTGCCTCTAGTCTCTTCCTTGTGGTATCATGCGTTGTTTTAGCATACAAAAGCATAATATTGTGATATTCTCCTTTGATGCTTTGTTTGGGTTGACTTAGCACATGCTCACACCATGTTATGGCTATGAACCAGTCACCATAGCCTCTATGATCATTTATTTTTGACTTGTGGTGCCACTTTATGCTCTGATTAGTAATGTTTTGTCGCTCTGCATGATTATGGTCATTATTGCTCTCTTAGTTAGTCGCTCCTAGTCTTTTGCTAGCGTCCACTTGTATTGAGTAAGCTCTACTCATGCATCCAACTCCCAAGAAACCAAGTTATTGCAAAGTGTCCACTATAAATTCCTATGCATGGTGTGTTAGACCATTCCAAGTATATTCTCGTTTTATCTATCTTCCAAAATAAACTTGTTATGTGAAAGTTAGTCATTAAATCTCTCAAAAACTTGATGGCACACTTTATTTTTCTTGCCCCTAATAAACTTGAACCATTGTGTCATCTATGTTTTATATGCTTACACTTATAAGTTGGGATTAGCAGAACCGTGTTGTCATGGGGAATGCTTTCAACACTTGTAAATATCTACCCAGTTGATATCATGCTCTTTTGTTTATGGATGTCGTTGGTGTGAAATGAAATGGGAGCTTGTAAATCCATGGAGTTAGGTATGTGTGTTAGAGAAACGCCTAGGCCACTAGCCTAAGCCATGCCTAATCATGGTGGAAACTTGTAGCATCACCATAGTGAGCAATCTATGAAGCATTCTTCTTATGAATAAATATACAGAGATTGAGAAAAAGAAAAAAAAGATGAGAAAAGAGGAAAGAGAGAAAAAAGCACCATTTTTCCCATGGTAAATAAGAAGATTGTTGAGATGCTCATTGTCTGCTTGCCTTGTCATTTTGTTATTGATGGGGATGCGCCTACCGGGGTATACCCAGCAGGACGTTTCCGACTAGCCCAAGGCCTGGCGAGTGGGCCTGCAGGACGGCGACTGGATCAAGGCCCAGTGTGGATCCAAGCGACTGGAAGCTGAAGGCCCGGGTGAGTAGATAGGCACAGTCGGATTAGGTTAAACGAGTACCGAAGCTTTATCTGATTCGGTTGAGATATGTAAACCCTAGGGGAGGTGAGTCTATATAATCCTCCCTGCAGGGCGTGTAGAGATACGTTCCATCATACACCCAAGCGACTCGCCGCCTAGCTCACCCATTGTCATTTTGTTATTGATGGGGATGCGCCTACTGGGGTATACCCAGCAGGACGTTTCCGACTGGCCCGAGGGCTGGCGAGTGGGCCTGCAGAACGGCGAGTGGATCAAAGCCCAGCAAGGTACCAAGCGACTGGAAGCTGAAGGCCCAGGCGAGTAGATAGGCCCAGTCGGACTAGGTTAAACGATTACCGAAGCTGTAACCGAATCGGTTGAGATATGTAAACCCTAGGGGAGGTGAGCCTATATAAACCTCCCTATGGGGTGAGTAGAGACACGTTCCCTCAGACACCCAAGCGACTCGCCGCCTAGCCGCCGAGCTCGCCCATTGTAACACCTCCATAATACAATCTAGCAGGAGTAGGTCTTTACCCTCCGGGGGGCCGAACCTGGGTAAAACCCTGTGTCTCCGCCCTCATCTCGCACCGCAGATGGCTGGCCGCCCTTGCCCCTCGTTCTACTACTCGCTGCCGATTGCAGCATCTGCCGTGACCATTCCCATGACAGTGGCGCCCACCTTAGGGCCTGGCCGGTCTGGCCGGTGTTCTGCGGCGAGATCCAATCTGCCCATCAACGAGACAGTCGCCACCGGCCGCATGATAGCGATCAGCGAGATGCTCCAAATCTTGCCTAGCAGCTACGTCCCGGCGACGCGACCCGTCACGCACAGCGTGATCCTGCCGGTCGGCACGATCAGCCTCTTCGTCGGCCTCACCGACGTCATCATCTCGGAGGACTCGGCTCGCATCCGCGAGTCGCCGCCACGCGATCGGCTCTCCGAGAGCCAGATCCGCACGATCCATCGCCTCGCCTCCGAGCACAACTCGGCCCACAACGACGTGGCTGAAAACTCAGCGGCCGCAGAAGACGCGGCCCTCAACGACGACGCCGACTCGGCGACCCCGGCGTCACTCGGCGGGTCCATCACCGCGGCTTTACCCGCGGGCTCCATCACCCAGGTCTCCAACGTGGGAGACTTCGAGGACCCCTCCATCCTCGGGATCTTCGAATTCGATTCCGGATCGGAAAACTCCGCCGACCTCCGCGACGGAACCGGCCGTCATGCCGCGACCTACATGGCGACCGGCACCGAGCCGCCGGAGGACCCCTTCTCCACCCCAATTCCTCCTAACGCCACGGCGACGGAGGTCGAGGAACTCCGCCTGAAACTAGCAGAGGCGGTACGCAAGGAACAAGCCGAGCGCGAAAAATTTCGCCTCAAGCAGGTGACGGCGCAGGAACTATCGCGCTACCATCAGCAGTGGATCAGGTCGCGCCTGAACCCCACCGTTTAGGGGCACGCCCTGAACTTCGACGACGAAAACGACCCGGCCCGCGTGGCCGAGCGCGCGATCTGCGAGAACGCGCCACCAGGAGGAAGCGCCCGACCCCCGCCAGGGTCGACGGCGATGGGCGCCCCACCTCCACCCAACCGCACACCTCCCAGGGACCAGCCGCGGATAGTAGTCTCCTCACGGGAGCGAGACGCAAACGGCCTCCCGCTATTCTCCACCCCGATGGACAACCTCGTGGCAGGACGAGCAGCAGCCGAAAACATCACGGCCACGGGCGACGGCACCCTACAGATCCAGTACGTCAGGGCCCTGCTCAGAAAGGCCGTCGAGCAGCAAAACACGGGCGCCGACTCGCAGGGTCGAGTATACTCGCGTTCTTCGGGAAGCAGAGCGGCCTCAAGCGGCCGCCCAATGGCGGCAAACACCCTCAACTGCCCGCCACCGGAGCCACTGCAGCTCCAACATCGACCCGCGAACGCGGCACTCTCCACCAACGACCCCAGGCCAGCGACCAACTTCGTCGCCGCCAACGAGCAACCCATCGACGCCCGCACTCACATCATCAACAACCAAAGCTGGCGCGCACGCCAGCCCGATGACCTGCGACACACCCTGACCAATCGCCGGGACGGCGAACCCATGGGGTCACTCAGTCGACTCGGCCCCAAGTGCTTCAGACCAATGATCTGAGGCGAGAAGTACCCGCCAAACTTCAAGGCGCCGAAGTAGATAGAAAAGTACGACCCCTCGTACGACCCCGCCGTTTGGCTCGATACATACCTCATGGCGATGGGGATCGCAGGCCACACCGACCTGCTGGCCGCCCGTTACCTCCCCCTGATGATGGAGGTGACGTGCAGGCAGTGGATCAACACCCTCCCCCAGGACAGTATCGACTCCTGGGAGGAGATGCGCGACGCCTTCGTCAGGAACTTCGAGTGCTCCTACACCCGCGCCACCACCATCGAGGACCTAGAGCGATGCGTCCAGGGACCCCACGAGTCGACCCGCAACTGGGTCCAACGATGGCAAGAACTCTGGTACAACGCGGTCGGCATCCACCCGGACACCGCGATCCACTGCTTCAAGACCTCGTGCCGCTACGAACCCCTGGTCGCCAAGCTCAAGCGACACTCCCGCACACTCGACAACATCCCGGACCTCCTCGAGATCGCCAAACGGTACGCGGAGGAAGATCCAAACTAGGAAACTAACGACGAGTCAGGAGGTCAACGCCGCACGAGCGGCAACGACAGCGGACGACGGTCCGACCTGCGCTACAGCAACACTCGTCTCACCGGCAAGCGCCGCAGTGACGGGCGAGTCGACTTCGTCGCCAACGCCGGGCACGCACAACACGAGCCCAAGAGCTTCCGCCGCGACGGAGGACAACGCCGCGTCGGCGGCAACTACAAGGCCAAGCCAAGGTTCGACCCCGCGGCCCTCCTTAACCAACCGTGTGCGTTTCATAGCAGGGAAGGGAAGCCCGCAACGCACACAACCGCCGACTGCCACACCCTCAGGGAGATCGAGAAGGCACGGCGAGCACGGGAGGACCCCGACAATGACCCGCCAAACGGCGGAAAATTCGGCAAAGTGGCCGGCTCGCTCCACACCTTCACAGGCTTCAACACGAAGCGCGAGAAGAAAGTCATCGCCCGCGCCGTCGCCGTCAACACGGTGGCCCAAGCGGACGTTCCCCAGTTTCTCAACTGGTCGGAGCAGCCCATCACCTGGAGCCGCCAAGACCACTCGCCACGCATCGAGTACCCAGGTCGAGTCGCCCTGGTGGTCAAGCCTAAGGTCGGCGACTACTGGCTCCCCAAGACATTGATGGACGGCGGCAGCTCCATCAACATCCTGTACCTGGACACCTTCAGGCGACTGCGGCTGCCGCAGTCGATGATCGAGACGACCCACACCACGTTCCATGGCATCGTCCCCGGTCGGAAGGCGTACCCGATCGGCAAGGTCACGCTGCCAGTCACCTTCGGCACACCAGCAAACTTCCGCACCGAGCGGATCGTCTTCGAGCTTGTGCCCTTCGACAGCCCCTACCACTGCGTCCTGGGGCGCCAGGCATTCGCCAAGTTCATGGCAGCGCCCCACTACGCGTACAACGCGATGAAGCTCCCCGGGTCGTGCGGCGTCATCACCATCAACGGCGACCCCGACATGGCCGCCGAGTGCGAGGCCAAAGGAGCCGAACTCGCTGACGCCGTCATCGCGGCGGAGACCAACCACACCGATGAGCTCGCCAAGTACGCGAGCGGGGTCAACAACGACGACCCCACCATACTCAAGAAGCCCAACTCGGAGGGCACAAATACCTCAACCTTCGAGGCGACGACGCACACCCGCACCGTCGAGCTGGTCCCAGGCGACTCCAGCTAGACGGTGACGATCGGGACGGGCATGAGCCCAGCATAGGAAGGCGCGCTCATCGAGTTCCTCCGTGAGAACAGGGACATATTCGCATGGAAACCCTCTGACATGCCTGGTGTCCCTAGGGAACTCGCTGAGCACAAGCTAAACGCCGACCCCAAAGTGCGACCCGTCAAACAGTCGCTACGATCCTTCAATGAAGAGCGCCGCCGAACAATTGCCGAGGAGGTGCAGCGTCTACTCGCTGCAGGCTTCATCCGGCCAATTAAATACTCCAAGTGGCTGGCAAACCCAGTCCTGGTCGAGAAGAAGAACGGGACCTGGAGGATGTGTATCGACTACACAAACTTAAACAACGCCTGCCCAAAGGAGCAGTTCGTCCTCCCGCGGATTGATCAAATAATCGATTCCACCGTGGGCTCGGAGTAGTTATGTTTCCTCGACGCCTACTCTGGGTACAACCAGATCAAAATGGCCGTCGAAGACGAGGAGAAGACGGCGTTCATCACGCCATTCAGAGCCTTCTGCTACACCGCCATGACCTTCGGCCTCAAGAACGCCTGGGCGACCTACCAGCGGTGCATGCAAGAGTGCCTCGCGAGCCAATTTGGCCGCAACATCCACGTCTACATCGACGACGTGGTCGTAAAGTCCGCTCGCCAGGGTGACCTACTCGCCGACCTGGCGGAAACATTCACCAACTTGCGAAAATACAAGATAAAGCTTAACCCAGGCAAATGCACCTTCGGTGTACCAGCAGGACAACTACTGGGGTACGTCGTCTCCAAGCGAGGGATCAAGGCGAACCCCACGAAAATCGACACGATCGCCCGGCTCGGCAAACCCCAGTGCCTACGCGACGTCCAGAAAATGGTCGGGCGAGTAGCGGCTCTCAGTCGCTTCATCCCCCGCCTGGGCGAAAAGGCGATGCCCCTATACCACCTGATGCGCAAGAACCCCACCTTCCAGTGGGACAAGGAGGCGGATGACGCGCTCCGCGACCTCAAGAAGGTGCTACTCGCCGCACCGCTACTCGCCGCCCCCGCCGACAAAGAACCCATGCTGGTTTACGTCGCGGCTTCCGAGCACGTCGTCAGCGCCGTGATGGTCGTTGAGCGACCGGAGGAAGGAAAGGAGCGCCCAGTACAACGACCGGTGTACTACATCAGCGAGGTCCTTACCGAGTCACGCCAGCGGTACCCGCAGTACCAAAAGCTGGTATACGCGGTCTTCAGAGCTCAGCGGCGCCTGCCGCACTACTTCCAGGAGCACCTGATCACGGTCGTTTCCTCAGCACCACTGCAAGACATCATCCGCAACCGTGAGGCGACCGGGTGGGTCGCCAAGTGGGCCGTCGAGATCGGCGTCCACAACATCAAATACGAGCCACGAAAAGCGATCAAGTCGCAGGCCCTAGCGGACTTCATCGCCGACTAGGAAGAGGCCCAGCAGCCAGAGAAGCTGCCATACCTCCATTATTGGAGCCTGCACTTCAACGGCTCCAAGAACGCGGACGGCGCAGGCGCAGGGATCGTGCTAACTTCACCGAAGGGCGACAAGCTCCGCTACATCCTCTGCCTCGACTTCACACCCTGCACCAACAACATGGTCGAGTACGAGGCCCTGCTCCACGACATGCGAGCTGCCAAGGAGATGAATGTCAACCGCTTACGCTGCTACGGAGACTCCGACCTCGTCGCGGGGCAAGTCGCTGGCACCTGCGACGTCGTCTCCCCCACCATGGCGGCGTACCGCCAAGCAGTGTACAAGCTGGGCGGACACTTCACAGGATACTCCGTCGAGTGGATCGACAGGCGGAAGAACGAGGAGGCCAACGCCCTCTCTCGCATTGGGTCAGCTCGACTCGCACCACCCGCCGGCGTCTTCCTCGACACAATAACCAAACCATCAGTCTCTCCCCCGAAGGAGATCGACATCGGAGTCCCGTTACAGCCGGAGGCAGCCCTGGTCGCACTCGTCGCCGAGCCAGACGACTGGACCAAGCCCTACATCGCCTACCTGGAGGCCGGCACCTTGCCAGCAGACGAGACGGACGCTCGGATGATCGCCCGCCGATGCAAGTCCTACACCATCATCGACGACGAGCTCCACAAGCGCAGTGTCACCGGCGTGTTCCAACGCTGCGTCCAACCCGCCGAAGGACGCAAGATCCTCCACGACATCCACTCCAGTGACTGCGGCCACCACGCCGACGCCCGCTCTCTGGTCACCAAGGCTATGCGGCATGGCTTTTACTGGCCCACCGCACACGCCGACGCTGTCGACATTGTCCAGCGGTGCGCCGGGTGCCAGAAGTACGCCAACCAGACACACGTGCCGAGCTCAGCGCTCAAAACAATCCCCATCACCTGGCCATTCGCTGTGTGGGGCATGGACATGGTAGGCCCCTTCAAGAAGGCTCCCTCCGGCTACACCCACCTGCTGGTCGCGGTCGACAAATTCACAAAGTGGGTGGAGGCCAAGCCAGTTTGGAAATGCGACGGGAAGACCGCCACTAAATTCCTACGCGAGCTCATATATCTCTACAGGTTCCCAAACAGCATCATCACGGACAACGGCACCAACTTCGCCAAAGGAGCCATGGCCGAATTCTGCGAAGAGCACCACATCCGGCTCGACCTCGCGTCGGTCAGCCACCCGGAATCCAACGACCAGGCGGAACGGGCCAACCAAAGCATCCTCCACGGCCTGAAGCCGCGACTCCAAGTACCACTCAAGCGCACCTCCGGGTGCTAGGTCGAGGAACTGCCCTCCGTCATCTGGGGGATTCGCACCTCGGTCAACAGGTCGACAGGATTCACCCCCTTCTTCATGGTATACGGCGCCGAGGCATTCATGCCCACCGACCTCGAGCACGACTCGCCACGGGTCGTCCACTACACGGAGGCTGCAAACGAACTCGCCCGCCAAGATGGAGTCGATCAGCTCGACGAGGCACGTGACCTCGCTCGGTCATGCACCGCCATCTACCAGCAGGGACTCCGCCGCTACCACAGCCGACGGGAGAAAACTCGCACCTTCCAAGAAGGCGACCTGGTGTTGCGCCTCATCCAAGAGAAGAAGGGCATGCACAAGCTCTCGCCTCCATGGGAAGGGCCATTCGCCATCGGGCGTGTACTCGACAACGACGCCTACTACCTCATCGACGTCCGCGGGGACGGCGAACTCGACGTCAAGCGACCATGGAATGTAAACCTCCTACGGAAGTTCTACTCCTAGAACCCCACATATGTACTCCCCAGTCGCTATGAAATAAAAAGAATCGGTTACCGCAAATTGCGCCTACTCTCCGTGTCTTGTGTCACCCGCACTCGTAATAACAGCGTCAAGCTAACCGCAGAAGTCAACCTTTGGTACAGAAATCGGCACGGCTAAGTAGTGCGGTGCGAGAGCACTGAGTCACCTCAGGTCTTGCATCGTCCATGAAAAACGCCTACCCGGAGCCCCATTGGAGTTGCCCAGCCCGACTGGCTCTACGAGCCAAGACAACTGCCTTCGCTTCTTACAGCGACCATGGTCCTCCGCATCCTCGACATAGCGACTCGAACGGCCAAGTACCACGCTCGGGGACTGGCGACCAGTTCTTCATGATCGGCTCGGGAAAACGCCAAGTAGGAGAGCATGTCCAGGACTCGCCACGCGACTGACCCAACGGGCCAGGCAGGAGTGATGCGCCCAAACTAACACGCTAAGTCCTCACCCACCCTCGAGTCGCGCCTAGAACAACCAAGTACCACGCTCGGGGACTCGGCCACCCGACCCCGTTCACGCACGGGAAAACGCTGCAGTACAGAGCGTTCAAGGGAGTCGCCCTGCGACTGGCTCTTCGAGTCCGGGCGAGTAGACCACAATAACAAAACATTCAAAAACAACAAACATATCACACACGAGGTAAACCCCACAAAAGGGCGGACGCGCTCGGGGACTCGTTCAAACCTCAATCGCAAAACTCATGACAAATCCCAAAACAGACACGATGTCTCATTCAATAGCATGTCGCATTATCTCAAATTACAAAATATGCCTGTATGGCAGACTTGCTACTAACGCCACAAGGCAAACTACCCTATTCTGCAGGCTTTGACGACGACTCGCCAACACCCCGGCGATTGCGGATGAACGACGTATACGGTTTTGACGGGTACGTCGTCAGCTCACCCGCCATCGCCGCGCGGAAGGGCTGCTCGACCTTGAAATCCCGGTGCGGTGGCTCGGGGTCGTTGGGCGCGACGACCGTCTCCTGGTACGGAAGGAGGTCTCCCATTGCCCAGACACGCTCGGAGTACATCGCAGCGCGGTCCGTCAACTTGAGCACCTCGGAAAGCTCCACCGCGCCAGTCGACGAAGGGTAGCCACTCATCACATCGTCGAGGTCGAAGTCCTCCGGGAAGTGAGCAAGTCCAAGACTAAGCGCCGTCGCTGCTCCGCGCCGAAATGCCGATCGTGTCATGAATTCAACGACCGAGGGCGGCTTCTCCAAGTACTTCCACACCTCGACGAGGTCGCTGGGAATTACCTCCGTGGGTGATATTTCCTGGAGGTAGGCTCGGATGCACGTCGCCGATAACGACTCCGAGTCGACGAGCGTGGCCACGCACTGCCACGCGTCGAACGAGCTCGCTTCTTCCGCACTATCAATGATGCGACCTGCGAGTAGAAGGCAACAGTGAGTACGTCGGACAGAAAAAAAAAGCACACGCTATTGGCAGCGGCAGATGCACTTACCAATCAACGGGCGGGCGAGGTCCATGATGAAGCGTTGAAGTGAAGTATGGTCGTCTTGAAGCCCAGCAACAAGGGCGTCCGACACTTTACGATCTTCTTCGGCGGCCGTAATGGCGGCCTTGGCTCGCCCATCAGCCGAGCTCGCTTCCTCCTTTGCCTCCCGCAGCTCGCGCTCGAGATCGGCGATCCGCTTTTCAGCCGAGCTCAAAGTCGATTGCGCCGCCGCCAATTCACCCGCGGGGACAAGTCCCTGGCGAGCTTCCTCCGCCTTCGCGGCAACCGCCTGAAGCCCTTTATTCGCTTCTTGGACGGTGGCCAGTTCCTTCTCCGCGCGGTGCTTCGCTGCCAATCGGTCAGCTGATTCACGTTGCAGACCCTGCACATCGTTTAAATAGTTAGCCAAAGCGAAATCCTAAGTACCCACTCGCTGAAATTCAGCGAGTGCGCACTCGGGGATTGGCAATCAAAAACTTCCTAAGTGCCCACCCGCTGAAATTCAGCGACTGCGCACTCGGGGACTGGCAATCAAAAACTTCCTAAGTGCCCACCCGCTGAAATTCATCGAGTGCGCACTCGAGGACTGGCAATCAAAAACTTCCCAAGTTCCCACCTGTAACACCCTCAGAATCGGCCCTATGCAAGTTTTAGCGAAACCCGCCAAACCCGCATAGAAACGATCCAAAGGTGTCCACCAGGCACTTTCGTGCGGGTGGAAAACGAAGTAATAACATTACACAACAGTCCTCGATGGGACCCACAGAACAGATTTATATACAACAGCGACTCAAGGGGCCAAGAATACAGATATAATATACAAAGATCCAAATCACCTTGAAAAGATGGAGCGTCCGACTACGGACAAGATGCAAATGGGGCTAAGAGCCCTGATGAATAACCAATGGCGTCCATAACCCTGCCCAGGCCAAGCCGGAAGGATAACCCTGCTAACGACGTCGATCTCACACCTGCTTAAACAAAAGGGGTGCCGACAAAGGACAAAGGAAAAAGAAGGAGCGTCAGTACTGAGGCCAGTACACGGCGAGGCTAGAATTCGGCGGTCCTCGCCTACATAGGTATGGTGGACTGAAGCGGCAGCGGCAGCATGCACTAAACAACCTATAGAGACTCGATGCAACTGGCGGCAATCAGAGAGGGGTAAGAAAGACCTAATCGGATCCAACATGATACTACCATCAAACAAACCCATCCTGGCGTTTCCCCCTCGAGACCAAACGAGGAAGTCAACCGAGGAACTCACACCGTTGGCAGTTTTACTTATTTGGTTATCGTTGCAGCAATTACTAGTCAGGTATAGATAATCGTCCTGATAAAGTAAGCAGTGGGCCCTTTTAGTTAATCATTCCGTTGTAGTTGCAGCAATTACTATTCAGATACAGATAGCATGATGTAAACCCAAAACCCAGCAGTTGTTGGTACTTTTAATCAGCCAATTCCGTTGTAGTTGCCATACTTACTAGTCAGGTACAATGGTCGCAAGCGACACGCCAAACAAGCAGTTGTGGGCAGTATTAATTAGCCATTCCGTTATAGTGAAGCTGATTACTAGTCATTATAAAGTCAAATTATAGCAACAAACTTTAGTTATGCTTGTCTATGATCGAGATACTGTGCTCCAAGTCGTCCATATCCGCGGACACGGCTTTCAGAAAGTTTTACCCGGCCGGGGTGCACCAATAGCAACACACGCTCGATCAACCTCGGAAAAACCAAATCAAAACCCAACGAGGCTTTCACGACTGAACAATCACAGGATTCAGAAATATTTCAGGGGGCCACCCCATTAAGCTACCCGCAACGAAGTAAGCTAGCTCCGAGACGGACTCAAGGTCTGGGTATACGGCTGTGAACGACTGGGAACCCAAAACTGGGCTTGTCGACACCGCGGAATCGTGTCCCGATCCTAAACAGTACAGGTGCTATCTGTCGCACAATCGTAAATAAAGCAGTAAAACATGGCATAAGTACAGGATCGTAAATAAAACCTCAAACTAGTTTGTGGCCCCAAGAAATAAGACTGAATCAAGCTCTGGCTCAGGGGGGTCCCATATACCTCCCGGATGTGGATAGCGCGATAAATCAAGGAACAGGTATCAAGTACTCGGGGTCTTACGGGACACAAGTGGGCGTTTGGAAACCAAATATTATCTATCACCCACCGATGCCTCTGCTTATTTCAATTTTAGTTGTTAAACAGGAATTAAAGTGAACAATAAGTAAAACTAGGATCACCTCCAACATCAACATGCGGCAATACATCAACAACTGTGGCACTTGACAACACGCAACAGCACTTGAGCAAGCGACTACGACGCGCAAGTCCAACTATCTACCAAACAACAGGGAATAGGGTGTGTCCAAGGCAATATACGGCTGCAAGGGATATCACGGGTACGAAAACTAGAGCATCGCAACACAGATAGCAATAGATCAACAGGAGGGAATAAAGACTATAAAAGTAAGATAGGTAGAAAGAGGGAGATGCTCGCCTGAAAACATTATCGAAGGTTCAACCGAAGATCGGGGCGAAGCTCACATCAACTCAACAGCCTTATCCGCGAAGAAGCAAAACACTAGAATAAACACCGGATGCAATATTTAATACACGGCAGAAGATCGGCATGATGCATGTATGATGTATGACATGGCAAAGGTGCGATGCGATTAGGTCATATTAAGCGGAACCGGGGTCCCGACAATTATTCAAGTGGTTCAAGTTGTTTATCTACCCCGCAATTTAAATGTTGTTTAGCAAGCAACAGATGGAACCGGTTCGCTACACATGTTGAAATGAGGCCAATATAAGGCTAGATTTGCCCGCATATGGGCCCCATATTTAATTATTAGGTGAATCGGCATAAGGCCCCCAAACCAATGATATGCATGCGAGATGAATGACAATTTAATATGCGACAAGGTTATATTTCATTTATAAAATAGGGTTTGCGGGAAGGGGTTCACACATTAGGGGTCTCGACGGTCTTGGGGTTCCGGGGTTCGGGGTTGGTCTAGGGGTTCGACGGAACATTCTCGGCTCCGGGGTTAGGGTCTCGGATCGGGGTAGTAGATCTTGTCGCTTGGCATCCGTGAAGTAGAACTAGTAGTCCGTCTTTAGTCGGTGGCGAACTTGGTTCCGGGTCGGAGTACTTGTCGCACATGTGGCCTTCGGGTTCTATGACGATGATCTTGACGTTCGATGTCGGGGTCCCGAAATCCATGAAGAGGGCCTTGTCGGGTCCGCGGGTCGGGTCGGTCTTGGCGTCCGAGGCAGCTCTTGGCGTCCGTGAGGGAGAACTCGAGGGTCCAGCATCTCGGGGTCCTCGGATCCGAGCAGAAGAACTTGTCGGGCCGGGTCCGGCCTTCGGGGTCCGGGAGGGAGAACTTGACGTGTCGAGGTTCGGTTTCCGGTTCCATGTTGGCATTCTCAGTATCCCGCGGTGTAATGATTGTCGGTTTTGGGGCGCGCTTGGCGGGCATCGGGCTCGGCGTCTATGGTCGTTGGCGAGCTTGGGTGCCTCAGGACGGCCCACCGAGAACACAAACAGACCCCCCATGGCTCCCTTACACGAGCTCACAGAGAACGCGCACGTACGCCGCGCGAAGAGCAGACGGGGCCAGCTTGGGAGGACGGTGCCGGAACGGCGGCGAGGAGGCGGTCGCAGCGGCGAGGTCGGGCCGGGCCAGAGGAGGAAGACGCGCAGGGGGGTCGCGGCCGGCTCGAGGAGAGCAGAGGGGACGACGGGGGCCGGGGCGGCGACCTGAGCGGGAGGGACGGTGGAGCGGGAGAGGGCCGACGGCGGGCGGGCTGGACGACGGGGAGGAGGAAGCGGAGCGGCGTCGGGCCGAGCTCGGGCCGGCGATGGCGGGGAAGGGGTGGGGCGCCGACGAGCTTGGCCGGAGGGAACCCGCGGCAAGGACGGGCGGAGCGGGGCGGCTCGAGCGCGGGCGGCGCGGGGTGGAGGGTGGAGCGGTGGTGCGGCGGCCTGCTCGCGGGGCGCGTGGGGTGCGGCAGGGCGACGGAGGCGTCGCCGGCGACGAGGACGGAGGGGGCGGCGCCTGGCGTGGGCTGGGGTCGACGGACGCAGAGCTTGGGGGCGCAGGGAGGCGAGCGCGGCTGCGCGGGCGGAGCTCGTGGCGTCACGGCGGTGGCGGGGCGACGGGGGCGCGCCGGCGCGGGTGGAGCGGGAGCGGCGGTGGCGGGGAGGAGAGCGGCCGCGGCACTGGGCGGAGAGGCGGGCCGGCGCCGGCGCGGACGCGGGGCGCGCGCGGCGGGGAAGCTCAGAGGAGGGCGGCGGACGGCGGCGCTCCGGCGGCTGGCGAGGGAGGGACGAGCGGCGCGCGGGGTCGGCGCGTGGGCGAGCGGCAGAGAGAGGGAGGATGGGCGAGCGACGCGGGGGAGGTGGGGCTGCAGGCGCGCGTGCGGGGGAGAAGATGGGGACGGTTCCAGGAGGTGGGCCAGGTGTGGGGTCAGCGGGGTGGGGGATCCGGTGTGGGGAGGTGGCGTGCGTGGTGTTGTGTGTGTGGGTGTGAGGAGTGAGGTGAGAGAGAGAGGAGTGGGGGTGATGTGTCAGCGTCCGATTGGAGGGGGTGAGGGAAGAGGGTGAGGTGGCACACACTGATTGGGTGGGATGATGTGGAGAGGAGGGCTGGGTAGGTTGTCTGGGTAGCTGTAGGATTAAGGGCGGACCGATTTTAAAATCCTGGGGGTGGTCGTTCGGGTCGATCTGGCCCGTTCGACTGCCCCCACTAAAAATAATATAATTTTTATTTGTTTTATTAACACCGTTTGCAAACCAATAGCATTCAAACAAAAATAATCCGGAGACCGGGCTTTGCATTTGAATAAAAGACGGGGCGTTTTAGAAAACAAAATCGGTTTGCGAAACCAGTTTTAGACAAACAACATATGATGATGACGATGCAATGCACAAATTCAACGCGATTTTCTAGTAGTGGTTTTGCGGGATGCCACAATTCGACACCACTAACGATGGATCTCGCCCTCGAGATCCGCCTCATGGTTCCGGAAGGAAGGTCGGCGATCTGAATCTTCTCGTTTCAGGTAGATCCTCGCGACACCACTAACAAGGGTTCCTTCTTCATCTTGAAAACGGCGACACCACCAACAAAGGGTCGTTGTCTCTGATCGTCGAGAGAACACTCCGGAGAAACAAAGGACGAAGATAGAGGTATCAAATGATAAGGCCACCTCTAACTTCCATTAGAAGAGGGAAGAGTTACATTGATCCACCAGTTCGATGTACAGAGCGAACAGTAAGAGTCGGGTAGGGTGATCAGTCCATCCCGGACCCAACTACCAACTCTATACATGGGTAGGAGAATCAGGCAACTCAACTCTCGAGATTTAGACTAAAGATCTTCATAGGTGGTATACGGAACAAAGGAATGTTGCCAGCAGAAATCGTATGAAAGACACAATGATTAGGTTCCGCGAGGGTTCCATTGGCATGAACAACACATGCTCAAGGTATACTCCAACTTCACCAATGCTCGTCCTTCTCATATGTTTTTCAACGACACTGATATCCAGCAAGGAACACATATGGATAAAGAGCTCAAGAACAAAAGATTGGAGGAAGGGTACAACAGACAAGTTGCAGATTGATGATCGTAGCACCTCCGTTACAAAAGGGAGAAAGCGAAACCCTGAAGGTACGACGGAAACCCCACCACGAGAAATCCTGGACTCGCAGAGAGAGAAGAGAGTGGATTCAAAACACGTGGAGGTAAGAGAAGAATAGCAAAGGGGTAAGGAGTAAAGTCAGACCTAACCAGAACTATCCAACCGATTTTCAAAAATAGTTTTGACACTTCTACTTCGGCCGTTAGCTAGGTTATCCTACAGGCTGGACTTGTGGGGTATCGCAACTGCTGAGCTCTGATACCACTCTGTAACACCCTCAGAATCGGCCCTATGCAAGTTTTAGCGAAACCCGCCAAACCCGCATAGAAACGATTCAAAGGTGTCCACCAGGCACTTTTGTGCGGGTGGAAAACGAAGTAATAACATTACACAACAGTCCTCGATGGGACCCACAGAACAGATTTATATACAACAGCGACTCAAGGGGCCAAGAATACAGATATAATATACAAAGATCCAAATCACCTTGAAAAGATGGAGCGTCCGACTACGGACAAGATGCAAATGGGGCTAAGAGCCCTGATGAATAACCAATGGCGTCCATAACCCTTCCCAGGCCAAGCCGGAAGGATAACCCTGCTAACGACGTCGATCTCACACCTGCTTAAACAAAAGGGGTGCCGACAAAGGGCAAAGGAAAAAGAAGGAGCGTCAGTACTGAGGCCAGTACACGGCGAGGCTAGAATTCGGCGGTCCTCGCCTACATAGGTATGGTGGACTAAAGCGGCAGCGGCAGCATGCACTAAACAACCTATAGAGACTCGATGCAACTGGCGGCAATCAGAGAGGGGTAAGAAAGACCTAATCGGATCCAACATGATACTACCATCAAACAAACCCATCCTGGCGTTTCCCCCTCGAGACCAAACGAGGAAGTCAACCGAGGAACTCACACCGTTGGCAGTTTTACTTATTTGGTTATCGTTGCAGCAATTACTAGTCAGGTATAGATAATCGTCCTGATAAAGTAAGCAGTGGGCCCTTTTAGTTAATCATTCCGTTGTAGTTGCAGCAATTACTATTCAGATACAGATAGCATGATGTAAACCCAAAACCCAGCAGTTGTTGGTACTTTTAATCAGCCAATTCCATTGTAGTTGCCATACTTACTAGTCAGGTACAATGGTCGCAAGCGACACGCCAAACAAGCAGTTGTGGGCAGTATTAATTAGCCATTCCGCTATAGTGAAGCTGATTACTAGTCATTATAAAGTCAAATTATAGCAACAAACTTTAGTTATGCTTGTCTATGATCGAGATACTGTGCTCCAAGTCGTCCATATCCGCGGACACGGCTTTCAGAAAGTTTTACCCGGCCGGGGTGCACCAATAGCAACACACGCTCGATCAACCTCGGAAAAACCAAATCAAAACCCAACGAGGCTTTCACGACTGAACAATCACAGGATTCAGAAATATTTCAGGGGGCCACCCCATTAAGCTACCCGCAATGAAGTAAGCTAGCTCCGAGACGGACTCAAGGTCTGGGTATACGGCTGTGAACGACTGGGAACCCAAAACTGGGCTTGTCGACACCGCGGAATCGTGTCCCGATCCTAAACAGTACAGGTGCTATCCGTCGCACAATCGTAAATAAAGCAGTAAAACATGGCATAAGTACAGGATCGTAAATAAAACCTCAAACTAGTTTGTGGCCCCAAGAAATAAGACTGAATCAAGCTTTGGCTCAGGGGGGTCCCATATACCTCCCGGATGTGGATAGCGCGATAAATCAAGGAACAGGTATCAAGTACTCGGGGTCTTACGGGACACAAGTGGGCGTTCGGAAACCAAATATTATCTATCACCCACCGATGCCTCTGCTTATTTCAATTTTAGTTGTTAAACAGGAATTAAAGTGAACAATAAGTAAAACTAGGATCACCTCCAACATCAACATGCGGCAATACATCAACAACTGTGGCACTTGACAACACGCAACAGCACTTGAGCAAGCGACTACGACGCGCAAGTCCAACTATCTACCAAACAACAGGGAATAGGGTGTGTCCAAGGCAATATACGGCTGCAAGGGATATCACGGGTACGAAAACTAGAGCATCGCAACACAGATAGCAATAGATCAACAGGAGGGAATAAAGACTATAAAAGTAAGATAGGTAGAAAGAGGGAGATGCTCGCCTGAAAACATTGTCGAAGGTTCAACCGAAGATCGGGGCGAAGCTCACATCAACTCAACGGCCTTATCCGCGAAGAAGCAAAACACTAGAATAAACACCGGATGCAATATTTAATACACGGCAGAAGATCGGCATGATGCATGTATGATGTATGACATGGCAAAGGTGCGATGCGATTAGGTCATATTAAGCGGAACCGGGGTCCCGACAATTATTCAAGTGGTTCAAGTTGTTTATCTACCCCGCAATTTAAATGTTGTTTAGCAAAGCAACAGATGGAACCGGTTCGCTACACATGTTGAAATGAGGCCAATATAAGGCTAGATTTGCCCGCATATGGGCCCCATATTTAATTATTAGGTGAATCGGCATAAGGCCCCCAAACCAATGATATGCATGCGAGATGAATGACAATTTAATATGCGACAAGGTTATATTTCATTTATAAAATAGGGTTTGCGGGAAGGGGTTCACACATTAGGGGTCTCGACGGTCTTGGGGTTCCGGGGTTCGGGGTTGGTCTAGGGGTTCGACGGAACATTCTCGGCTCCGGGGTTAGGGTCTCGGATCGGGGTAGTAGATCTTGTCGCTTGGCATCCGTGAAGTAGAACTAGTAGTCCGTCTTTAGTCGGTGGCGAACTTGGTTCCGGGTCGGAGTACTTGTCGCACATGTGGCCTTCGGGTTCTATGACGATGATCTTGACGTTCGATGTCGGGGTCCCGAAATCCATGAAGAGGGCCTTGTCGGGTCCGCGGGTCGGGTCGGTCTTGGCGTCCGAGGCAGCTCTTGGCGTCCGTGAGGGAGAACTCGAGGGTCCAGCGTCTCGGGGTCCTCGGATCCGAGCAGAAGAACTTGTCGGGACGGGTCCGGCCTTCGGGGTCCGGGAGGGAGAACTTGACGTGTCGAGGTTCGGTTTCCGGTTCCATGTTGGCATTCTCAGTATCCCGCGGTGTAATGATTGTCGGTTTTGGGGCGCGCTTGGCGGGCATCGGGCTCGGCGTCTATGGTCGTTGGCGAGCTTGGGTGCCTCAGGACGGCCCACCGAGAACACAAACAGACCCCCCATGGCTCCCTTACACGAGCTCACAGAGAACGCGCACGTACGCCGCGCGAAGAGCAGACGGGGCCAGCTTGGGAGGACGGTGCCGGAACGGCGGCGGGGAGGCGGTCGCAGCGGCGAGGTCGGGCCGGGCCAGAGGAGGAAGACGCGCAGGGGGGTCGCGGCCGGCTCGAGGAGAGCAGAGGGGACGACGGGGGCCGGGGCGGCGACCTGAGCGGGAGGGACGGTGGAGCGGGAGAGGGCCGACGGCGGGCGGGCTGGACGACGGGGAGGAGGAAGCGGAGCGGCGTCGGGCCGAGCTCGGGCCGGCGATGGCGGGGAAGGGGCGGGGCGCCGACGAGCTTGGCCGGAGGGAACCCGCGGCAAGGACGGGCGGAGCGGGGCGGCTCGAGCGCGGGCGGCGCAGGGTGGAGGGTGGAGCGGTGGTGCGGCGGCCTGCTCGCGGGGCGCGTGGGGTGCGGCAGGGCGACGGAGACGTCGCCGGCGACGAGGACGGAGGGGGCGGCGCCTGGCGTGGGCTGGGGTCGACGGACGCAGAGCTTGGGGGCGCAGGGAGGCGAGCGCGGCTGCGCGGGCGGAGCTCGTGGCGTCACGGCGGTGGCGGGGCGACGGGGGCGCGCCGGCGCGGGTGGAGCGGGAGCGGCGGTGGCGGGGAGGAGAGCGGCCGCGGCGCTGGGCGGAGAGGCGGGCCGGCGCCGGCGCGGATGCGGGGCGCGCGCGGCGGGGAAGCTTAGAGGAGGGCGGCGGACGGCGGCGCTCCGGCGGCTGGCGAGGGAGGGACGAGCGGCGCGCGGGGTCGGCGCGTGGGCGAGCGGCAGAGAGAGGGAGGATGGGCGAGCGACGCGGGGGAGGTGGGGCTGCAGGCGCGCGTGCGGGGGAGAAGCTGGGGACGGTTCCAGGAGGTGGGCCAGGCGTGGGGTCAGCGGGATGGGGGATCCGGTGTGGGGAGGTGGCGTGCGTGGTGTTGTGTGTGTGGGTGTGAGGAGTGAGGTGAGAGAGAGAGGAGTGGGGGTGATGTGTCAGCGTCCGATTGGAGGGGGTGAGGGAAGAGGGTGAGGTGGCACACACTGATTGGGTGGGATGATGTGGAGAGGAGGGCTGGGTAGGTTGTCTGGGTAGCTGTAGGATTAAGGGCGGACCGATTTTAAAATCCTGGGGGTGGTCGTTCGGGTCGATCTGGCCCGTTCGACTGCCCCCACTAAAAATAATATAATTTTTATTTGTTTTATTAACACCGTTTGCAAACCGATAGCATTCAAACAAAAATAATCCGGAGACCGGGCTTTGCATTTGAATAAAAGACGGGGCGTTTTAGAAAACAAAATCGGTTTGCGAAACCAGTTTTAGACAAACAACATATGATGATGACGATGCAATGCACAAATTCAACGCGATTTTCTAGTTGTGGTTTTGCGGGATGCCACACCACCCGCTAAAATTCAGCAAGTGCGCACTCGGGGATTGGCAATCAAAAACTTCCTAAGTGCCCACCCGCTGAAATTCAGCGAGTGCGCACTCGGGGACTGGACGCGCAAAATAACAATTATACACCAAAAGGATCAGACCGTTGCAAAACACCGACCTGATCCTCGGGGACTGGACATACCTGGATGGCTGCGCCAAGCATGCCATGGAGTTGTATTGCGTCCACGGACGCAAGGAGAGCTGGCGTGTGCCCACGACGCTGCTCTACTTCCGCATCGGCGACTCCAGGTGCACGGCTCGAGGGCGAAGTTCCACTCGCCGCGGCCGCTTTGGCCATGAAGCGCGGGAATGTCGCGATGGAGGCACCCGCCCCAAAGGAGGTCGGCTTGTCCGCTCCAGGCAAGGGAGCGCCCTCCTTCGTGGACGCAGCCGCCTCGGTTATGGGCTCAGTCGCCGCGGCCGTCGTTTCGTCAGAAATCGTGACGACGTCATCGCCCTTAGCCTTTTTGCCACCATCCGTAGGGACGACGATCTCGTCCGCCTTCCTCTTACGGGAAGTATCCTCCTCGCTCACGACGGATGGCACCTTAGCCACGGTCGGGTGGCCCATCCTTTTCACTCTGGTCCTGTACATCAATTGTGTAAGCAAGATAATCCAAGCTGCTATGGAAGACAAAGGAAGGTGAGTGTACTCACTTGGCGACGGGAATGAAGCGTAGCCCCGTGCGGAGGCCGGCCGGCTTCTCCAGTTCAGGTCCCAGTCGGCGGCTAAGCCCCATCTCTAGGACGTCGCGTGCCCAAGACACGGACGGATTCTTCGCCGTTGAGGCTGCAACCGGAGCCTCTGGGACATCTTCGGCAGGAGCCTCCCTGCGAGGCGAAGCCGCTGCAGCCGGAGCATCCCCCAGCCCAGAGACTGGGGCGAATGGCGGAGGCATCAAAGCCAGTGGTACCTCGACAGCGGCCGTGTCCAGCACGGTCGTCGTCATCGGCGCCTCGTCCTTGGCCAGGCTGGGGGCGTCAGAGCTGCTCGCCGAGTGCGGTGGCGAGGCCGGCCTAGTCGGCTTCGTCTTCTTTTTCGGAGGGGCCTTTGCCTCCTTCTCTTTCTTCTTCTTCTTCGACGGAGTAGCCTGGCGGCGCGAGGTGGTCTTCGGAAGTTCGTCGTCGTTTTCGTGACGCTCAAGACTTTTACTCGCCTCGAGCTCACGCTGTCGCTGCCCGCGGGTCTTGCGAACCAGCGGGGCGACCTCCTCCTCAGACTCGTCGTCGTCATTGTTCTCGTCGCTCCCGGAATCGCCTTTGGCGGGAGGCGACTCGCCCATGTCCTGGACGGACGAGCTCGAATTCTCGTCGTCCGAAGGCGGGAGCCATCCTTCCACCACTTGGAAAAGCTGCAATGAACGCAAGATGAAATTAAAGTTACCGCGACTGCAAAAACTGCGACTGCGAAGGAAGCATGGTGATTACCGTTGGGGCCGGACGCTTTGCGGTGTAGGGGGCGACCCCAGCTTGTGCGTCCAGGTACACCGACTGGGTGATCTTCTTCAGTGTTGGGATGTAGTCCTCGAGCTTCCACTCGGTGAGGCAGGCCTTCGTCGAGTCTTCTCGGCCCGTGTACTGGTACATATAGTGGTCGCGTCGAGCCAAAGGGACGAGCCGCCGCCCGAGCCAGCAGTTGTATAGGTTGATCGTCTGGAGGCCCTTCTTCTTGAAACCACGGATGGTTTGGAGCATTTCGTCAACGACCATCCGCTGGTCGCTGGGGAGCTTGCCGACTTGAAGACGGCGCGGCTCGGACCGGTTGGCGGAGTACCGCGGGATCGCCGTCTCGCCCGCCGGGGTCGCCTCGGCAACATAGAACCACGACTTCTTCCAGTCGCTCGCTGCCTTGGCGGGCAGCATCAAGTCGAAAAATGAAGCCTTCGACTTCAGCTGGAAGGTTAGGCCGCCCGCCTCCTCGCGGCTGATCCGTCCGTGGAACAGATCTTGCCATAGAGGGAAGTAGGGCCGGCAGCCCAAGTAGCATTCGCAGAACTCCACGAAGATGGCGAGCTGCTCGATGTTGTGGGGGCCCAAATCCGATGGCTGGATCCCGTAGTAGGCGCAGAAGCGCTGGAAGAACAGGGACGTGGGGAACCCTAGCCCCCGTTCTAGATGACTGGTGAAGCAGATGAATTCCCTCTCTCGCGTGCTCAGGGTCACCTCTCCGGCCGCGGGGATGCGCCAGCAGCCGGCTTGCAGGATCCCGGCCTCCTCAAAGGAAGCCAGTTGCGCCCTCGTGCACTTAGATCTACCCCAAGGTTCGGTGGAGAGGGCCATGGCGGAAAGATTTGTGGGGGATCGGAGGATTTCTGGTCGGCTGGATCGCGATGCGAAGGGAGGCGAAAGTGCGCGCAGTCGGAGGAAATGGCGAGAAGGTGGTTCTCTGATCGCCTGCCATTCCCCTTATATAGCGGTTGTTACCCGCCAAATCAGGGAGCCGTTACTACGCGGTGGTTACGCCAAAAGTTACCGTTGGATTATCCCAACGGCTAGTTTGACCACGTTTAATGGTCCAACTTCAGCCACTCGGCTCGCCGACGCAACAGATGTTGCGTCGACTCGACTCGCCAAAGCAGTGATCTGGATGATGAGTTTTCTCCTTTATACAGGAGTCCGCCAACGATTCGACTGGATGTCTACTCTGAAGCCGTGTACTCCGACTGCCAGCAGCCACCTACGCCTAATCGACGACGGCCTCGGAGACTACTGATGGGGATGCGCCTACCGGGGTATACCCAGCAGGACGTTTCCGACTAGCCCAAGGCCTAGTGAGTCGGCCTGCAGGACGACGACTGGATCAAGGCCCATTGTGGATACAAGTGACTGGAAGCTGAAGGCCCGGGCGAGTAGATAGGCCCAGTCGGATTAGGTTAAACGAGTACCGAAGCTTTATCTGATTCGGTTGAGATATGTAAACCCTAGGGGAGGTGAGTCTATATAAACCTCCCTGCAGGGCGTGTAGAGATACGTTCCATCATACACCCAAGCGACTCGCCGCCTAGCCGCCGAGCTCGCCCATTGTACCACCTCCATAATACAATCTAGCAGGAGTAGGTCTTTACCCTCCGGGGGGCCGAACCTGGGTAAAACCCTGTGTCTCCGCCCTCATCTCGCACCGCAGATGGCTGGCCGCCCTTGCCCCTCATTCTACTACTCGCTGCCAATTGCAGCATCTGCCGTGACCATTCCCACACAGTTATGGGATAGCTCATGTATAATTAGGAAGGGGTACCCCATTGGCGGTTCTCTATGTTACACATGTACTTACTATGACAAGAACTTACCGGTGACTAAAGTTGAGTAGCATAAGGAGCGGCCCTCGTACTCAAGGGACATGAGATTGCCAACTTATACTTTGTCAAGCATATACTCCATCTTTGTTCACTTTAACCTTAATCACTTCAAGATGCTTATGATAGGGGCAATGAGATCTGAAAGCTAACAAGTACCATAATTTTTTGAAGCTTTTTATGAAACTTGAAATCCCTGCTTCGCTTTAAAGGGTATTTCTTACACTATTATATTGAGTCTCCACCTTCTATCCTTAGGCACCAATTAAGAGAGCATAGTGTCCATTCTTAGTTCTATGTGCATTGTCCAAAAACTTGTTGATTGATTCAGAAGGTTGATATTGCTTGTTCTTGAACTATTTGTATCTAGTCATCCTTATGAACTTTGAAGGTGTCCTATGCATTTATGATTTGCTATACCATGAGGGACAAGCTGAATACCACTCTTATTATGTTTTTCCTTATGTGAAACAAACAAACATTTTTTAATGCATTGTTATTCATGATCTTTGTTTGTAACCTTTTCATGTTGCAACTTGGTTGCTATGTCTTATTGTTAGAACTACATCTTTCATGCTCATGTTTAGATTACTTTGATCCAGCTATCCATGCTTTGCAAATGGTTTGATCAAGATTATGATGGTGCATGTTACCTCAAAAATTATATTGTTTTTATCGTTACCTACTCGAGAACAAGCAGGAACTAAGCTTGTGGATGTTGATACGTCCATAACGTATCTCTAATTTTTGATGATTTTATGCTATTATTATGCTTTTGACACTTCTTTTTATATAAAGTTTATGAGTTAGTTGGACTAACCTACTAATAGTTGCAAAAGTGCACAATTTTCTTGTTTTACACTTTGATGTGTAGGAATTATCAAGAATACAAGTGGAACCTTTGTTGGAGTCAAATTGGGATTTTCTAGAAATCTGTCTCAGAACTCTTTTTGAAGATGGTCACGTTTCGGGTCGAAGAGAGCATCAAAAGGAAAACTCTTAAACTACAATGTTGTAGGAAATTTCGCGACAATCATTTTGGACATAAAATTTCACTGATTATGAGTCTAGACAAGCCCGCTAGGCCCGATTTACTGCAGCCTAAGATGAGGTGACGAGAATCCGGGAAGCTATATAAAGGGAGGAAACCTAATTCGTGGGAGACACCTCCACCCATGAATTTGCAGCCACCAAAGCCTCGTTTTTGCCTCCCCCATGGATCCCATATCCATGGAGGAGGGATCCCAAGAAGCCATGAAGGAAGGGGCTAAGGGGCGGTGCTCCCCCACGATACCGACGGTGGGGAAGGAGTCCCCCGCGCCGCCGCCATCTTCACTATCTTCACCGCCATATCCATCACCTAATCCTCCTAGTATGCAGTTGTTCATTCTCCCACACACCTCTGTACCGTCCTATGTAAATATGGTGTTTGATGTTATAAGTTATAATCCTATGTTCTATGTCATGTTTGTGTAGTTTCTTTGTTCTTAGATTGAATGGTTGAACGTCTTTGGTTCATTAGAGTTGTATGTTGATATGATACAGTCCTTTGGTGTCCATTATATTTGTGCGCACGTAGATTAAACATCATAGGGTTTGTAGTATGTGTAAGAGGAAGGGGGAAGTTCTGCTGGAGTGACAGAAACCTAAGGGCGCGAACCGGAACGTTGCACGTGTGGGAGTAAGAGGACCATTAACTTAAGGCTATGGTTGGGGAAACCTTAATGCATTGTTAGTAGGTACGGATGTTTGCTAACAATCCAATCATATAGTACATGTAATTCCAAGTAGTGAAGCACATGTATATTTAGCCTCTGCCACATAGAAAACGGCATCGAAGACAATGGACCCGATTTATTCGCCAATTAAACTTGGATAAAGCCACCACAATTACCACCACTATTCCACACTCATGGTTATGTTAGTTTACTGTATTTTATTGCTGCAGTAACTAGCTTTACTTTCTTGTTATTTATTATCTTGTAAAACTATCTCTAGTACTCGTATTGTTGCTCTAGTTTTATTTCCTAGATAATGCAAACGTTTAGTGTGCGTAGAGTTGTATCAGTGGTTGATAGAACTTGAGCGAATATTTATCCTACCTTTAGATCCTCGTTGGGTTCGACACTCTTACTTATCGAAAAGGCTACACATGATCTCCTATACTTCTGGGATATAAGAGCTTTGTAATCAAGTAGATCTACTCTGTTACTCAAGTGCTTAAATCAATCTCTGGCTATCTCCACATGTGTGAAAGTGACAGTGTGCACACCGTGTGGCACTTAGGCTAAAGATTACAGAAATACTTATCATGAGTATAATTTGAGTTGGATGTCTCTATGAAATTGTGGTGTTTGTAGGAACCATCTAGCGCTCAAGGTGACAGTGTGGAGTTATCTAGATGGGGAATGCAAACTTTAAGGAGTGCTTTTGTAGCCCTACTGTGGATTAGAGTTGTCCAACCGGAGAGTAGTTCAGAGTAGAATAATGAAGAGAAGATATTTATATGAGAGTGTGAAAGGATACAGATGTCGCCTAGAGGGAGGATGAATAGACGATTAAAACTTTTCGAGAGTGGATCAACAAAGGCGGAATTAAACTAGCGTTTACTTTGTTAAGCACAAAACCTAGAATAATCTAGGGTCCACCTATGTGCACCAAAAACTTATGTTAAGCAAGACAAACAACTATGTGATAGCAAGATGTTTGACACGAGAAAAACGTTCTAGAAAGGTAGAAGTAGGCTACTCGAGGGGAGAAGGATGGTAGCGTGTTTTTTTCATGCGCCGGGGTAAAGAAAAAGAAATGCGGGCGTGCCAGTGTACTGTAGTACACAAGAAAAGGTAGGGAAGATGCATTTCATTAAACTCTCATGGAGAAACAAAGTACAAATCCCTAATACAGTGCGCTCCGTGGCCTGCTGGAGCGGCCAGCCTGACTAGGGCGATTGCGATCTCATGGTTTGCGGGGCCTCGGAAGGCACCCGGTTAATTACTCCCGCGGGTTACGCCGCGAGACACCTCTGATTAAGTCGTGTGGTCGTCTTCGCTTCGCGTTCTCCATGCATGATGTGGTGGTGGTGTGTGTGTGGGCGGCAGCAGAGCCCGTGTCCTCGTCGGTACATGCGCCGCGAGTAGCGTGGCCTTTACTCCAGCCACGCCCGCCCTCGCCGTCGTGCCTCGTCGGTCTTGACGGCGTCGATGTAGTTGGGGTTGGAGTAGCATGGGTCCGCTCAGCTGGGACTTCTCGACGACCAGCGGCCTTGTCGGGGTGCGCAAAGGGTATGCCTCGCAGGAGTAGGTGTTGGTGCAGATCAGCGTCAGTGCAAAACCGACGAGCGCCACAAGTGGTGTAGCTAGCATGGTCGACACCTCGTCTCGGTCGCCGAGTTCACGGCTGTCGTCCTAGACAAGAGCGTCATCTCACGGGCTCGTAGAGATGGATGTGGGGTATGCCGTCGGATTGCAAGTCGGCAACGCTTTCGCCTATGCCGCCGGCTTCACGGAGATGGATCTAGCACCGGGCTGTCCGATGGACACCCCGACGCTATCTCGTATGGCTTGCGGAGGTGGAGATGGCGCCGGCTTGCATACTAGCAGCCCCGCCATCTCTCGTCTTCGGCATGCCTCGCCGAAGTGAAGAAGGCACCGGGCTCGATGGGATAATAGATGGCACCGGGCTGCGCGCCCTCGGGGCCGTCGCCTTGGTGGCGCCGCCGGCAGCCTCACGTCCTCGAGGCCATCGTCTTGGTGGCGGCCGAGATGGAGATGGCGCCGGGCTGCATGCTGGTAGCCGCGTCGTCGGAGCCGTCGTCTTCTTGGCGCTCGTAGGAGGTGAAGAGAAGGTCGGGCTACACGTCGGCAGCCCCCCGCCGTCTTGGGAAGCATGGTTCGATGGGGGAGATGGCGCCGCTACGGCACGCCGGCAGTCGCAAGGCTGGCATCTTTGGCGCGCCACACCCGGAGTGGAGATGGCGATGGCGCCAGGCCGCACGACGGCAGTCTCACGTCCTCGAGGCCGTCCTATTTGTGGCAGCGGAGATGGAGATGGTGCTGGGCTGCACGCCGACAGCCGCGCCCTCGGGGCCGTCTTCTTGGTGGTGGCGGAGATGGAGATGGCGCCGGGATGCACGCCGACAGCCGCGCGCCCCGGGGCCGTCGTCTTGGGGGCGTTGGAGATAGAGATGGCACCGGGCCGCCCGCCGGCAGCCGCGTGCCCTCGGGCCGTCGTCTTGGGGCGTTGGAGAAGATGGAGATGGTACCGGGCTGCACGCTGGTAGCCACGCATTCTCGAGGCCGTCGTCTTGGGCACGGCTCGTGGTAGTGGAAACGGCGTCGGCTTGAACGCCGGCAACCCCACCTTCGCCCTTCGGTTCTTCTCGCCGGAGTGGACATGGCGCCGGCTTGGACGCCGACAGCCTCACCGTCGAGATGAAGAGAGCGTCCGCCATCGTCCTTTGAGGCCGTCATCTTGGCGTCGGGCTGCCTGCTGGCATCCGTTGATGTCTTGGGCGCGGTGGATACAGCGCCGGGCTGCGCGCCAGCAGCACCGCTGCTGCTGTCATCTTCAAGGCCATCCGTAGCTAGAACGGCAACAGCATCAGGCTGTCGTTTCATGTGTTGCACGCCGGCTCCATGCGTCACCGTGCAAGATGCATCTTGCATGCATGTGCTGTATAGGGAGAGAAAGAAAACAGAAGAGAGGTGAAGGGTTTCGCGGCATAGTAAATCAAAATTTTCTACGGATGCGAATAGAGGGAAAGCCAAGATCTAATCTAGGAGACGCAAACAACGAGAGAGATTGGATTAGATCTTCATACCCTTGAAGATTCGCACAACGGAACGTTCGTCGGAACGTGGGTGATGTAGTCGTACTCGCTTCTACTCCTCGCGATCCGATCCGATCTAGCACCACAAGTGGCGGTGCCTCCGTGAGATGCACACGTGCAGCACCTCGACGTCTCCTCCTTCCTTGGTCCAGCAAGTATGGTGGAGATATGGGTTGGATCTACAACGCGATGGTGCGGTGCAATTGGTGGAGAATTTCTGCAGCAGGGCTTCGCCTACAAGCAGTCGGGAGGGAGAGAGGAGGACAGCAGGGCGGCTAGGGTTGGAGGGGAAGGTGTAGAGGGGTGGTGCGCCCCCACCCCTCTTTATATAGAGGGGGCGCAGCCCTAGCCCCTCCCCCAAGCCCAAACCGGCGGCCCCAAGGAGGAAGAGTGGGGGGCAAGGAAACCCCCCCTTCTAGAAGCTCTATCTAGAGTTTAAACCTCTCTTGGACGGCTAGGCCCTATGGGGCCTTGTGCCCCTGGCCCAATGCGGCCAGGGCACTCCCTCATAGGACCATGCCCCCTCCCGGAAGGTGGGGCCACGTTGGTCCCCTTCCGGAAGGTTCTAGAAGCTTCCGGTACAATACCGATTAACCCGGAACAATTTCGAACTCCAAAAACTACACTGCCTTATATGAATCTTATTCTCCGGACCACTCCGGAACCTCTCGTGATGTCCTGGATCCCATCCGAGACTCCGAACAAAAACTCATAAACCAATTATCCAATCTATCCTAGCGTCAAGACACGTTAAGTGTGTGACCCTGCGGGTTCGAGAATATGCAGACATCATCTTCTATCAATAATCAACAGCGGGGTCTGGTAACCCATATTGACTCCCACACATTCATCGATGATCATATCGGATGAACCACGATGCCAGGATTCAATCAAACCCATATATATATTCCCTTCGTCTCGCGATATTTTACTTGCCCGAGATTCGATCGTCGGTACCGTCATACCTAGTTCAATCTCGTTCACAGCAAGTACTTTACTCGTTCCATAATCCGATATCACTTTGTGATTAACTCCTTAACCACATGCTTGCAAGCGGTGTTGATATAGATTACCGAGTGGGCCCGAAGTATATCTCTCCAACTTGGGAGGGACAAATCCCATCTCGATACATACAACCCAACAGATACTTTCTGATCACCTGAGAGACACCTTTATGATCACCCTCTCATAGGATGACGTTTGATGACCTCAAAGATTTCTTCCGATACCAGGGAGTTGTATTATCTCATGGCCTAAGGAATACAATATTTGACATAAGAAAAGCTTCACAAAGACGAACACGATGACACGATCTAATTGCTTCGCTTAGTTTGGGTCTGTCCACCATATCATTCTCCCAATGATATGATCTCATTATTAATTGACAACTCATGTCCATGGTTAGGAAACCTTAACCATCATTAATCAATGAGCTAGTCCTTAGAGGCATACTAGGGACACGGTGTTGTTCACAAACCACACAAGTATTAAAGTTTCCGCTTAATACAATTCTAGCATGGAATATAAACATTATCATGAACAAGAATTATAATAATAACATCTTTATTATTGCCTCTAGGGCATAATTCCAACAGTCTCCCACTTGCACTAGAGTCAATAATCTAGTTTACATTTGGCAACAATCTCACATCCATGGCACTGAGGTGCTGATCATGTTTTACACGTGGAAGAGGTTTAGTCAATGGATCTGCGACATTCAGATCTGTATGTACTTTGCTAATCTTCAGATCTCCATCTGCTATATAATCTCGGATTATATGAAACTTGCGGTTGATATGCTTGGTCTTTGGATGATATCTTGGTTCCTTAGCGAGTGCTATGGCGCCAGTGTTGTCACACAATATCTCCAGTGGGTCCAATGCACTTGGAACCACGCCAAGCTCAGTGATGAAGTTCCTGATCCAAAACTCCTTCACTTGACGCTTCTGCAGCAGCCATGTATTCCGCTTCTACTGTAGATCACACGATCACGCTTTGCTTGCAGCTTCTCCAGCTCACAGCTCCTCCATTCAAAATATACACGTATCCTGTCTGAGATTTAGAATCATCCTTGTCGGTGTCGAAACTAGCATCGACGTAACCTTTTACGACGAGCTGTTCATCACCCCCATAGACTAAGAACATTTCGTTTGTCCTATTTAGGTACTTTAGGATGTTCTTCACGGCTGTCCAGTGTCCCACTCCTGGATCACTTTGATATCTGCTCATCAAACTAAGAGCATTGGACACAACCGGTCTAGTACACAGCATGGCATACATGATCGAACCTATGGCCGAGGCATAAGGCACTTTTCTCATAGCTTCCCTATCATTTACCGTAGCTGGACACTGAGCCTTGCTCAATATCTTACCTGACAACATAGGCACCGAACCTTTCTTTGCCTTATCCATTCTGAACCTTTTCAGAACTTTGTCTAGGTATGTACTCTGGCTTAAAGCTATCAGGCGTCTTTGTCTATCTCTATAGATCTTGATGCGCAATATATAAGCAGCTTCACCTAGGTCTTTCATTGAAAAACACTTGTTCAAATAATTCTTCACATCGTTAAGCATGTTGATGTCATTTCCGATAATCAATATGTCATCCACATATAGTACCAGAAACGTCATCGAGCTCCCACTCACTTTCTTGTAGATGCAAGCTTCGTAGCAATTTGGAACAAATCCAAAGCTCTTGATCACTTGATCAAAACAAAGGTTCCAACTTCGAGATGCTTGCTTCAGTCCATAAATGGAACGCTGAAGTTTGCATACTTTATCAGCATCCTTAGGATCGACAAAAACTTCGGGTTGCATCATATACAACTCTTCATCAATGTTGCCATTGAGGAACGCAGTCTTGACATCCATCTGCCATATTTCATAATCATGAAACGCAGCAATTGCTAATAAAATCTGACTGGACTTAAACATCGCTACGGGAGAGAAAGTCTCATCGTAGTCAACACCTTGAACTTGTCGAAAACCTTTCGCGACAAGCCGTGCTTTATAGACGGTAACATTACCATCCGCGTCCGTTTTCTTCTTGAAGATCCATTTGCACTCAACGGCCTTTCGGTCGCTAGGAGGGTCCACCAAAGTCCATACTTGGTTTTCGCTCATGGATCCCAATTCGGATTTCATGGCTTCTAGCCATTTCTCAGAGTCTGGGCTCATCATCGCTTCCTCATAGCTCGTAGGTTCACTGTCTTCTACTAGCAAGACAGTCAAGACAGGGTTGCCGTACCACTCAGGAGGGGCACGCGACCTTGTCGACCTGCGACGTTCAGTAGCAGCATCGTCCGAAGCTTCATGATCCTTGTCATTAGCTTCCTCTATTGTTGGTGCAGGCGGCACTGGAACAATTTCAGGTGCTGCGCTACTCTCCAATTCAAGAGAAGGTTCCATAACCTCGTCTAGCTCTACTTTCCTCCCACTCACTTCTTTCGAAAGAAACTCCTTCTCAAGAAAGGAACCGTTCTTTGCGACAAACACTTTGCCTTCGGTTCTGTGATAGAAGGTATACCCAATAGTTTCCTTAGGGTATCCTATGAAGACGCATTTCTCCGCTTTGGGTTCGAGCTTGTCCGGCATCAACTTATTGACGTAAGCTTCGCATCCCCAAACTTTAAGAAACGACAACTTAGGTTTAGCACCAAACCAAAGTTCATACGGTGTCGTCTCAACGGATTTAGATGGAGCCCTATTTAAAGTGAATGCAGCGGTTTCTAATGCATAACCCCAAAATGATAACGGCAAATCAGTAAGAGACATCATTGATCGGACCATATATAATAGGGTTCGATTCCGGCGTTCAGACACACCATTGCGCTGTGGTGTTCCGGGTGGCGTGAGTTGTGAAACGATTCCACTTGCTTTAAGATGTGTGAGAAAATCATAACTCAAATATTCACCTCCATGATGGGATCGTAGAAACTTAATCTTTCTGTTACGATGGTTCTCCACTTCATTCTGAAATTCTTTGAACTTTTCAAACGTTTCAGATTTATGTTTCATTAAATAGATATACCCATATCTACTTAAGTCATCGGTAAAAGTGAGAAAATAGCGATATCCACCGCGTGTCGAAACACTCATCGGTCCGCATACATCGGTATGTATGATTTCCAACAAGTCTGTTGCTCGCTCCATCATACCGGAGAACGGGGTTTTGATCATCTTGCCCATGAGGCATGGTTCGCATGTGTCAAATGATTCAAAATCAAGAGACTCCAAAAGTCCATCAGAATGGAGTTTCTTCATGCGCTTTACACCAATATGACCTAGACGACAGTGCCACAAATAAGTAGTATTATCACTATCTACTTTGCATCTCTTATCCTCAATGTTATGGATGTGTGTTTCATCCCTTTCGAGATTTAGAAGAAATAAACCATTCACAAGAGGTGCATGACCATAAAAGATGTTACTCATATAAATAGAACAACCATTATTCTCCGATTTAAATGAATAACCGTCTTGCAATAAACAAGATCCAGAAATAATGTTCATGCTCAACTCAGGCACATAATAACATTTATTGAGGTTTAAAACTAATCCCGAAGGTAAAACTAAGGAGAGCGTGCCGACGGCCATCACATCAACTCTTGATCCGTTGCCAACGCGCATCGTCACCTCATCCCTCGCAAGCCGCCATCTATTCCGTAGCTCCTGTTTCGAGTTACAAATATTAGCAACTGAACCAGTATCAAATACCCAGGCACTACAACGAGGGCTAGTAAGGAAAATATCAATAACATGTATATCAAATATACCTTTGATGGTGCCAGCCTTCTTGTCCGCTAAGTACTTCGGACAGTTGCACTTCCAGTGACCCTTGTCCTTGCAATAGAAGCACCCAGTGTCCGGCTTAGGACCAAACTTGAGCTTCTTCTCAGCAGGGGCAGTGCGCTTGCCGCTGCCCTTCTTGAAGGGCTTCTTTGCTCCCTTACCTTTCTTAAAGGTGGGCTTGTTGACCATCAACACATGATTATCCTTTTTGATGTCCACTTCTGCGGCCTTCAGCTTTGCGAAGAGCTCGGTGATCATATCAGTGGAACCAATCTGATTATGAGTCACTACAAAACTTTTGTAGCTGGGAGGGAGTGATTGCAGAACCCTGTCAATCTTGAGCTCCTCTGGAATCGTGCATTCCAGTTGCTCAAGGCATTGAGTGTAGCCCGTCATCTTAATGGCGTGCTCACTAACGGAACTCCCTTCCTCCATCTTGCAGTTAAAGAACTTCTCAGAGATCTCATATATCTCAGAACGGGCCTGAGTCTGAAACATGGTTTTCAGCTCTTCGAGAATCTCAAAGGCCCGGGATAGTCTTCAAAACGATTTTGAAGTTCCGGTTCCATAGCAAACAACATGATGCTCTTAATCACACCATAATCATCTTTGCGCGACTGATAGACAGCTTTCTCATCAGTCGGCGCAGTTGCAGCAGGGGGGTCACCTAACGCTTTCCCAAGGACATAGTCCTTTTGACCGCCAGAGAGAATGATTCTTAGATTGCGGAACCAATTGGTGAAGTTAGACCCATTGTTTCTAAGCTTTTCCTTCTCAGCAAAAACGTTGAAGTTGAAGTTGGACTTAGCCATTTGATCTACAGTATTTGCAAGTACAAATTACACTATGTTCATGATAACTAGTTCAACTTAATCAAATTACTAGATGAGCTCCCACTAAATTCAACATCCCTCAAGTTGTTTAGTGAACACGATCCAAATAATCCGATCATCACGAGAAGAGATGTTGTTTCAATGGTGGACAATGAAGTGTCGATCATATCATTCATATGACTCATGCTTAACCTTTCGGTTCTTGTGTTCCGAGGTCATGTCTGTACATGCTAGGCTCGTTAAGTTAGACCCAAGTATTTCCGCGTGTGCAAAAATTGGCTTGCACCCGTTGTATGTGAGCGTAGAGTCTATAGCACCCGATCATCACGTGATGCTTGGACACGACGAACTTTCGCAACGGTGCATACTTAGGGAGAACACAGTTTTTATCTTGATCTTTAAGTGAGGAATCATCTTATAATGCTACCGTCGCGATCTAAGCATAATAAGATACATAAAAGGATAAACATCACATGCATATAACTTTATGTGACATGGTATAGCCAATCTTCGCGCAATGATCTCCATCTTGTGCGTTCCGGCATGATCTCCATCACTCCACCATGATTGCCTCCACCACAAATAGCAACTACAACTATTGCTAACTACTTAGCGATAAAGTGAAACTATTACATGGCGCATAAGAAGTTGACACACATGTCATACACAATTATAAAGACAACCATATGGCTCCTGCCGGTTGTGTACTCATCGACATGCAAGTCGTGAAACATTACAAAACATGATCATCGCATACATTATACACATCACATCTTGGGCCATACCATATCACAGAAAACACTCCCTGCAAAAACAAGTTAGACGCCTCTACTTTGTTGTTGCATGTTTTACGTGGCTTATGGGAGTAGATGCTAAGAACGATTCTTACCTACGGAAAGCCACAACGGTGATATTATGGTTGCCAAACTCTGGTGTTAATCCCATGACAACTATAGTGAGAGAAACTGACATCCACCAGCCGCATGTGTGGAACAAGCCACACGTCAAGTGCGGAGCCGGTCTCGCGAACGACGTCGCGTAAGGTTGGCCTGGACCGCTTCAATCTCAATATCCCGCGTCATAAGAAGAACACAAACAAGAGGCTTGCAACAGAAAACATCAACGCCCGCAACAACCATGTTGTGTTCTACTCGTGAAACACATCTACGCATAGATCTAGCTCTGATACCACTGTAGGGTTTCGCGGCATAGTAAATCAAAATTTTCTACGGATGCGAACAGAGGGAAAGCCAAGATCTAATCTAGGAGATGCAAACAACGAGAGAGATTGGATTAGATCTTCATACCCTTGAAGATTCGCACAGCGGAACGTTCGTCGGAATGTGGGTGATGTAGTCGTACTCGCTTCTACTCCTCGCGATCCGATCCGATCTAGCACCACAAGTGGCGGTGCCTCCGTGAGATGCACACATGCAGCACCTCGACGTCTCCTCCTTCCTTGGTCCAGCAAGTATGGTGGAGAGATGGGTTGGATCTACAACGCGACGGCGCGGTGCAATTGGTGGAGAATTTCTGCAGCAGGGCTTCGCCTACAAGCAGTCGGGAGGGAGAGAGGAGGACAGCAGGGCGGCTAGGGTTGGAGGGGAAGGTGTAGCGGGGGTGGTGCGCCCCCACCCCTCTTTATATAGAGGGGGGTGCAGCCCTAGCCCCTCCCCCAAGCCCAAACTGGCGGCCCCAAGGAGGAAGAGTGGGGGGCAAGGAAACCCCCCCTTCTAGAAGCTCTATCTAGAGTTTAAACCTCTCTTGGCCGGCTGGGCCCTATGAGGCCTTTTGCCCCTGGCCCAATGTGGCCAGGGCACTCCCTCATAGTCCCATGCCCCCTCCCGGAAGGTGGGGCCACGTTGGTCCCCTTCCGGAAGGTTCTAGAAGCTTCTTCTACAATACCAATTAACCCGAAACAATTCCGAACCCCAAAAACTGCACTGCATTATATGAATCTTATTCTCCGGACCACTCCGGAACCTCTCGTGATGTCCCGGATCCCATCCGAGACTCCGAACAAAAAATCATAAACCAATTATCCAATCTATCCTAGCGTCGAGACACGTTAAGTGTGTGACCCTGCGGGTTCGAGAATATGCAGACATGATCTTCTATCAATAATCAACAGCGGGGTCTGGTAACCCATATTGACTCCCACACATTCATCGATGATCATATCGGATGAACCACGATGCCAGGATTCAATCAATACCATATATATATTCCCTTCGTCTCGCGATATTTTACTTGCCCGAGATTCGATCGTCGGTACCGTCATACCTAGTTCAATCTCGTTCACAGCAAGTACTTTACTCGTTCCGTAATCCGATATCACTTTGTGATTAACTCCTTAACCACATGCTTGCAAGCGGTGTTGATATCGATTACCGAGTGGGCCCGAAGTATATCTCTCCAACTTGGGAGGGACAAATCCCATCTCGATACATACAACCCAACAGATACTTTCCGATCACCTGAGAGACACCTTTATGATCATCCTCTCATAGGATGACGTTTGATGACCTCAAAGATTTCTTCCGATACCAGGGAGTTGTATTATCTCATGGTCTAAGGAATACAATATTTGACATAAGAAAAGCTTCGCAAAGACGAACACGATGACACGATCTAATTGCTTCGCTTAGTTTGGGTCTGTCCACCATATCATTCTCCCAATGATATGATCTCATTATTAATTGAGAACTCATGTCCATGGTTAGGAAACCTTAACCATCATTAATCAATGAGCTAGTCCTTAGAGGCGTACTAGGGACACGGTGTTGTTCACAAACCACACAAGTATTAAAGTTTCCGCTTAATACAATTTTAGCATGGGATATAAACATTATCATGAACAAGAATTATAATAATAACATCTTTATTATTGCCTCTAGGGCATAATTCCAACAAGAGGATTCAACAGTGGTTCTCACCATTAGGGACCATCATCTTCTCCTCCATTGCCTCCTTTGCTCCTGATCGATGTATGTGTGTGTACGGTACTAACTTGTATGTGGAAATTTGTAGATGGGATCTTGGGTATGGGAGTTGTGTGTGTATGGGATTTTGGGTGTTGATGGATGGATGGGTTGGTCGCCTCCGCCGTAAGGTGAGAGCGCGCGTCTGGCTCCGGGGTGCTCTACGAGTTGCTCCTGGCTCCGGGGGTGTTCTACGGGTTGTCCTTCTTCTTGATCTGGGTCGGGCGTATGCCTTTTTATAGGCAACAGCCAGCAGGTATGGACAATCATGGAGAGCGAGAGTTTATCGCGGGCGCCTATCTCGACGCTCGCGCGCGCTATCCCTCTATGAAAATCGTGGCCGGTTGAACACCCTTGCTTTGATTATCTGATAGCTAGTGCAAGCTGAACAAAATAAAACTTGTTACACATGATCCGGTAGCCGGCACGACACATTGCTATGCATGGCCGGCCGGCCGGCCGGCCGGGTCTTACATACGCCGTAGGCTGTATTCCTGTATTTTTGCAAAATAAACTATTAATTAATTGAATTATGAACGCTAGCCCTTTTTTTGCCTTAGGCATTAATACAACAACGTGCTGGTGGCCTTGCACGTGACGCCGTGTGTACTTTGATGCGTATTAGATCCATCCACGTACACTTGGGCTGATCGACCAGCTTCATAGAATATACTGTACTGCTTATTATCAAAGTATTAGCTTAATTCTTGTACAAATTAGCGTCGAACACAAGATATATACTTCAAGAACGAAGGCTATCACAAAGTAAAATGTAAAATGTATAAGTAAGAGCTCGGGTATAGAGATAACCGAGGCACGCGGGAACGACGATATTTTACCGAGTTCCTCCCAACATGGAGTACGTCTCGTTTGGAGAGGAGGTGGTATCTAACCACCTACGCCACAAAAGACCTCCCTTATTCTCCGGTGAATCTCACCCCAACGGGATCGATCCAGACTTCCACTATTGGTGCACTTGTCGGTGGCAATCCGGAACCTCTCACAAGGTTGGGGCACTTCTTCACAACTTAATTGGAGGTTCCCAACAAACAAGCTTGGGGAAAGCTCCACAACTTAATTGAAGGCCCCAAGTAATCCAAAGACCCGCAAAATCACCAAACCGTCTAGGGTTCCAAGAACCCAAGAGTAAAAAGCTTCTCACCTTTCACTCTATCGAATCCTCACCGGGAACTCAAACCGATGCACCAAATGCAATGGCAAAAACACAAGAAGTGCTCAAGTTCTCTCCCAAATTCCACCAAAGCTACAAAAGCTTGTGGGGGAATAAGAGAGGAAGAACAATGGAGAAAATTCACAAAAGACTCCAAGATCTAGATCCCAATATGTTCCCATCACTTAGAGGAGAGATTGATTGGTGGGGTTGTAGATCTAGATATCCTCTTTCAAATCCCTCAATAATATGCAATAAACATAGGAGGGATTAAGGGGAAGCAAGCTCAAGAAGGTCAACAATGGAGGGGAAAACTTGCAAGAATGGTTAATATTCCATTGGGGAAGAAGGGCCCCTTATATAGGTCCTCCAAAATCCAACCGTAACACCAATATCAAATACTACATAAGTATGTGATATTGGTACCACCACCATATATAGAGCATACCCCCCCACAATACTATGCATGTGTGATGAACTTGAATTTCATTGCATATATTGCTAATCATTATCATTGGTGGAGTTTCCTCTATATATACCACATGCTAAGCAACAACAAAGATGCAAGAGCATGAAAGGCAAATGCTTAGAAACAAACTCAAGGCATAAACCATTTCCCTTAAACCCTCTAAAACTTTTCCCCCATTGGCATCGATTGCTGAAATGGGTGACAAGTTCTAGAAGGCCAATATAGTGATAAATCCCCCAAAGGTGTGCATTCACACATATCCAATGATGAATACTTGAGAGGAAGTAGAACTATATCGAGGACCCAAAGATTGCCAAAATAAACAAAATAAAAGAAGCCTCAACAAATGATGTAAGCAATCACAAGATCTGACAAACCAATTGAAAACAACCAATGAGTCCAAATGGAAAGAACAAGATATTACGATGAGAGCAAAAGAGTGTTTTAAAAGACAAGTAGAGAAGCTCCCCAAGGTTTGTGCACAATTTAAAATAAATGCATTAGAATACATAATGCACAAATATGGAATCCTTACTCCCCCATAAACATTTAAGACACAATAAATGAGAAAGAAGACAAATGAGCATTGTTAAATGAATTAGATGAGCTCCCCAAAGATAATGCACCAATTATGATAATTGCATTTGGGAACAAAGTGCATAGTCGTGGAATCTTCACTCATCCAAATTCATGTAACAATACAAGGCATGAGAGAACAAATATGATAAGCACACAGTGGTGCTATAAATAAAATTAGAAAGCTCCCCAAGGTACGTGCACAAATTAGGTTTTTGTATGTGAATACAATATGCACAACATGGAATCCCCACTTCCTCTATTTTACTTATAACACAACTTTGTGCAAATGAGCATATACCAAGGCATAAAATTTGCAAGAAACTAATGGTTGAGCAATAAGTAAGAGACAACATACTAGCAGGCTCAACCACAAGGATGTGTGAGATGCATGACAAAGCATATTATAAGACTAGTACAAGGATGATCATTGCGTATCTACATAGTCTTCAATGAATGATATTGCTTAGTATGACCATACAACACACACGAAACAAGGAAGATATCAAAAAGAATAGAGGAGAATGATGTCTCGTGTGTATAAGTTTCTACGTAGATAATCTCACAAAGATGTTTATCCACAAAGAAACATGTACACACAAAATAGGTACTAAAATAAATAGAGCAAGATATAAAAAATGAAGTCATGACAATACCAATAAGATTTTTCTTGAAAGCATAGCCAAAGGCTCAAATATATCTTATTGTACATTGATGAGCTTCAACAACCAACACACCTCATACATTACAACTATCACCAAGGGAAAAGGAGAAAGTTGGAATATATGAAAAAGGCAACAAGTATCACTCTAACAAGGAAAAATCAACTAGCATAATCTCACTATTGCACATGAGAGAAGTTGAGGAAAAGATAGGCAATAAAATTGCTAGATTGACATATTTGGGATTGGTGGATCATATGCACGATTTTGTATAGTCCCAATTATATCCACTCATCTCAACTTATGCACATTTACAATAGAGAGTTCTCTTAAAACCAAGGCTAGAACCACACAAATACATCTACAAAAATTTATGCCAAGATGCAACCTACAAAAGGTTGGAACCAATATAAATATGCATGAGAAAGAGATACTTGTTACCGAGATATAATTGGTAGGATGTAGAGGATATGAATTCATTGATCATCCTATAGCTTGCCTCCAATTTTCATTAACGCACCACTTCTTCAAGATTGAGAGACAAGCAACCAATATATCTCCAATGTACCTAAACATATTTAAGTACAAAATGGTCCCCAAACATATTGGGTCCAACGTAGTTAGTGCAACTACAATACATAGGAGAGACTCCACATAATTATGTGCATATGAAATTGAATTTCATGCACAACTTATACAATGGGAATTGGTGGAGTTTCCCTTATATATTGGATCAAAGAAAGCAAGCATGCCATAATATAAACATGTAGTAAATATGCATGCATAAGGCTTTCAAGAACCAAAAATGAGATACAATTTGAACAAAAAACACTAGGTAAACCGAGATGGCACATACAAGACTGTGACACGACAAGAGGTGTCCAAATTGTATCAAAGAACCAATTCAACACATGAAAGATCACAAGTTCAACAAATGAACTAGTCTAAAACCAAAAGAGCAAAAGATAGATAGAAAAACAAATGCTCAAGGATTTATCTCATTCTAAAATGGTCAAAACATGAAACAAGGAATGAGACAAAATAAAATCCCCAAAAGAGAAAGGTTCCAACAAATAAACCAAACTCTCCACACTTTTAACGATGGCACAAAATACCAAAACTAAAAGATCAAACTTCCAAGCACATAAACCATGATATGGAGCAAATCAAGAAGCATAAATATGAGTGTTCTAAATAATATAGGAGAGCTCCCCCATAGATAGTGCATTATGTAGGATTTTCCTTTTGAATGCAAAATGCACACAAATGTGATCATCACTACAACCTACATTAAATAAAACACAAGAGGATACCAATAAAATAAGAGGATCCAAGAGTAGCAAGGAATACATGGGAGCACACAAAACATTTGCTTGGCCAAAGATAGTACAAGATTAAGCAAAGGCCAAAGTGAATATGATCAATAAATTCTACCATAAATTGGGTACTCATTGTCCAAGGACAAGAAATATTGGGAATAATTTTCCCAAGGTAGCTTGCATGGATATCCAAGATCATAGTCACAACAAGAAGCATATAACACAATATAAGAATTAAGCATGATACTTCGAACAAGATTCTTGGTAGCTTCCAATAGTCACACAATCACTAGTGATTAGAGTAATTTTAAGCAAATGGTTTCCATGAGAATATAGAGATATAAGTATGAGGAAACACATGCCAAGAAACACTCTCATATACAAGATCCAAAATATGATCAATAAAGACATTCAAGCAAATTGGAACTTGTATGAGCAAATGTGTCACATAGGCGCTAGATAATTATCAATATCAATTAAGTGACACAACCTCGAAGATTCACATTTTCTAGAATTTTAATATGCACTAAGCATATGACTCCCCCATAATGTGATACAACCATAAAACCAACACGAGGCAAAAGGATACAAATAGAGATAATTAATGGACATTATAGAACTTAGGTTTATCATGAGAATTATACCACATAGAGAATAGACAATAATCCAATATAAATACTAGGTGGTATTCCTCATGTACACCGAATTTTAGGATTGTGGAATGCCCAAGCATAACACTCCCCCAAAATGGGATAATCCATTAATCTATCACAAGAGCCAAATAAGATACCAAATATAACCAAGTAAGGCTCAAACACAAGAAACACGCATACATGGTGTGCCACCTAATCATACACAAATATGCTTGATACCTCAAGATAATTAAGTGGAAAGCATAACATGTACAAAAGCATGGAAGATACAACACCAAAACATGCACAAGGGGGCGAGTAACTTTCAATGTAAAGAGTTTAGCATATGTTTTCGCAAGGAGGAACATTGTATATATAATATAATCATGATAATCCAAATGGCTTGGCTTGACACAAATAATTGATGAAGATCCCTCAATTCTTCATAATGTAACCAAGTCTCCAATGCCCTCCAACAATACCTATTGTTCAAGTTTTGGCTTGTTGGTCCCCAACCAAGTTGGGTCCTAAGAGGTTAGTCACAATAGGCTTGGCAACCAAAATGGTTCTTTTCTTAAACCCACATCGAGCACCAACAAATTTGGCAAACACATTGCCAACCTCATCCTTACAAAGAGAATAGGAATCATCAATAATGATAGGGTTGGATGAGGATATACCAATAGTGCATGAGGAAGAAATATGCTCCTTTGCACGACATATGTAGCAAGTTCTTCTCTTGCCATCTTTCTTCTTAGGTAAAGCCACGACTTGATGAAGAGCTCGAGTAGTCCTCTTAGGAAGAGGCCCGTCGATGACTTGAGGCCATTTCCCTTGTTGCTTCACACTAAGAGGCTTTTTCTTCAATGGGCAAGATCTAACTGTAGGGTTTCGTAGCATGGAAAACAAAAAATTTCTACCGCATATAAACAAACAAGCCAAGATCTATCTACTAGATTGTAGCAACGAGTCGATGGAATAACTCACCCTCGAAGATTCCAAAGTGTTTAACGAGAGCGGATTCTCGTGGGTGATGTAGTCGTACTCTTCCCGATCTCAAGATCGCGTAGACGATCCTTCCGGCGCTGCGTTCCGGCAGCGCTCCCGCAGTCGGTCACACGTTCGGTACTCGACGAAGACCTTCCTCTCCCTTGTTCCAGCAGGCAGCGGAGGTTGTAGCACTCTCCTCGCGATTCCGGCAGCACAACGGCGTGGTAACGGAAGTAGAGGGGAGATCTCGCAGGGCTTCGCCTTAAGCCGGAGCGAGTATGGTGGACTATGAGAGAGCCCTCGATAATCTAGGGTTTAGACATGCCGAGGAGGGGGCTAGGCTGGCGGCTAGGGTTGCTAGGCGGCGGCGGTTTGCCCTAGGGCGGCGGCGGCAGCAGGTGGCGGCGCCGGCGGCTTAGGGTTTGGAGGTGGGGATCTTGTGTGTCTAGGAGGGGAGCCCTGCCCCTCCTCTTATAGGTGGAGGGAGGCGCGCCAGGGGAGGGGATTCCCTCCCCAACTCGGACCCAAGGTGGGCCGACGGTGGAGGTGGAGGGACTCCTCCCCAACTCGGATTCCACCTCCCCTCCACTTCCCAAAATTAGCCGTTTGACTTTCAAATTGGCGTTTGACTTTTCAAACAAGGATTTGATTAAATCCTCTATTTTGTTCAGCGATGACACTTAGTACATGATGCAATCATACCAACTTGATATGACACATTCATGTACCCTTCCCCTCCGGAGTGTCGGACATTCCGGAACCTTCTAGAACATTCCCGATGAAAACACCGGAACCATTCTCAAACTCCGAAACAAGACTTTCCTTATATGAATCTTATTCTCCGGACCATTCCGGATCTCCTCGTGATACCCCGAATCCCATTCGAGACTCCGAACAACATTCGGACTCTTTCTCATCATTCCATAACTACTCAAACAATGTCGAATCCTTAAGTGTGTCTCCCTACGGTTCGTGAATTATGCGGACATGATCGAGACACTTATCCGAACAATAACCAATAGAGGAATCTGGAAATTCATATGGCTCCCACATATTTCTACGATTACTTTGCGATCGAATGAACCACTTACATACGATAGCAATTTCCCTTTGTCTCACGATAGTTTACTTATCCGAGGTTATGACCGTCGGTATCTCTGCATACCTAGTTCAACCTCGTTACCGATAAGTACTCTTTTCTCGTTCCCGTGATATGTGATCCCTTGTGAGCTAGTCACATGCTTGCAAGATAATTGGATGAAATTTCACCGAGAGGGCCCAGAGTATATCTATCCGTCATATGGATGGACAAATCCCACTCTTGATCCATGTGTCTCAACCAATACTTTCTGAACACTCAATGCCACCTTTATAGCCACCCAGTTATGGTGTGGTGTTTGATGTCATCAAAGCATCCATCCGGTAAAGGTGATATGCATGATCTCATGGTCGAAGGAATTAGGTTACTATGTATAAGAAAGCATATAGCAATTGAACTATTAAAATGACTTGATCTTTATGCTATGCTTATCTATAGGAGTGTGTCCACCATATCATTCTCCTAACGATATGATCTTGTTGTTAATAACATCTCAATGTTCATGATAGGGAAACCACAATCATTTATTAACCAACAAGCTAGTGATGTATAGAGGCTTTACTAGGGACTTCAATTTAAGTTTACAAATCACACAAGTATTAATGTTTCCTTGTTAATACTATTATAGCATGAATTTAAACATTTATCATAAACACAAAGATATAATAATAACTACATTTATTATTGCCTCTAGGGCATATCTCCAACAGTCTCCCAGTTGCACTAGAGTCATCTAATCTAGATTACATGGTAATATACCGAACACCCATGGCAGTTTGGTGTTGGTCATGTTTTGCCCTCGGGAGAGGTTTAGTCAACGGATCCACCACATTCAGATCTGTGTGTACTTTGCAAATCTTTATGTCCCCATCTTGGACATGTTCTCGAATAGCGTGAAAACGTAGCTTGATATTCTTCAGCTTCTTGTGTGACCTTGGTTCTTGCGCATTGGCTATGGCGCCCATGTTATCACAGTAGATAGACATTGGGTCCAGCGCACTAGGAACCACACCTAGCTCTGTAATGAACTCTTTCATCCATATCACTTCTTGTGAAGCCTCTGAAGCAGCCATGTATTCCGATTCAGTTGAAGATCTCGCCACAACGCTTTGCTTTGCACTCCTCCAGCTAACTGTTGCACCATTCAAAATAAATACGTATCCAGATTGTGATTTAGAATCATCCGGATCGATGTTCCAACTAGCATCGGTGTAACCATTAACAACGAGCTGTTCATCACCTCCATAAGAAAGAACCATATCCTTAGTTCTTCTCAAGTACTTAAGGATGTTTTTTACCGCTGTCCAATGATCCACTCCTGGATCACTTTGATATCTGCTAGTTAAACTAACAGCATATGCAATGTCGGGTCTAGTACATAGCATGGCACACATTAGAGATCCTATGGCTGAGGCATAGGGATTCTTACTCATCCTTTCTCTATCTTCTGCCGATGTCGGACTTTGAGTTTTACTCAAGGTCGTATTGGGCAACATGGGCAAGAACCCTTTCTTGCTATCTTCCATTCGAAACCTCTTTAGAACTTTGTCCAAATATGTACTTTGTGACAATGATATTTGGCGTCTTGATCTATCTCTGTAAATCTTTATGCCTAATATGTAAGCTGCTTCGCCAAGATCCTTCATTGAAAAACTATTATTCAAATATTCCTTGACACTATTAAGAAGGTCTACATCATTCCCAATCAACAATATGTCATCTACATATAGTATTAAGAATGCTACAGAGCTCCCACTCACTTTCTTGTAAATACAAGCTTCTCCATAAGTTTGTAAAAAACCAAAACTTTTGATCACCTTATCAAAACGTTGATTCCAACTTCGGGATGCTTGCTTCAATCCATAGATGGACCGTTGAAGTATACCTTGTTAGCATCTTTAGGATCGACAAAACCTTTGGGTTGCATCATATCCAACTCTTCATCAATGTCTCCATTGAGGAATGATGTTTTGACATCCATCTGTCGTATCTCATAATCATAATATGCAGCGATTGCTAACATAATCCTCACAGACTTTAGCTTTGCTACTGGTGAGAAAGTCTCATCGTAGTCAACTCCTTGAATTTGTTGAAACCCTTTTGCGACAAGTCGAGCTTTATAGACAGTAACATTACCATCATCATCTGTTTTCTTCTTGAAAATCCATTTGTTATCGACAGCCTTCCGGCCATCCGGTAAGTCCACCAAAGTCCATACTTGGTTTTCGTGCATGGATCCAATCTCGGATTTCATGGCTTCTTGCCATTTATTGGAATCTGGGCTCATCATCGCTTCCTCATATGTCGCAGGGTCATCGGTGTTGTCCACCAACATGACATTCATAACGGGATCATACCAATCAGGAGTGGTACAAGTTCTCGTTGACCCGCGAGGCTCTGTAGCAACTACAACCGAAGTTTCATGATCATCATCATTAGCTTCCTCTCTTATTGGTGCAGGCACCACAGGAACTTCTTCCGGCGCTGCGCTACTCGCAATTTCGAGAGAAGGTTCGACAACCTCGTCGAGTTCTACTTTCCTTCCAGTCACTTCTTTCGAGAGAAATTCTTTCTCTAGAAAGGATCCATTCTTAGCAACGAAGATTTTGCCCTCGGATCTATGATAGAAGGTATACCCAATAGTTTCCTTCGGGTATCCTATGAAGACGCATTTTTCCGCTTTGGGTTCAAGCTTGTCCGGCTGTAACTTCTTTACATAGGCTTCGCAACCCCAAACTTTGAGGAACGACAATTTAGGTTTCTTCCCAAACCATAATTCATACGGTGTCATTTCAACGGATTTAGATGGTGCCCTATTTAAAGTGAATGCGGTTGTTTCTAATGCATAACCCCAAAATGATAGCGGTAAATCTGTAAGTGACATCATAGAACGAACCATATCTAAGAGAGTTCGATTACGACGTTCGGACACACCATTACGCTGTGGTGTTCCCGGCGGTGTCAATTGTGAAAGTATTCCGCATTTCTTTAAATGCTCGCCAAACTCGTAACTTAGATATTCACCTCCACGATCAGAACATAGAAATTTAATCTTCTTGTTACGTTGATTCTCAACCTCACTTTGAAATTCCTTAAACTTCTCGAAAGTTTCGGACTTATGTTTCACGAAATAGATATACCCATATCTACTCAAGTCATCCGTGAAGGTAAGAACATAACGATAACCACCGCGCGATGCTACACACATTGGACCACACACATCGGTATGTATGATTTCCAATAAGTCCGTAGCTCGCTCCATCATACCAGAAAATGGAGTCTTAGTCATTTTACCCATCAGACATGCTTCGTATCTTTCAAGTGATTCGAAATCAAGTGATTCGAAATCAAGTGATTCAAGAAGTCCATCGGAATGGAGTTTCTTCATACACTTCACTCCAATGTGACCAAGACGACAGTGCCACATATAGGTCGAGTTATCGCTTGATTTCAAACGTTTAGCCTCAATGTTATTAATATGTGTATTTCCACTATCGAGATTCAATAATAATAGACCATCTATCAAAGGTGCATGTGCATAAAACATATTACTCATATAAATCGAACAACCATTAGTCTCGGACTTAAACAAGTAACCGTCTCGCAATAAACAAGATCCCGATATAATGTTCATGCTCAACGCAGGCACCAAATAACAATTATTTAAGTATAAAACTAATCCCGATGGTAGATGAAGGGGTAGCGTGCCGACCGCGATCACATCAACCTTTGATCCGTTTCCCACGCGCATCGTCACCTCGTTCTTCGCTAGCTTCCGTTTATTCTGCAACACCTGTTTCGAGTTACAAATATGATTAACCGAACCAGTATCAAATACCCAGGCACTACTACGAGTACTAGTGAGATACACATAAATAACATGTATATCGGATATACCTTTCTTCTTGATGTTGCCGTTCTTCAAATCCGCCAAGTACTTTGGGCAATTCCGCTTCCAGTGACCTTCTCCCTTGCAGTAAAAGCACTCAGTATCAGGCTTAGGTCCAGCCTTGGTCTTCTTCGTTGGCGTGGTAACTTTCTTACCACCCTTCTTGAAGTGTCCCTTCTGCTTAGACTTGCCTTTCTTGAATTTGGTGGTCTTATTGACCAACAACACTTGGTGCTCTTTCTTGATCTTCACTTCTGTAGATTTCAACATGGCAAAGAGTTCTGGCAACGTCTTGTTCATGTTCTGCATGTTTTAGTTCATCACAAAGTTCTTGTAACTTGGTGGTACTGATTGGAGGACACGATAAATCCCCAAAGCATTAGGAATCACTATACCCAAGCTTTGAAGTTTGTTTGCGTGCCCAGACATCTTAAGCACATGCTCACTGACGGAGCTGCCCTCTTCCATCTTGCAGTTAAAGAACTTTTCAGAAGCCTCATAGCTTTCAATTGCCGCATGAGTCTCAAAGATCAATTTGAGATCCTCGACAATATCATATGGGTCTGAATTCTCAAACCTTTTCTAAAGCTCCGATTCTAAACCATACAAGATAGCACACTGAACTGTGGAGTACTGAGTCTTCCGAGTGAGGTAAACATTCTTTACTTCATCGGCAGCATCAGCTGCAGGTGGGTCACCCAGCGGTGCATCCAGCACATAGGTCAAATTACCAGCTGTGAGGACAATCCTCAAATTGCGGAACCAATCCGCGAAGTTGCTTCCATTGTTTTTCAACTTTTCTTTCTCTAGGAACGCATTAAAATTGATGGTAGGGGCTGCCATTGATCTACAACATATTTGCAATAGTTTAGACTAAGTTTATGACAAATTGAGTTCAAATTAATAATAAAATTAATCTAGGTGAACTCCCACTCAAAACAATATCCCTCACATTGTTTTACTGCTCACACGAACCAAATCCACCACATCAACACCGATCATCACGAGAGTTGATATAGTTTCAATGGCGAACAATCAACATGTTCATCATATCTACTATATGATTCATGCTTTACCTTTCGGTGATCCGTGTTCCGAGACCATGTCTGTACATGCTAGGCTCGTCAAGATCAAAGCTTAGTTTCCGCATGAGAAAATCTGGCTTGCTCATGTTGTATACACTTGCGGAATCTAACACACCCGATCATCACGTGGTTCTTCGAAACAACAAGCTTTAGCAACGGTGCTAACTAAGGGTGAACACTTTATGACTTGAAATTCATGTGCATGAGGGATCATCTTATAATGCTACCGTCGTCTACTAAGCAATACAAGATGCATAAAGGATTAACATCACATGCAATTCATAATATGTGATATGATATGGCCTTTTCTTCTTTGTGCTTCCGATATCCATCTTCAAGCACGAATATGATCTCCATCATCACCGGCATTGCATCAAGGTCAATGACGCTTCTCCATGGTTGTCGTCCACCGGCTTCAACTATTACAACTACTTTGAATAGACACGCGGGTCTTAACATAAATTAAAGACAACCATATGGCTCCTGCCGGTTGCCAACTTACAATAAGGAACATTGCATACATCAAATATAATCACAATCATGGCCATATCACATCACTGCACACCCCTGCAAAACAAAGTTAGACGCCTCTACTTTCTTTGCATATTTTACGTGGTTTGGGGCTTTCAATAAGTGTCGTTCTAACTTACGAACATGAACCACAACATTGATACTAGTATTGTTAATCACCCGTTGTAAATTGGATCTTAACTATGCTAGGAGAAACAGGCACCCGCAAAGCCACTTATGCAATACAAGTTACATGTCAAGAGTGGAGCAAGTCTCATGAACGATGTCATGTAAGGTTAGCCCGGGCTGCTTCATCCCAACATCCCGCAAGATGCAAAGTACACAAGAAGCAATCGACAATAAAAGCACCAACGCCCACAATGACCATTGTGTTCTACTCATTCAACAAATCTACATATAGACACGGCTCTGATACCACTGTAGGGTTTCGTAGCATGGAAAACAAAAAATTTCTACCGCATACAAACAAACAAGCCAAGATCTATCTACTAGATTGTAGCAACGATTCGATGGAATAACTCACCCTCAAAGATTCCAAAGTATTTAACGAGAGCGAATTCTCGTGGGTGATGTAGTCGTACTCTTCCCGATCTCAAGATCGCGTAGACGATCCTTCCGGCAGCGCTCCCGCAGTCGGTCACACGTTCGGTACTCGACGAAGACCTTCCTCTCCCTTGTTCCAGCAGGCAGCGGAGGTTGTAGCACTCTCCTCGTGATTCCGGCAGCACAACGGCGTGGTACCGGAAGTAGAGGGGAGATCTCGCAGGGCTTCGCCTTAAGCCGGAGCGAGTATGGTGGACTATGAGAGAGCCCTCGACGATCTAGGGTTTAGACACACCGAGGAGGGGGCTAGGCCAGCGGCTAGGGTTGCTAGGTGGTGGCAGCGGTTTGCCCTAGGGCGGCGGCGACAGCAGGTGGCGGCGCCGGCGGCTTAGGGTTTGGAGGTGGGGATCTTGTGTGTCTAGGAGGGGAGCCCTGCCCCTCCTCTTATAGGTGGAGGGAGGCGCGCCAGGGGAGGGGAGTCCCTCCGCAACTCGGACCCAAGGTGGGCCGACGGTGGAGGTGGAGGGACTCCTCCCCAACTCGGATTCCACCTCCCCTCCACTTCCCAAAATTAGCCGTTTGACTTTCAAATTGGCGTTTGACTTTTCAAACAAGGATTTGATTAAATCCTCTATTTTGTTCAGCGATGACACTTAGTACATGATGCAATCATACCAACTTGATATAACACATTCATGTACCCTTCCCCTCCGGAGTGCCGGACATTTCGGAACCTTCTAGAACATTCCCGATGAAAACACCGGAACCATTCTCAAACTCCGAAACAAGACTTTCCTTATATGAATCTTATTCTCCGGACCATTACGGATATCCTCGTGATATCCCGAATCCCATTCGAGACTCCGAACAACATTCAGACTCTTTCTCATCATTCCATAACTACTCAAACAACGTCGAATCCTTAAGTGTGTCTCCCTACGGTTCGTGAATTATGCGGACATGATCGAGACACTTATCCGAACAATAACCAATAGAGGAATCTGGAAATTCATATGGCTTCCACATATTTCTACGATTACTTTGCGATCGAATGAACCACTTACATACGATAGCAATTTCCCTTTGTCTCATGATAGTTTACTTATCCGAGGTTATGACCGTCGGTATCTCTGCATACCTAGTTCAACCTCGTTACCGATAAGTACTCTTTTCTCGTTCCCGTGATATGTGATCCCTTGTGAGCCAGTCACATGCTTGCAAGCTAATTGGATGACATTTCACCGAGAGGGCCCAGAGTATATCTATTCGTCATATGGATGGACGAATCCCACTCTTGATCCATGTGTCTCAACCAATACTTTCCGAACACTCAATACCACCTTTATAGCCACCCAGTTACGGTGTGGTGTTTGATGTCATCAAAGCATCCATCCGGTAAAGGTGATATGCATGATCTCATGGTCGAATGAATTAGGTTACTATGTATCAGAAAGCATATAGCAATTGAACTATTAAAATGACTTGATCTTTATGTTATGCCTATCTATAGGAGTATGTCCACCATATCATTCTCCTAACGATATGATCTTGTTGTTAATAACATCTCAATGTTCATGATAGGGAAACCACAATCATTTATTAACCAACAAGCTAGTGATGTATAGAGGCTTACTAGGGACTTCAATTTAAGTTTACAAATCACACAAGTATTAATGTTTCCTTGTTAATACTATTATAGTATGAATGCAAACATTTATCATAAACACAAAGATATAATAATAACTACATTTATTATTGCCTCTAGGGCATATCTCCAACACTAACATGGTGCCCTTCTTCCTTGCACTTGAAGCAGACAATGTTGGCTGGATTCTTGACTTGATCTTGGCCATTCTTCTTGTTGTCCTTGTGCTTCAACTTGATAGTGGACATGTTCTTGACATTGGAGTTGAATCCAATCCCACACTTGTCATTGGGGGATTTTTGCACACTCAAGATTTTGTTGAGTGCAGCTTTCCCTTAAAGACCCTTTTTCAAGTCATTCTTCAAAGAAGTGACTTGAGCCTTGAGCTCTTTGAATTCCTCTACATGGTTAGTTTCAAAAAAAGTACTAGAGGAAGTAGATGCTACATTGTTAGAGCAACAAGGCACGAAATGTAATTCATCACGAGATATATCATTGTTGTGAGAGGATGAATTACAAGGACTAGCACATGGCATTACAACAATTGGAGTAGATATAGTGCTAATTTCCACATGAGGCCCACTAGATATTACCTTTGACATGATGGCCTCATGAGCTAACTTTAGCCTAACATGGGAGACTAGAAGATCCTCATGCGAGCTAGAGAGCTTAACATGACTTTTCTTCTAATTTCCCATAGTTGCTTGTTAGCAAAGCAAGTTGAGCCTTTAGCTCAACATTCTTCTTCAAAATAGATGCTTCACAAGAAATAGAGTTAGTAGCACAAGCATCATCACTATTAGCAAGAGGTGAGGGCAACTTGGCAAGCTCTTTTGAATATGAAGCTTTAAGTTGCTCATGTGACTCGGTGAGTTTGATGAGCTCACCCTTTATGACCCTAGAGACATTTTTGAGGTGCTCAAAATCCTCAAGGAGTTTAGCATAAGGAACTTGAAGCTCATCATTTTTAATCTTGAAGGAGTTTGCCACCACAAGTTCTCTATCATGGTATTCCTTTACTCTAGATAATTCTAGAGCAAAAGTCTCCTCAAGAGATTCTTTGGTGGTTTGTTCTTCTTCAAGGGAGTCCTTTAGTTGTGCAATTTAATTAGCATACTCACGCTCAAGCGCAAACTTTTGAGAAATAATATTCTCTTGCTCCTCAGTTAGTTTCTTGCCTTCAGTAGCACAAGTCAAGATTTCAAGAAATTTGGAGGAAGCAATTTTATTTATATGAAGAGCGGAAAAGACAATATCTCCCATCTCTAGAATAGAGGCAATATCATAATCACCTAGATGATCATCATAATTATCATTCTCAACCTCATCATCATCATACTCATGAGATACAATGGGATCCAAAGAGGTTACCTTTGTTCCCTTAGCCATAAGGCATATGTGAGAACCGGACAAAGGTGATGATGAGATTGCTCTTGTAGCTCTATTAAAAAACTTGTCTTGTCCCTTGGAATCTTCATTTTCCTATACATGGTTAGAAATACAAGAAATAGAGGAAGTAGAAGCATTTTTGTCATGGCAACTAGATAACCCAAGCATATCATCATGAGATTTATTCAAGTCATTTCTAAATGATATGCAAGGACTATTAACACAAGCATGTAAGAAGTTTATAGTGCTAGAAGTGTTAAAGTCCAAAGATAGATCATTGCAACTAGATAGAGATGAGGGATTATAAATAGTAAGAACACTATCCAAATTGCAATTTCTATCACCACATCATTACCTTGTGAAAAATCACATGTTGGTGAAGTGGTAGAAGATGAGAACTCATTTCGACCAGAAGTGGAAGCAACACAATCATCCTCAACAATATTGGACACAACATATTTATCTTAAAGTTTTGTCCATAACTCATGAGCGCTCCAAAAAGGAATGACTGAAGAGGTAACTACATAGCTCAAAGCATTAACAAGCACATTAGAAGCTTGAGCATCGAGATATAAGTTTTTCTCATCCTCACAAGATAGAATTTTGAAATCCATAGGAGGAGAAAAACCTATATCTACAATACGCTCCAAATTTGGGTCCATGTCCCGAAAATAAATAAGCATATGAGTTTTCAAAATATCATAATTTGTGCCATCGAATATGAACATGTCATTGTGCACTAATCCCCTAGCCGACATATTTACTCTCAAGGCGGTGAAGCCCAAATGAGAGACCGGGCTCTGCTACCAATTGAATGGATACAAATGTCGCCTAGAGGGGGGGTGAATAGGCGATTAAAACTTTTTCGAGAGTGGCTCAACAAAGGCGGAATTAAGCTAGCGTTTACTTTGTTAAGCACAAAACCTAGAACAATCTAGGGTTCACCTATGTGCACCAACAACTTATATTAAGCAAGACAAACAACTATGTGATATCAAGATATATACTTCAAGCACGAAGGCTATCACAAAGTAAAGTGCATAAGTAAGAGCTCGGGTATAGAGATAACCGAGGCACGCGGAGACGACGATATTTTACCGAGTTCCTCCCAATATGGAGTACGTCTCGTTTGGAGAGGGGGTGGTATATAACCACCTACGCCACAAAAGGCCTCCCTTATTCTCCGGTGAATCTCACCCCAACGGGATCGATCCACACTTCCACTATCGATGCACTTGTCGGTGGCAATCCGGAACCTCTCACAAGGTTGGGGCACTTCTCCACAACTTAATTGGAGGATCCCAACAAACAAGCTTGGGGAAAGCTCCACAACTTAATTGAAGGCCCCATGTAATCCAAAGACCTGCAAAACCACCAAACCGTCTAGGGTTCCAAGAACCCAAGAGTAAAAAGCTTCTCACCTTTCACTCTATCGAATCCTCACCGAGAACTCAAACCGATGCACCAAATGCAATGGCAAGAACACAAGAAGTGCTCAAGTTCTTCTCTCCCGAATTACACCAAAGCTACAAAAGCTTGTGGGGGAATAAGAGAAGGAGAACAATAGAGAAAATCCACAAAAGACTCCAAGATCTAGATCCCAATATGTTCCTCTCACTTAGAGGAGAGATTGATTGGTGGGGTTGTAGATCTAGATCTCCTCTTTCAAATCCCTCAAGAATATGCAAGAATCATAGGAGGGATTGAGGGGAAGTAAGCTCAAGAAGGTCAACAATGGAGAGGAAAACTTGCAAGAATGGTTAATATTCCATTGGGGAAGAAGGGCCCCTTATATAGGTCCTTCAAAATCCAACCGTCGGAGATCTGGAGCATATGGGCCGGACATTTCGGCCAGTTTCCGGGTAGAATCCGATATGGGACACAGTATGACAACCCCACAACTGAAATCTGAGATTTCTGCGCGACACCGGAGTGTCCGGCGATTTCATCCCGGACATTCCGCCCTAGGCAAAACTGATAGAAACATCAAAACTGAAACGACCATAACTTTTGCATCCGAACTCCGATTTTGATGATCTTGGGCTCGTTTCGAAGATAGTAACGAGCTATAAGAGATCATGCAGAGAACCATCATAGTACAGCAAGTGAGGATAGAACCAAATGATTAAAGTTTCAACCTATATTGAAAAGACAAACCGGTAAAACCTCCAATATAAAAAACGCAACATAGAATGCATATGAAATCCGTTTTCGATGAACTTGAGCTTGTCATGGAGATTAACACAAGCTCCAAATCCTCTCATGTATAAGAACCAAATAATAACCAAGAAATAAGATGCCCAGTATGCAAAGGTTTGAGCTCTCACCGAGGGATACGATCAAGTTACTCACTCGAGATCCCATCTTGATAGTACGGTTACCTATCCTATAAACCGGTCTCCCCAACCAACACCATGAGACCGGTAAGAGAGAAACCCTATCAAGAACGTACCTTTTCCTTGAGCATATTCCACTTGGGATTGACGATAACAATTTTGTCCACCTCAAGATGGAACACCTTTCTTGATTGCGCTAGCTTGGTGAAGTCTTCTAGTTTGCCCCCCATGCTCACTATGGGAGAGCCTCTCTTTTAGGCATATATTCACATATCCATGATCACCATAATGATGGCAAGCCCCAAGAATATGATCTCTTCGAGATGACTCATCTTGAACTTGCACTTCATTTCTTCTTTTCTTCATTATGTTGGTGCCTTGAAGGTACACCAAAGATATCACTCCATCTTATTCTTCAAGACACACTTGCCACAGGCTCAACTCTCTCATGACCAATCTTTGGATCACTCCTTGAACATCTTGGTCATCACTTGATCTTCTTCATTTTCTTCTTATTCCAACCTTGACACCACCACATGGTTCAAGCATTGCCAATGGACAATTCCTACAAGTGCAACTTGATACAAGCATTAGTCCATATAGATTGTCATTAATTACGCTTCTTCATTTTCTTCTTATTTCAACCTTGACACCACCACATGGTTCAAGAATTGCCAATGGACAATTCCTACAAGTGCAACTTGATACAAGCATTAGTCCATATAGATTGTCATTAATTACCAAAACCACACATGGGGGCCCACATTCTCTTTCAGAGTGTCCACTAGTGAAAGTATGATCCCTAAGCCATGTTTCTAAGCATTGAAACACCGTTTACAATTAGTCCTGCTACATGTTTGCTTGCTTCCATCTTTATTTCAGATTGCCTTTAGTCCCTTCCTCCCCGTCAAGATCTTTTCTGGCACCGTTGTCTTATAATCATCCATACTACTTGTATGTTACTATCTCTTTGCCGAACTAGTGCACCTATACACTTGACAAGTTTCTTGGCTGTGTTGGGGACACAAGAGACTTCTTGTATCTTGATTGCAGGGTTGCTTGAGAGGGATACCTTTGACCACTTCCTCGCTGAGTTCAATAAACCTTGGGTAATCCAATTAAGGGAAACTTGCTGCTGTTCTCCAAATCTCTGCACTTGGAGGCCCAGCAACTTTCTACAAGAATAGAAGTGCGTAGACATCAACGACGGAGGGTTTGTGCGGTAATTTCATGTTGGTTACCTTTAAAGCCGAGCGAAAAGAAAGAGGAGGAGCATAATGTTGCAGTTCTTCCTCCATTATTTCTCCCTGTTCTTCATCTTCTAGAACCCACATCATCCACGAAACCGAGCTTGATAAGGTCTGAATGGCGGTTGATACGTTGAAAACATATCTATAATTTTTGATGTTCTACGCTTGTTTAGTATCTACTTTGCTTTGCTTTGTCTACACTTTGAGGTGTTTTTATATGTTTTTATGGAATAACCTATTAACAAGTTGCAACAGTGCCAGTTGCCTATTTTCTTCTGTTTTTGGTTCCAGAAAAGGCAGAAAATCAATATTCTCGGAATTGGACGGGACAAAAGCCAAAGTCAATATTTCACCGAGGGGAACACGGAACCACGAAGCAGAGACGGAGTAGGGCGCCAGGGTGGTTGCACCCTATGGTGGCGCGGGCCCACCCTGGGCCGCCACCGGGGGGTGTGGGCCCCTTGTCCCTCCATCGACCTTGCCTCCTTCGCCTATAAGAAGCCTCCGACCCAAAAACCCTAAATCATCCATCATACATCCAGAAAAAGTTCCGCGAGACCCGAACCTAGGTGATCTATCCATGACTAGGATGAAGCTTGGATGAAACTAAGCAGAGGTCCGAACCGACTGTCGCCGCCACCGAAGAGGAGATTCGGGGGATAGAAAGTCTCTGTTCCGGCACCCTGCCAGGGCGGGGAAGTGCCCCCGGAGCCATCCCCATCGATCTTCATCACCATCTCCATCATCGTTGCTGATTCTCATGATGAGGAGGGAGTAGTTCTTCCTCGAGGCTAAGGGCTCTACCGTTAGCTATGTGTTCATCTCTCTATGCGTGATCTTGTTCTGATCATGAGCTTTGTAATCAAGTAGATCTACTTTGGTACTCATGTGCTTTAATAGATCTATTCTTTTTCCCATGTGTGTGAAAATGACAGCGTGCATACCGTGGTGGCACTTAGGCCAGGGTTTACATAAATACTCAAGTGCTTCAATAGATCTCTGCTCTCCCCACGTGTGTGAAAGTGACAGTGTGCACGTCGTGGTGGCACTTAGGCTAGAGTTCATAAATATTTATTATGAGTATATTTGGAGTTGGATATCTTTATAAAATTATGGTGTTTGTTGGAACCATCTAGCGCTCAAGGTGACAGTGTGGTGTTATCTAGATGGGGAAGACAACCTTTGAGGAGTGCTGCTATAGTCCTACCATGGATTAGAGTGTCCAACCGGAGAGTAGTTAAGAGTAGTATCATGAAGAGAATATATTTATTGAGAGTATTCACTAGTGAAAGTATGATCCATAGGTCTTGTTTCTACCGTTTGTATCTAGATCTGTTGCATGATTGCTTGCTTCCACCTTTATTTTAGTTTGCTTTTAGTCTCTCCCACGTCAACAACAAGTCAGAAGCTCTTTTCTGGCACCGTTACCACTTATATTTCACTATCTCTTCGCCGAACTAGTGCATCTATACACCTGACAAGTGTATTGGGTGTGTTAGGGACACAAGAAACTTCTTGTATCTTGATTGCAGGGTTGCTTGAGAGGGGTACCTTTGACCACTTCCTTCCTAAGTTCGATAAACCTTAGATAATCCATTTAAGAGAAACTTGTTGCTGTTTTACAAACCTCTGCACTTGGAGGCCCAACAACTGTCTACAAGAATAGAAGTGCGTAGACATCATCGGTCAAGGGAGCTTGGACCAGATCGAAAGTGAAGCCGAAGGATCTATTACCGTACATCACTGTCGAAATCATCCCCTAGCGGCAGCACATCTGGCGAATCCTATATGACGAAGAAATTCCACCGACAAGGCCAGGTGACTTCATCGTGTTCTTAGCTCCATGTGTCGTGGCCTCTCTTTCCCTAATTCCATGTTTGTTCATCACATATTGGCATTTTATAACATTCAATGTTCTTAGATCTGAACAGTTTTCAAATAAAATAAAAGAATAAGGAGATGTACTTGGGACAGCCCTGCAGCAGCCCTGACAGGCATCAAGGCGGGGGCGGGCGCCTGGAGCATCATATAGGAGCTCCCCCGTGCGGAGGAAAAGGGCCATGAAGATTCTAGTTGGGTTTGGATATAACAATACATGGTGCACCTGCGTTTGTCTTACATGGTGCACGGTGATTTCTATGGAACGTCTACAACGTCGGCTATGGGTGCGGCCCGTATCCGCTCAAGTTGCTATCCAATTTACATGGCCCGGCCCGGTAAGTATCGTTGCATCTGATCTTTTACTAGTTTTCGAAAGGTACTATAACCTTATAGTTTAGGTTTTCTTTGGTTTTTCGTTTTTTGTTTCCATGTTTATTTTTTGTTTTCCGGATATTATTTTTGTGATGTTTTTTCTTTTCCTTTTAAGTAATTTGAACAATTTTCAATTTTGTATTTTTTTAAAAAAATTGAACATTTTTTGATCTAAACATTTACAAAACTAAACAATTTCAACTATAAATATTTTTAATTTTGAGAAATTTTTATATTTGAATAAGTTTTAAATTTGAAAAATGAATTTTTTTTCAAAATCTGACTCTTCTTTTTGAAAATCTGAACGTTTTTAAAAAAAGAAGAAAAGAAAAAGGTCGTAACACTACATGGGCCGGCCGTCGACAATAATTATTCTAGGCACTTTTAAATGTGCCTCTATGAAAATGCCCCGAAATAGCAACTGTGACATAGTGGTCGCCGCCATGACCGACGCGTGAAGCTTAGCATAGGAGCTTTCCGTCATTCCGTGTCATGTGCACCAGGCCACCAGGGTAGCGTCACGTCGCTCTGCCCTTTGGTCATCAGGGGCCACATGAGTTAACAATAGCCGAACTTGCTGAAATTCCGGCCCTGCGTCGAGGGATCCATTTTTGCCGAAGACCTAGATTTTTTCCCCCAAAATTCCACACTTCAAAATAGATATCTTAAATTTATTAAAATTTAGATAAATCTAGACAGTGTTTAGCATATAGATTAATCTAAATTTTTGAAAACCTAAGACATCTATTTTAAGATAGAGGGAGTATTAATAATCATCAACAACAAACAACAGTATAAAGAGCCTTAAAAGTAATGGATTTGGTAGTTCTCATGCGCCTGAGACCATCTTAAATCCTAGTCGTCTCTTTCACCATTCGATTTACCTCGTGATTCGTGCAAATGAAAGTTACACATGAGTTGTAACTCGAGTGTAACTGAGAATTTAATGAGTTGCAACTAGGTTGTAACTGAGAATTAGTACAAATCTTATGAGTTACAACTAGGTTGTAACAGAGAATTAGCACAAATATTAGAATAACATCAGTGACTTAGACATAAATAGTTCTCGAACGCCTAAGATCTAGGCATTTCCTAAAAGTAATATAAATTATAAATAGGTCACTGGACCACCTAGCGATGACTTCATACACTAGCACGAGTCGAAGACATGCTTTCGTCCTCGCTACTCCATCACCGAAGCCGGGCAGAGCTTGCCATAGTTGGGTTGTTGTAGTAGACAGACGAGAAGTCGTTGTGTCAAACCCTCATATGACCAGCGCACACGAACAACAACCATCGCCGAAGATAATAACCGTAGATCGAAAGAGAGTGACCTCAAACAACGCCAACGAATACGGAAAACGATCGAATCCATGACTCCATGCACCCTTCATCGATGCTAAACACACCATTGGAGCGAGGATAGGACAGGGAGGACCGTATTCTGACTTCAGGACACAACCGCCACATCATCATTCTGAAGAAGACACTGAAAAAATAAACAAAAACGAAAACCCTCCCGTCGTCAAGAGGCCGTGGTCCGCCATACCTCTAAGACCCTAAGGGTTCAATAAAGCCTACGGGTTCTCTCCCTAAAAAAATGGCGTTCATGCAACAACTTCCATAGAAATATTTGTCGACACACGTTTCGTACCCGATGGCGGCAACCCCATCCTCCAAGATACCGATCAGATAATCAGCATCCCATCGATTTCGCACCGTCTCATGCGACACCATTATTTCCACCTCTTTTCCCCTCATCTCCCCCCCTCGTCTCACCCCGCTCTCGCCCCCCTCCCCTCCGGCCGCTCCCCTCCCTCCTAGTCGCGAGAGCCGTATTAATTTATCGTGCTTTTTAGGCCGATCAAAGCGATCGCACGGTACAAGACTCCAAAGGGCGTAGCAACTTGGCGAGAGGAGGCCTAGAGGACTAACACCGTGTTTATTTAGGCTTTTGACCACTTCTCTACCGGAAAAAGCTAGAAAAACGAAACAAACGTGTGGCATCCCGCAAAACCACTACTAGAAAATCGCGTTGTATTTGTGCACTGCATCGTCATCATCATGCATTGTTTGCCAAAACTATGTTCGCAAGCCCGTTTTGTTTTTCTAAAACGCCCCATCTTATTCAAACTCCAAAACCGGGTCCCCGGAATATTCTGTTTTGGCCGCTATCGGTTTGCAGACGGCCCGTTTAAATCAAATAAAATATTTATTTATTTTGGCCGGAGCAGTCGAACGGGCCGACCGACCCGAACGACCGCCCCAGATTTTTAAAACGGTCCACCCCAAGCAGCCCCCCTAAACTCTAGACTCACCCAATCTATTCCTACCCTCCAATCAAAACGTGCCACCTCCCCTCTCACCCAAAACTTACCCCCCCTGCCACCTCAGCCATCCACCATCCCACCTCTCTCCTTTTCTCACCCCAACCCTATCTACCCTCCCTCCCCTCTCTCTCTGACAGCCGGCCCCACTCCCCTGCAGACCCGCCCCTGTCCCACTGCCACCTGGGCCCTCCACGCGCAGGCCACGCGCGGCCCACGCGCTGGCCACGCGCCAGCACGCGCTGGCCACGCGCCAGCCGCGGGCCCCACGCGCCAGCCCCTCCTCACCAAAACCCCCCCAGCCGCCCCGCGCGCTGCAGCACACACACGCGCGCGCGTACCCGCCAGCCCCGCTTCCCCTGACCCCCGGGCCCCGTCCCCCACCCCACTCAACTCCCTGCCCACGCGACGCACGCACCCGGTCCACCCCACCACACGCGCCCCTGGCTCGCTGCCCATGGGCCCCACACGCCGGCCGACCCCGCGTGCCCCCCACCCTTTTCCTCTCTTCCCGCAGACCCCTTCTCCCCAACCTCCGTCCGCCCTCCGCCCAGCTCGCCCCGCGCCGCCTCCGCTCGCGGCGCCGGCGACGGCACCCCGCACGCCAACCGCGTCCCTCACCCTCCTCTCGCCCCGCGTCGGCCCTACCCCGCCGGAGCGCCGTCCGCCGCTCGCCGGGACCCTCCCCGCTCGCGCGCGCCGCACCGCACCGGCCGTCGTCGCCTCGCTCGCCCCGGCGCCGCTCGCCCAGAGCTCGCCCCCTCCAGTAGCCACCGTCGCGCCACCCTCCCTCCGCCGGCGACCACCGCCACCAACCTCCGCTCCCCTGCTCCGCCTCCCCGCAACCCCCGCCTGGCCACCCGCAGCGCCGCGTCTTTCTCCCCATCGCCCGACCCCGCGTCGAGCCTGCCGCCGCCAGCACGCGCCCGCCGGCGCGCGGCCACGCCTTCCCCGACCCGAGCACGTCCTGCCGCCGCCCCCTGCTCCCGGCGCCGCCGCGTCGGCCCCGCACCTACCCCTCGCGAGCCTCATCTCGCCGGAGCCGCTCACCCGCGCCGCCACGTACCCGCAGGCCCCGCCTCACCTCGCCGGACGCGAGAGCCGGCCGCCACCGCGTTCGACCCGCCGGTCCCGCGTCTCGTCGCCGGCCGCCGTCGCCCAACCGCCACCGATCGCCGGCCTCTGCCTCACCGCCCGCCTCCGGTGCCCAAGGCCTCGAGGTCGCCTCCCCACGACGTGCAGCCGCCGGGTCCCTTCCTGCAGAGCGCCTGCCGCCAAGAGCGTCGGTTCCGCCCTGAGTTTGCGAGATGCGGCGGTCTTAGTTGCTGCGTTTCGGAGCACCAAGGTTCCTCATGGACACCAAGGCCGGACCCAAAGCCCCGATCCCGTCGTTAAGAACCGCAACATGGAGGTTTGTCACCAAGAACTCCCAGTGCCGAGACCCCGATGACCGCCAAGATCGCCACGAGAACAACAAGTACCCGTCCCGAACGCCATGACCGACAACATGACCGAGGACCGCTAATGCGACAAGATCTGCCCCGATACCGAGAACGATCCCGGAGTCCGAGAACGCATCCGTCGAACCCTGGACCCCGAGACCGACCCCGAACCCCGGAACCCTAACAAGATCGTCGAGCCCCCTAATGTGTGAACCCTCTCCCGCAAACCCTATTTTATAATTGAGATACAACTTGTCGCATAGTAATTGTTCATGCATGCATCTTATCATGTGGTTTGGGGGCCTTATGCCGATTCACCTAATAATTAAATATGGGGCCCATATGCGGGCAAATCTAGCCTTATATTGGCCCATTTGAACTTGTGTAGCGAACCAGTACTATAATCTTGCCATGTTAATACAACATTTAATTTGCGGGGTACCTAAACAACATGCACCACCTAATTAATTGTCGGGACCCCGGTTCCGCCTAATATGACCTAATTGCACCGCACCTTTGCCATGTCATCCATCATACATGCATCATGCCGATCTTCTGTCGTTTTATTAAATATTGCATCCGGTGTTCTTCTAGTGTTTTGCTTCTTCGCGGATAAGGCCGTTGAGTTGATGTGAGCTTCGCCCCGATCTTCGGTTGAACCTCCGACAATGTTTTCCAGGCGAGCATCTCCCCCTTTCTACCTATCTTACTTTTATAGTCTTTATTCCCTCCTGTTGATCTATTGCTATCTGTGTTACGATGCTCTAGTTTTCGTACCCGTGATATCCCTTGCAGCCCTATATTGCCTTGGACACATCCTGTTACCTGTTGTGTGGTAGATAGTTGGACTTGCGTGTCGTAGTCGCTTGCTCAAGTGTTGTCGCGTGTTGACAAATGCCACAGTTGTTGATGTATTGCCGCATGTTGTTGTTGGAGATGATTCTAGCTTTACTTATCGTCACTTTAATTTCTGTTTAACAACTAAAATTGAATAAGCAGAGGCATCGGTGGGTGATAGATAATATTTGGTTTCCGAACGCCCACTTGTGTCCCGTAAGACCCCGAGTACTTGATTCCTGTTCCTTGATTTTTCGCGCTATCCACATCCGGGAGGTATATGGGACCCCCCTCAGCCAGAGCTTGATTCCGTCTTATTTCTTGGGGCCACAAACTAGTTTGGGGCTTTATTACTATCCTGTACTTATGCCATGCTTTACTGCTTTATTTACGATTGTGCGAGGTACTGCACACTGTACTGTTTAGGTAAGCGGAGTGATTACGCGGTGTCGACAAGCCCCGTTTGGGGTTCCCAGTCGCTCACAGCCATTGACGCAGACCTTGAGGCCGTCTCGGAGCTTGCCTACTCCGTTGCGGGTTCTACTCAAAGGGGTGGCCCCCTGAAATATTTCTGAATCTTGTGATTGCTTTGTCGTGAAGGCCTCGTTGGGTTTTGATTTGGTTTTTCCGAGGTTGAGCGAGTGTGTGTTGCTATTGGTGCACCCCGGCCGGGTAAAACTTTCTGAAAGCCGTGTCCGCGGATATGGACGACTTGGAGCACAGTTTCTCGATCATAGACAAGCATAACTAAAGTTTACTGCTATAAATTTGACTTATAATGACTAGTAATCAGCTTCACTATAATGGAATGGCTAATTAATACTGCCCACAATTGCTTGTTTGGTTGTCGCTTGCGACCATTGTACCTGACTAGTAAGTATTGCAACTACAACGGAATGGCTGATTAAAAGTACCAACAACTGCTGGGTTTTGGGTTTATCTCATGCTATCTGTATCTGATTAGTAAATGTTGCAACTATAACGGAATGGTTAAATAAAAGTGCCCACTGCTTATTTTATCAGGACGACTATCTTAAACCTGACTAGTAATTGCTGCAACGATAACCGAATAAATAAAACTGCCAACTGTGTGAGTTCCTCGGTTGACTTCCTCGATCGGTGTCGAGGGGGAAACGCCAGGATGGGTTTGTTTGATGCTAGTATCAGGTTGGATCCGGTTAGGTTATTCTTATCCCTCTCTGATATCCGACAGTTGTATCGAGTCTCTATAGGTTGTTTAGTGCATGCTGCCGCTGCCGCTCAGTCCACCATACCTATGTAGGCGAGGACCGCCGAATTCTAGCCTCGCCGTGTACTGGCCTCAGTACTGACGCTCCTTCTTTGTTTTTCTGCTTTGCCCTTTGTCGGCACCCCTTTTGTTTAAGCAGGTTTTGAGATCGACGCCGTTAGCAGGGTTACCCTTCCGGCTTGGCCTGGGCAGGGTTATGGACGCCATTGGTTATTCTTCAGGGCTCTTAGCCCCATTTGCATCTTGTCCGTAGCTGGACGCTCTATCGTTTTTAAGGTGATTTTGGATCTTTGTATATTATATTTGTATTCTTGACTCCTTGAGTCGCTGTTATATATATCTGTCCTGCGGGTCCCATCGAGGACTGTTGTGTAATGTTATTACTTCGTTTTCCACCCGCACGAAAGTGCCTGGTGGGCACCTTTGAATCGTTTCTATGCGGGTTTGGCGAATTTTGCTCAAACTTGCATAGGTCCGATTCTGAGGGTGTTACAAAACGGGTGGCTGTGGGTTTGACTTTTGCTAAAGTACTTCTATAAAACGCCCGTACCGGGCAAAGCATGTCCGGGAGTGCTTCCCGCAGCTGCGGACGAACCGTTTTATTATTTGGACGTATTGTTCTCTCAATTTACAACAAAATGACACCTGGACTGATCCTGTACGTGACCCGGCTCCTAGGAAAAAAACGCCCCACGCCCCCTATACGCTCACACGAGTCATCTCTCGCGAGAGGATAGGGTTCTCCCCGCTCCCCTCATCAGGACCCAACGCCGCCGCTAGCTCCCTTGCCTCCTCCCCGCCGCCATCCTCCCTGCCTCTTCCCCGCCGTCCTCCCTCCTCCCTTCCTCCTTCCCGCCGCCTTCCTTCCTGCCTCCTCCCGCCGCCCTCCTCCCTGCCTCCTCCCCGCCGCTATCCTTCCTACCGCCGGACCTCTTCCCTTCCGCCAGACCTCACACGTCCACCGCCAAGACGGCCTACCTCATCGCTGCATAGGTGAGGCCACTGTCATATGTACGTTTATCAAATTTCTAGGGTTGTTTACTTGATTCTTATTGTATGATGTGCTATGAAATTTAATGTTGTTAGATGTGGGATGTGGTATAAGAATGAAGTGCTTGTACTGCTATAAATTCCATACATGTATTTGTTCATGTGGTGTTGTTTGAAAGTTTTATATCACTTGTAAAACTGAATAACCAATTTGATGATGTTTGCTGCTAATAATGTGTTGGTCTTGCTGAAATTATGTTGCTTGTTGTAGTATTGGTACGTGTTGGTCTTGCTGAAATTTTGAAGATGCTTTGGGATCCATACCACACTAGAGTTTTCTGTGACATTTGTATGGAGGAAGTGAACGGCAACAATAGGGATGGGGGTTGCTTGAGTAGAAAGGTGTACAAGAATCTTGGAGACAAATTTGCCGAAAAAACAGGAGAAAGATTAACGCAGAAACAATTCAAGAACAAATGGGATGCTTTAAAGAAGGATTACACGGGGTAGATGAAACTGCAAAATGCGATCGGGCTTGGTTGGGATCCTATAACAAAAACTATGGATGCAGATGATGATTGGTGGAAGAATCACATAGCTGTAAGTTACCATTTTCTATACTTGCCTTTTCTTTGTATTTGTTATTTTGATCATCGGACTGATATCTCTATTATGTTCTTATTTGCAGATTCACCCTGACCATGCAAAATTTAGGAATGGGCCACCTCCCAACTTGAAACAACAAGATGTTATGTTTAGGAAGGCACATGTCACTAGAAAATCAGCTGCCATTGCAGGTCAGGAAGAAGGAAATGACAATGAGGCTCCAATAGTGCTTGATGATGATACCTCGGCCTACAACAATGCAATAGCGAAACACAAGCATGTACATAATGAAATGGGAACGGGGAAACGGAAGCATGGGGAGAAGGATTTTTTCTCGGCTTACAACAATGCACTGAACACAATTATATCAAGGCACATTGAAAGAAGTTCTAGTAGCAAGGATGATCAGGTCCCAACTATGAAGGAGTTTTTAGAAATGGTTCGAGATTGTGGAGTGAGTGAAGGAACTGCAATCATGTACACTGCTGGCAAGCTAGCTATGAACAGGGATCATAGAGAGGTGTTCTCAACATTTCAAACAACTGCGGGCAAACTCGATTGGCTCCAGAGGACACATGATGAGATGAACAAGTAGATGTATAATTGCTTTGTTGTCATTGCAGAACTTGTGTGTACCATGTATCCGTTGGAGACTACTTATTATTCTTTCTCTTTTTATTTTGTCGAGACTATTTGTGATCATTGTAAAACTTGCCAACCATTATGATTGTTGTGTGAAACATTTGATGATTGTTGCATGTCTAGTCATTATCGTGTGAGACATTTGATGATTGTTGCATGTCTAGTCATTATTGTGTGAAGCATTTGCTGCTGTTGCATATCTAGTAATTATTTTGTGAAGCATTTGCTGATTTTGACATGTTCTAATTATTTTTTAGATGCATGGTGGTGGTGATGATCGTGACTATGAACTAGAAAAGACACGGCAATTGCTCGGAATGGTGCAAGACCTTGTTGTGTTGGGATACTATGGTAATCTCTATAGTCAGAAGTACTTGAATAAAGAACCTAGAAGGGTTCCGGAACAAACTGGGCTTGAATGGGTGAATGAACAACTTGGAAATAGGAAAAGATGCTACAAAATGTTTAGAATGTACCCTGATGTGTTTCATGCATTGCACAACCTTCTAGTTTCTAGCTATGGGTTAAAGTCAACTAGAGACATGTCATATGTTGAATGCCTAGCTATGTTTCTATGGATGGTTGGAGGACCATAGTCATTTAGCCAAGTTGAGAACCATTTTTGTCGTTCAACTGAAACAATTCATAGGAAGTTTTACATGGTTTTGGATTGCTTGTACAAGTTGGGTAAAGATAACATAAAGCCAGTAGATCGAGAGTTCAATGATGTGCATCCAAGACTTCAAGATGCACGCTTTTGGCCTCATTTCAAAGATGTCATTGGCGCCATAGATGGCTCGCACATTCCAGTTGAAGTACCTGCAGAAGAGGTGGTTAACCATACAGGAAGGCATGGTTATACATCACAGAATATTCTAGCGATATGTGACTTTGATTTGAGATTCACTTTTGTTGTTGCTGGATGGCCTGGTTCGGCGCATGATACACGCATTCTACAACGCTCCATTGAGAAGTATCCAATAGAGTTCCCGACCCCTCCTGGTGATAATATTCTATATTTTTGTCTACATGGTACACACATAGTTACAAATGCATTGTTGTTGATGTTTGATTTTTTTCATTCATGTGCAGATACATATTGCCTTGTTGATTTTGGTTTTCCAAATATAAAAGGATTCTTAGCTCCTTACAAGCAGAACACATACCACATACCATATTTTCGTTGAGAAGGGAGACCAACAAATAGGGAAGAGATTTTCAATTATCTACACTCATCACTCCGGAATGCTATCGAGTGTGTCTTCGGTATATTGAAAAACAAGTGGCGCATATTGAAGTATATTCCTTCTTATGGTCTGGTTACTCAGAAAAGAATTATTCTTGCTTGCATAGTGCTTCATAATTTCATTAGCCTTCCTAAGATCCAAAGGCAATCAGTAACTTCAGTCGGTGATACTGCTCCGAGTGGACTACACACAGTATATATGAACTGAACGCGTGACACGTCGCTACTGCATTGTACAATGCTAGAAGAAGATGATCAATTTGATCGGTGTGGATGTTTCTATGTTCATCGTGCGACTATCTTTATTTGTTTAATGGTTGGATATGTATTGTGGACAAACCAATATGTGACATATGGTATGTAATAATAATATATGCGTTTATGCATTTTGATAGTGAACTTTACGTGTTATATTAATTACAGGGACATTACAGATAATTCCTTAGCACACAGCCTGACAGCCAGCTAAGTTGCCAAACAGTCAAACTCAGAACAGTAGCTTTTCCTGCATAGCAGCTTTCCTTGCACAACTACACAGCCAACCAGCCACATCCCAAACAAACAAACAGACCCTAAGTCATATGATAATCCCATGAGCTACAAAAGAGTGGGGAAATAAATATTTTACAAACGAAGTCATGTGATAACCTCGCTGATTTGTTTACCAAGTCCTTAGTAAGTTTGTTATTTCACAAATATGTATATGAAATTGGTAAGAGGGGACTTCGTGACCTGTAAGGTTTAGGGGAGAAATCTTCTAGGTTAAGACCTATTGAAGATCATCTTCGGTATTGCAATTTTTTTCTTTGTGAGTTTTTCTATCGGTTTCTCACATAGGATTTTTAATGAGGCAATATCAGTATAAACATGGATGACATATGTCATTTTCTTCTTATTTTTTTAGAGGGTTTTTGAAAAGAGTTTTTCACGGCATATTGTATCTTTCTTCTCTATTTTTTCCACAAGGTTTTTTGAGAAGGTTATTCCCAAGATGATCAATTACAAGGAAAAGCAAGGATTATCAGAAGTGTTAGGTTTTATTTAAATATAATAAATAGGTGATAATCCGTGTTGTAACGGTAGTACGATATCTCTTTCCCATTCCCACGATCGAGGGTTTTCTCGCTCCCGTTCGCACGATCCCTTATATCGATTGACTTGTATAAATACTACAATCATCAATGAAATAAGACTATGTTGGAACCATTTGCCATATTTACTTTCCCACATATAATCAGCATCCCATCGATTTCGCACCGTCTCACGCGGCACCATTATTTCCACCTGTTTTCCCCTCGTCTCCTACCCCGGCCACCTCTCCTCATCTCACCCCGCTCCGGCCGCTCCCCTCCCTCCCAGCCGCGAGAGCCGTATTAATTTACGGCGCTTTTTAGACCGATCAAAGCTACCGCACTCCAAAGGGCGTAGCGACTAGCGAGAGGACTCCATGGGGTAGGTACTACTAGGACTTGGTCGCAGATCGTATCAATGGACCCACCACCGCCCTTCCCCCCCGCGGCGTCTCCGATCGCCCAAACCGCGCCGTCGATGGCGACGACCGCGCCAGGGAAAGCACCAAGGCGTAGATCTGCCCGATCGCTCGGCGGCGGCGGCAAGCGCCGGAGGATCGCCACCGAGGAGACCGGCGGCTGGGCGTCGCTCCCCGACGACATAGTCCGCCTCGTCGCCGACCGCGTGCTGATCGCCGGCGACGTGGTCGACTACATCAGCCTCCGCGCCACCTGCTCCGACTGGCGCGCCAGCACGGACTCCCCCCTCCTCGCCGGCCACCGGCACCTCCGCGCGCGCGGCTGGGCCGCGCTCTGCGACGGCGACGCGGCGCGCCCGGACGACGTCCACGAGGTCGCCTTCTTCAAGCCCGCCACCGGCCGCCGCCTCCGCCTCCGCCTCCCCGACCTCCGCGGCAACAGGATCGTCGCCTTCAGCGCCGGCCTCCTCGTCCTGCTCCACAAGCGCTACACCACGGTCCGCGTCCTCCACCCCTTCACCCGCGCCGTCCTCCTCGACCTCCCCAGCCTCGCCCCGGCCTTCCGCCTCGTCGGAGGCACCCGTGAATCCCTCCTCCGCATGAACGCGGCCGTCTTCACGAGCCCCGCCGCCGCCACCGCGACGACAGCCGCCGCCATCGACGCCGTGGTGGCCTGGTTCCCGGGCACGCACGCCGTCCTCTTCGCCAAGCCGGGCGACGCGAGCTGGGACGCCGTCGTCCTCGACATCGACCTCCAGAGCGTCCTCGCCTTCCGCGGCCGCCTCTACGCCACCACCAAGACCTCCACCAACATCCTCCAGGTCTACCCTCCCACCTACAACAACACCTTCCCGGTGGACACCCCTATCCCAGACGCGCTCGGCGACCCGTCCTCCTGCCTCTACTTCCTCGTCCGGTCCCACGGCCGCATGCTGCTCGCCATCCGGCACTATGCCAGCACGCCCACGGTGCACACCGCCTTCAAGGTCTTCGAGGTGCACCTCGACCGGCGGCGGCTGGAACCGGTGCGTGGCATCGGCGGCCGCGCGCTCGTCCTCGGCACGGACAGGTGTCTGTCCGTCTCGGCCAGGGACTTGCCGTCCATCAGCGGGAACTCTGTTTACTGCTCCTCTCAGTACGGCGTCGAGTGCTTCTCTCTGGGCGGTGGCCCCGCCGGCCGCGAGTGGTTCGCGGCCTTGCGCTCCGTGCGGCCATTCACCATTGTCGATCATCTCATCACATACTGCAATCATCTTCAGTGGTAAGACCTTCCTAGCTACTCCAAGATCGACTAGTTTTTTTTTGTCGCATGCCACGCCTTAATCTAATTTGTCCACGCCTTAATTTAATCTGTCTACCCTCTTATATAAATTGCAGGGCGAGAGGGCTCATGTTTCACGAGTATCAGGACATACCTGATTGTCTAGAAGAATTGAAGAGGAAAATCAGGAAGCAGGATTCACAGCTACATATTCCAATTCGTGAGCCCAAGAAGAAGACGGGCAAACCATCTTCTGCTCAAACTTAGCACGCTAGCTATGAATATATGAAAAGTGTGACAACTTGAACAATCCAAATGATTCAGCTAATCAGTTTATACGCCATTGCTTTTCTCGCGTCATCATTTTTCAGTTGACCTATGCGTCAGGATCCTACCACCACGAAGGCAACCGGTGCGGGCACCTACCTGACCATCGACCATGAACCAATGCATAAGGGCATGTACAATAGTCTAAATCACCTGTCTGTAAAATCAGCCACATAGGAAAACTATATGAGCTGGAGGAGAGAGATAGATGAGAGAGAAGGTTGCCATCTGTAGAAATACCAACGGGCTATTGCCGCAAAACTCGGTCCTTAGCGACAGCTTATTTTCCAGTGTATCGTGGGCTCATTTTGTACCAGTCCAAGGTAACTGAATCAACATGTTTCATGGAGTTGTACTCGTTCAAGAAAACTAAATCTACAGATTTTGTGGTGTATACAGACGGTCAAACAGACATTTGCCGTGAGTTTCCAACAACACCCGGCAAAGTAAAGAAGTTAACGGGCATCGCGTGCCTAAACGACGTGCCTGGTCTATGCCACTACTAGGAAAACGGCTATAGGTAATCAGCACATCCGTGGCTCACATGGTTGAAGTGCCCCACGGCTAAAACAGACGTGGCTCACCTGTGGGCAGTGTCCTACTAATAACTAGAACATCCGTGGCGCACATGACCATAGTGCGCCACAGATATGTGTGGGCCAGGGCCCTGTTGGCCACACGCCAAACTTCTGTAGCGCACTACAGCCATGTGCGCCACGGTTGTTAGGGTCATCTGTGGCGCACGTGTGCATGGTGCGCTACAACTGAGCGCATGCCCACCTCTGCTCTGAAACGGCCACAAACTTCTGTGGCGCACTCCGCCTAGTGCGCCACAGGGACTAGGAGCATCTGTGGCGCACTCCCCCTAGTGCGTCATAGATGTTTGTACTCCCTGTGGCGCACTGGGGCCGTGTGCGCCACGGATGTGTCGATTTTTTTAGGGCAGCACTTTATGTGCACATGTGTGACCACATCCACCACCCCACACTTCACTTTCCCCTTCTTCTTCCTCCTTAGATCTAGTCGGGATCTTCTCCTTTCCACCTCAATTTCTCCACACATTCACCATTTTTAGCATGTAAAACTTGCTTTGGATGTTACATAAGTAATAGAGGAGGTCTCCGGTCTCTCATCTATCCGTCTCCGGTCGACGCGCGCACCTCTCCTTTCCATCTTTCTCGCGATCGGTCTCTCATCTCGGTAAGTTGTCCATGTAAGGATGTGTTCATGTGTATATGGATGATGCATGTGCTCATATGTATGTAGATGATCGATGCTCATGATGTGTGTATGTGTGGAGAGGATCGATGGTCATATGTGTGTGTATATGAAGAGTATCGATGATGCTCATGCATGTGTGTATGGAGAGGATAATGATATGTTCATGTGTGTATGGATCGGTCTCTCTCTCTCTTGTGTTTGTATGTGAACAAGTTGCCATTTGTTTTGCCAAAATGTTGATTCATTTCTATTTTGGCAAGACTTTGGCATTTCGCAAAGGTCCTAATTTTAGGATAGGTCATGCCAAAATTTTCTATCGACCATTGCATGCATGCATTCATTATGTGGTTCTAATAGACTTCAAAATTGTACCGTGTACATCGTGCAGGCAAAAATGGTCCGCATAATGAGCGAAGGCATTGTGGCTAGATTTTTGAAATGTGCGACGGCCGACATGATACGAAATAACAAGACAGATATAAGATGTCCGTGCAGAAGATGCAAACTCAACTGGGTGATCGACCCAGATTCCGGGAATCTGCAGGCGCACCTGCTCCGCCATGGTTTCATGGATGGATACACTCGTTGGATAAGCGATGGCGTAGATGATGGAGACGGTGATCATCATCACGGCGAGAACGGGCGAGATGATGAAGAGGCTCCTGGAGATGGTGAAGGTACGGAAGCAGACCGGGATGATGATGATCTAGATGCCGGAGGAGCAGACGACGATGGAACAACGTCAGGCTGGGTGCGGGACCCTTATGTGCAAGAGCTGCTTCTCAAGCAGACGAGTAACGCCAGGGCTGCCGCTAGAGAGAAAGCCAAGCTTGCGCAACTTGAGAAAGACGCGGTTACTCCATTGTATGAAGGATGCAGGCCCGATGATACCCGGTTGAATGTAACGCTCAAGGCTATGGAGATGAAGGCAAAGCACAAATTGAGCGACGCAAGCTTCGACGATATGATGGCATTCTGGCACGATCGTCTCCCGGAGGGGAACACATGTCCAACTAGTATCGAGGATGCCAAGAAAATCGTCTGTCCTCTCGATCTACCGCACGTTAGATATCACGTATGCATCAACGATTGCATCATTTATCGGGGCGAGGACACGGAGAAAACCACATGTCCGGTGTGCGGCGTGAGTCGATACAAGAAAGGGAAGAAAGCACCTCGAAAAGTGGTATGGTACTTTCCTATCACCCCTCGTCTGCAGCGCTATTTCGTGGACCCTAAGGAAGCGAAGCTCATGCGATGGCATGCGGAAAGGAAGAAGCCAGGAGATGATGATGACCCCGAAAAGGATGAGCTGCTGACGCACCCTTCAGATGCTAGCCAGTGGAAAGCATTGGACCTCGAATTCCCAGAATTCGGTGGAGATTCGAGGAACATCAGGCTTGGTGCGAGCACCGATGGACTCAATCCGTTCGGTAGCCAGAGCAGCACGCACAACACTTGGCCTGTGTTTGTATGGATGTACAACCTCCCTCCATGGTTGTGCATGAAGAAGAAGTACATACAAATGAGTATGCTAATTCAAGGGCCGAAACAACCTGGTACCGACATCAATCTGTATCTCGGGCTGTTGAATGAGGAGCTAGCCACGTTATGGGAATCTGGAGCCAATACTTACGACGCCGTCGCACAAGATTATTTCACTATGAGAGCCGCGTTGGTCACTACGGTGCAAGACTATCCAGGTTGCGGGTATATCTCGGGGCAGGTTATCCAAGGATTCCACGCATGCGTTAGGTGCATGGATAACACAAGCTATCTCCAACTAGAGAAAGATCCAGGGTCATCGAAAACCGTGTTCATGGCGCACCGGAGGTGGCTCGGCAAGAATGATCCATGGAGAAAATGTGGAGACCTGTTCGATGGCAAATCAGAGACCCGAGGAATCCCAGAGCGTAGGAGCAGCGAAGAAGTGGAAGAGTTGCTGAAAAACTGGAAAGATTGTCCTAAGCCTGGAAAGAAGCGAAAGAGGCAGCAACAAGACAAGCCGCTGATGAAGGTATGGAAAACAAGGTATGTTTTCTGGGAGTTGCCATACTGGAAGTTTCTCCGCACGCCTCATAGCCTCGACATCATGCATATCACGAAAAACGTGTGCGAGAGTCTGGTCGCCACCATAATCAACATGCCAGATAGGACGAAAGATGGTCCGAAAGCAAGGCACGACCTGATATGCTTGGGTATCCGGAAGGAGCTTCACGGAGGACGCACTACTCCTGATGATCAGGAAGATGACGATGATCATGAGTCGGAGACGACACAAGGTCGTCGGAAGGGTAAAAAGTTCAAGAAGAACGAATATTACTGCCCTCCTTCTTGCTTCACTCTAAGCCAGGATGAGATCAAACAGTTTTTCAAGTGCCTTCTAGGAGTCAAATTTCCTTACGGCTACGCGGGCAAGATAAGCAGATACCTAGACGAGGCGAAGCAGAGGTTCAGTGGCATGAAGTCTCACGACTGTGCCGTGCTAATGACGCAGGTACTTCCGGTCGCACTAAGAGGGATAATGGACGAGCACGTCCGTGAAACGTTATTTGGCTTATGCAAGTTTTTCGACGTCATCTCTAGGAAGTCGATTGGCTTGAATCAGCTCGGAAGGCTACAGGAGGAGATCGTGGTGATACTATGTGAGCTTGAGGTCTACTTCCCACCCGCATTCTTCGACATTATGGTGCATCTGCTGGTCCATGTCGTGGAGGACATCGTACAACTCGGGCCGATGTTTCTCCGCAGCATGATGGCGTTCGAAAGGATGAACGGACACATCAAAGGATACGTTCGCAACAGGTCCCGTCCAGATGGAAGCATAGCCAAGGGCTTTCTGGCCGAAGAGTGCATCTCTTTCTGCACGAATTATCTAGACATCGAGAACCCTGTCGGTCTTCCCGTCAACAGACACCTTGGCAAGCTCGACGGATCTGGTCACCGAGAGGGTCGTCGCATACTGCATGCAGACTTCGATTTTCGACGCGCAGACTTTGATCGAGCAAACCTCGTCGCGCTACAGCATTTAGAACTGGTCGATCCTTGGGTACAGAAGCACAAAAGGTTAATCGAGAAGAAGTACAGTGACCGGGGCATATAGAGGACGTAGGGAGAAATAATCAAAGAGCACAACTCAGATTTCACGCGTTGGTTTAGGCAGACGCTCCTTGATAATCCCCCGCGCTCGCATTCTTCTGACACGGAAAAGATCATATTCACCTTGTCGCAGGGACCGATGCAAAACCTGGTGACCTATCAGGCGTATGATATCAACGGCTACACATTCTACACGGAGGAAAAGGACAACAAGTGTGATTATCAGAACTCAGGCGTAACGTCGGAATTCTACACCGATGACAACGTGAAGGAAAGATTCTACGGAAGAATCGAGGAGATCTGGGAGCTCGACTACTGTGGAGAAAAGGTGCCGATGTTCCGTGTCAGATGGGCAAAGAGCGTCGAAAGAGAAGACCGGTATTTCACAACCATGGTTATACCCGAAGCAGCCAAATCCAAGGCCGCCGGTGCAAACGTGGCCGCGAAAAATGAACCGTGGGTACTGGCTACCAAAGTGGACCAATGTTTTTTCATTACCGACCCGACAAAGCCTAGCCGTGTTGTCGTGAGGAGAGGAAAAAGGAACATCATCGGAATGAATGGAGTCGCCAATGAGCAAGACTTCGACCAGTACGGCGATCCAAAGATTGAAGATGACGACGACTACGATGCAGCAACATACATCACAAGAAGAAAAAGGACAACCCTACCCAAAAAAGGTAGCCCGTTCGAAAGAAGAAACATTAAAGTGCCGGGGCTAAATTATTCAACCGCGACAAAGAAGGGAAAAAAGATTGTAAAACGCTAGCTCAAAAAATATTGTAAACGCGTGGTCGAAAAAGATTGTAATATTCATGGACAAATTATTATGAAATTTAGTTATACTTTAAATCATATTTTTGGGCATTTTTGGAATATTATTACTTTTGGGCATTTTTAGAATATTTAAAAGTATTTTAAAATCAAAATAAAACTTCTATGGCATATATCACCACTTTTGGGCATTTTTGGAATATTTAAATTGTTGCTAGTCATGGATCCCAGGGTTCCTCATCCCAGGGGTCGACGGCGGCCACCCGGTGGGATAACCCTTTTAACAGGGCGATGAACCGGGCCAAGAAAATAGAGCCGGTTACGAAGAAGCCGTCGTCGGCTGGCCGTCTGGCCGGCCTCGGGGGTAAGAATTGGGTGGATCATTTTGGTCCACCGCCGAGGACGCATGTGGCGCCGTCGGGAAGGAGCGAGGAGGAAAACAGAGAGGTTCAAGAACTTAAGGCACAAGTGGCGCGGATCCCGCAGATCGTCCAAGACAACCTGGCAATCACCCTTACGTCCTTCCTGCCTACCTTGGTGGAGTCAATAGCGAACTGGAGTGCGGGTGGTCGAGTAGGGCCGTGCCCGATTCCAAGCATGGTCAGCAGCCACTCGAACAACGCGGCGCCGACGAATCAGGCGAACTACGTGTTCGTGACTCCGCCCGCTAGCACCGCGGCGCCGCAAGTGTTGGTGACTCCCCCTGCCATCACCGCGGCGCCGGAGTACATGTTGGTGCCCCCCTGCCATCGTCGCGGCGGCACCGGAGCTCCAAGCACCCGTCGGTAGGGAGAATACACCGGCGGCCAGCACCACGCCATCAAGCAGCCCTTCCGTCTCTTGCACGCCCGTCGCCGTATGCGGTGCGTCGACATTAGCCGATCTCGACGCCATCACGGTAAACAAATTGCTTTCATTACCGCCTTTCATGCCATCTATATATTACTCTTGTGGCATCTCGCTCTGACGACGCCGTACATGTTTTCCGCAGACGGATGTTCCTTGCACTCTCTTATGCTACGTGAACAACGAGCTGAGGGATGTTGCCAAGGGTACCATCGTTCAACCCTTGCAGCGCACGTTCCACTCAAAGCCGATGCCAGATAGCGTGCACAGGGTTAAAATTAGTCGGGTGCTAAGGGGCTGCGACGACCTGGAACCTCCCATTCAACCCCCAGGAGCGGATGAAGAAGAGTCGTCTGTCCTCAGAAGTTGCTTCGGCTTGTTCATGCTATGGCCAAAGAGCATGATCCGTTTGGGGACGGCGGGGGCCATCACGCCACAGACAACAGCACCGCCTGTCGTGCCAGCGACAAGCGGTGGCAAGGCCCCCTTACCGCCCTCGCCGTCACCTCCACGCGGTGGGTCGGATGATCATGTTGATGATATGCACATGGCGCAGGATCCGGCGGCCGAGGACTTCGAAGACTGGAATGATCACTTCTTCAGCACTCAGTTTGGCAACGAAGAAGACCTAGCTGGTGGCCCCACAGAGAAAGCCACTATCACCAAGCGTCTGTTTGGTTCTCAGGAGACGCCTCCAGCTTGCGCCTTTACAGAGCCAGCTGATACAACCAACCGGCCCTTTATTCTAAGCCCTGACACACTACATAGGGCGGCCGGTGCTCAGATTGCGGTGCCTGCCCGCTCTCCAAAAGGAAAAAAGGGCAGGAAAAGAAAATCTAGCAGCTCGAGCCAGCCGGTGGCGTCAACAACTGCGAATCCGATCAGGTTTCGGGACGGGCCACCAAGACCCGAGGGTATTATGTGGAGGATTCATGTGGCGGGTGAGCCCATGCTACCTAAGAATTTGCGGAAGCTCGCCAGTTCGGAACTGCAGAGTGTGCATGACGGCGTGCTGACGATAGAGAGACGCCTTCTATCGGAGAAAGATCCCTCGCACCCGGTATTCGTGGTTAAGGTGCCACCAGGCTTGGGCTTCGTCGACACTGCCCCCGCGGATCTGTTCTTCCTGCGGTTCGAGGACATCTTCAATATGTTCCACCTATACCCGCTGCACTATACCATGGTCCGTCTCTTTTCTCTCAGCCTGGCCACGCAGATCATTAGAGAGAACACACCGGGCATCGCTATAGTGGACCCCTACTACATGCGTGACGGCTGCTTGGGTTCCCCCGCCGAACGACGTATCGTGGCCTCGTACCTAAAAAGAATCCTCGTGGCGAACAAGACAAAGGAATACATTCTCGTGCCTTACTTTCCCGAGTAAGTCGTTATTCAGTCGCCACCGTCGATTGGCTTTATTAGATCATCATCATTCTTTTTTCAACACATTCCATTTGAATTTTTTGCGCAGAGATGAACACTGCACGCTCATCTCCTTATCGCCGAAGCATTCCCACACCACGTATTTCGACTCGGGGAGTCTAGAAAAGAAGAAAAACTACGACAAGATCAAGGAAGTTCTGGATGATGCTCTCACTGGCTTTGCCTCGACGGAAGGCACCAGCTTCGTGCGTAAGAAGGTCAAGTTCGGCAGGCACGTCTTCAACCACGTAACAGAGTTCCCCTGCGTGAAGCAGCCGGAAAACAGTAAGAAGGAAGCCTACTACGCACTCCATCACATGAGGGCGTTCCTACTTGACCAGCAGAATTCTACGCTGCCAGATCATCTCAAATAGTGGGCCGAAGCAAAGGCCAAGATCAATGATTCGGATATTAGACATGAGATGTATCGCATCCAGCAGCAGTTTGGGGCAATCATCTTTCGTGATGTCATGACTTCGGGGGGGATCTTCTACGGAGGAAATATCCCGAATAACCGTGACATAGAAGATCGCCTAGAGATGCAGGGTGACTATAGGAAGTTCATGACGAGGCAGGGCGTCCTCCCGTTCCCTAAGCCGAGCTAGAAGGCTTGATGTTGTTGGCCTAGTTGTAGTTGCAAACTATAGATGACCTTTGTGTGTGTGTGGACGACAAGTGTACTTATCTTATTAGTTTTATGAATCACCGCTTACTTATTTTGCTTATTATTATTATATATCAATCAATGCTTGGTTTTTTTGCTTACTCTTTGGTTCTCGGACGACAAGTGTGAGTTATTTTTGTCTTTTTCGAGAATATGCCGATGATTGAAACGTCGTGGCACAATATATATGTGAATGTGCTATGACGGGATTGTTAGCCTTGTGATATGCACAAGTCCAGGAATTGTGCATCCTACTTGGCTAGCAGTCCCGTCATAAGCAATTCCTGTGTCCAACGACCTAGCTAGTTATATATGAGGCATGTTTTTCGAGTTATTTTTGTCTTTTTCGAGAATATGCCGATGATTGAAATGTCGTGGCACAATATATATGTGAATGTGCTATGACGGGATTGTCAGCCTTGTGATATGCACAAGTCCAGGAATTGTGCATCCTACTTGGCTGACAGTCCCGTCATAAGCAATTCCTGTGTCCAACGACCTAGCTAGTTATATATGAGGCATGCTTTTCGAGTTATTTTTGTCTTTTTCGAGAATATGCCGATGATTGAAATGTCGTGGCACAATATATATGTGAATGTGCTATGACGGGATTGTCAGCCTTGTGATATGCACAAGTCCAGGAATTGTGCATCCTACTTGGCTGACAGTCCCGTCATAAGCAATTCCTGTGTCCAACGACCTAGCTAGTTATATATGAGGCATGCTTTTCGAGTTATTTTTGTCTTTTTCGAGAATATGCCGATGATTGAAATGTCGTGGCACAATATATATGTGAATGTGCTATGACGGGATTGTTAGCCTTGTGATATGCACAAGTCCAGGAATTGTGCATCCTACTTGGCTAGCAGTCCCGTCATAAGCAATTCCTGTGTCCAACGACCTAGCTAGTTATATATGAGGCATGTTTTTCGAGTTATTTTTGTCTTTTTCGAGAATATGCCGATGATTGAAATGTCGTGGCACAATATATATGTGAATGTGCTATGACGGGATTGTCAGCCTTGTGATATGCACAAGTTCAGGAATTGTGCATCCTACTTGGCTGACAGTCCCGTCATAAGCAATTCCTGTGTCCAACGACCTAGCTAGTTATATATGAGGCATGCTTTTCGAGTTATTTTTGTCTTTTTCGAGAATATGCCGATGATTGAAATGTCGTGGCACAATATATATGTGAATGTGCTATGACGGGATTGTTAGCCTTGTGATATGCACAAGTCCAGGAATTGTGCATCCTACTTGGCTAACAGTCCCGTCATAAGCAATTCCTGTGTCCAACGACCTAGCTAGTTATATATGAGGCATGCTTTTCGAGTTTGCTCTTTTTGATTTAAGAGTACTTTCTATAAGTGTATCTTCATATGCGACTTTAATTATACATGTCTTTTCAATCACCGGTTAGTTATTATTGTCAACTTGTAGATGACGTGGTACGTCGTGTACAAGGGACGGGTTCCCGGAGTCTACGATGATTGGGAAGACTGCCGGAGACAGGTGCACCGTTTCAGCGGCAATAGCTACAAAGGGTACAACACTATGGCGAAGGCGGAAGATAGATACACGCGCTATCTAGCGGGAGTTAGGACAAGGAACCGGATGAAGACCTACACCTTCGTCGCGGCGGTGATCATGCTTATCTTCTTTGGTTATTTATCCCGCGTTTGTGTCTAGCTAGCTAGTTTAGATGTCTAGGCGAGCTTCCGAGCTCTAACTTGTTCGATCGACACATGTATTCGCATGTCACCAACTACTACTTTGTAACATGATCAAAACAATGTAACTTGGACTATGTATTCATGTATGAGACTTATCTATATGTATTTGTTTCAATCTTGTTTTTCATATGGAGTATTTATATATATAATTGTATATCTTGTATCTGTGTGTGTATATCTGCTGTAATATTGTATATAATCTGTATTGCATATAATCTGGCTTGGAAATTAAAAAAAAACAAAAAATACATCTGTGGCGCACATGTTCTACCTTCTGTGGCGCACTACCCCTAAAGCGCACCATGGTAGTTTAGTGGCGCACTGGGTAGTGCGCCACAGAAGATCCAAGGGGTAGCGCACCATGCCAAACTTCTGTGGCGCACTAGGTGGTGCGCTACGCCTATCTCTACACAACCGTGGCGCACTAGGCAGTGCGCCACGGCTGAGAGATAGCCGTAGCGCAAGGCCCGTGGCGCACTACTGGTGCGCCACGGATGGGCCTTTCAGGTGCGCCACAAACGACCATTTTTCTAGTAGTGTGCCGTGCGCTGTACTCGTTGCCGTGAGCTAGGACCTTTGCCGTGAGCTACCCCTTTGCTGTGCGCCTCGCATTGCCGTGTGCTAGGATCTTTGCCGTATGCCTTCCTTTGCCGTGCGGTCAAGCATTGTCGTGTGCCCTCTGCACGGAGCCCGACTGTGGGTGCACAGCTAGCCGCCACGTGGCTTCCTTTGCCGTGTGCCTGCGTACGGCAAAGTGACCATATGTCCTTTGTCGTACGTATACACACGGCAAAGGCCATGTTGCATTTTTTATTTGATTTCCATTTGTTCCCTGCATTTACAAATTGGAGATACAAATATATATATATTTAGCCAACAAATGTGGCACAACAACAACATATATGCATGCATATAACCACAAATACATGAAACACAAATACATCACAAAATAGTCCACAAATACATCAAACACGCCACAAAATAGCTCCAAGTTCACATAGAGTTCACAAGTTGATCTAGCAATATTACAAGTTCACGAAGCCAAAAGCAAATACAAGATCATTCATCCACCTCCGGAGTGATTCCTCCTACAAAATCCAAAGCAAATACATGAGATTCACAAGCCACACTAGATATGAAGATGTATGATATGAAATTGTACAAGTTTAGGACGAAAAGGTCAAAATTTGGACAAGTAAGGGATACATGCTCTATAGTATGACAATTCGAGTAAATTTCAAGGAATAAGGATCATGATCAAACGAGAAACTTAGAAACCTCTACAAGTCAAGTAAAGCTCATATTTTCCTCTATAGTTATGTTTCTCTACGGCTAAGTTTCTCTACGGCTAAGTTTTTTCTATGGCTAAGTGGCATGGCATACTTCTATGAAAAAGTGAAAAATTTAGGAGAACTAACCATGATGGTAGCTAACCATGTCCTCCGTGTCCGCCGTGTCCTCCGTCTCCTCCATGTCCGCCGTGTCCTCCGTGTCCTCCGGGCGGTTCCTGAAAGGGTGGCACGTTTGATCCACTCGTCGACCCACCTGGTAAGTACCCGGTGAGATTGACAACCTCACTGTTCGTTGGGGCAAAGTTTTGAGTTTGTGTTGTGCAGGTCTCCAAGTTTCTAGCAACACCTTTGAGTCATTTCCTTCCTCCTACTGCTTCGATAACCTCGGTTTTTTACTGAGGGGAAACTTGCTGATGTGGTAATCACACCTTACTCTTGGGGTCTCCCAACGAGGCGTCAATAACACGCCAACAAGCTTTTCTGGCGCCGTTGCCGGGGAGGCTAAGGACGTCTTTACAAGGGGAGTCCTTTACAACCTTTCTCTTTACTTTGTTTTTGTTTTGCTTAGTTTCTTTTGCTTGGTTTTGTTTGCCTCTTTTTTATCAAAAACTCCAAAAAAAAATTAGTTTAGTTTGGTTTGCTTTCTCATATCAAAAACAAAAAAAAATTAGTTCCTACTCCAGTTGTTACCTTGCTCTACCTCACCATGTTGATCCCCAAGTTCACCCTGAAAGACCTTTCAATAGGCAGTGGTTCTATAATTGGAAAAGAAAATATTAAAGAATTCTTTAATCATGTTAGAAAACATGAGGATATTGAGGATAGATCCATAGCAGAACTTGCTCCTAATTATGAAATTGCTCCAGCTTCTTTAGTTCATATGTTGGAGGCTAGGTTTGTTAACCTTAACCCCATGATGCAAATCTTGTTCCTTAAACTAAAAGAAGAAGAGGATCCTCAAAAGAGAGAATTTATCCTAGAAACTTTACTAAAAGAGTTCAATGATGTTGCTAAGGAAGCCAAAAAGGTCTTTGAACGTTTTAATATGCTAGGCTCATGTGTAGATGTTATGGGTACTTTAGATAAAACCAAACCCAAAGAGAAAATTAAGATACCCATACCTTTTAAACTTGTAGGAATGCATGAAGCCTTAGAAAAGAATTTTGATTGGATTGTTCCTAAAAATCCTTTTGATGAAAGTAGTGAACCAAGGAGAGATGAGAAGGTATCCTCCAAAACTCATTTGGATGAGATATCTTTCCTAGTTGAAGAGATTGCAAGTATTGATCTTAATTTTTCATTTGAAAATACTTGATTCTTGCTTCTTGTGCCTAACTTAAAGGCATTAAAAAAGGTACTTGTTGGAAGATAACCCAAGAGTTTTCTTGAGTCTTGGAAGTTATTACTTTAGTAATGACCTCTCCTTATCCTTTTTTTGCTTTTTGTGCCAAGAATGACCTCTAATGAGAGGGAAGTAAGATTTGAGGAGTTGTTGTCCCGAAATAGATTTTTGTGCTCCACCGTAAAAGTTCATGAGGAATCTCTGTAAGTCGGATTGAGCTGATATTTTGTGAATAAATCCCCCAGTATGTTAGCTAACTTTAGTTAGTTCAACACTTTTTTATATGCACAACAGAAGGTCTTCAAAAAATCACTTTCTACCTGTTGGTCTGTTTTGACATATTTCTGCCATTATTTGCATTTGCTTCTTATTGATTCTTTTTTGGGTTATTTGCAATTGCTACAGTAGCTTGTGTTTTTAGTGAAAGTTTTTCTGTTCTAAAGCTAAACCCAAGGGTCTATTATCTTTTGAATACACTAATGTTGCTAATGAAGATTGTGTGAAGTTTTGTATGAAGGAAAATTTCAGGTTTTGAGAGGGAATGATGTAATGAGATGAAGAATGGACAAAAGCTCAAGCTTGGGGATGCCACCCCGTGTCACCCCAAGAAATATTCAAGAGGTACAAGCGTCAAAGCTTGGGGATGCCCAAGTCATCCCCTTTTTCATCAATAAAAAGCTCAGGTCTTTCTAGACACTTTGTTTTTATTGTTTCATGCACAACTTGTGGTATTGTTGGATGGTCTTAGTTTTTGTTTAGTTTGCTTGAATAAAGTAGTTTAGACCCCTATTATCGCTGTGTTTTTTCAAATAAGTTGATTGGTGTTGGAGAAGAGTAGAAAGTTCTTGCTTGAGTAGTACAAGAGGATCTTGCTTTGACTGTGACTTAGACTTTATCATGTCATGCTAGGTATTGTTTTGACCTTATGCTTAGTTATTATTACTGTAGCATGAATTGTTCCAAACAATTAGGATTGCTTAGTGTGCCTTGAAGGAATCATGCGTTGCTTTGGCATACAAAGGCATAGTATTGTGGTATTCTCCTTTGATGCTTTGTTTGGGCTGACTTGGCACATGATCACACCATGTTATGACTATGTACAAGTCACCATAGCCTCTATGATCATTTAGTCCTTGACTTGTAATACCACTTTATGCTTTGATTAGTAATGTTTTGTCGCTCTGCATGATTATGGCCATTATTGCTCTCTTAGTTGGTCGCTCCTAGTCTTTTGCTAGCCTCCACTTGTATGAGTAAGCTCTACTCATGCTTCCAACTCCCAAGAAACCAAGTTATTCCAAAGTGTCCACTATAAATTCCTATGCATGGTGTGTTACACCATTCCAAGTATATTCTTGTTTTCATCTATCTTTCAATTAAAAAGTATTTTGTTATGTTAAAACTTAGTGATTAAAGCTCTCACAAACTTGATGGGACACTTTATTTTTCTTGCCCCTAATAAACTTGAACCATTGTGTCATCTATGTTGTATATGCTTGCACTTATACGTTGGAATTAGCAGAACTGTGCTGTCACGGGGAACGCTTTCAACATTGCACTTGTACTATGTACGCAGTTGATATCATGCTCTTTTGTCTATGGATGTCGCCGGTGTGAAATAAAGAGGGAGCTTGTAAGTCCATGGAGTTATGTATGTGTGTTAGAGAAACGCCTGGGCCTCTAGCCTAAGCCATGCCTAATCATGGTGGAAAATTGCAGCATCACCATAATGACATCTATGAAGCTTTCTTCTTATAAAAAAAAGAGACACACTAAAAAGAGGAAAGAGAGAAAAAAACACCATATTCCCATGGTAAATAAGAAGATTCCTGAGATGCTCATTGTCTGCTTGCCTTGTCATTTTGATTATGGGATAGCTCATGTATCATGTGCAAGGGGTACCCCGTTGGCGGTTCTCTATGATACACATGTACATACTATGACAAGAACTTACAGGTGACCAAAGTTGAGTAGCATGAGGTGCGACCCTCATATTCAAGGGACATGAGATTGCCAACTTATACTTTGCCAAGCATATACTCCATCTTTGTTCACTTTAACCTTAATCACTTCAAGATGTTTATGATAGGGGCAATGAGATCTGAAAGCTAACATGTATCATAATTTTTGGAAGCTCTTTTTGAGACTTGAAATCCCTGCTTCCTTTACGAAGGGCCTTTCTTCCACTACTATATTGAGTCTCCACCTTCTACCTTTAGGCACTAGTTAAGAGAGCATAGCTACCATTCTTAGTTCTATATGCATTGTCCTAAAACTTATTGATTGATGCATATTGTTGCTATTACTTGTTTTTGTGCTATTTGTATCTATTCACTCTTATGAACTTTGAAGGTGTCATATGCATCTATTTGCTACTCCATGTGGGACAAGCTGAATGCCACTATGACATGTTTTCTGTATGTAAAACAAACAAACGTTCTTCAATGCATGTTATTCATGATCTTTGTTTGTAGCCTTTCATGTTGCATGCATAGTTACTTTGTCTTACTGTTAGAACTCCATCTTTCATGCTCAAGTTTAGAGTTCTTTGATCCTAACTTTCAATGCTTGCAAGTAGTTTGATCTTGATGGTGCATGTCACCTCAAAAATTATTATTTTTATCACTTACCTAATCAAGGACGAGCAGGAGTTAAGCTTGGGGATGCTTGATATGTCGGAAACGTATCTATAATTTTTGATGTTCCATGCTTGTTTAGTATCTACTTTGCTTTTCTTTGTCTACACTTTGAGGTGTTTTTATATGTTTTTTGGTACTAACCTATTAACAAGATGCCACAGTGCCAATTGCCTGTTTTCTTCTGTTTTTGGTTCCAGAAAGGCAGAAAATCAATATTCTCGGAATTGTACGGGACAAAAGCCAAAGTCAATATTGTACCGTGGGGAACACGGAGCCAGAGTATGAGATGGAGGGGAGGCACCAGGGGGGCGCACCCCCTGGTGGTGCGGGCTAGGGTTAGCCGCGCCTAGGGGTGTAATGCGGTGACCCAGCATACCATTGCATGTGTAGTACACTATAGTCATTGACATGATATCCACGGAACACCGTTCCGTAAATATCACATCCCTCAGAGTGGTACAACAGAAACATTGCGGGTCCATATTACAAACATACACACATTATTATTATTACAATACCAGAAGTTCAAGACTTCAAAATATTCAACTTACAAACCAAAATATAAAGTGTTTCAGTGGAAGTTGAAAGGAATAACTCCATCCCAGAGTTAAGCTGAACAGCTTATGATATAAGGTTCATGCTGCTCGGCTCAATTGATTACTAATAACTAAGGCAACTAATATAACTCGTTGCCGTCCACTCCATATCGGATCTCGTAGTCCGCCCCTTTAATACCTCCTGACAGGTCAGGCTCCTCATAGAAGACATCATCTTGACATTCTGCTGCATACATTGGAGTATCTTCTGGGTCCTCAGAGTCTAAGCAGGGGATCAAAGGAAAGGGTGAGTAACAACGTTACCCAACAAGTTCATCATATGCAAGGTAGGAAGTTTGATGCTCTATCTACCACCTCGGACTATAAATCCTTGGCACTATGCAGTTTTCGTAAATATTTCTTCAAGGATTGATTTTGTTGTGAAAATCTATGCCCATCAGCCTTCACAGGTTTACCAAAACATTCATGGAGTTCCTTTCCTGCCACGTTCGTAGCTCCTTCCCTGTTGGGGAGGTGACCCCGGATAGGGTCAAGACAGGGGAAAGACGAAAGGAATCTCCCTTGTCATGAGCTGAGTTACTATTTGTGTCGGCCGGGTCATATAAGAGTCGGCCGAGATAAGCAGGGCCATGGCAAGTGTAGAATGAGTAACACCTTAACCGGCCGACATATGAGTTAAGTCGGCCGAATGAGTCTTTCTAACTTGAATGCAGGTGAAGGCCGAGCTGAGTCATGCGAGACAAGGCCGAGTAACACGAAGCTTGCAGGAGAAGGAGGTGCCTATAGTCAAACCCTAGTCACTGGCTAGGAGGAATCTAAGCAGAGCCAAGCACAAAGGACAAGAAGCAGAGCAGCAGAAGGGCAGAAGAAGGTCACGGAGGTGACAGTCAGGGAGCCCGAGGCGCGCATGTGAAGCTCTCTGGAACATTGCCGCTGATAGAAGGGGGACACGGAAAGGAGGCCGCCGAGTTACCATATTGGGACAAGCATATTCCAAGGATATGCTTACCACATCAGCCCTAGAAGGAACCAAGGCACCTCTTTATAAGGGGGGACGCTGGCTCCTGAGATGGGGATCGATTCATTCTTCGCCTTAAGGCTTGTGTAGTAGTGTTCTACCTCTCTATGAGACAGCTCTTGGAGCACTTGTATTCACTGAGGAGAGGAATAGAGATTTACTTGTTGAGCATTTGTGTGTAGAAATCACTACATCTTCCCTCCCCGGATCCCTCTAGCATCCATTGGCCCCATACTTTAGCCTACCCATGGCATCTGTCATGCCACCACCACGACAGTTGGCGCCCACCGTGGGGCCAGCAGCGGTGCTAGCTGGAGTCAAGATCCGGACGGGAAAATTCATCCACACCGGCGAGCGGGTTGTTTCTGGCTTAGTCCAGAGATTTGATCTATGGGACTATGTCAGCGATAACGCAGGTAGCTTCAGGAGGAAAGCGCCTCCGCGCAACAGCGTCTTCATCAACCTGGGCATGCACAAGGTCTACGTCAGCATCGACACTTCCTGCGTTTATCCTCACCGAGTTATTGATGCAGGAGAGCCTCCCCTCAATGCTGCCAACAGTCCGCGTGGAGCACGCCCCGTCGACAGCGTCGAGGTGATGGTGACAGCCGCAACACAGGCGGCAGGAGCAGGTTACGGACCAAGCAAGGACCCGACGGCAGGAGGACAGGTTACCATGAAGCAAGAAGCTCCCCAGCCCACCGAGGTAGATCCACCAGCAGCCAAGTCAGCTTAGGTGCAGGAGACAACCCCAAAGGCAGCAAGGGTAAGATGGCCGCCTCTGGAAAGACCAGAGAATATTCTCCAAGCAACTATAGATAATCTAACCACGCCTGTGGCGCCGATACTTGATCTGGCTAACGCCCAGGCGGAGTTAGAAGAGACTAGACAGAAAGTACTGGTAGAGGCAAAAAAGGTGTCAGACTTGCGGGAGTCCTTGAACAGGACCCTGTGAGAATATGCTAAGGCAAACAAGCTGGATGTGGCCCCCCGAGCGGGTAGATAAGTTGAGATTGAGAGGAAAGAACCTCATGGACGATATCAACAAAGAGCATGAAGCTCGTGAAGTTGATCCAGTTGATCTAGGCTTGCCGAGGTATAGTACCCCGACAAAGAACCTAAGGGCGGCAAATGCCGCTGCTTTGGAGCTAGAAGGATTAACCGGCGAAGACCGGCAGAAACAACAAGAAAGAGTGAATGAGCTGGTGTGCATTGCGAACCGGCAGAATGAGGAAATGCTTAGGGCTAGCCCGGCAAGACCGGGAGCCTCGCGTATGGTTCATTCGGCTGGAGCAGCACCCGCACTATCTGCGGCAGCAGCATCCTCATCCGGAAACAACGCGCGAAAAGATAGAGCGGTAACTTCAGGAAAAAGAAATAAGCAAATTGTTCGGTATGATCCGACAGTAGCTGGAAAGCTCAATGATAACAGAGGCAACGACAGTCGAGGTAACAGTGGAGATAGAAACCCCGGCCGTACGAACAAAGGGCACGGAGACCTCGGAAGGGGAAATCATGAGAACAATAACCCGGCGGAGGGAAGGAGAAACCCTCCACCTGATCCTCAGCCGAGGTATGAGCCTCGGCAAGAGCGAGAAGTGAGACAGGCTCACCATAATCAGGCAAATGATAGGTACAATGATGGTTACTCGGATATGGAGCATGCAGGACATGGTGGGAATAACCATTATGGAATACAAGAGATAATAGTTTATAGAAACTTGCCGTCAAGTGACGCAAGACTAAAATTGGATAGATTATATCGCTCCGAGTTATTGGAAGAACAGGGTCCGCCAGGTCCGGCATGTTTCGGACCTCGGATCATGGGCGAACCACCAGTGCCGAATTTCCAATTGGCAAGGGGCACAAAAACATACATTGGAAGCACAAAACCACAAGATTGGTTGATTGGCTATGCCACTGCGGTAAAAATAGCTGGTGGAAACCTACGATGGGCGGTGAGATATGTCCCACAAATGCTGGAAGGACCAGCCAGAGTATGGTTGAACAATCTGCCAACAGGTAGTATCAACTGTTGGCTAGATTTTAAAGAAATGTTTGTCAGCAATTTCACCAGTACATATAAGAGGCCGAATAGGCCTCAACAGCTTGCTATGTGCAAACAGAAGCCGAATGAAACAGATAGGGAATTCTTGACTCGGTCGTGCAACCTCAGAAACTCATGCGAAGGGGTCATAGAGTCTCAAGTGATAGCTTGGTTTGCTCAAGGATGCCAATATGGGAGCGTACTATGGCAGAGGCTGCAAAGAGATATGCCGACCACCTTGGCAAAGACCATCAGGATAGCAGACCCGTATGCATTAGGGGATCCGACGCAACCAGAATTAATGTCGGCAGAGCATCGGGAGCACAAAGATCAATATGCAAGAGATGTAGCCGGATCATCAAGGCGCAATGAATTCCGAGGTAGAAGAAGGGAGGAAAGACCGGATTACAGATATGCATCCAATCAGGTGGCAGCGGTAGTACAAGACCAGCCGAGTCAAGGAAATAGTCAGCGACAAAAGAACAGTCCTCAGCAATGGGCGCCGAGGAATGGAGGGAAAAGGCAGTGGACAACAGAACAGAAGAAGCAATGGCAAGAGAGGCCGAAGTACACGTTTGAATCCATGCTGGATCAACCATGTAAATTCCACACTCCAAACCCAGCCAAGCCGGCTAATCATACAACTCGTCAATGTGCTTGGATGAAAAATGCAATGGGGAACCCGGCGAGCATGCAAGCGCCCCCTCATCAAGCGCACCAGCAGCAACAGCCATAGCTAACTGGAGCAAATATGCAGCAGCTAATGTTACCGTCACACCCTCCGAGGTACGATAACTCGGACCGAAGGGATGCAGTGCATCAAGTGATAAATCAAGGTCAAGATGGAAGGACAAACCCCGATAACAACAGACGAAATGATTATAGGGAGCATCATTAATCATATTGTGTGTTCACAACAGAACAGCAAGACAGGAAAAGTGTACAACGCTGACATATGGAAGTGAATGCTGTTATGCCGGTGGTACCAAGATACGTGCTTCGGTACGATCAGGAAATAACCTGGAGCATTAAAGACCACCCGAGGATAATTTCGAATCCAGGATCGTATGCACTGGTACTAGATCCGATCGTTTGTTGGACCCAATATTAACGTCAAATTCTCAACATTGCTCATTCATAATGGGAGTAGTATCAACATTATGTACAAGGACACAATGCACAAACTTGGCATAACACAGAATATGTTACAATCCACAAGAACAACGTTCCATGGAATTGTGCCGGGTCTTTCATTCGAACCCATTGGAAAATTCCGAGTAGATGTGTTATTCGGCACAAGGGAAAACTGCAGAGCGGAGAATTTGGAGTTTGAGGTGGTGGACCTAGAGAGTTGCTATCATGCTTTACTCGGACGACCAGCGCTGGCTAAATTCATGAGTAGCTGTCATATTACTTATCTGAAAATGAAGTTACCCGGGCCACAGGGGGTGATAACAGTAGCTGGAGATTACAGAAAGTCAATGGAGTGTGCTTCGGCCGGATCTAATCTGGCCGAGTCATTTGTAATCGCGAGAGAAAAAAGAAGGATTCAGGAAGTAGCAGCTCTGGCTCAGTCGGCACAGCTGAATATGCCGGCATTGGCCAACCCCCATGGAAGTGTTTCTTTCCAGCCGACTAAAGAGACAAAAAAGATTCAGATAGATGAGCAGTTCCCAGAGCGCACCATCACAATTGGTGCCGGCCTAGATGCCAAATAGGAAGGCGAGCTCACCAACTTCCTCCGTGAGAATCGGGATATCTTTGCGTGGTCAACTCAATACCTGCAAGGTGTGCTGAGGGAGTTGGCTGAGCACTCTTTGCATGTAAGACCAAGAGCAAGGCCGGTGAAGCAACCTCTCCGCTGCTTCGCTGAAGACAGGAGAAAAATAATAGGGGATGAGATAGCTCGGCTTCGTGCGGCCGGGTTTATCATGGAGGTGCTTCATCCGGATTGGCTATCGAATCCAGTGTTAGTGGAAAAGAAAAAAGGATGACCCGAATGTAGCCGTCGTATGGCGAATGTGTATCGATTACACGAACCTAAACAAGGCGTGTCCCAAAGATCCTTTTCCTTTACCTAGAACAGACCAAGTTATTGATTCGACCGCTGGTTGTGAGCTATTGTCATTTGTGGACGCGTATTCTGGTTTCCACTAGATACCGTTAAATCTGGCCGATCAAATAAAGACTGCGTTTATTACCCCGTACGGGGATTATTGCTATCACACCATGCCATTCGGCCTGCGTAATGCAGGAGCAACATACCAAAGATGCATGCAAAAGTGTCTACATGACCAGATAGGAAAAAATGTAAAAGTATATGTAGATGATGTGGTTATAAAAACCAAAGAGAGAAAAACGCTCCTTGATGATATTCGGCAAACATTCGCAAATTTGAGAAGATTCCGAATGAAGCTTAACCCGGAAAAATGTACCTTCGGTGTGCCGGCTGGAAAATTACTCGGTTTCCTCGTGTACAGCCGAGGTATAGAGGCAAATCCAACTAAAATCCGAGCAGTTGAAAAAATGGAACTGCCTAGGTGTCTAAATGATGTACAAAAGTTCACGGGCTGCCTGGCTTCGCTTAGTCGATTCGTATGTCGGCTGGGGGAAAAGGCATTACCGCTATATCAACTGATGAAAAAGTCTGATAAATTCATCTGGACACCGCAGACAGATAATGCGTTTCATGACTTAAAAAAGATGTTGGTCACAGCATCAATCTTGGCTTCTCCACTGTCAAAAGAACCTATGTTACTTTACGTAGCTGCCACTAATAGAGTGGTGGTAGTTGTCGTGGAACGGAATGAAGGGGATAAGTCAATACAAAGGCCAGTATATTACCTAAGCTGGGTATTATCGGCCTCAAAACAGAACTACCCGCACTACCAAAAGATGGCTTATGGCGTATACATGTCGGCGAAAAAACTTAAACATTACTTCGAAGAGCATCCGATAAAAGTGATTTGTGAAGCGCCCATAGCCGATATATTGAGCAACAAAGATGCAAGTGGCCGAATAGCAAAATGGGCAATCGAGTTGTCACCTTATGCTCCGCAGTTCAATAGGCGAGATGCAATCAAATCTCAGGCAGTGGCCGACTTCCTGGTGGATTGGGCCGAGGTACAATATGAGTCGCCATTACCAGATCCGAATTACTGGACAATGCATTTTGACAGATCCAAGCTGAGAAATGGCTTGGGGGCAGGGATAGTGTTAACTTCGCCGAAAAAAGATCAGCTGAAGTATGTGCTGCAGATACATTTCGCCGCATCAAACAACATAGCCGAGTATGAAGCACTCGTCCATGGGTTAAAAGTGGAAAAAGAGATTGGTATACGTCGGATCTTATGCTATGGGGATTCAGATCTGGTAGTATAGCAAGTATCAGGCAATTGCTACGCATTAGATGCAAATATGGCCCTATATAGATTTCATGTGCAAAAAATCAGTGGTTACTTCGACGAATGCGAGTTTCATCATATACCTCGGGCGGAAAATGACGCTGCAGATACACTGTCAAAGCTCAGATCAACTAGACAGTCAATTCCCCCAGGTATCGCCCTAGAGCACCTGAGAAAACCATCAATTACACCATCACTAGAGTCCGAGTCAATTCATATCTTGGCAGAATTGAAAGAAGGAAGTGTGCTAATGGAAATCGACAAAGAATGTGACCCGGACTTTATGAAGATGAACCCTGCCATCGCACGAACGAACACAGAAAAATCCGAAGCTGTTATGTCGGCGGAAAATATGGAAATCGATAGTGAAAATATCCTAGGGATAGTCACGCCGATATGGGCACAACCCATATTCTCATTCCTTAAGGAGGCAATCTTGGCGAGTAATGAAGTACTGGCTAGACAAATAGTAAGAAGAGTAAAAGCTTACACAATCATAAACAATGAGCTATATAAGAGAAGTGTCACAAACATACTACAAAGATGTGTTGACTCGGCCGAAGGACAGGAAATACTCCTGGATATACAACAGGGAGAATGCGGGCATCACGCCTCATCCAGATCTTTAGTGGCCAAAGCATTCATGCATGGGTTCTATTGGCCGACGACATTAAAGGAGTCAAAAGAGTTAGTGGAAAAATGCAATGATTGCCAGAGATACGCCAGCAAGATACATCTGCCCTCGTCCGAGTTAAAGACAATACCAATCACTTGGCCTTTTTTTGTATGGTGTTTGGATATGGTAGGACCGTTCAAACCAGCCCGAGGCGGAATGACTCACATTCTAGTCATGGTAGACAAGTTCACAAAGTGGATTGAGGTGAAACCAATAAGAAAATGTGATGGACTAACAACGGTAAAATTCCTAAAAGATATTATCTTGAGATATGGATATCCACACAGTGTTATCACAGATAATGGCACAAATTTTGCTGAAGGAGCCTTTGCTAGATTTTGCCAAGAAAAGCACATAAGACTAGATGTTGCCTCGGTAGCTCACCCAGCTTCAAACGGGCAAGTAGAAAGATCAAATGGACTGGTATTGTCAGGAATAAAACCCCGGCTTGTCGAGCCACTACAAAGGTTGGCAGGATACTGGATTGAGGAACTTCCAGCAGTGCTGTGGAGCCTCAGGACCACCCCAAACAGGTCGACAGGGTATACACCTTTCTTTCTGGTATACGGGGCAGAAGCTGTGCTTCCGGCCGACATAATGGATGACTCGCCAAGAGTAATCCAATACACAACGGCCAAAGTAAACGAAGTATCACGACAAGATGATGTGGATCTGCTAGAGGAAGCAAGGGAATTGGCGTTATCAAGATCAGCTGTTTATCACCAAAACCTCAGACGATACCATAGCAAAAAAGTAAAGCCAAGAGTTTTTAAAGGAGACTTGGTTCTTCGACTAGTGCAACGCACAGCCGGCATGCACAAACTCTCACCTCCATGGGAAGGACCATTCATTGTGAGTAAAGCATTGCATAATGATGCATATTACCTGATCGACGCTCAGCCACCAGAGAAGAATAAGGAAAATAAGGCCGGAGACGAATCAAAAAGACCATGGAACATAGCCTTACTTCGCCCATTCTACACTTAGAAGCCACATTTTGTACGTCGTGATGCGACACATCAAGTTGAAGTATCAAGCATGTATTAAACCTCGGCACTTTGAGCAGCAACTCGGGGACTGCACAATGTTGTTTCTATTTTGTAAGACTATGTAGTAAACCTCGGCACCTCGAGCAATGACTCGAGGACTGCACCGTGTTGTTTCCTATTTTGAATTATGTATTAAATTTCGGCACCTCGAGCAGTGACTCGGGGACTGCACCGTATTATCCCTTATTTCGGATTATGCATTTAACCTCGGTGCCTCGAGCATCGAGTCGGGGACTCCCCCATAATTGTTTCTTGTTCTGAAACATGTATTAAACTTCGGCACCTCGAGCAATGGCTCGGGGACTGCCCGTGGTATTCTCTGCATTGAATTATGTTTCGACAACCTAGTTTGTAACTCGGGGACTGTTTCATGTTATTCGATATCCTCTGAACAGATATAAACCTTCAGCAACCCAAGGGATAACTCAGGAATGACTTACACCAACCGTTAATTTCTTCCATTCATACAAGAGCTCGATAGCTTCAGCAGAAACTCGGGGACTACCCCAATCTGCTACTCATAACTCATAAGAGGCAACATAAGCTTGCCTTGATCGACAAAGGAATAACAAGGAGAAAACAATTAACGATTCCTAAGAAGTAACAACCTCAGCGAGTCGAGGTATGATAAAGGATACAAGCCAATCTATAAGAAGCATTGTACTTCAAGTAGAAATCGCGAAAACAACAGTTATACAACCAAATCTACAAAGGGCAAGTAAGATAAATGCCGGACGAAGGTCAACCACATGGGAGAATACGATCCGACCTTATGAAATTAAAGTGGGTCAAGGCAAAGATATGAAACAGATAGCTTAATTTAGATGAAATAACAATAGTTACCATCACCAACGCCTCAGCGTCACAAGGCAAAAAGATTCGCACAACACTGAAAGACGGATAATTGTTTCACAAACGTCATACGCCCGACATGCCGGGGAGTTAAATTAAATTGAAGTTTTTTCAAGCCCAAACACCAGAAGAGGCCAAATAACCCTTAATGAGCAGTAGCATGGTCAGGAGCATTGGACATGAGTATCTCGGACGATGGAGGAGGGACCTCGGTCTCTTTCAGGAGGGTATCTTCAGCAACTGGGCGCTCCGAAGTAGCTGGCGCATCAGCCGACGTTACTTCGGCTTCAACAAAAGCCATAGTAACCTCGGGCGTAAGCTCCGGCTGCTGAGGGACATCAGTCTGAGCGCGAGAGTTCTCAGTCCCTTTAGAGGACGATCGCGCGTCTCCATCCCCGCCCGAGTTGTCGTTTGAATCACGGGAGTTATCCGAATCACCCTCCGATTCATCCTGATCAACCGAGTCATCACCTGATGCATCTTCAGCTTCGGCATCATCCACCGAGTTGGGAAGAAAACTCGGTCCTTCGATCCAATTATGCATGTCAGCATACTCAATAAGCTAGAAGGCGCGAGCTTGGCGACGAGCGATGAACTCTGGATCCTCAACCCAACGAGAGCCAGTGCACAAATTCATCAGAGTATCGAGGGAGATATCCTCGTACCAAGACAAAAACGGCTGTAAGTGCCATATCCGCACCAGCCCTCCCTGCAGATTCCCTCTAGAGATTTAATTGGGTCTGAGATGCCATTAACCTCGCCACAAGCACTTTAACTTCATCAATATCAGGCGTTCCAGAAGTATTCGTCCAAAGAACATGGTAGGCCCGAATAGCTGCTTGCACCAGATCTCTTCCCATAATATTCATTGGTCCAATAGCAGCACCGACAACAACCAAGAAATCTTCCATCGAGTATTCTGGACACGAATCAGCAGGGACACCTCGGCGCTGGCGAGCAGAAATAACTGCCTTAGAGCTCACTGGTTTCTCTTCTGGAAAATGATCTACACAAAAGGAAAACATATCAGTTAAAAATAAGAAAGAGAAGAAAATAACTCGGCCATGGTCGGAAACTTACGATGAATATAACTCAACATCTTCTAGAGATCCTGGGTCCAATCGGCCTTATTCTTCTCAAAGCGAGTGATTTCCTCGCTCATCGTCCGATTCTTCAGCTCGGCAGCGTCGAGGAGCTCATTTTTGCAACTGCAGGCTCAGTCGATTATTTTCTTCAGAAAATTCCTGGTCAACCTTTTCCAGTTCAGATTTCTGGGAAAGCTTGAGAGACTCAACCTCGGCACGTAACCGAGTTATCTCATCGTCCTTGTCTTGGAGTTGCGCCGAATGAGCGGCAGCTTGTTCTAAAAAATGCAGCATCATATCAGGCATAGGTATGCATTCTTCATGCGATGCTGCAAGTGTTTGTAGCTCGGCTATACCAAAGCCGGAAGGTTGTAATAAACCCAATATTTATCTCGGATAAAAATTAATAGGCTAAAGAGGAACCAACCTTCAAAAGCGGTAACCTTCTTGGTAAGGCGGGTATTCAGATTGTTGATACTAGCTGCACGCCAACGAGGAGTGAATTGACACGACAAGCCAGAAGAATTACGAACTTAAGGAACAGTACACGGATAAGTTAAATTACGAGTCTTTTTCACCACAGGAATAACCTTCTCATACTTTTCTTGCGGTTTCTTGTGGGCGAAGCGCAACCTTTGAAATTTGGCTGTTCGCCGATCATGGGCAACCTAGGTATAATGGAAGGTTAAAAGACTGGATATTCAAAGTTAAAGCAAATCCGAGTCAAGTAAAACTTGACTCGGATCTAGGTGGCTGGATATTCAAAGCTAAAATAAAATCCGAATCAAGTAAAACTTGATTCCGATATAGGTGGCTGGATATTCAAAGCTAAAATAAAATCCGAATCAAGTAAAACTTGACTCAGATCTAGGTGGTTAGATATTCAAAGATAAAACAAAATTCGAGTCAAGTAAACTTGACTCGGATCTAGCTCGCTGGATATTTAAAGCTAAAATAAAATCCGAATCAACTAAAACTTGACTCGGATCTAGGTGGCTGGATATTCAAAGCTATAATAAAATCCGAATCAAGTAAAACTTGACTCGGATCTAGGTGGCTGGATATTCAAAGCTAAAATAAAATCCGAATCAAGTAAAAATTGACTCGGACCTAGGTGGCTGGATATTCAAAGTTAAAGTAGATCCGAATCAGACAAAAATTAACCCGAATCTAGGTGGATGGATATTTAAAACTAAAACATATCCGAATCAAGTAAAACTTGACTCGGGTCTAGGTGGTTGGATACTAAAAGTTCAGGAAGATCCGAATCAGATTAAACTTGACTTGGATATGCATGAACCACGGCTAATCCGAATGGCAAAATGGTTAAGTTAGCAAGAAACACAATTAAAGCCTAATAAAGCTTCCAAACGAACAACAAGTTATCCGGTTGCAAGCTTCGGGGACTAGTGCATATATAGTACCACTTGAATAACAGACAAAGTATCAACAAAAGCACTTACCTCGTTCATCTTGTCGCTATCAAGAACAATCTTAGCAGCCATAAGCAAGCGACTGCTGATGTCGGAAAGATGAAATGGTTGGCTACTCGGATTGCCCTCAAGTTGATCGACGATGTTCTAGTTATTGGCATACTCCACCAAAGAGCCGAGGCTGTTTCCGCTCTCAGTACGGGTCACTACTTTACCTTGGGCCCGTTGTGTAACTACCGCCGTCGCAGGACTCTTGTGAAGAGTAAGTTGGGTGTCGGCGGCCGGGGTGACAACAGGCTTAGCAGAGGAAGCCCCCTTGCGAAGTGCATCAGCTATGTTGGGCTAGGAAGAGCTTGCTGGCCCCTTTTGAGATGCTGAAGGTTTGGTGACAACAACCTTCCTATTTTTAGGAGAGGCTTCGGCAGGGGCAGCAACCTCGGCACTAGGAATCACATCCTAAGGAGCAGGAGGAACTATGGTTTCCAAGGGGGGCGAGATGGTGATATCTTCGGCTGGAGCGGGAATAGCAGCTGAGATCGTGGTGATCAAAGGGTCGTTGGGGGAAACCTCGGCGGTCTGAAGAGGGGCAACAGGTTCAACAGTATGATGTACTGGCGGCGTCATGTCGGCATTAACGGTGGGAGCAGTGGGCACATCTCGCTGAGGCGATGTATGGGTCGGCGCCGGAGGAGAGTCAACACGAGAGGGACTGGGAGCCCGAGTATCCTCCGGGGCGGAGGAGAAGGCTGCCGAGTAGTATGGATTGTCATACTCGGACCGCTTGGCTTCATAGAGAGAGGAGCTCTGCAAGAGACAAAGAGTCGAATCAAAAGACAGAAAGAGAGAAACAAGAAGTACAAATGAAAATAAACTCACCCAGTAACCCCAGGCATGGTCTTACGCCTCGGAATATGCTGGGAAGACTTCTTCACTCGCTTCTTGGGAGCAGCGTCAGAGGGGTCTGCCGGAGCGGTGCGTTTCTTCGAGGGAGAAGGAGCTCGTGAAGCAAGACGCTCGGCATCGTGCACCCGACTAGATGGATTAGCTGGGAAAGTAGGAGCCAGAAATGCGTAAGAGATAGGCATCACGGCAACTACCTCAATAATTTGGACGTCGTCCGAGTCACCTTCATCCCCGTGGGCCGAGGTCTTGCCACGGGCGCGAGTCGGAGCAATATCCGACTTAGGGAGAAACTCTTCCGAGTCAGGTTCCCCACTGTCCGGGATATTCCGATCTGCAGTCCACGGAAGATCCAGAACCTCGGCATCCTCGGTCTTTTGCTCTGCAAACCTCTGCGAGAGAAGAAACAAAATAGGATTAGCAAAAGAACAGTCACAAAGGCGACTCGGAAGCAAACACCAATGTGTAAATTTACCTGAGGAGGGCGATTCCCGCGAGTGAATGGCCTCAGTCCCCATGCCCACTCCTCCAGCATATCGGTCTTGAAGATAGCTCGGACACGCTTATATATGTGATAGTCGTCGAGCTCAACCGTCAAAACTCGGTTGGGATCGAGGGGGCCACTCATGTAACAAAGCTTGTGAGAGCGAAGCTGAAAAGGGCAGATTCGACTGCTGATGAATGAAGTCATCAGGTCCTTACCACGGAGCCCAGCGCGAATCAAATCCTTGAGCCGAATCTCGAATGCCTCGGCCAAAGGATGGCTCTTCCTAGGATTGTAGTTGCAATTATTCTTGGAAGGGGGGCCAATAGAAAAGGCAGGGAGCCGAATCTTATCTTCTTTCCCAGTATTTTTGACATCGAAAAATGATCTATGCCACTTCTTGCAAGAATCGAGGCCGGTGACGCGAGGGAACTCAGAGTTTCTCCGAGGTGTAATAGACGCAACCCCACATTGGGTAAGGGATTTCTCGGAAGGGTGAAGAGATTTGTCCAGTACGACGTTAGATCGGATTTGGAAGAATTTAGACCAGATAGGTATGGAGGTCCAGAGGCCTAAGTATCCCTCCGAGGCCGAGATGAAAGCCAACAAAGAGGCGATAGCATTGGCCGGCAGATGATGCGGCTGGAGGCCGAAGTAATCGAGGAACTCCCTAGCGAAATTGCTAAGGGGGAGGCCAAACCCACGAGCAAAATGGGACATGAAGACTACGTATTCTCCCTCGTTGAGCACTGGAGAGGATTCATTGCCGGGCAAGCGACAGCTTACCTCGGCAGGGATCCGACGCATCTTGATTAACCACTCTACCTCACGGCGAGTGATAGTGGAACCCTGCCAAGAACCCCGTTCTGGACCGGAGGAAAAATCATCCTCCTCGACAAGGGCTCCGCTGGCAGAACTAGACATGGGCTCGTCGGAGGAATCAACAGAGGAGAAACTAACGGCGGGGGAAGGCCTAGAAGTGTAGGACCCCGTCGTGGTTCTAACGTGCGCGGCGGCGCAACAAAGAAGAACCGCCGCGAGGAATCTAGAAAACTGAGGAATTGCCTAGGGCGGAAATCTAGCGGCGGTGCTGTAGATAACTCACCGGCAGAGGCGACGAAGAAGGGCACGACGGTGAGGTCGTCGGAGCAGAAGAACTGCAGCGTCGCCGTCGAGGAGATCGACAATGGCGCAGGCACCAGCACACGAACAGAGGCACGGGCGCGAGGAGGAAGAATAAGGGAAAACGAAGGGGGAAAGTAAAATCGTCTAGCCCCGTGCCCCTCCTTATAACCGCACAGTCCTAGCAGTAGTGGGATCGTGGGTGCGCCACAATAACCGTGTAAATCACGCGTGCGGTGGAACCGTTCGCAACTAGTGGAACCACACCGAAGACCACATGGCGCAGGAGGGGATCAGGCCTCCTGACTGAGGCGGTACTTGAGGCGTCACTGCGCCGACGCGACGGGCGCAGTAATCACTGTAGCTTGTCAGTGGGCACTGTAGAGGAACAAAAAACTAGAAGAATAATGATGAGTGGTACACGTAGGACGAGTCGTGTTCAGGAAGCTGCACAGATACCTCGAACAGAAAAAAGTAACTCGGAAAGAAGGAGAGAAGTATGTTGGGAAACTGATGTGGTCCGGCCGAGGTTTCCGGCAGGGCCACACCAGCTTCGGGGACTAATGTTGGGGAGGTGACCCCGGATAGGGTCAAGACAGGGGAAAGACGAAAGGAATCTCCCTTGTCGTGAGCCGAGTTACTATTTGTGTCAGCCGGGCCATATAAGAGTCGGCCGAGATAAGCAGAGCCATGGCAAGTGTAGAATGAGTAACACCTTAACCGGCCGACATATGAGTTAAGTCGGCCGAATGAGTCTGGCTAACTTGAATGCAGGTGAAGGCCGAGCCGAGTCATGCGAGACAAGGCCGAGTAACACGAAGCTTGCAGGAGAAGGAGGTGCATATAGTCAAACCCTAGTCACAAAGGACAAGAAGCAGAGCAGCAGAAGGGCAGAAGAAGGTCATGGAGGTGACAGTCAGGGAGCCCAAGGCGCGCATGTGAAGCTCTCTGGAACATTGCCGCCGATAGAAGGGGGACACGGAAAGGAGGCCGCCGAGTTACCATATTGTGACAAGCATATTCCAAGGATATGCTTGCCACGTCAGCCCTAGAAGGAACCAAGGCACCTCTTTATAAGGGGGACGCTGGCTCCTGAGACGGGGATCGATTCATTCTTCGCCTTAAGGCTCGTGTAGTAGTGTTCTACCTCTCTATGAGACAGCTCTTGGAGCACTTGTATTCACTGAGGAGAGGAATAGAGATTTACTTGTTGAGCATTTGTGTGTAGAAATCACTACATCTTCCCTCCCCGGATCCCTCTAGCATCCATTGGCCCCATACTTTAGCCTACCCATGGCATCTGCCGTGCCACCACCACGACATTCCCGGAATAGGGAGTAACAAGTTACATGTTTTTACACTCTACAGAGGTGTGTTACTTTACCCATGAGAGATCAACTCCTTGTTGCACAACCGAGCGTACTTTCCTATCCACAATTCCTTGATGTGGGGTTCAATAGGTGATCCAAGCCAATCACTGCCCCCTTCGCGACCCCACATGCCTCCTTGGTGTACACCATTCCCACCCATTGAATTACGACAATGGTTTGTATAGACCGTTAGATGCTAGAACTATCGTGGTAGGATGAGGGTTCCCACCCATATGCTGCATATCCTCTACGAATTACCAATTAATGCACACTATGAGGATAACATCCACGACCTGCACATCCGGCTACATGCGAGAGGAAGAAGATACAGCTAACTTCTCCGTCCCATTCCAAATCTCATGGTTAACGCGCAATATACGGCGCTAGAATCACTTATGTCAAGGGTTGTTAAATTCGTAGATGATTACCACCGTTGCAAATAGAACCCTAAGTTCTGTTGCTTCTCTATATCATCACTTAGGATGATATCATCATTTTATTTGTTTAAGAAAATACTATTTATTTTCTTGAACATAGATGATAACACACAATTTATAAATATTTTGGTAAGAACTCTTCAAAAGGACATGAGCAAGTGATGAACTTGCCTTGTGATTGCAAGGTAGTGAAGTCGGATGCTTGCACTGGACCTTGAGATTCTATGTCTACAAAACATCATTATTGCCCGGTAAGGACAATATTTAAAGAACAAAAATGAATATACATAGTAATGTAATGCATTATTTCTTATTTATACTCTTTGTGTGTTTTACCCAATATTTTAGTTTCTGGAATTACTTTAAGTAATAAAGAAATTTATTTTAAAAAATAAACTTTTAATATTTTATAAATATTACATTCACTATTTTTATTATGTAATATATTATCAATTGAGTTAAAATCCAAAAAAATTATTTAATAGGAACTCTTGGATTTATTTGTTTAATAATACCTTTTAAGAATTAACATTTAAATAGAAGAGAATTTATTTTGGTAACTCTAAACATTTATTTAGTATTTTTCTAAAATACTATAATGACAAAATATAATAAAAGTGATTTTTATTTTTTTATCCTTTTACTTTAATTTTTATAAAATTCCATAAGGAATATATATTATAAAATGCTTGACCAAAATTATATACAAAAATTATCTCTTAATTTAATTAAATAGGTTGGATTATTATGAATCTAAAAATATATTATTTGCAATTTTTAGACTTTTATTTTATTCTCTAAAATTTTATTTATTTCTAGGGTTATTTTGGTCTTTTAGAAATTATTCAAATTTCTTTTAGGATATTTTAGACAACCCATTGGGCTTATTAGGCCAAACTGGGCCCAAGTGGCTTAGCCAAAATATCTCCACGAAGAGGTTCTGGCCCTATTGGCCCATTCTCTACCTCTCCCTCTTTCAACCTTATCTCTTCTCCTCCTCGACCCCATGGTCGCTGGCGCCGCCGCCGTGTGATGCCTGTCGCCGTGGTCCTCCCTGGCCGCTGCCATGGTGTATGGCGAGGTTGTCGACCACGCTCCTTCGTCTGCTCCAACTCGATTTGGTTCTGGGGCCCTCCTGCGGCTAGGCTAGCTCCGTCCCGAACCCTAGGGTTTGGAGTGGTGTTGTTGACGTCGCCGCTGATGCTCCAGTGGTGCTGGTGAGGTGCTCGTGTGTTCTCGTGTGCTGTTGTGGCCGCCGCCGCGGCTAGGTGCGGGTTGCAGCGCCCTCTAGGGTGCTCCCCGTGCTGTCGTGAGCTTGTTGGCCCCTCTGCTTCCTCTTCAATTCTCCAGCGAGGACCACAGGTGAGTTGGTTCTTGGTTAACACCCGTGCCTCTGTCTCTTCGAGTATATCTGTGTGTAACTAGTGGCTATCCTTCATTAGGGTTCATACTGGTTCTAGGGTTCAACCCATTGTGTGCTTGTAAGATGGTGATTTTGATCTGGTAACGATTCCTAGTGAGGATTGTTCTCTCTGCACCTTAGTGCTTGCTGTCATGCTTTGATTATTTGATGTAGTTGTTGATCTGATGCTAGTGTTGATCTGATGCTAGTGGTTCATAGTGTTGCCTCTGATTGGTGATTAAGCTTGGTTATCCTAATGGCACAATTGTGAAATCTGATTGGTGAAATTGATGCTTAGTGTGTTCATCTACTGTTAGTACTTTGATACTGACAGTAACACTATCAGTGGAGATTCACTACATCAGTGAGTGTTGGCTTGTATAGTTATCACTAGACTGAACTTAATCATTGGATTCTAATGATACTTTGAAGATATATGGATATGTTAGATGATCTCTGAGTGTAATCTCAGGGAAATGATAATTATTGGCTTACTGGTTTATTCATGAAAGCTAAAATAATTGTTTGACTTGGTTGTAGGATTTGTTCTTGTGACACCATCTTAGAATGACACACAAGTTGATTCTACTACTGGCTTTACTATGGTAAGTACTTAAGATTGGATAGATGCCTAAAAATAATTTGAAAACTTCTCTTGATATTTATGCCTATGATGTTGGTCTGAGGCTCTAGGAACTAGATTCCTATCTTGTTGTCCCTTTCAAACATGCTAAAGTATCATGGTTGCTCACTGGATCTTGGATCCTAGTTGGTTAAGATGATTGGTTTATTTGTAGCTTATGAAATCTGAGGTGCTACTCTTTTAGGAGATGTGCCTAGATTTTTATATGAACAAATGATGGAATGTATATAAGTTATTTTGGTATCACCAGATCTATGATGCTGGTCTAAGATTTTTGGTGGATTTGGTAGAGTTTACTTCTGGTCTTTATATTTCAAATCCTCTAGGATAGGTTTAGCCCACTTGGGTGATCACTGAGAGGTTAACTCTAAAACAACACATGCTTTTCTGTTTGGTTAAGATAAACAGAATATGTGGATGTTTTATGATACTCACCACAACAGTTGATGATTTGTGATGGTTGTTGGTTGATCTGTGGCTTGATCTTGTTGATTATGTTGCTGGCCTGATCTTGTCCTTCACCTCCTGGTGCTGCTCCTATTACTTCTGGTTCCTGTGCTTGGCCTTGATCAGTCCTTCACCTCTTAGCTCCTGCAGCTTGACCTTGCTATCCACCTAATCCACCTCTCCTTATGTCACCATCCGGTGATGCTAGGTTGATCTGGTGTGTAGTTTTGGCTGGTGATTTGCTTAGCTTTGTGAAGCTGAGTGTTCTTGGTGTGGTGTTGGAAATGCAAAGATGAACTAGTGGCTGCCACGGCTGTGCTTGGTCCTTTTACTTGGGTGAGCTGTTGTGGCTGTGTCGACAATACACCCCATGTAGTTAATTGATTGTGTTGCCTGTGTGAATAAATTTGTAATCTTTGTAATCTTCATTTCATTCTTTTGTAATAATTTATTCATATAGACATCTTTCTCTTTTTGTAATTTCCTTACTGTAATGAATCTTTATTAACTCTATGAGTTAATCTTTGTAATTTATTCATGGAATAAAAGATTTATTTCTTATTTGAATTTCTATCACTATTTATTATTTATTGATTAAATTAAATAATATTACTAAATCATTTTGAAATTCATTCTAAAATATCAATTCTTAACTTTAAAATATAAACTCAAAGTTCAAATTTGAATTCAAATTCTTTTCCCCCAAAACACACTAATTCATAAAAATCATGTCAAATTTTATAACGATCACTCTTCAGAGCTGTTCCCACACTTAGAGAGTGAAAGAAACTCTGATAACTTTAGGTTTTTATTGGCAAAAAAATTACCCACATTTTACAGATGAATGCATGCATATGCACAAATTCCTAAATCTACCCTTCGTTGGTTCCTAAATGATGGGATGTTACATGTCACCACCCTGGCCTCCCCTGCCTCGCCTCTTCGCCTATAAAGACCCCCTGATGCCAAAACCCTAAGCACCCGATCAATATTCCACGAAACCGTCTGTATCCGCTGCCACCATCGTCCCTAGATTGGGGGGATCTGAAGCTCTTCCTGGCACCCTGCCAAAGGGGAGATCATCCCGGAGGCCTTCTTCTTCATCATGCCAGCCTCCGATATGAAGCGTGAGTAGTTCCACATTGGACTATAGGTCCATGTAGTAGGTAGATGGTTGTATCTCCTCCTTTGTGCTACCATGTTTAGATCTTGTGAGCTTCGTTTATGATCAAGATCATCTATTTGTAATCATGCATGTTTTGTTTGTGGGGATCCGATGGATATTGAGATTACTATGTCAGATTGATTAATGGTTTTGTCTTATTGATTCTATCATGTCTATGTTGTTTGTGATCTTGCGTGCTCTCCATTTGTAGTAGCTATCTTGGCCAAGTAGATGCTAGTGACTCCAAGAGGGGGTATTTATGCTAGATAGTGGGTTCATGCCTCTGTTTAATCTAAGGGAAGTGACAGAAATCTCTAAGGTTGTAGATGTGTTGTTGCCACTAGGGAGAAAATAACGGTCTCTTGTTCATGGAACAAGTGGATTGTTTACCTTACACATTTTTCTTAAAGAAGTTATCTGTTGCTTGCAACTTAATACTGGAGGGGGTTCGGATGATAACCTGAAGGTGGATTTCTAGTCATAGATTCAGTTGGATGGCGGTCTATGTATCTTGTTGTATTGCCCAATCGAATCTCATAGGATCGTGAATGTCTAGTATTGCATTATTATGCCCTGCTCAGTCCTGTCAATTGCCCCGCTATAATTTGTTTGCCTAGCATGCCATGTTTATTTATCTTAAGGAGAACACCTCTAGTGAACTATGGACCCCGGTCCAATCTTTACCATTGATACATCTTCCACTGTTACTTGTTTACTTGCTGCAAACCATTACCTTCCACACCATACGTTTAATCCTTTGTTACAGCTGATACGTTGGAAACGTGTCTATAATTTTTGATGCTCCATGCTTGTTTAGTATCTAATTTGCTTTACTTGTCCACACTTTGAGGTGCTTTTTACATGTTTTATGGTACTAACCTATTAACAAGCTGCAACAGTGCCAGATGCCTGTTTTCTGCTGTTTTTGGTTTCAGAAAAGTTAGTAAAAAAATATTCTTGAAATTGGACGGGACGAAGGACAAAGTCAATAACTCTGCGTGGGGAACAAGAAGTCCAGAGGGGAGCCCGGAAGGCCAGCCATGGGGGCGAGACCCACCCTAGGCGCGGGTGGGCCCAGCCCCGCGCCTGGCTAGGGTTTGGGCACCCTGGTCGCCTCCCGGACTCACCCCTTCGCCTATAAGAAGCCCCCGATACAGAAACTCTCGGTACCCGATCAGAAATCCACGAAACCGTCTATAGCCGCCGCCACCATCGTCCCTAGATCGGGGGGGGGGGGGTCTGAAGTTATTCCCAGCACCCTGCCGGAGGGGAGATTATCCTGGAGGCCTTCTCTCCGGTATGATTTGTGAGTAGTTCCACCTTGGACTATGGGTCCATGTAGTAGCTAGTTGGTTGTATCTCCTCCTTTGTGCTTTCATGTATAGATCTTGTGAGCTCCGTTCATGATCAAGATCTAATCTATTTGTAATCATGCATGTTGTGTTTGCGGGGATCCGATGGATATTGAGATTATTATGTTGGTTTGATTAATGGTTCTATCTTTATGATTCTATCATGTGTGTGTTGTTTGTGATCTTGCGTGCTATCCGTTGCTAGTGGTTATCTTGGCCAAGTAGTTGCTAGTGACTCCAAGAGGGAGTATTTATGCTCGATAGTGGGTTCATGCCTCTAGTTTCCAAGGGAAGTAACAGAAATCTCTTCGGTTGTAGATGTGATGTTTCTACTAGGGAGAAAACAACGGTCTCTTGTTCATGGAACATGTGGACTGTTTACCTTACATACTTTGCTTAAAGCAGTTGTCTGTTGCTTGCAACTTAATACTGGAGGGGGTTCAGATGATAACCTGAAGGTGGACTTCTAGTCATAGATGCAGTTGGATTATGGTCTATGTATATTGTTGTATTGCCCAATCAACTTCATAGGATCTTTCTAGCTAGTAATTACATTGTTATGTCTTGCTCAGTTCCTGTCAATTGCCTCGCTGTAATTTGTTTACCCTTCATGCCATGTTGTTTATCTAAGGATAGCACCTCTAGTGAACTATGGACCCCGGTCCAATCTTTACCATTGATACATCTTCCACTGTTACCTGTTTACTTGCTGCAAATCATTACCTTCCACACCATACGTTTAATCCTTTGTTACAGCAAACCGGTGAGCTTGACAACCTCACTGATTCATTGGGGCAAAGTCTTGAGTTTGTGTTGTGCAGGTCTCCACGTTGCCAGCAACACCTGTGTGACGGTTCCTTCCTCCTACTGGTTCGATAACCATGGTTTCTTACTGAGGGAAACTTGCTGCTGTGCTGCTTCATACCTTGATCTTGGGGTTTCCAACGAAGCGTTCCACGACAAGTATTAGGCGCCATCAACAGCGACCGATGAGATTGACAACCTCACTGTTCGTTGGGGCAAAGTCTTGAGTTTGTGTTGTGCAGGTCTCCAAGTTGCTAGCAAAACCTTTGAGTTGTTTCGTTCCTCTTACTGGTTCGATAACCTCGGTTTCTTACTGAGGGAAAACTTGCTGCTATGCTCATCACACCTTGCTCTTGGGGTCTCCCAACGAGGCGTCAATAACACGCCAACACAAGCATTAAACAATAAGACAAGAGAAGGTTTCAGACTTATATGAGGAGGTAAGTATCCGGGCAACTACAACAGTGCATGCGTCCCCCTTCGCAGGCATGCACTGTAACCTAAAAGTGAAGGTTCCAGACTTATATGAGGGGGACACTCTCCGTTCCGGTGAAACCGGGTAGGATATTGCCACAACTTGTGATCCAACATGGATCTACATCATCATGTGACCTAAACAAACACAAAATAAGAGAAAACTACACCGGGCTGCCCTCTCAGAAGAACATCTAAGGGGTAGACGATCCGAGGCCCATAGATCAGGGTTTTGGAGCAAAATGCGCTCCAAGGCATCGAACGTGTATATATATAGACGTTGATCGAGAGAAACATTTATTTAATAAGATCCATCCTAATTAAATAAAATTAATTTAATGAATAAATATAAGTAACTTAAAAAAAGAAATACAATTGATAAAACAAAATGGAGAAGAAAAAAGAAACTCACGGCAAAGATTTTGCTCATGGCAAAGGGAGAGCTTTGCCGTGTGTTCCGTCTTCAGTGGACACGGCAAAGTAGCTCCGTTAGCCCCCTCCATCCCTCGCGCCGTCAACATCGGGTTGTGGGCCCTTCTGCAGGGCACTGCCGTGAGAAGAATCGTTGTCGTGGGCTAGGATTGTTCTTTGCCATGCGTGCTTTGTTGCCGTGTGGTGTTTTTCGTCTTTGCCGTGTAGTTGTTCATTGTCATGGGCTGTTGTTCCTCCGTGCCGTGCTACGTTTATTTTGCGTGTGTCGTCCTAGGTGGTTCACGGCAAATAGATCTTTGCCGTGTCATGGCCCATGGCAAAGGGCCGTCGCACGACAGCGAAGGTTTTTCCTATAGTGAGATGGATTGTTGTAGACCGTGTCTGTACGTTTTCTCGCAAGTGACGTGGAGTCAGGTTAAAGATGATATGTGTCTGAACCAATGTCCATGTCCTAAGAGCATCTTCACCAGCCGCACCCCAACGGGCAACAGCCCAACTGGTGGCTAGCAAGCACGCAACGGTTGCTTTAGGGGTGCTGCCCAAACTACTGCAGGTGGTTTCGGGAGACCGTCTCACACCGACGCTTCTCAAACAATCATGTCCGATCAAATGACTCAAAAAATTCGAATATCACATCCAAATTAGTTCATAGCAGTGCACGACCACATCGTCCAAGTTCAAAGTGACAGCCAGAGTGGCCCAAAACGCTAGTCCAACGAGATATTACATGCAAAGAGATCAAATCAGGGCGTGCTCATCGTCGGTGCCCATGCCGGTGCATCCGCCCTTGTCGCACTCATCTACACCACAATGCGGTCACCCTCCAATGTACCACAACTTTCTTGGTCGTTCAAGTTGGATGTACGATGGTCATGATCCTCTTCTTCTTGGCCATTTGAGCATTCATCGCTTGGAGTATGTCGGCCTGCGCGGCGACGACCTTTGCCTCCTCAATCTTGATCAAAATAATATACACCCCAAAGCACGCCGACCATAATCTCCATGAATTGTCAAACAATAGTCACCTATAGGAACAAAAGTAACTAATTATAAGACGAAGAATCTGCACCGAATCTCATGAGGTTGATATATTGGATTTGAGTGGGGTATGTTTTCACTATGTTTTCTATGTGTCTTGTTGCTAAGTGACTACATGTATTTTCCATAGAGTTTTCTGTAGGGATGTCGTCGTCAAAAGCCATTCCATCTACTTCCTCTATCACTTGTGTGAACACAGTAGTAGTATTAGGCATATTCGTGGTTTTAACTTTATTTATTTATTCAAACATCTCAGCCTGGCTTGCTCAAGGGTTTTGACTACTTTTACAACATTGCTAATAACAGAATTATTCAAAGAAGTACATCCAAGTTTAACATACATATCAACAAGCATGTTTTTATCAGTATTTAAAACACTGATCAGTACCTGGAATATTATTCTTCATGTTAGCTCTTTCCATAGTCAGTTATGTCCTGTCAGCATCCTCGTGGCCCTTCAATCTATCCCATCTTCTTGGTTCTTGATAGGTCACCTCCACTTTCTTCTTCTTATCTTGTTTATTGATCTGATGTTCTTGTTCCTTGGCATCCATCGCCTTCTCCACAACTATCAATTTCTCCTTTTCCAATCTTTACCGGTAGTAGTCCTAGTTAGTTTTGCTATTTTAGTTCCAAAGGAATCTTGGGAATCTGGTAAAGCCTCTTCCTCGTCAGCTTGCTGTGTTGAATTCTCTTGATTGTCCTCATAATCCACTTGTTCTTCCTCCTCTTCAACTTTACTATCTTTGCCCTCATTTTTCTTTCCATTTCCTCCATCTTCCAAAATCTTCCGTTTCTCAGCAATCTTGTCCAACAACTCTTTGTTCTCAATGTTTTGCATCTCATAAGATAGGACATTGTCTTTTTCAATCTGGGAAGATCAACATAATTGTCTGACCTCATAGTGATAACATGATCATAGTTTGGTATAATTACTATGCCATTCTGAGATAAAATAACGGTTGGAATATCATTTATCCTATTGGAGGTTCCAGCATGAGAGCTAGAACTTTTTGGAATAGTTGCCGCTCCTTGATGTTGTGAATCGACCTTTAACTTCTTAGTGGCCCTGGCACCTTCTTCATCATCATTTTTATTATTGTTAGTACCATTCTTGGTCACCACTTGTTATGTTAGGTTAAGTTTGTGTAAATCTCCTTCTTCAATCACCTTTTCTAAATAAAATGTCCATACTACTATGAATATCCAACGTGTTGCTTACAAAAAAGAGCTATTCATACTAGCTCAACTAGTTTATGGAGTCTTAGATATTGTCTGCACGTTGAATAAGAAGAGAAACATATGTGTGCCCTACTCCTCGTTGTGGAGGGCATAGTGGATGAGGGTGATTACAATAAAATCATCGAGATTCCCCCTTCCAGGGAGAGGGGCGGTTTCTCTCAATGGTTCAGACGGTTCAAAAATGTTGACATGGCCATGGTTTTCTTCTTCTTCGTTTCTCCCTTTATCCTTCTGCCACGATGTTGTATGAGATGAATATTACATGATATTTATTTTATTTTCCTTTTTATGTTTCCTTAAAGTGCCAAACATTATATAGGGAACTCTTTTGTGCCACTTTATATTCATTTTATCTATCGTGTGTTTGTATATTCTCATTTTTTTTGTTAATAATTAATTTGCATCCTTTTATATATTCTTATTGTTCCAATAGTTATTATGAACTCTTCACAGTGGGTTTTACACCATACACAGGATACCGTCTGTGTATCCATCTTATGTTGGTGTGCTTGCGGAGATTTGTGTCGTCTTTTCTATCTATATAGTATATCAGAGCTTGTCATGTTTTAGAATGTGCAGAATGTTTTTTCAGTGTTTAGATTCTTGTAACATCGGGTTTTATGTTACGGATTTGCTAGTTCTCAGGCGCCTGAGAACTTCTTAGTTCTCAGTCACCTCTCTCGCCATTAGATTTACCTCGCGATTCGTGCAACATGAGACTTTCACATGAGTTGTAACTAGGTTGTAACTGAGATTTTAATGAGTTGCAACTAGGTTGCAACTGAGAATTAGTACAAATTATATAAGTTACAACTAGATTGTAACTAGCACAAATAGTAGGATGATGTCAGCGACTTAGACATAAGAAGTTTTCAGACGCCTAAGATCTAGGCACTCTCTTTATGTTATTACAAAATGTGTCGTTATATTTCCTTGTTGTCAGCAAAAACCAACTCTCACGAATCTCTGAATAGACTGGATGAACCGTACGGGCTCCCTCCCCTCCTCCTCCTCTTCCCCCTTTCCCCTTCCCCTTCCCCTCCCCTCTCCCCTTCCCCTCCCAGTCAGCCACTGAGCCACCGCCCACCCCTCAATATACGCCGGCGAAACCGAGGTGGAACGGCACGACCCCAAACAGAAACGGATCCTCCCCTGGCGTATCCCTACAAGACTCGGAGGACTTCATTGGGAACTACTAGTAGGGTTTAGTCGATCGTACTCGTAGATCGTATTGATGGGGAACAACATGCCACCGTCTTTTGATCCCGCAGCGGCTCCGATCGCCCAAGCGGCACCGGCGATGGAGATGAAGATGACAACTAGCGCGGCAGGGACAGCAGCAAGGCGTAGATCAGTTCGACCACGCCATGGCTGCAAGCGCAGGAGGATCGCCGACGAGGAGACCGGCGGCTGGGCGTCGCTCCCCGGCGACATAGTCCGCCTCGTCGCCGAGAGGGTGCTGATCTCCGGCGACGTGGTCGACTACATCACCCTCCGTGCCGTCTGCTCCCTCTGGCGCGCCAGCACGGACTCCCCCAACCTCGGCGGCCACCAGTACCTCCGCCCGCGCGGCTGGGCCGCTCTCTGCGACGGCGACGCGGCGCGCCCGGACGACGCCGGCGAGATCACGTTCTTCAAGCCCGCCACCGGCCGCCGCCTCTGCGTTCGCTTCCCCAGCGCCAGCCTCTCCCGCCTCCGCGGCAGCAGGGTCGTCGCCTTCAGCTCCGGACTCCTCGTGCTCCTCCACAAGCGCTTCAACGAAGTCCGCGTCATCCATCCCTTCACGGGCGTCGTCCTCCTCCAGCTCCCCAACATGGCCCCCACCTTACGCGTCGTCGGCGCCACCCGCTACTCACTCCTCCACATGAACGCCGCCGTCCTCACCACCCCCACCTCCGCGACAACCTCCACCATCGACGCCGTCGTGGCCTGGTTCCCGGGGACGCGCGCCATCCTCTTTTCCAAGCCGGGAGACGCCGCCTGGGACGCCGTCATCCTCGACCAAGGCCTCGAGCTCCAGAGCGTCCTCGCCTTCCGCGGCCGCCTCTACGCCACCACCAAGACCTCCACCAACATCCTCCAGGTCTACCCTCCGACCAACAACAATACCTTCCCGGTGGACACCCCTATCCCAGACGCGCTCGGTCGCCCGTCAATGTGCCACTACTTCCTCGTGGAGTCCGACGGCCGCATGCTTCTCGTCGTCCGGCACCATGTGGTCCATGTCACGACGCCGACGTGGCAGGTCGCCTTCAAGGTCTTCGAGGTGGACCTCGACCGCAGGCAGCTAGAACCGGTGAGCAGCATTGGCGACCTCGCCAACGCAGTTTTTCTTCCACTACGTGGGGGTACCGGGCTTATCTGCACCATACATATCACGTTTTGAGATCCGTGTTGCCTAATTTGCACACACAACCTTGACATTGTCCACTTCCCCTTCCTATAGGCAACAAAGTGTACGAGTCCATCCTGCTTGCTCTGCTCAGCTCGTACCCCAACAGATGTTGTCCAGTTTGTCTCTTCGTTGATATCGCCGGTTCCAACCTCTTCCCTGTTTCTGATTCGCACTGGCCCATGCTTCCGGCCAGGAAGGAAGACGATGGGACAAACGGCGCCGGGGTGGCCTGGTCCTGGGAGCTGCCGATGCTTGGGACCTCGCCAGATCCGTTATTGATTAATTTTCCTGAAGGATCTTTCTTGATTGTTCTTCTTTGAATTGTTCTGAAGGAGTTTTTGTACATGAATCCATGCTCCAGATCGGTACCTGGACATGTATTGCTGCAGAAATTGTTGTTGATTTCTTCAAGCAGATCCTAAATTTTCTGCTTCAAACAGATAGATTACGTAAAGTCAGGAGGGCTTGCTAACAAGAAAGTAATATAGTCTAGGGAGCTTGTTGTAAAGAAGCAACATGAATCTCAGAGTCAAAAAGAGGAAACGAACGGCTGTGATAAGCCCAGGACACCCTCATATATGTAGAGTTGTATTTCCGCACATACTACCCCTTAGAGTGCAAATTCGTCTAGATTACACATTTTCAAAGATTTGGACCCTCTTTTTTCTAAAGCATATCTATTGGGTAAGGTGTGAGGTGATGACCGGGGTTCAAAAATATCAAGATGAAAACATGGAATGGGACATGTGGATGAGATAAGTCTAGCAATGATTGTCGACGATATCCTCCGATCTTTACACATTTTGTCGCACCACATCGACGTAGGATGCCGGTCCTATCTAACAAAAACAAGCAAAATGCTAAAATGTCTTAAAAGCATGTTTAAAACCTTCTAGATTGGATATGTTCATAAAACCTTAATGGGGTAATATATGTCACAAATTTAGAAGTAGGGGTAAAAAGTAGAATTCACTCTTTTTCAATTGACCTACATCAGGATTCCAGGCACCAAGACGGCGTATAGGTGCGGTGCCTACCTGGCCATCCATGGAGCAATGCTTAATGCAGTTCGTCGTCTATATGCACCGCACTACAGGAACAAATCAAGGTGCCGATGGCTAAAGGCTACATCGACGGCTATTTGTCAGGGCCGTCGGCGTAGGCTCCGAGGCGAACGGACGAGGAAACTGGCCGTCAACCCAGGTTTGCCGTCGATGTAGGATGGAATAGGCCAACGGCAGCCGTCGGCGTAGACCTGACCATCGATGTAGGGGATTGGCCATGACGGCGATACGATGGCGTCAAGGCTACACCGATGGCTTAGCTGTCGACCTATGTTTCACACCTACGCCAACAACAAAGCCGTCGGCATAGCTATTTTCCCTTTTGCCACATTAATCCTAAAAATCATAACTAAATCATTCTAATTAAGAAAAATACAAAGAATATTTCAAAATTTGTAGAAAAATAAGATCTATCTATCTATCTATCTAAACTCAAATATTACACATTTTGTTGAATAAAATATAAAAATATCTTTGAAATATCAAGCTTGGAATATTCCAAATATCTCAAAAAACTTCTCAGAAATAAGCTATCATATTCGAGGTTTCATGGTTTTCAGGCCAAACGACCAATTCTATAGCTAGAATCGCGGTATAGTTTATGATAAAGTGTCCATATTTTGTACACACGAACATCTTGGGATGGTAAGTAATGTTGCAGAAGGAAGTTTCCCTTTTCGTCGCATCAAAAAGGCATTTTCCATTTTCTGAATGTCAAAAAACGGGGTGTTTTGTAAAACAACAACCCAAATAAAAATTTGAAAATGGTACCATCCCATTTTTCAAAAATATTAGACCATATTCTATGGATAATGTCCCAACTAGGGTATCTTAAATCTTTTTGTCCATCCCTCGTGAAAAAAACAAATTTCTACCAAATCGGTAGAAAGTGGGTCAGATTTGAACTACAGGTACATGATCTGATGCTCGTGATTTTTTAGAAAAATCATTTTAGATTCACCATATGCTATTTCATCATAGATCCACTACAACTTTAGCGAGGCTCTGTCCTGAGCTAAGTATTTTTAGAATCCTCAAATTTAAAATGGATTGCATATGATTTTTTGAAGATTTAGCCACTATTAAATGAATTTTATTTAAAAACCCTTATAGTACACTATTAAAATACATGATGCATGATTAAAAATATGATAGGGATGTCATGTTTTAATTCCTCTCATTTGTTTGATCGATTTAGATAAATTATTTGTCGAAATCTGATTTACTAATTTAAAGATATGAATCATTCCATATTAAATAGAAAATTAAAAATTCATTTTATTGTTATTTGAATTCAAGATTGTTATTACTTATTTATTATTGTTTACTTAAATAATGGTTTGAAATTCAAAAAATAAAGGTGTGTGACATCATTGTTCAAGGGTTAATAGGATTGATATGGTAATATTATCAACATGGCCCCATGGCCCCCCTACCTCGCTGCCCGCGCCGACTCCGACGCCGTCGTGCGCCGCCACCGTGCCATCCGCCTCGACGACTCCTCCCCGCATATCACGCTCACCATCGACCACGACCAGGAGACCATCGACGTCCATGACGACATCGCATACACCTGGCGCCTTCTTGTCTCCTGCGACTTTGCCAACGCCAAATTAGCACCGTAGCTCCCGGCGTCGTCCCAGTGCGCGAGCTCCGCCATGGTTTTTTGTGCTGCAAGATAGATCGGAGAGACTCCATCCTCTAAATGTGGCGTGGTGCAATTGCAACGGACAAAGAAGAAAGATTGCATCTCTGCATCGTCAATAAATGGGGATTGAAACGAATGAACATGCGCGTCGGTTACTGACTGACCTTGTCGATGGCGAGGCAACTGATTTTGGTGGGGTTGGGGACAAGTTGGGGTGGGGATAGATCAGAGAGACCTGTAGGAGGAGGGTGGGCTCATGCTAGAGTTTAGAGGAGGGGGGAGTGTGCACTGTCGTGGAGGTAGGGGAGCACGCGCCGACGTGCTCCATCAGCGACAGCGGTTTTTTCGTGGATAGTGACATGTCGAGGTCGAGGGCAGTTAAGTATGGTGATCGAGCAGAGGGAAATGGAGGTGAGCACCTCGTGCCGGTTGGGAAAGTGGGGGAGCGCGTGCCAGCATGCGCCATGAGCAGCGGCGGCACCATATTTTTCTAGCCGGATAGAGAAGAGACCGGAACAAGGACGACGATTTTGCAAAAAAAAACTCATATACCTTTTTTTATTTATATTTTAAGTTATCTTATATGTTAAGTTTCCTGACAGCGGCCACATCATCAAATACATTTCTATAAAGAAAGTGGACAAGTTCAATGACTAACTATATGGATTTAACTTTGTCTTATTTATCCAACGTCTATAGGATTTGTAGATTGAAAAGGAGTAAAATACATCGAAAACCATGTAACTTGTTTGTATAAATCACATTGGTCCTTATATTTGGAAAAGTTGTATTTATAGTCGCTGAATACGTGATGTTGGGTGGCAGGCCAAACATGCAATGCTGTTTGTTTTGCAAAAACCATGGATATTTTAATTGTTATCCTTAGAAGGGACTGACCACCAGGAATGCAATTCCTACTGTAAGTTGGGCCCCCGGCACCATCTATTTCTTCTATTTGTTAGAGATCCGTGTTAGCGTTTTTTATAGAACAATTTTCCTACCTTACTTTTCGAGTCCATTATTTTTTTGCTTGTTAGCCCCCCGACATTTTTAGGTTTTATACATTTTCGAGTCCAGTGATATGTTTCATACATATCTCGATCCACTTTCAGGTTCTTATTATTTCAGTTAATGGAAGTTTCATTAAGCATTTTTGTGACTGTCAAATTCACGGACGTTTCATTCAGAATTCAACTATTTTTCATATAATTATGAGTCCAACAAATATTCATAGATTTCACAAGAGGAAATCACAATAAATTTTAGTTTCATACAAGAATAAATAACCAAAATTCATATATTAATTTTGAAAAATATTGAACAGAAAATTCATAAAAGGTTTACCAATTCTTCAAATAATCATAAAAGTTCATATAATGTTTCTCATGCGATTTTTTTTGCATGAACAGATCCACACTAGATTCATGAGGTTTTCACGCTATCTAATCCATGAACAGATCCATACATAACAGATCCACACACGATTCATGAACAGATCCACACAAGATTAATGAGGTTTTCACACTATCTAATCCATGAACAGATTCATACATTATTAAAGTTCAAACAAAATCAGACAAGTAAAAAATCACTAGAACAAAATCACATAGATTCATCCATGAACAGCTAGAAAGAGAAAATTACATGTTTCATAAAACAAAAAAATAATAGAGGAACTCAGATCCGTGTCACTCAAACTTCTCTTGATTCAACAAAAAATAATAGAAGATTAATAAAGATTTATACAAGAATCACTCCTGATTCAGAACAAAATCGCATGAACTAGATATGGGTATTTTCCATACACGTTTCCAACATCAAATTTTTAAACATTCATCCAAACAAGAAACTCAAATCAAGATCCAAACATGAATAAAAAAGAAAGAAAAAAAGAAAGTTCCATCACTGATCCATCAAAGATTCATACCAAATCGCATGAACTAGAACTGGATCCAAAAAAAATACAAAAACATGAAGAAACAAAGAAAGGAAAAGGAGCAAAATTAAAAAGAACAAAGAAATGAAATGGAGAGGCCTCCAATCCTCCAGATCTGGACGGAGCCAGCAAGCCTCTTGTGGTGGAGGACGACGCTGGGGTGAAGGAGGGCCTGACAGGAGCTGGGGGCGACGTCAGATTGGTGGTGGGCGACGGCGCACGGGGAAGCTCGGGGGAGGAGAAGGTGCGCTCGGGGGGGGGGGGGGGGGGGGGCGGCTCAGGGAAGGAGGTGCTAGGAGGGAGGGAGGCAGGGGCGCACGTCGAGGTTCTGGGGAGGGAAGTAGGGCCGTGCGGCGAGGTGCTGGGGAGGGAGGCAAGGGCGCGCGAGCCTAGGATGGTAGGGTTCACTATGGGATGGGAGTTAGCCGGGCTAGGACTTTGCCCTCTCCTTGGGGGGTCGCGGATTTTGCCCGGCGCGAATTTTTCCCTCCTAGCTTTTTTATAAATGTTATGAATATGTTGAGTGGTAGGATTTTGCACAAATCTTCAATAATTTTGTGGCCGTGAGGTGCCGGTGGCCCAACCTAGGAGGGGAAAATCCGCGTTGTGCTGACCTCTCTAGTCACCACACAGCAAATTTCCTCCGCCGCAATGCCACGTGCCGTTGAGCTCAGTGGCAATCTCTTTTCTTCAATAACCACGACTATGGTACAGTAGTACAGCAATAAGGATGGTGATTATTTATTAATGGCAATTAAGGGACATGCAAGCTGGAAAAGACAATTAAATACTTTACAATCTGCTCTATATTCAGCCCAAATTAATGGCAAGATTGAGTAAATTAAATCCATTTACTTCAAATAATTCTACTACACTTCAATAGAAGTACTCAACAATCTTCTCTACTATTGCTCGTTTTGCTCTACTACTACTGGTTTTTAAATTTCCTCAATACACACATTAGGATATGTTTTCAGAATATGGTTTTCAGATGTTAACTGCTTAACCATATGGTTTGAACTGTACTTCTTCTTATGGTTCCACATGAAACAAATCTTGAGAGTACGCATAGCACCTTCAAGTAGGCCAATAGATTTAATTTTCTGAATGGAGGCCTTAGTTTTCTAGCCAAAATAATATAGCGCCATGGCCTCACTGAATATACATAACACATATATGAATTGTTTCTCTAGTAATTATGGGAGTACATCGCACTAATATGATGGAGCAATTTCTTCTCCAGATGTCTCTTGTGCAACTTTGATATGAAAGGCGAGGAGCTGGAATAGTGCATCTGGATGATTCATCTCACTTGATGCATACAAGTCATTCATGCAAATGGCTATGTGAGGTAAACAACTTTTACTGTTGGCGGTGGTGCGGTTAGGTCACTGTTAGGAGTAAGAATCTGTAAGGCCCCTGGACAACGCCTGCTGCGAGATCACCTTCTTCCAGACGCGCACGGCGCGCCGCCTGCGTGTCCGCCTCCCCGAGCTCCGGGCACACAGGGTCGTCGGCTTCACCGACGGCCTCGTCATCCTCCTACACAAGCGCAAGTCGACCGTCCGCGTGGTGCACCCCTTCACGCGCGCCATGGTCGACCTCCCGCCCCTCGGCCCCGCCTTCCATAAGATGGGCGGGGATCGAGGATCTCTGCTCCGCATGAGCGCTTTCGTCTGCTCTTCACCCTCGGCCCCTTTGTCGGTGGTTGCCCATTTCCCTGGGAAACCCGAGGCGCTGTGGACACAGCCAGGCCGCGTGTCGTGGAAGGTCATCCGCCATGGCCTGGAGATTCGGAACATCTTGCCCTTCCAAGGCATGCTCTTCGCCACCGTGAGGTCCACAAAGGAGATTGTCATGGTTTACCCTCCACTCAAATTCTCCCTCGCTTACGCTGCAGACTCACTGGCCAACCAGAAGATATGGCGCGAGTACCTTGTGGAGTCCCAAGGGCTTATGCTGCTTGTGGTGCAACATGGAACCACGGAGGTTGATGCCAGGGCATGGCCGAATTGTGCCTTCAAGATCTTCGAGGTGGACATCCATGGCCAGAAACTGCCATCAATCTGCAATCTTGGTGACCAGGCTCTGTTCCTCTACATTGACCGATGCCTGTGTGTCTCCACCATGAACCTGCCATCTATCTGCAGCAACTCTGTTTATTTCACAATGCCACGCAGCCCCGTCGTGATGCAGTCTCTCTCCACTGGTTTGTCCGAGAACCTATCCGCGATGTGCCAGATAAACGACATGAAGGAGAAGATACGCCCGTCCGTGCGACCCTTCACCATCGTTGATCATCTTCTCACGTATTGCCATCATTTGGAATGGGCAAGGGGGCTCATGTTTCACGAATACCACCGTATACCTGAATCTTTCAAGGAACTGCACGAGAAAATACATGCACAGTGTTCTCAAGTGCGCATTCCAAAAGCTGTAGCAGGAGGTGCAAAGTCCAAACCTCTGTCTCTCCCAAATGGAGCTCCAGCTCCATTCAGCCCTTTTTTCCTTAAATAATTGAATACTCTATATATATTGAAGTTTCAAAATAAACAGAGACAGACTTCTTTTGGGGTTGTTCTTTTCTTTATGATGAGGACTTATTATGTTATACTCATGTGATTGAATTCTTTCCCGCCTGTTTATCTCAGTGAAGGGGAGTCATTTGGCAGACTTCAGCTGCAACTCATCCGTATCTTTGAGCTCTTATTGTAAGAAATCTATGGCAAGGTCCAGTTTTTTTATTGTCAAATCAGCACTCTGACCGCACCGAGTGCTTTATCTGATTTGATATATGAAAGTTTTAAAAAAATAGTTGTATGATAACATTTGGTGTGAGAGAATCTGAATACGCGGGGTCGCGTTGTTTTTTGCCATGATTTAGAAAGTCAAGGCTTATACAATAGTTCTGCAGTTCACCAATGCTCCTCTAATTGGATAACCAAGGAAAAATTTGTGGGAGCAATCAGATCACCTTTCTTTTGTTAAACTTAGTCAAAGATTAAATTTAATAAGGAAATCTTTTTTTTGAGATCTTTAATAATTGAAATCTCAACCAGCGAAATCAACTTCTCAAGTCATCACCAGTTCTTTCAATGAAATATAATGAAGTAAACAGGTCCTTCCTAGGTCGTCGGAAAGAGTAGGCTCATTCATACGAATCTACTCCCTCCGTACCGAAATATAAGACGTTGGGTTTGTCACGCACAACTTTTTTCATGTACTCCCTCAGTCTCAAAATAGATGTCTTAGATTTTGGAACATCTAAGACATCTATTTTGGGACAGAGGGAGTATAAAAAAATTCCGAGTTTCCTGTTTTGCCCCGCACATTTCGATCGTGTGTCCCTCACCGCTCACACAGCTCGCTCTCTTCCCCTCCCGTCCCGTACCGCTCCATGGCTTGCCCCTCCCCTCCCCTTCCCATCGCCGGCATCTTTCTCTCGCTCCCCACCGTCGTCCCTCCCCTCCCGCAGGAATCCGCTAGCTGTCGCTCGTGTCAGCGACTTTGAGGTCAAAGCTGGCCCTTTTATGCGCCAGCGCTGGATCCGTGGGTCACCGGATCGAGAGCGGCATGCCCGAATAAAAGAGGCTGTCGCGCGTAGGTCTCGAGAGCGAGCTGCCGGAGTAGAAGAAACCGCCGGCGGCGTTGCTCCCCTTCCCAAACACACACACCCGCGTGGTGCACGGCGGGATCGGCCAGTCCATGTGCTGCGACGCCGCGGTGGGCATGCCGAGCGGGACTAGTCCTCTGTTGACGGCGTTAGCGAGGCGCAGGACCTGGAGCTCCGCCTCTAGGGAAACCTGCAGGCAGCGCCTAGCTACCAATATTGTTGAAGACAGGCACTCATTGATTCTCCCTCTGTCTTGTGTAGCCTCTATCTTTCTTTACCAAAAAAATCTTGTGTAGGCTCTTTTCTCTACTCCCTCCGACTCATATTAGCTGATTTGGATTTGTCAAAATTTGGATGAACCTATATACAAATAGTGTCTACATTCATCCAAATTTAGACAAATCTACGTCAACTAATATGGGTCGGAGGGAGTAATTGATTCTCCCCCTTTGCCATGGTAAATTAAGGTAGCTCACCGTCAATAGTTTTGTGCACTCAAAATTGTGCAAAATTAGACAATATATACCGTGGGCTCTCAATGTAAAGCTTGCAACTTTGTAGATCTTTTACAGACTACTAATTTAACTCTATAGATTTATTTGCAAAGAAACTCAATGTAAAGCTAGGGAAATTTCAGCACGTAGTGAATCAGGAGTGTTCCGAGTGTTCACAATCAGTTAAAGATTAATCATGTACTGTACTACTGCCCAATTTGTTGCTTGTTTTAATACAGTGTAGTCTTGCTTAATCTCAGTGTAGATTTCTTTGATGGAGTACTACTCAGTGACATGGAGTACAATAATATTTCTTAGGATATTTTGATCAAATAAATGAAGGAATTCTGATCCTTCCAAAATTCTGAGATTTTCCCTTTTCCTCGAGGAATTCTGATCCTTCGAGAGCATTGAGTTTATAGTCTTGAGGTTTAGCAGTAGTCTTCTAGAGCATTGATCCTTCGAGAACATTGAGCATTGAGATGTTGATTCTGCCATTGGCCTTGAGGTTAAGCAGTAGTTTTCATTTGCTGAGACTATCTAAACTCTGCCATCACAACATCTGTCCATGTACTACCAAGCTTTATTACCTTGTTGCTTTCGAAACAGAATTGGCAATCTCTTTTCTTCAATAACCACGACTATGGTACAGTAGTACAGCAATAAGGATGGTGATTATTTATTAATGGCAATTAAGGGACATGCAAGCTGGAAAAGACAATTAAATACTTTACAATCTGCTCTATATTCAGCCCAAATTAATGGCAAGATTGAGTAAATTAAATCCATTTACTTCAAATAATTCTACTACACTTCAATAGAAGTACTCAACAATCTTCTCTACTATTGCTCGTTTTGCTCTACTACTACTGGTTTTTAAATTTCCTCAATACACACATTAGGATATGTTTTCAGAATATGGTTTTCAGATGTTAACTGCTTAACCATATGGTTTGAACTGTACTTCTTCTTATGGTTCCACATGAAACAAATCTTGAGAGTACGCATAGCACCTTCAAGTAGGCCAATAGATTTAATTTTCTGAATGGAGGCCTTAGTTTTCTAGCCAAAATAATATAGCGCCATGGCCTCACTGAATATACATAACACATATATGAATTGTTTCTCTAGTAATTATGGGAGTACATCGCACTAATATGATGGAGCAATTTCTTCTCCAGATGTCTCTTGTGCAACTTTGATATGAAAGGCGAGGAGCTGGAATAGTGCATCTGGATGATTCATCTCACTTGATGCATACAAGTCATTCATGCAAATGGCTATGTGAGGTAAACAACTTTTACTGTTGGCGGTGGTGCGGTTAGGTCACTGTTAGGAGTAAGAATCTGTAAGGCCCCTGGACAACGCCTGCTGCGAGATCACCTTCTTCCAGACGCGCACGGCGCGCCGCCTGCGTGTCCGCCTCCCCGAGCTCCGGGCACACAGGGTCGTCGGCTTCACCGACGGCCTCGTCATCCTCCTACACAAGCGCAAGTCGACCGTCCGCGTGGTGCACCCCTTCACGCGCGCCATGGTCGACCTCCCGCCCCTCGGCCCCGCCTTCCATAAGATGGGCGGGGATCGAGGATCTCTGCTCCGCATGAGCGCTTTCGTCTGCTCTTCACCCTCGGCCCCTTTGTCGGTGGTTGCCCATTTCCCTGGGAAACCCGAGGCGCTGTGGACACAGCCAGGCCGCGTGTCGTGGAAGGTCATCCGCCATGGCCTGGAGATTCGGAACATCTTGCCCTTCCAAGGCATGCTCTTCGCCACCGTGAGGTCCACAAAGGAGATTGTCATGGTTTACCCTCCACTCAAATTCTCCCTCGCTTACGCTGCAGACTCACTGGCCAACCAGAAGATATGGCGCGAGTACCTTGTGGAGTCCCAAGGGCTTATGCTGCTTGTGGTGCAACATGGAACCACGGAGGTTGATGCCAGGGCATGGCCGAATTGTGCCTTCAAGATCTTCGAGGTGGACATCCATGGCCAGAAACTGCCATCAATCTGCAATCTTGGTGACCAGGCTCTGTTCCTCTACATTGACCGATGCCTGTGTGTCTCCACCATGAACCTGCCATCTATCTGCAGCAACTCTGTTTATTTCACAATGCCACGCAGCCCCGTCGTGATGCAGTCTCTCTCCACTGGTTTGTCCGAGAACCTATCCGCGATGTGCCAGATAAACGACATGAAGGAGAAGATACGCCCGTCCGTGCGACCCTTCACCATCGTTGATCATCTTCTCACGTATTGCCATCATTTGGAATGGGCAAGGGGGCTCATGTTTCACGAATACCACCGTATACCTGAATCTTTCAAGGAACTGCACGAGAAAATACAGGCACAGTGTTCTCAAGTGCGCATTCCAAAAGCTGTAGCAGGAGGTGCAAAGTCCAAACTTCTGTCTCTCCCAAATGGAGCTCCGGCTCCATTCAGCCTTTTTTTCCTAAATAATTGAAGGCAATTTTTATAATACCTTTTACTACTCTTCAATTATGACTAGTATAATTAGATCTGACGGCTGAGAGAGATTTGGCCCAATAAGCCCAGCAGGTACTCTGGTTAGTTTGACTAATTTGAACAGAGCCATCATGCGACCCGACGGAGGTCAGGACGGCGGCGATGCTCTGAAGTGCAGGCAACGAGGACTCCATGCTATACGAAAAGTATTATTTTCAATGTAGTCTAGAACAATCATCTACGTATTGTTCGTCACGTCGCTGGTAATTTGATAAAAAATTAGTCAGATCTCTAGATTTCTTCCCGTCAACAGCGAACACCCAATGGACAAATTCCAAAATTCGAGCAGCAGTATGTTTGGGAGCTTGATCGATAGTAATCTCTAGAGTTCATCCCGTCAAGAACAACACCAATGGACAAATTTCAAATTCCAAAATCTCAACAGGGTCGTTTGAGTCGACGGCCGGCGTCCTCGCGCGCCGCGCGCGGCCGCATCAATCGCCGCTGACGGCTCGGATGGTGTCCACCTCTCCTTCTTGCTGCGCCACCGATGAGCATGCATCTGCGATCGGTAGTCGCCACGCCGCCGATGAGCAGAACGATGGCCGTCACAAAGTAGGAGTAGTAAACTGCCAGACTAATGAACGTGAGCAGTTGATCCATCGTACTCGTAGAGCAAGATTCGTCAAGATAGATTGCCGCCACTGTTATTCACGACTTTGGGCTTAGAAGAACATTTGGGACGGGGCCCAACAAAAGCCTGTCTAACATGTGGTGTTGATTTTCTCACTAGTATAAATTATACTAGTCTCCTTTTTGACACTAGTATAAACTATTTAGAGCCTTTAGATGCACCAAAATGAAGGGTTATTATTTATTTAAAGGTACCATAAAAGAACTCTTGAAGGCTCAAAATAAACGGAGAGGGACTTCTTTTTGGGTTGTTTCCTTTATGATGATGAAGACTTATTATGTTATTCTCGAACTAGACTTTCGCCCCGTTTTATAATAAATTCAGACGGCCAAATCGATACAAAATGATGAGGAGTTCCTCCATAAAAGTAGATCAAAAATAAATTCTAAAGCCTAGGAAGCAACTAGCTTGCCATCAAAGAAGACGATGCTAAGGAGACCGGAGCTCCACGACAACGCCTCCAAGAAGGTAACGACGTTTCAAATGCCGTCGCCGCTGACTTATTATGTTATATTCCTGTGATTCAATTCTTCCCTGCGTGTTTATCTCAGTGAAGGGGAGTCATTTCGCAGACTTCAGGTTTATTTTGTTTAAACTGCAACTCATCTGTATCTTTGAGCTCTTAGAGCATCTCTAGCAGAGCACGTATTTCTCCGAACCGAAAACGCGGAGTTCGGTCTCCCGAACTGTTCAGTTTAGATGGTTTTAGTCACGGCGTAGATTAGAAACCGAATTCGCAAACTGAAAAACCGAAAATCAAACGTCGTGGGAAAATATGCTGGGATGATCTTGCGAAATTGAACCCATTCTTGCTCCGATCAAGCTACATTCGTCAATAATTTACATAAGCTAGCCAAAATACGGGGTAGTTCGAGCTGCATTCGTTAATTCGAGTACTTAAACTACTAGATTAGGCCCCGGATTGTCATCGGGGCAGTTCTTGCGGCGACGGAGGGTTTTTCTGCACCGGCGACTCCTACGCGACGACGAGCACGGCCACCTTGAACGCCGTCGCCTCCGCCGAGCTCCCGCAGGTGAGAGTCGGCCCGTCTGCGTCGTCGTCGTCACGCGGGGGAAGCGCCGGCAGCGGCCTGCTGCACGAGCCGGCGGGGGACGCCTCGGCTTCTCCTTCGCGCGCTACCCGGCGCGTGAAAGCACGCGGCCACTTCTGTGCCGCCCGCTTCCAAGCGCATCAGAGCGCGCCCGCCTCGCGCGGTCCGCCTCCGACCGCACACCCAGCGGACGCGGTGCTGGCTTCCCGCCGCCGATTCGGCCCCCTCCCCTACCTACGCGTCTTAAGCGCCGCATTGCGGAAGGAGGGGTGGTGGCGGCAGCGGCGGAGTGGCGCCAGCGGTGGAGGAATTGCTCGCCGGAGAGGAGACAGTCGGCGGCGGAGGAAGTGGTAGCGACGGAGGGGAGTAGGGTTTGGAAACTGAACTTCCCTCCACGGCCCGTTTTAATACGGGGCGGCCGCCGAGTTTCTCGGGCCCTGAACTCGTTTTACGGGCCAGGCTGCGAGTTCGGGCTCCGTTCTGGGCCTCTTTCTGAACCTGTATTGTTGCCGGACTTTTTCAGTGTCATCCCGTTTTACAGGCTCCGTTAGAGTTGCTCTTATTGTAAGAAATCTATGGCGAGATCCGGTTTTTTATGCACCAAATGCTTTATATGATTTGATATATGACAGTTAATTATTATTTCTAGTTGTATGATAACATTTCGTGTGCGGGAATCTGAATACTCAGGATCACATTGTTTTTTACCATGATTTATAAAGTCAAGGCTTAGAGCATCTCTAGCCGACACCGTAAAAGGATGAACCAGAAAACGTGTTCCTAGGTCACGTTTTGCGGGTTTTTTCAGACCGCGAGCGACGGGGCGAAACAGACCCCTTAAAACTGCACACAGTTTCTGCCAGGACAAAAATGATACAAAACTATAAAATTAAACCACAAATAACAGAATTCAAACAAATTCGACGTTCAACCGCGACAATCATCAAGTTTTAAGCAAATTTAACAAAGTCCCTTGTGAGCACACCACTAAACAAATTGGGTATGTGATAAAAGAAGTCCCTTGTTCCTTCTTTTCATGGCAAAACCAATTGCTTCTTTTGGCGCTCAGGATCATATTCGAGTACCAATTTTACAAGGAAAAATATTATAACAGGAGAATGCATGGCTCGAAATTAAGATTAAGGAAAGAATAGGTATTGTATCCCAACACTCCGAGGAATGATTAGGCCTCTTCACAACTAACCCAACCATGCAACATCGTTCTTAACCTAGACTTTACTTATAAGATCTCTCCCAAACACCACATTTTTTTTAAATGGACGCTTTATTACGAATAGTAATATTTACACCGGCCTCTACATAACCAGGATGTACATAGCTGACAAATATCCGAAAAAGAACTATAAAAATTATGCGATCGTTACAATAAAGTTGTTTTATCCTGATGCCTAGAATGATGGAAGATCAATTTTCAGATCACGCTACCATACAACTATGTTGGCATGTTCTGATGTGCACTAGTTGACATTTTATTTGATTATTTGCTCTAAATTATTGTGTTTGGCGACTGCAGACAAAGTCGACAATGATACTTCTATTCTGGTTCATGGTTTCTCTTGGCTATATGGTTCATCCCGGGGGGAGATCGAGCTTCAAAAAATTATGAACGGTCTTATCAATACACAAATACATAACTCCCCAGGAATTTCAATTGTGCTTATATCCATCACTGTAGGACTTGGGTTCAAGCTTTTCCTAGCCCCTATTCATCAATGGACTCCTGACGAGACAGAGAAAGATTACCGATTCATCCAATCCAATTTGATCAGAAGTGAGTTCATTGTTGTTGTATAGCTCCTTGACAAAACCATTCTCAGCTAATAGAAGCCGAGCCCTTGAGGAAGAATGTGTGGAATACGAATGGAACTTTCCAACCTTCGATAAAAGGTCTTTTCCAATTATGAAGCATGGTTAAGTGATCCTACTCACACTGGACCTAGTGCTCAGGTAGTTTGGCCTATAGTAGGGCAAGAAATATTGAATGGTGATGTAGGCGGGGCAAAAGAAGTTTTGTAAGCTGCTATCATAGCATTCCCTCAATAAGGTATTTTAAGGTTGTTTTCATCTTTGTTAGAAGGCTACTCGTCGCTTCGGTGAATCACTTGAGGCCTGAGACATTTTCGGTGCTATGGAGCTAGACCAGTGAGCTATTACGCTTTCTTCAAAGGTATTTTTGCCGTGATATAGTCCTCTTTGAATTCCTGTCATTTTATAAGTTGCCAGATATAGCATTTGAATTCCTTTTTACACATTCAAACACATTTAAAACAAATGAAAATATAGAGATAGACTAGATTTATTCAAATTCCAGTGTATGCTTGCAAGGAGCTACACATTACACATAATTCAATCCTATCTCCTTCTTATCCCTCACTCTCTTCTCTGACTTATGAGCCCTGCCAATAATTTTCTTCTCAATCTTCATTTTTTATATCTTATCTTCCAAATCAACTATTTGGTTTTCAAGCTTCAAATAATGTGCTCCAATCTTCATGATCATGAGACAACAATTGCAATGCTTCTCGCCTTCTAATCTTAGCTATGATAGTCCTAGCACATTACCAGGATCTTGCACATCGAGCTTGTTAGCAATATACGCGATTAGATCATTGCAGAAAGTAGACGGAGAAGATGACGTTTGGTAACGTAGTTCGGCAAAGCCTATGCGGGGCATGCTTTACCGGCGCTCTTCCCCTGGTACTATAATCAGAGTACCGTCGATGACAAGCCCATCACGGTGTACAGACACATCAAATCTACAAAACGCCACGCCGGTCCGGCGCCCCTGCCACGAGCACCGGACCGTCCCCGAAACTCGATCTTATGTCTAACTTGTCTTGCGTCTAGCTATTTTGGCTACTTCCGGTGTCTTTATATAATAGGTCAGGTTATAAGTGTCCGACTCAAACACCTAACCCTACCGCGTAGTTCAAGTCCAACCGTCGCCTATACACATATTCGACACTATTACGACAGAGCTCAACCTAAATATTCAGGTACAACTTTTCTTTATCTTCGATGGTGCAGAAGAACAAGAGAGATGAGAGTGCAATTTTTTACATGTTTGTCCCAACTCACCACTTCGGTCACATTTGCCCATGGGATGCCATCACCGTCACCGCCGCCGCTCCTTCCGTCTCCAACAACGATCTCTCTCTTTCGTGTGGCAGCATCCCAACTCGATTCCATGGTAGAACACCTTCCTTCTACTTTCCACCTATGCTACACGGTTAATTCACCTCCGCCGTCCGGCCGCCACAGCCAACACGCCGCCAGACTCGCTTGATTTGGAAGTTAGGGTTCACCCGATTTGGGAATTGAACACAAGGGGCATTGTAACATGTCCAGAACAACTATTTGTGTGCCTGGTGTTATTAGCTTTCTGATAGATGGGCCTATGAATATGCTTATTTTTTTGCGAGTGAATATGCTTATTGTTCCATAGCAATCGTACATGCACTTTTGAACCGTGTGGTGTCACCGTTAAGTCTTTAGAGCTATATACATATGATGATGTTGGCGCTCTAGTCAAATGTTCTGTTTTATGACATATATAAGTTAGTCAAATTTGTATTTTAACAATCTTTATTTGTTTGTTTACCTGAGTTGTCACTGTTAGGAATAGACAACTTGTATTCCTCTGGGGGCCAAAGACCACAATATATAGTACAGGTACAGGGCAAATATGCAGGAAGCCCCCTAACATATGGGGGAAATACAATATACAGATATATACATCTAACACCCCCCCTCAAACTCATGGTGGATCCACAACACTGAGTTTGGAGAGTAAGAAATCATGCTGCGCTCTGGTCTGTGCCTTCGTAAAGAAATCCGCCAACTGTAAATCTGAAGGCACATACTGAAGCGCAACAACCTGAGCCTGCACCTGAGCACGTGTATAGAAAGCATCAACACCAATATGCTTGGTAAGCTCATGCTTGACCGGATCACGTGCAACACTAATAGCACCTGTACTGTCAGACAAAACCAGAGTGGGTGTAGTAATAGAGACCCCAAAATCCGCAAGTAACCACCGTAACCAGGTCACCTCAGCAGTCAACAAGGCCATAGCACGCAACTCAGCCTCAACACTCGAACGGGAAACCGCTGTCTGTTTCTTCGTCTTCCAAGCAATGAGCGAACCACCAAGAAACACACAATAAGCAGAAAGTGAACGACGATCCGAAGGATCACTCGCCCACGTAGCATCCGAATAGCACTGGAGCTGGAGAGAGCTGGAACGAGGAAAGAAAAGGCGACGAGTGATCGTACCGCGAAGATAACGAAGAACACGAAGAAGATGACTATAGTGAACAGTGGTGGGAGCAGAGACAAACTGACTCAGAATATGAACAGGATAAGAGATGTCAGGACGAGTGACAGCAAGATAAACTAGACTCCCAACAAGATGACGATAACGCGTCGGATCAGAAAGAGGATCACCATCAGTAGGTTGAAGCTTAACATTAAGCTCCATAGGGGTCTCAACAGTGCGCTCATCCCCAAGAGCAGCACGAGCAAGAAGATCCTGAATATACTTTTCCTGAGAGATGTAAAAGCCATCAGAAGTGGAGGAAACCTCAATCCCAAGAAAGTATCGAAGAGGACCAAGATCAGTCATAAGAAACTGATCACGAAGACGAGCCTTAACAAAGGCGATATACTCAGGATCATCACCAGTAATGATCATATCATCAACATAGAGAAGAAGAAGAGTGCGTCCACGAGGAGAAGTGTGAACAAACAGCGCTGGATCATGAGCACTAGGGGAGAAACCAGCAGCAGTCACTACAGAAGCAAAACGCTCAAACCAGGCACGAGGGGCCTGTTTCAGGCCATAAAGAGACCGTCGAAGACGACAAACCATCCCCTCGGGAACAGAATACCCAGGAGGAGGTTGCATATACACCTCCTCACTCAACTCACCATTGAGAAAGGCGTTCTGAACATCAAGTTGAGACACAGACCAGTGACGAACAGAAGCAACAGCAAGAAGAGTACGCACAGTGGTCATATGAGCCACGGGAGCAAAGGTCTCATCATAGTCACGACCATGCTCCTGCTGAAAACCACGAGCCACAAGACGCGCTTTATAGCGCTCTAGAGATCCATCAGAGCGGGTCTTAATCTTATAGACCCACTTACACGTGATAGGACGAACACCGGGAGGGGGAGAAACAAGATCCCAGGTGCCAGTGCGCTCAAGCGCAGCAATCTCCTCAGCCATGGCCAGCTGCCATTCAGGATGATGCTCAGCATCCCGATAAGAAGTCGGCTCGGAGGCAACTGAAAGACCGTACTGACTGGGAGAGTAACGATCGGGGGCACGACGCTGACGAACAGGACGAGTAGAGGGAAGCTCATCAGAGGAGGACGACTCAGGAGACGACGATGAAGAAGAAGGTATAGCAGAGGAAGACTCCGGAGAACGAGGAGAACTAGGAGAACTGGACGGAGCAGAGGCGGACGGTGTCGAAGAAGAGACAGCAGGGGGAGAAGATCCTGAAGAAGACACAGGAGGAGTAGAAGGAGGGGTGTCAGGAAAGAGAAGAAAAGATATATCTTCCACCGGGTAGGTACCAGCGGTGGGACGAGGATAGAAAGGACGCGTCTCATCAAAAGTAACATCACGAGAGATACGCATCCGACGAGCAACGGGGTCCCAACAGCGATAGCCCTTATGCTCATCACTGTATCCAAGGAAGACACACTCAACAGACTGAGCAGTCAGTTTGGTGCGTTCGCGAGGAGCCAGAAGAACATAGCAAACACATCCAAACAAGCGAAGCATGGAGTAGTCTGGTGACTGTCCAGATAGGCGCTCAAGAGGGATACCACCCTGCAGAGCAGCAGACGGCTGAATATTGATAAGGTAAGCCGACGTAGCAACAGCCTCAGCCCAGAAATGTGGCGGAAGAGAAGAGGCAATCATCATGGCACGAGTGGTCTCAAGAAGATGGCGATGCTTACGCTCAGCAACGCCATTCTGGGCATGTGCGCCAGGACAGGAGAACTGAGCAAGGGTGCCCTGCTCAGCAAGAACACCTCGCAACATCTGGGAGATATACTCACCAGCAGAATCAGCACGAAAAACACGGATGAGGGTAGAATACTGAGTACGGACCATGGCCGCAAAACGCTGATATATGGAAAGCACTTCACTGCGAGAGCGCATAAAATACAACCAAGTGTAGCGAGAAAAATCATCGATAAATAAAATATAGTAGCGATGACCCCCTTTCGAAGCGAAAGGAGCCGGACCCCAAACATCGGAATGAACTAAATCAAACGGTCGCTGAGATACAGACGCGCTAGTAGGATAGGGAAGCTGAATCTGTTTTCCCAACCTACAGCCCTGACAATGCAAAGACCCATCTCCTGAGACAGACCCCAGAAGACCACGATGAACTAATGACGACAGGCGAGAGTCACAGAGGTGACCAAGACGATGATGCCACTGCTGAAAGGAGCTGGTAGTGGAGGCGACAACCGGAGAAGAACTGGCAGAAGAAGTGGCAGCGGAAGGAACACGAAGCCAGTCTAACTCCCAAAGTCCTGAGGACTCACGACTGCGAGGGCCAGCTCCAACCAGGGCCTGGGTGCGACGGTCCTGGACAACACAAGAATCAGCATCAAGAATGACGCGACAACCAGAGTCAGTAAGCTGGCTAGCAGAGAACAGATTCATCTTAATAAGAGGGACATGAGAAATGTCAGGAACAAAAAAGGAAGAAGTAGAAAGGGTGCCCCGACTAGAAACAGGAAGAGAGGTACCATCAGCCGTAAAAACACGGATAGGAGAAGGGAGAGAACGAAGAGCGGACAGAAAAGAAGACTCAGAGGTCATATGAAAAGAAGCTCCAGAATCCAGATACCACGGAGACGTACCTGACTGTGTGGAAGGTGGTGGTCGCATAGTGCCTGAAGAGTCAGTCACAGAACCAGCAGTGCCCGTCGAAGAAGAGCCTGTAGCAGCAAGCAGACCGCGAAGACTCCTGATAATATCCTGATCAGAGAGAGCAACTGCTGAGGATCCGGAAGGAGCTGACTGCCCACGAGCCTGGTGCTGCTGACGTAAACTGGGGTCCCGTGTATAACAGGTGGCCCAAGTGTGACCATCCCTGTTGCAGTAGGAGCAGTGACGAAGAGAACCACGGCGACCCTGACCACGAGCCTGCTGGTGCTGAGTCGGACCCTGAGGCTGCTGGTGCTGAAGCTGACCCTGACCCTGACCTGGAGGAGTGGGTAGTATCGGCGGCGGCGGCACAGGGGACCGCGGCTGAGTCGAGGGAGCAGACGGCAAAGGAGCACCACGAGTAGCAAGCGCAGATGGAACCGCAAGAAGACCAGCACCACGGAGACGGGTCTCCTCAGCCCGAAGCTCAGACAACACCTCAGAGAGCGGAACACGACCACGAGCATTCAGCTGAGCACGCCGGGGCTCAAACTCCTGGCGAAGCCGAGACAGAAACTCATAGATGCGGTGAAACTCCAAGTCCGAGCGCACAATCTGGCAGCACGAGCATGTGCCACAAACAGTAGTACGGAGAGAATCAAGCTGACGCCAGATAGCAGCACTCTGAGTATAAAACTCATCAATAGTGGAATCACCCTGCTGAAGAGCATGCTCCTGGCGAACCACAGACAGGTAAAGAGCATCCCCAGACGGCTGATAGCGCTGACGAAGATGGGCCCACTGAGCAGCAACAGTAGGGAGACTCATGAACTCAGCAGCATATTGGGGAAGAACACTGGAGGTGAGAACAGCAGCAGCACGAGCATCCTCATCAACCCACTGAGTGTAAGCAGTCAGAGCGTGTCGATATGCCTCAATATCAGAAGAGTACTGCTTGTACTTCAGGTCATAAGCAGCAACGGCACTATCATCAGCACTCTGAGCAGCATCCTTGGCCTCCTGAGAGGCATCAGCACCGAGAACAATCGGCGTCGGCGGAATAGGAGCCACAGGAGCAGGGGGACACGGCGGACAGGAGACCTCGCCGGAGAGCACACCCCAAAGACGGAGACCGCGCATGTGAACGCGCATAAAGGCAGCGAAATCAGGATAATTCGCGCCATCGAAGATTACCGGACAGCGAGGAATCACAACATACCCCGATGAAGAAGACATAGCTCAATTTTTTTTTTTTCTGTACTTTCAGATCCGACAAAAACGAATCTGTACTCAGATCCGATCAGCGTCGGCCAGCAGGACCAACAAGGATGGCCAGCAGGTGGACCAGGCGAGCCAACAAGGATCAGCGTACGTGCAGGTACTTGCAGGGACTCCAGGCGGTGGGCAGCGTACGTGCAGGTACTTGCAGGGACTCCAGGCGGTGGGCTTGCAGGGACTCCACGGGCGGTGGACTTGCAGGTACTTGGACACAGCCTCCACGTGACGAGGGGCCCCGCGTGGCTGCAGGACGGGACAACACCCGCGTAGCTGCAGAACAGGAGCAGCAGAGGACCACGCGCGCGTGGCTGTGGGCAAAGGACGACCCCGCGCGTGGCTGCAGGTCTGGCGATGGCGACAGGACGACCCCGCGTGATGCAGAGGATTGATGGCGACGGCGACAGGACCTGACGAGTCGGGCGATTTGACGAGCGCAGAAACGGATCTGATCTGGACACAGATTGGTCTAAATCTGAGACGGCGACCGATCCAGATTTAAAACGGAGCAAAACGGGCGGTGACCGGCGGCGGCGACGACGGCAAGGCCGGCGGCGACAGGGACGGTGGCGGCCGACGAAGTTGCGAGGAAGAGGACGGAGCTAACCTCGCTCTGATACCATGTTAGGAATAGACAACTTGTATTCCTCTGGGGGCCAAAGACCACAATATATAGTACAGGTACAGGGCAAATATGCAGGAAGCCCCCTAACATATGGGGGAAATACAATATACAGATATATACATCTAACAGTCACCACGTGGCAAGGCAACGGGCATTTTACTAGTTAGAGCATCTCCACTCTTGTAACCTTATATGGGTTTCGGCGGTAGCAATTTTTCACCGTATGGGAAGGTGTTGGCTATTTTCTAAATTTTGGAAAGAGGGTGTTCTCAGCCATATTAGACATGGATAGAGGGTGTTCTCACCATATTGTATACTACCCGGTATTACATGTCTAATAAGCCGTACTCTCAATAGCAAAATATTTTTTGCTTAGAATTTTGACAAACACCTTGTGGGCGTAGTGAGCTGCGCGCCATGGACATCTACCATCTGATGAACTATCCATTGATTTACATATAACTTCATATATAGATAAAATAACGGTCTAATCCTAATCGACTATGCCGCTTCCGCTACTGTTGTCACTGTTCATCATCGACGGCGTCCTTCGCGTCGCCGTCCTCCTCCTCTGTGTTGGAAGTGATGTCGACGATCCAGGCGGCCTCCGCCCTTCTCATGAATTCTTCACCGCGTGTTGCCTTGATAATAGTATCAATCGTACCGGACACTGCCCATAAGCGTTGCCTCCCATCAGGGTTGGGTAGATATGGGTGGAGATGCCGTCGGTGAGCTACGCACAACGCAAGCTTCGCCTTCTGCTCCTTGAACCGCTTTGACCAGTACGCGTTGTTGGATGAGTACTGAGCCATTGCCCTATTCCACTCTGGTAGTTAGCGGTGGCGCTCCTCAATCTGCATCGCCAATTCATTATCGCTCAAGAGAGGCGCCACATGCACACTGGCGTAGCTGAGCTTGAAGCCAGCTGGAAGCCTCACGCGGCGTGGCGCGAGGATGTCGTAGCGGTCGAACATCATGGCCTCGTAGAAATTAAGATTAGGTCTCTGCATGGTGGCGACGGGAGGGGGAAGGGACGCCTAGATATAGCGGGAAGAAGTAGGTCGATCGTTTTCCTCTCGTGTCTCCCCCTCGTGTCGCCCCCTCCTGGCGACCGAGGGGGGCATACCCTAACCCCACCGCCACCTCCTCCCCCTCCATCCTTCTCCCCCCTCGTCGCCCCCGGAGGGCCGCCGACCTAAGTGCACGGTGCCGGTGATGGGGTCGGCGGGGATCTGGCCTCCCGGCCCTAGCGCGGCGGTAGGAAGGAGAACATCGGCATTGGATGGGGGCCCCTTGCCATCGACGTCTACGTGGCTCCGGCCGGCGGTGGCTTTGTGGGAGCTCAGATCTGGAGGCGGCGGCCTCTACCGGAGTGGGGCGGGTGGCGATCTGGTGGAGGAGGTGCCGGCGATGGGATTCCGTTGGAAGACCTAGATCGGCTCTCTATCCCTAATTGCCTGCTCGATCCGTTCTCCGAAGACCGGCCGGCGGTGTGGGGATCGTTGTGTCGGATCTAATAAAGGAGGTGGTCCTTTGGTTTCTTTCGCACGAAGACGAATATCTACTTGATGTCTGCCCTCATTGATCTGGTCTAGAGAGGTGGGTTCCGGAAGGCTCCGCCGGCAAACTCCCATGGGCGTATCATGCCAGGAGATTGCTGGATCTGAAGGTATTCGGTCAAGCGCACCTTGTTTTTCTGGCCGTTTGTTTTCAGCCAGAGCGTTGCGAAGCTCTATTGTTTATTCCCACCAAGTGTCATTCTTAGAGCCATGGTGAAGTCAGATGCAAAGAATGTCAGGAAAGCGGAAATATGAGGGTGGCGATGGTGATTTTTGTTCTTGTGGCGACGGAGAACTGGCTGCTTGATCTGGGACTCGTTGCAGCGACTGTTGCTACGGGAAGACAACATAGGGGGAGTTCCCAGTCTTATCTTGCGGGGTGAATGATGACCCACAAGTATAGGGGGTGTATCGTAGTACTTTCGATAAATAGGAGTGTCGATCCCAACGAGGAGCAGAAGGTGTTGACTAGTGGTATGGAGTAGGAAATCTCTGTAAATACTTAGCAAACGGATTTTTAGTTTTTTTTTATAAAGCAAAGAAATAAAGTGCAAGTAGTAAAGACAGCAAACAATTGCAGCAAGTGGTCCAATCCTTTCTTAGCAAAGGACAAGCCGGTGGAAATACTAATGAGGACCAAACATTCTCGAGGACACATGGGAATAATGTCACGTGCTTTCACTTCATATAGCTGAGTAGTCTTCTTTGGTTTTGTAAGTGTTGTGTGGGTGAAGCTGTGCTAATGTACCGACCTTACTTGGACTAATACATACTTGTGATTAAACCCCTTGCAAGCATCCGCAACTACAATAAAGCAATTAAGGTATAAACCTAACCACAGCCTTAAACTGTGAGATCCTACACTCCCTTGTCCAATGGTTTCCTAAAGGGGGGTTTAGGTTTCTGTCACTCCGGCAACCCCACAATTAGTACCCAAATACACAATGCATTCCCCTAGGCCCATAAATGGTGAAGTATCATGTAGTCGATGTTCACATGACACCACTAGAAGAATAGCACCACAACTTAAATACTAAACCATTGAATAATACATCAACACAAATCCACTACTAACAACATGACTTCTCCCATGTCCTCAAGAACTAAACGAACTACTCACGAGATATCATACGGATCAAGATCAAAGATGATATGGTGATGGATAACAATCTGAACATAAACAATAATCCAACGGTTCCACTCACAAGCATCAACTACAATAGTAATCAACACCGAGAAAGTTTCCCATAAGAACTGTGCAAGATTCAACACAATTGTTACAACGGGATGGAGTGGTGATGATGATGGTATGGATGATGATGATCCCAATGAAGTCTAGCTTGATTATGGTGTTGATGGCGACGATCTCCCCTCTCTGGGAAGGAATTTCCCTGGCAGAAATTTGTCTGCCGGAGAGCTCTTTCTCTCTCGGTGTTTTCTGCCCCGCAGGGGCGGCAGAATCTTTCTGTGGTCGCTCCCCATGTATTAGGGTTTCGAGGAGAAGATATAGGCGAGAGGGAAGAGCCAGAGGTGGGCCACACCCCCTATAGGCGCGGCCTAGGGTGGCCCGCGCCTGGGGGTGTGGGCCCCGTGTGGCCCATCTCCGCCTCCCCTTCTGGCATTCTTCGTCTTCTGGGAAAATAGGATTTTCCGTAGTTTTTCTGGTATTTTTATAATCTTCACGAAATTGCATCAAAACACCATTTTTTCCATTATAATCCTGACTCCGACAGTTCATCCTCCAAGAATCATCCAACATGCAAAAACAGATGAAAAGACATAAGTATCACCTCTTAATATGAAATATATTAATGAATAGAGGCAAATTATGATATAGAATGGTGATGCAAATTGGACGTATCAACTCCCCCCAAGCTTATACCTTCTCTTGTCCCCAAGCGAAAACTGAGCTTAGTAAACATGTCCACTGGTTTATGGAGTGAAATGTCGATAAAAAGAATACGGACAAGAAGCATCATACTTACCATTACACAACTCATAGAAGAAAGCAACTCACCATTGTATAACTTAGCTTGCAACAATTAGAGGAGTCACAATAGACATGCATAGATAAATCATAATTGGAATGGGCAAACTTTGTTCTTGGTCAGAGAACAGTTGTCAAATAGTTTTCAAGCAAAGCTTTTGTAAAGAAGTTTACAACATGAGTACTTTTTGCTCAAATATAAAAGGTTTTTCACAATGATAGCTTTCAAAGTAATACTCATTAGATAAGAGTCTTGTGCAAACAAGGAAGATGAACAACATGATTGAATAAATCATCATATGAATGCTTGAAACACAACAACTCAAATGCTTGCTGGAGATAGAGAGGAAGTAGGTTTACTGACTCAACTTAGAAATAGGAGAAAGGGTCCTTCATAGAGGGAAGCAAAGATTTCAAGTTCATAAAGAGCTTTCAAAAGATTATGGTACTTAGTAGTTTTGAGCTCTCATTGCCCCTATCATAAGAATCTTGAGGTGATTAAGGTTAAAGTGAGCAAGGATGGAGTACATGCTTGACGAAATATAAGTTGGCAATCTCATGTCCCTTGAGTGCGAGGGTCGCTCCTCATGCTACTCAACTTTAGTTACCGGTAAATTCTTGTCATTGTAAGTACATGTGTATCATAAAGAACCGCCAACGGGGTACCCCTTGCACATGATACAGGAGCTATCCCATAATCAAAATGACAAGGCAAGCAGACAGTGAGCATCTCAGCGATCTTTTTATTTGCTATTTGCATAGGTTTTTATTGAGGATGCTTCACAGATTGCTCACTATGGTTATGCTACAAGTTTCCACCATTATTAGGCATGGCTTAGGCTAGCGGCCCAGGCGTTTCTCTAACACACATACATAACTTCATGGACTTACAAGCTCCCCTTTTATTTCACACCGACGACATCCGGAAACAAAAGAGCATCATATCAACTGTGTACAATATATAGGTGCAATGTTGAAAGCGTTCCCCGTGACAACACGGTTTTGCTAATTCCAACGTATAGGTGCAAGCATATACAACTTCGATGACACAATGGTTCAAGTTTATTAGGGGCAAGAAAATAAGGTGTGCCATCAAGTTCGTGAGAGCTTTACTAACTAGTTTTAACATAACAAAATAATTTCTAATTTGAAAGATAGATGAAGCTTGAGAATTTACTTGGAATAGCAATAATGCTAATAGGTATATATGGTGGACACAAATGGCACGGGCTTTGGTTTGAAAGGGGCTGGATTCATAAGAAGTATACCATCTCAAAACAGGTTTTTGGCTAGCAAGGTTGGGTAGCAAGCAAAAGAGTTGAAGGAAACAAGCAAACATACAAGTAATAAATCCAAACATGCAATCTTCCTTGAAGACACAAAAGATCTTAAATAAGGAATACTAAGCTTATGAGCCAATCAAGAAAGAAAATAAATGATACAAAATACTTGTAAGATTTTTCTCTTTTGCTTTCAAACCTCAAAAAGTGTTGCTACTGAACAGAGCTCGGTTTGCCAAAACCAATTTAGATCTACTTGATGCTCCCAAAGTGATACCAATACTGATCAACAAGATCAATCATATAATAGAGATTGCAAACTAAAATAAGAAGTGCAAAAAGTAAAAGATGAAACTTCTCACTAATATTCCATAAAGGCACACACACCATGGGATACATAGATAACCAACTAAAGGAGAGATACTTCCATATGCAAACCAACCTATAAGATAACTTCTCTATCCAAGATATGAATCTACTAAAAAGGTAAAAGATAATGATTTGATACCATGGCACTCCCCCAAGCCTGGAACAAGCCAAGGGAATGCCAAACCTGATGACGAATTAATCCTTCGGTCGTGGTGGTGTTCCCTTGTTTAGGGTGAGAAAACCCTCTGGTATCTTACAAAGCCGGTTATTCTCCTCTTGAAGTGTATCCACCTTCAACCTTAGAGCACGGTACTTATCACAAAACTCATCAGTAGTTCGAAGGGCTTCCACAGCCTCAAAGCAGGATCTGAAGTCTGGAAGGGAGGTCATGTAACCCTGCATATTATGAGAAAAAGCACGTCTAGTGTTAATTGCCCCTACAAAAGTAGGTTGCCTTGCCCTTGATCCCGTGGCAGCTTGTCCCTTCATGCCTGCCAACATGTCCTTTACTTTCTCCTCGATGCTCCAACCCATGTCTTCGTGCCTAGCAGCGATCCTTTCTTCTTCCACGGGCTTCTTGCCTTTGTCATTGGCAGAGACCATGGTGCTCTAAACGAAAATTTCCTGACAGAAACAGATCAAAACGAAAACACGACGAGAACACGATACACGAACCTCGGGGGATCCGGGGGGTATATATTATGAAGTTTCAATGCATAAGGAAGGTACTGTGCAAAAACGAGGCAGAGACGGACTCCAGGGGGCTCACACCCCCTCTAGGCGTGGCCAGCTGCGGGCCGCGCCTAGGGTGGGTGTGGCCCACCTGGCCTCCTTTTCCTCCTCTATTTCGTCTTGTAACCTTCCGTATGTAATAAAAACATCAAAAAGATAAACACATAAGGTTTTCACGAACCTTTAGTTTGCATCACTTTTACCTATTCAAAAACGGACTCTGCAGATTCTCGTGTTTGGTTTGTGATAAATTCTTCTGGAGTTACCATTTGAATAATATCAACATCTTCATTATAAGAATCTCCAGAAATATAATGTTTGAGCCTTTGACCATTCACCACCTGTGTAGTGTTGTCCTTCAAAGAAGATATTTTGATAGCCCCTAAACGATACACTTCCGCAATAACAAAAGGTCCTTCCCATTTTGAGAGTAGTTTCCCTGCAAAAAATCTAAGACGAGACCTATATAACAGAACTTTCTCACCAACATGGAATTCACTTTTCATAATTCTCCTATCATGCCATCTTTTTACTTTTTCCTTAAAGAGTCTAGCATTTTCATAAGCTTTACTTCTCCACTCATCTAAGGTACTCAAGTCAAGCAATCTTTTCTCACCAGCAAGTTTAAAATCTCTATTCAGTTCTTTCACTGCCCAATAAGCTTTGTGTTCTAATTCTAGAGGCAAGTGACAAGCTTTCCCATAAACCATTTTGTAAGGAGACATCCCCATAGGATTTTTATAAGCGGTTCTATAAGCCCATAAAGCGTCATTCAACTTTTTAGCCCAATTTTTCCTAGATCTATTAACAGTATTATGCAAGATAGATTTAATTTCCCTATTGGAAAGTTCTACTTGCCCACTGGTTTGGGGGTGATTAGCTGAAGCAATTCTATGGTTATCATCATATTTATCAAGCGTCTTCCTAAAACCACCATGAATAAATGAGAACCTCCATCAGTCATGAGATATCTAGGCACACCAAACCTAGGAAAGATAACATCTTTAAGCATTTTTAAAGAGGTCTTACCATCGCCGCTGTTTGTAGGTATGGCTTCTACCCACTTTGTAACATAGTCAACAACAACAAGAATATGAGTATACCCTTTTGAAGGAGGAAAAGGACCCATAAAGTCAAATTCCCAATAATCAAAAGGTTTAATAACATGAGAATAATTCATAGGCATTTCATTGCGTATAGAAATGTTACCAACTCTTTCACATTCGTCACATGATAAAACAAACTTACTTGCATCCTTGAAAAGGGTAGGCCAATAAAATCCAGATTATAAAACTTTTTGTGCAGTTCTATCCCCAGCATGATGTCCTCCATAAGCATTGTCATGACATTTTTTCAATATCTCTTGTTGTTCATACTCTAGAACACATCTTCGCATAATACCATCTACTCCTTCTTTATATAAATGTGGGTCATCTCAAAAGTAATGCCTTAGATCATAAAAGAATTTCCTTCTTTGCTGAGTTGTAAAGGTTGGAGGCAAATACTTGGAAAAATAAAGTTAGCGTAATTGATACGTCGGAAACGTATCTATAATTTTTGATGTTCCATGCTTGTTTAGTATCTACTTTGCTTTGCTTTGTCCACACTTTGAGGTGATTTTTACATGTTTTGTGGTACTAACCTATTAACAAGTTGCCATAGTGCCAGTTGCCTGTTTTCTGCTGTTTTTGGTTCCAGAAAATCTAGTAAGGAAATATTCTCGGAATTGGACGGGACAAACGCCAAAGTAAATATTTCACAGAGGAGAACACAGAGTCCAGAGGAGAGACGGAGGGGCGCCACAGCGTGGCCACACCCCCCAGGCACGACCTAGGGTGGGCCCGTGCCTGTGCAGGGTGTGGCCCCCCTGGCCGCCTCCCAGCCTCGCCTCTTTGCCTATAAGAAGCCCCCAATACCGAAACCCTAACGACCCGATCAATATTTCACGAAACCGTTTGTAGCTGCCAGCACCATCGTCCCTAGATAGGGGGATCTAAAGCTCTTCCCGGCATCCTGCCGGAGGGGAGATCATCCCAAAGGCTTTCTTTTTCATCATGCCAGCCCCCGGTATGAAGCATGAGTAGTTCCACCTTGGACTACGGGTCCATGTAGTAGCTAGATGGTTGTATCTCCTTGTGCTTTCATGTATAGATCTTGTGAGCTCCGTTCATGATCAAGATCTCATCTATTTGTAACCATGCATGTTGTGTTTGCAGTCCGATGGATATTGAGATTACTATGTCAGATTGATTAATGGTTTTGTCTTATTGATTCTATCATGTATGTGTTGTTTGTGATCTTGCATGATCTCTGTTATTAGTATCTATCTTGGCCAAGTAGTTGCTAGTGACTCCAAGAGGGGGTATTTATGCTCAATAGTGGGTTCATGCCTCTACTTAATCAAGGGAAGTGACAAAAATCTCTATGGTTGTAGATGTAATGTTTCCACTAGGGAGAAAACAACGGTCTCTTGTTCATGGAACAAGTGGATTGTTTACCCACACTTTGCTTAAAGTAGTTGTCTGTTGCTTGCAACTTAATACTGGAGGGGGTTCGGATGATAACGTGAAGGTGGACTTCTAGTCATAGATGCAGTTGTATGGCGGTCTATGTATATTGTTGTATTGCCCAATCGAATCTCATAGGATCTTTTTGTCTAGTATTTCATTGTTATGCCTTGCTCAGTCCTGTCAATTGCCATGCTGTAATTTGTTTACCCAGCTTGCTTTGTTTGTTTATCTAAGGAGAACACCTCTAGTGAAGTATGGACCCCGGTCCAATCTTTACCATTGATACATATTCCACTCTTACTGTTTACTTGATGCAAACCATCATAACCTTCCACACCATACAATTAGTCCTTTGTTACAGCAACCCGTGAGATTGAAAACCTCATTGTTAGTTGGGGCAAAGTCTTTAGTTTGTGTTGTGCAGGTTTCCACGTTGCTTGCAACACCTTTGAGGCGTTTCCTTCCTCCTACTGGTTCGATAACCTCGGTTTCTTACTGAGGGAAAACTTGCTGATGTGTTGCATCATACCTTGCTCCTAGGGTTTCCCAATAGGGCGTCAACACGCATCAAGACTTTCTGGCGTTGTTGCCGGGGAGGCTAAGGACGTCTTCACAAGGGGAGTCCTCCTCAACCTTTCTCTTTACTTTGTTATGGTTTGCTTAGTTTCTTTTGCTTGGTTTTGTTTGCATCTTTTTATCAAAAACTTCAAAAAAAAAATAGTTTAGTTTGGTTTGCTTTCTCTTATAAAAAAACAAAAAAAATAGTTCCTACTCTAGTTGTTGGTCTGTCGTTGCCTTGCTTTGCCATGCTTTGTATGAATGGATGGTTTTTTTTTGAAACTAGTTATTATTGGTAAGGTGGGTTCACGGAAGAACAAAAGAATTATTATAAGGAACACCGTTTGTCACAAAAAGGGAAACACCTACGGGAACAAATTGATAAAGTGAATACTATTGCTAGAGAGGTGTGCTCTACTTATAATGTTACTTATTGCTTTGATAAAGCTTGTTGTTGTAGGAGGTATAAACACCTCTCTTTTCAATGTGAGTATAATGATAATGTTACCATATCCTCTTATGTTAAAGGAAATTATGAGTTTTATGATGTGGAACAAATTGAAGAATTTATTGCCATCAAGGGTGCATTTGAACTTGCCTGCTTGAAAATGCTGATGATGCACCTTATAAATATGAGGTTTATGAGATTCTTAAATTTTGCTCTGATAATTATAAGGAAGAAAATGGTTATATTCTTGAATATTTTAGTAGGTGCTTTCCACAAATGGAAGATATTAATGCCTTGCAGGAGCCTATGGAGAATAATTGTTGAAACTGGAAGCTCATTAGATGAAAAATAGGAGAGTGATGAACAAAAGGAGGAAGAATGGATATCTACCCATGTATACCTTATAATGAGAGTAACTCTTTATCTCTTACATTATTTGATTGTCCCCCATGCTTACCAAAGGAGGATGAATGTTATGTTCCTGTGGATCCTTTTGAAATATCTACTTTGGGTAAAAACCTGTGAAGGTTCTAATCCCTCTATTTTTGAGCTTGATAGAATTTATGTGTTTGTAGATCATGAAAAGCATGCTTTATGTGATAAATATATTATTGAGTTTATTCATGAGGCTACTGAAAATTATTATGAGAGAGGGAAACATGGTCTTATGTATCTCAACAATATTAAGTTTCCCCTCTTTATGTTGAAAGTTTTGAAGTTACTCTTGTTTTGCTTTCCTATGCTTGTTGCTTTGTTCTTTCATGACTTGTTTCTTTACAAGAATCCTATGCATAGAAAGTGGGTTAGGCTTAAATGTGTTTCAAATTTGCTCCTTGATGCTCTCTTTTGCTTCAATTCATATTTCTTATGTGAGCATATTCTCAAATTATCAATGCCTAACTTAAAGGCGTTAAAGAAAATTACTTGTTGGAAGATAACCCAATAGTTTTCTTGAGTCTTGGAAGATATTACTTCAGTAATGACCTCTTCTTATCCTTTTTGTTTGTTTTTTGTGCCAAGAATGACCTCTAATGAGAGGGATGTAAGATTTGGGGAGTTGCTGTCCCGAAACAGATTTACGTCCTCCACCATAAAAATTAGTGAGGAGTCTCTGTAAGTAGGATTGAGCTGAAAATTTACGAATAAATCCCCCGGTATATTATCTAACTTTTGTTAGTTCAGCACTTTTTGATTTGAGCAACATAAGGTCTTAGAAAAAATCGGTTTCTACCTGCTAGTCTGTTTTGACATATTTCTGCCATTATTTGCATTTGCTTCTTATTGATTCCTTTTTGGGTTCTTTTTGTGAAATTTAGCTTTTTAAAGGAGTTTATACAGTAGCTTGTGTTTTTAGTGAAAAGTTTTGTTGTTCTAAAGCTAAGCCCAAGGGTATATTATCTTTTGAATACACTAATGTTGCTAATGAAGATTGTGTGAAGTTTTGTATGAAGGAAAAATTTCACGTGTAGAGAGAGAATTATGCAATGAGATGAAGAATGGAAAAAAGCTCAAGCTTGGGGATTCCACCCTGGTGTCACCCCAATAAAAATACAAGAGGTACAATCCTCAAAGCTTGGGGATGCCCAAGGCATTCCCTTCTTCATCAATAAAAAGCTCAGGTCTTTCTAGACACTTCATTTTTATTGTTTCATGCACTGTTGTGTTGTTCTTGGAGCGTCTTAGTTTTCCTTTGCTTTTCTTAGGTTGTTTAGTTTGCTTGAATACAGTAGTTTGGATCCCCGTTCTCGGTGTGTTGTTTCAAATAATTCGATTGGTGTTGGAAGGAGTAGAAAGTTCTTGCTTGAAAGTGCAAGAGGAGCTTGCATTGATTGTGACTGTGACTTAGACTTTAGCATGTCATGCAGGTGTGTTTTTGACCTTATGCTTAGTGATTATTTTTTTAGCATGTCTTGTTCCAAACAATTGGGATTTCTTAGTGTGCCTTGAAAGAATCATGCATTGTTTTAGCATACAAAAGCATAGTATTGTGGTATTCTCCTTTGATGCTTTGTTTGGGTTGACTTGGCACATGCTCACACCATGTTATGACTATGAAAAAGTCACAATAGCCTCTATGATCATTTAGTTCTTGACTTGTAGTACCACTCTATGCTTTGATTAGTAATGTTTTGTCACTCTGCACTATTATGGCCATTATTGCTCTCTTAGTTGGTTGCTCCCAATCTTTTGCTAGAATCCACTTGTGTGAGTAATCTCTACTCATGCTTCCAACTCCCAAAAAACCAAGTTATTCCAAAGTGTCCACTATAAATTCCTATGCATGGTGTGTTACACCATTTCAAGTATATTCTTGTTTTCAGCTATCTTCCAATTAAAAAGTATTTTGTTATGTGAAAACTTAGTGATTAAATCCCTCACGAACTTGATGGCACACTTTATATTCCTTGCCCCTAATAAACTTGAACCACTGTGTCATCTATGTTGTATATTCTTGCACTTATACATTGGAATTAGCAGAACCATGCTGTCATGGGTAACGTTTCCAACATTGCACTTGTACTTTGTACACATTTGATATCATGCTCTTTTGTCTATGGATGTCGCCGGTGTGAAATAAATAGGAAGCTTGTAAGTCCATGGAGTTATGTATTTTGTATTAGAGAAACGCTTGGGCCGCTAGCTTAAGCCATGCCTAATCATGATGGAAACTTGCAACATCACCATAATGAGAAATCTGTAAAGAATCCTCAATAAAAATATATGCAAATAGTAAATAAAAAGATCGCCGAGATGCCCATTGTCTTCTTGCCTTGCCATTTTGGTTACGGGATAGCTCATGTACCATGTGCAAGGGGTACCCTGTTGGCGGTTCTATATGATACACATGTACTTACTATGACAAGAACTTACAGGTGTCCAAAGTTGAGTAGCATGCGGTGCAGCCCTCATATTCAAGGGAGATGAGATTGCCAACTTATACTTTGTCAAGCATATACTTCATAGTTTGTTCACTTTAACCTTAATCACTTCGAGATGCTTACGATAGGGGCAATGAGGGATGAAAGCTAACAAGTACCATAATTTTTGGAAGCTCTTTTTGAAACTTGAAATCCCTGCTTCCCTTTATGAAGGGCCTTTCTTCTACCATTATATTGAGTCTCCACCTTCTACTTTTAGGCACCATTAAGAGAGCATAGTTGCCATTCTTAGTTCTATGTGCAGTGTCCCAAAACTTATTGATTGATGCATATTGTGATATTGCTTGTTCTTGTGCTATTTGTATCTAGTCACTCTTATAAACTTTGAAGGTGTCATATGCATCTATTTGCTAATCTATGAGGGACAAGCTGAATGCCACTATGCCATATTTTATGTATGTGAAACAAACAAACATTTTTCAATGCATGTTACTCATGATTTTTGTTTGTAGCCTTTCATGTTGCATGCATATTTGCTTTGTCTTATTGTTAGAACTCCATCTTTCATGAACATGTTTAGAGTTCTTTGATCCCAGCTTTCAATGCTTGCAAACGGTTTGATCTTGGTTTTGATGGTGCATGTCACCTCAAAAATTATTCTTTTATCACTTAGCTACTCGAGGACGAGCAGGAGTTAAGCTTGGGGATGCTTGATACGTCGGAAAACGTATCTATAATTTTTGATGTTCCATGCTTGTTTAATATCTACTTTGCTTTGCTTTGTCCACACTTTGAGGTGCTTTTTACAAGTTTTTTGGTAATAACCTATTAACAAGTTGCCACAGTGCCAGTTGCCTGTTTTCTGCTGTTTTTGGTTCTAGAAAAGCTAGTAAGGAAATATTCTCGTAATTGGACGGGACAATAGCCAAAGTAAATATTTCACCGAGAGAACACAGAGTCCAGAGGAGAGCGGAGGGGCACCATAGGGTGGCCACCCCCCCCCCCCAGGCGCGGTCTAGGGTGGTCCCCCTGGACGCCTCCCAGCCTCGCCTCTTCGCCTATAAGAAGTGTTGGGGTTCGTAGCATGGAAAACAAAAATTTTCTATCGCATACAAACAAACAAGCCAAGATCTATCTACTAGATTGTAGCAACGAGTCGATGGTATAACTTACCCTCGAAGATTCCAAAGCGTTTAACGAGAGCGGATTCTCGTGGGTGATGTAGTCGTACTCTTTCCGATCTCAAGATCGTGTAGACGATCCTTCCGGCGCCACATTCCGGCAGCGCTCCCGCAGTCGGTCACACGTTCGGTACTCGACGAAGACCTTCCTCTCCCTTGTTCCAGCAGGCATCGGAGGTTGTAGCACTCTCCTCGCGATTCCGACAGCACAACGGCGTGGTACCGGAAGTAGAGGGGAAATCCCGCAGGGCTTCGCCTTAAGCCGGTGCGAGTATGGTGGAGCTTATGAGAGAGGCTATTAGTGGTCTAGTAATTAGACACACCAATTAGAAGGCTCTAAACCAATTAGAAGGCTCTAAACCAATTAGAAGGCTCTAAACCGTTGGCTAAAGCAATTAGAAGCTTTAATCCAAAACGGCTCTAAACCGGAGATCTAGAGGTGAAAGTTGTGTGTCTAGGAGGGGAGCCCTGCCCCTCCTTATATAGGTGGGAGGGGGCTGGCGCGCCATGGGGAGGAGACCCTCCCCAACTCGGCTTGGTGGCCGCCGGTTGGAGGAGGTCTCCCTCCCCAACTCGGTTTGGAGCTCCTCCTCTTTCCCACCTTCCAATTTTGGCCGTTTGACTTTTCAAACTTGCCGTTTGACTTTTCAAACTAGGATTTGATTTAATCCCTTATTTGGAACAGCAAGAACACTAAGTACATGATGCAATCATTCCAACATGTAATGACACATTCATGTACCTCTTCCCCCCCCCCCCGGAGTGCCGGACAATCCGGAACCTTCTAGAACATTCCCGATGAAAACACCGGAATCATTCCCGAACTCCGAAACGGGACTTTCCTTATATGAATCTTATTCTCCGGACCATTCCGGATCACCTCGTGATATCCCGGATCCCATCCGAGACTCCGAACAACATTCGGTCTCTTTCTCATAATACCATAACTACTCAAACAACGTCGAATCCTTAAGTGTGTCTCCCTACGGTTCGTGAATTATGCGGACATGATCGAGACACTTCTCCGAACAATAACCAATAGAGGAATCTGGAAATTCATATGGCTCCCACATATTTCTACGATTACTTTGCGATTGAATGAACCACTTACATACGATACCAATTTCCCTTTGTCTCACGATATGTTACTTATCCGAGGTTATGATCGTCGGTATCTCTGCATACCTAGTTCAACCTCGTTACTGACAAGTACTCTTTTCTCGTTCCCGTGATATGTGATCCCTTGTGACCAAGTCACATTCTTGCAAGCTAATTGGATGACATTCCACCGAGAGGGCCCAGAGTATATCTATCCGTCATGTGGATGGACAAATCCCACTCTTGATCCATGTGTCTCAGCCAATACTTTCCGAACACTCAATGCCACTTTTATAACCACCCAGTTACGGTGTGGTGTTTGATGTCATCAAAGCATCCATCCGGTAAAGGTGATATGCATGATCTCATGGTCGAAGGAATTAGGTTACTATGTATCATAAAGCATATAGCAATTGAACTAATGAAATGACTTGATCTTTATGCTACGCTTATCTATAGGAGTATGTCCACCATATCATTCTCCTAACGATATGATCTTGTTGTTGATAACATCTCAATGTTCATGATAGGGAAACCACAATCATTAATCAACCAACAAGCTAGTGAAGTATAGAGGCTATACTAGGGACTTCAAATTAAGTTTACAAATCACACAAGTATCAATGTTTCCTTGTTAATACTATTATAGCATGAATGTAAACATTTATCATAAACACAAAGATATAATAATAACCACATTTATTATTGCCTCTAGGGCATATCTCCAACAGTCTCCCACTTGCACTAGAGTCATCTAATCTAGATTACATGGTAATATACCGAACACCCATGGCAGTTTGGTGTTGGTCATGTTTTGCCCTCGGGAGAGGTTTAGTCAACGGATCCGCCACATTCAGATCTGTGTGTACTTTGCAAATCTTTATATCCCCATCCTGGATATGTTCTCGAATAGCGTGAAAACGCAGCTTGATATGCTTCAGCTTCTTGTGTGACCTTGGTTCTTGCGCATTGGCTATGGCGCCCATGTTATCACAGTAGATAGACATTGGGTCCAGCGCACTAGGAACCACACCCAGCTCTGTAATGAACTCTTTCATCCATATCGCTTCTTGTGAAGCCTCCGAAGCAGCCATGTATTCCGATTCAGTTGAAGATCTCGCCACAACGCTTTGCTTTGCACTCCTCCAGCTAACTGCTGCACCATTCAAAATAAATACGTATCCGGATTGCGATTTAGAATCATCCGGATCTGTGTTCCAACTAGCATCGGTGTAACCATTAACAACGAGCTGTTCATCACCTCCATAAGAAAGAACCATATCCTTAGTTCTTCTCAAGTACTTAAGGATGTTTTTGACCGCTGTCCAATGATCCACTCCTGGATCACTTTGATATCTGCTAGTTAAACTAACAGCATATGCAATGTCGGGTCTAGTACATAGCATGGCATACATTAGAGATCCTATGGCTGAGGCATAGGGAGTCTTACTCATCCTTTCTCTATCTTCTGCCGATGTCGGACTTTGAGTTTTACTCAAGGTCGTATTGGGCAACATGGGCAAGAACCCTTTCTTGCTTTCTTCCATTCCAAACCTCTTTAGAACTTTGTCCAAATATGTACTCTGTAACAATGATATTTGGCGTTTCGATCTATCTCTATAAATCTTTATGCCTAATATGTAAGCTGCTTCGCCAAGATCCTTCATTGAAAAAATATTATTCAAATAATCCTTGACACTATTAAGAAGGTCTACATCATTCCCAATCAATAATATGTCATCCACATATAGTATTAAGAATGCTACAGAGCTCCCACTCACTTTCTTGTAAATACAAGCTTCTCCATAAGTTTGTATAAAACCAAAACTTTTGATTACCTTATCAAAACGTTGATTCCAACTTCGGGATGCTTGCTTCAATCCATAGATGGACCGTTGAAGTTTGCATACCTTGTTAGCATCTTTAGGATCGGCAAAACCTTTGGGTTGCATCATATACAACTCTTCATCAATGTCTCCATTGAGGAATGCTGTTTTGACATCCATCTGCCATATCTCATAATCATAATATGCAGCGATTGCTAACATAATCCTCACAGACTTTAGCTTCGCTACCGGTGAGAAAGTCTCATCGTAGTCAACTCCTTGAATTTGTCGAAACCCTTTTGCGACAAGTCGAGCTTTATAGACAGTAACATTACCATCAGCATCTGTTTTCTTCTTGAAAATCCATTTGTTCTCGACAGCCTTTCGGCCATCCGGTAAGTCCACCAAAGTCCATACTTGGTTTTCGTACATGGATCCAATCTCGGATTTCATGGCTTCTTGCCATTTATTGGAATCTGGGCTCATCATCGCTTCCTCATATGTCTCGGGGTCATCGGTGTTGTCCACCACCATGACATTCATAACGGAATCATACCAATCTGGAGTGGTACGAGTTCTCATTGACCTCCGAGGCTCTGTAGCAACTTCTACCGAAGTTTCATGATCACCATCATTAGCTTCCTCTCTTATTGGTGCAGGCACCACAGGAACTTCTTCCGGTGCTGCGCTACTCGCAATTTCGAGAGAAGGTTCGACAACCTCGTCAAGTTCTACTTCCCTTCCAGTCAATTCTTTCGAGAGAAATTCCTTCTCTAGAAAGGATCCATTCTTGGCAACGAAGATTTTGCCTTCGGATCTATGATAGAAGGTATACCCAATAGTTTCCTTCGGGTATCCTATGAAGACGCATTTTTCCGCTTTGGGTTCAAGCTTGTCCGGCTGTAACTTCTTTACATAGGCTTCGCATCCCCAAACTTTAAGGAACGACAATTTAGGTTTCTTCCCAAACCATAATTCATACGGTGTCGTTTCAACGGATTTAGATGGTGCCCTATTTAAAGTGAATGCGGCTGTTTCTAATGCATAACCCCAAAATGATAGCGGTAAATCTGTAAGTGACATCATAGAACGAACCATATCTAAGAGAGTTCGATTACGACGTTCGGACACACCATTACGCTGTGGTGTTCCCGGCGGTGTCAATTGTGAAAGTATTCCGCATTTCTTCAAATGCTCGCCAAACTCGTAACTTAGATATTCACCTCCACGATCAGAACGTAGAAATTTAATCTTCTTGTTACGTTGATTCTCTACCTCACTTTGAAACTCCTTAAACTTCTCGAAAGTTTCGGACTTATGTTTCATGAAATAGATATACCCATATCTACTCAAGTCATCCGTGAAGGTAAGAACATAACGATAACCACTGCGCGATGCTACACTCATTGGACCACACACATCGGTATGTATGATTTCCAATAAGTCTGTAGCTCGCTCCATCATACCAGAAAATGGAGTCTTAGTCATTTTTCCCATCAGACATGCTTCGCATCTTTCAAGTGATTCAAAATCAAGTGATTCAAGAAGTCCATCGGAATGGAGTTTCTTCATACGTTTCACTCCGATGTGACCAAGAAGACAGTGCCACATATAGGTCGAATTATCGCTTGATTTCAATCGTTTAGCCTCAATGTTGTTGATATGTGTATTTCCACTATCGAGATTCAATAAGAATAGACCATCTATCAAAGGTGCATGTGCATAAAACATATTACTCATATAAATAGAACAACCATTATTCTCGGATTTAAACAAGTAACCGTCTCGCAATAAACAAGATCCCGATATAATGTTCATGCTCAACGCAGGCACCAAATAACAATTATTTAAGTATAAAACTAATCCCGATGGTAGATGAAGGGGTAGCGTGCCGACCGCGATCACATCAACCTTTGATCCGTTTCCCACGCGCATCGTCACCTCGTTCTTCGCTAGCTTCCGTTTATTCTGCAGCACCTGTTTCGAGTTACAGATATGAGCAACCGAACCAGTATCAAATACCCAGGCACTACTACGAGTACTAGTGAGATACACATCAATAACATGTATATCAGATATACCTTTCTTCTTGATGTTGCCGTTCTTTAAATCCGCCAAGTACTTTGGGCAATTCCGCTTCCAGTGACCTTCTCCCTTGTAGTAAAAGCACTCAGTATCAGGCTTAGGTCCAGCCCTGGTCTTCTTCGTCGGCGTGGTAGCTTTCTTACCACCCTTCTTGAAGTGTCCCTTTTGCTTAGACTTGCCTTTCTTGAATTTGGTGGTCTTATTGACCAACAACACTTGGTGCTCTTTCTTGATCTCCACTTCTGCAGATTTCAACATGGCAAAGAGTTCTGGCAACGTCTTGTTCATGTTCTGCATGTTGTAGTTCATCACAAAGTTCTTGTAACTTGGTGGTAGCGATTGGAGGACACGGTAAATCCCCAAAGCATTAGGAATCACTATACCCAAGCTTTGAAGTTTGTTTGCGTGCCCTGACATCTTAAGCACATGCTCACTGACGGAGCTGCCTTCTTCCATCTTGCAGTTAAAGAACTTTTCAGAAGCTTCATAGCTTTCAATTGCCGCATGAGTCTCAAAAATCAATTTGAGATCCTCGACAATATCATATGGGTCTGAATCCTCAAACCTTTTCTGAAGCTCCGATTCCAAACCATACAAGATAGCACACTGAACTATGGAGTACTGATTCTTCCGAGCGAGGTAAACATTCTTTACTTCATCGGGAGCATCAGCTGCAGGTGGGTCACCCAGCGGTGCATCCAGCACATAGATCAAATTACCAGCTGTGAGGACAATCCTCAAATTGCGGAACCAATCCGCGAAGTTTCTTCCATTGTTTTTCAACTTTTCTTTCTCTAGGAACGCATTAAAATTGATGGTAGGGGCTGCCATTGATCTACAACATATTTGCAATAGTTTAGACTAAGTTTATGATAAATTGAGTTCAAATTAATTAATGTAATTAAACTAGGTGAACTCCCACTCAAAACAACATCCCTCACATTGTTTTAGTGATCACACGAACCAAATCCACTACATCAACACCGATCATCACGAGAGTTGATATAGTTTCAATGGCGAACAATCGTCATGTTCATCATATCTACTATATGATTCATGCTTTACCTTTCGGTGATCCGTGTTCCGAGACCATGTCTGTACATGCTAGGCTCGTCAAGATCAAACCTTAGTTTCCGCATGAGCAAATCTGGCTTGCTCACGTTGTATACACTTGCGGAATCTAACACACCCGATCATCACGTGGTGCTTCGAAACAACAAGCTTTAGCAACGGTGCTGACTAAGGGTGAACACTTTATGATTTGAAATTCATGTGCATGAGGGATCATCTTATAATGCTACCGTCGTCTACTAAGCAATACAAGATGCATAAAGGATTAACATCACATGCAATTCAATATATATGTGATATGATATGGCCTTTCTTCTTTGTGCTTTGATCTCCATCTTCAAGCACGAACATGATCTCCATCATCACCGGCATTGCATCAAGGTCAATGACGCCTCTCCATGGTTGTCGTCCACCGGCTTCAACTATTACAACTACTTTGAATAGACACGCGGGTCTTAACATAAATTAAAGACAACCATATGGCTCCTGCCGGTTGCCGACTTACAATAAGGAACATTGCATACATCAAATATAATCACAATCATGGCCATATCACATCACTGCACACCCCTGCAAAACAAAGTTAGACGCCTCTACTTTCTTTGCATATTTTACGTGGTTTGGGGCTTTCAATAAGTGTCGTTCTAACTTACGAACATGAACCACAACGTTGACACAAGTATTGTTAATCACCCGTTGTGTATTGGATCTTTACTATGCTAGGAGAAACAGGCACCCGCAAAGCCACTTATGCAATACAAGTTGCATGTCAAGCGTGGAGCAAGTCTCATGAACGATGTCATGTAAGGTTAGCCCGGGCCGCTTCATCCCAACATACCGCAAGATGCAAAGTACACAAGAAGCAATCGACAATAAAAGCATCAACGCCCACAATGACCATTGTGTTCTACTCGTGCAACAGATCTACATATAGACACGGCTCTGATACCACTGTTGGGGTTCGTAGCATGGAAAACAAAAATTTTCTATCGCATACAAACAAACAAGCCAAGATCTATCTACTATATTGTAGCAACGAGTCGATGGTATAACTTACCCTCGAAGATTCCAAAGCGTTTAACGAGAGCGGATTCTCGTGGGTGATGTAGTCGTACTCTTTCCGATCTCAAGATCGTGTAGACGATCCTTCCGGCGCCACGTTCCGGCAGCGCTCCCGCAGTCGGTCACACGTTCGGTACTCGACGAAGACCTTCCTCTCCCTTGTTCCAGCAGGCATCGGAGGTTGTAGCACTCTCCTCGCGATTCCGGCAGCACAACGGCGTGGTACCGGAAGTAGAGGGGAAATCCCGCAGGGCTTCGCCTTAAGCCGGTGCGAGTATGGTGGAGCTTATGAGAGAGGCTATTAGTGGTCTAGTAATTAGACACACCAATTAGAAGGCTCTAAACCAATTAGAAGGCTCTAAACCGTTGGCTAAAGCAATTAGAAGCTTTAATCCAAAACGGCTCTAAACCGGAGATCTAGAGGTGAAAGTTGTGTGTCTAGGAGGGGAGCCCTGCCCCTCCTTATATAGGTGGGAGGGGGCTGGCGCGCCATGGGGAGGAGACCCTCCCCAACTCGGCTTGGTGGCCGCCGGTTGGAGGAGGTCTCCCTCCCCAACTCGGTTTGGAGCTCCTCCTCTTTCCCACCTTCCAATTTTGGCCGTTTGACTTTTCAAACTTGCCGTTTGACTTTTCAAACTAGGATTTGATTTAATCCCTTATTTGGAACAGCAAGAACACTAAGTACATGATGCAATCATTCCAACATGTAATGACACATTCATGTACCTCTTCCCCCCCCCCCGGAGTGCCGGACAATCCGGAACCTTCTAGAACATTCCCGATGAAAACACCGGAATCATTCCCGAACTCCGAAACGGGACTTTCCTTATATGAATCTTATTCTCCGGACCATTCCGGATCACCTCGTGATATCCCGGATCCCATCCGAGACTCCGAACAACATTCGGTCTCTTTCTCATAATACCATAACTACTCAAACAACGTCGAATCCTTAAGTGTGTCTCCCTACGGTTCGTGAATTATGCGGACATGATCGAGACACTTCTCCGAACAATAACCAATAGAGGAATCTGGAAATTCATATGGCTCCCACATATTTCTACGATTACTTTGCGATCGAATGAACCACTTACATACGATACCAATTTCCCTTTGTCTCACGATATGTTACTTATCCGAGGTTATGATCGTCGGTATCTCTGCATACCTAGTTCAACCTCGTTACTGACAAGTACTCTTTTCTCGTTCCCGTGATATGTGATCCCTTGTGACCAAGTCACATGCTTGCAAGCTAATTGGATGACATTCCACCGAGAGGGCCCAGAGTATATCTATCCGTCATGTGGATGGACAAATCCCACTCTTGATCCATGTGTCTCAACCAATACTTTCCGAACACTCAATGCCACTTTTATAACCACCCAGTTACGGTGTGGTGTTTGATTTCATCAAAGCATCCATCCGGTAAAGGTGATATGCATGATCTCATGGTCGAAGGAATTAGGTTACTATGTATCATAAAGCATATAGCAATTGAACTAATGAAATGACTTGATCTTTATGCTACGCTTATCTATAGGAGTATGTCCACCATATCATTCTCCTAACGATATGATCTTGTTGTTGATAACATCTCAATGTTCATGATAGGGAAACCACAATCATTAATCAACCAACAAGCTAGTGAAGTATAGAGGCTATACTAGGGACTTCAAATTAAGTTTACAAATCACACAAGTATCAATGTTTCCTTGTTAATACTATTATAGCATGAATGTAAACATTTATCATAAACACAAAGATATAATAATAACCACATTTATTATTGCCTCTAGGGCATATCTCCAACAAGAAGCCCCCGATGCTGAAACCCTAAGGACCCGATCAATATTCCACGAAACTGTCTGTAGCAACCGCCACCATCGTCCCTAGATCGAGGGGATCTGAAGCTCTTCCCGGCACCCTGCCGGAGGGGAGATCATCCCGGAGGCTTTCTTCTTCATCATGCCAGCCTCCACTATGAAGCATGAGTAGTTCCACCTTGGACTACGGGTCCATGTAGTAGCTAGATGGTTGTATCTCCTCCTTGTGCTTTCATGTCTAGATCTTGTGAGCTCCGTTCATGATCAAGATCTCATGTATTTGTAACCATGCATGTTGTGTTTGCGGGGATCCAATGGATATTGATATTACTATGTCAGATTGATTAATGGTTTTGTCTTATTGATTCTATCATGTCTGTGTTGTTTGTGATCTTGCATGCTCTCCGTTGTTAGTAGCTATCTTGGCCAAGTAGTTGCTAGTGACTCCAAGAGGGGGTATTTATGCTCGATAGTGGGTTCATGCCTCTACTTAATCAAGGGAAGTGACATAAATCTCTACGGTTGTAGATGTGATGTTGCCACTAGGTAGAAAACAACGGTCTCTTGTTCATGGAACAAGTGTATTGTTTACATTACACATTTTGCTTAAAGCAGTTGCCTGTTGCTTGCAACTTAATACTGGAGGGGGTTCGGATAATAACCTAAAGATGGACTTCTAGTCATAGATGCAGTTGGATGGCGGTATATGTATATTGTTGTATTGCCCAATCGAATCTCATAGGATCTTTTTGTCTACTATTGCATTGTTATGCCTTCCTCAGTCCTGTCAATCGCCCTACTGTAATTTGTTTACCCAGCATGCTTTGTTTGTTTATCGAAGGAGAACACCTCTAGTGAACTATGGACCCCGTTCCAATCTTTACCATTGATACATCTTCCACTATTACTGTTTACTTGCTGGAAACCATCATCACCTTTGTAGAGATCCCAACCTTTAATAAGGTAGAGATCCCTGTGTTTACAATGCTAGTCCCTGGATCAATAGCTAGCATCCACAGTTAAGATGTAATATCAATAAAAAAAGGTCATATTACAACTTTATAGCCAGGAATAAAATAATTCATTACATCTTACATAGCTCATTTGGCTATCTCATTACAATGCAGCAGAAATAACTATAGCATGGAGTCCTTCATCTTCAAAGTGCCACAGGCAATCATGTTGGTTGTAGACTTGTAATCCTAATCAACACACTTTACTAACATCAAACAAACCTGCAACATAATAAGTTACAGCCACAAGGGTCAATACATTTGAATTGCATTGGCAAGTGATACTATGGTAGTATAGTGGTAACTATCACCTATATGCATTTGGCTAAGTGGAGCTTAGGCTTGCTTTGCTCAAAATAGATTTTCCTTATCATTTGAAAACACTAAGTTTTTGTTTGTCAAAATCACCCAAGGCATCTACCAATAGACATTGGTGATCCTTTACCCTTGTTCAACCATAAGTTTTTAGCTTAGAATTTGGGATGAGGAGATTCTTGATAGCTTCCATGTCTTGATGCTCAAATTGTCCATTTTCGGGGACACGGCTAAGTACTTAGTTTTTACTCTCTCGAGAGGTGGTGCACTTTCCCCACAATACTCAACATGCATCGAGACAAGATCTTTCAGAAGCCTTCCCTTAGACCAGAATGGACGCGCTCCAAACCTATCATCCCCTACCACCAACTGTCCATTTGGCTAAGTTATTGCAACCTATATGATCCAGGCAGAGCCCATAATGCCAAGTGGCTGCACTTGAAGCTTCTCAACATTTGACATCTCAAATCTCTTTGTTCCTGGGTGGCATTCCACAAGTGAGATTTACACAGGGTAAACCATTTAAAAATGGGCCCTGATAACCACTCAACAAAAATCCAACCAAGTAATTACCATTCCACCCAGGTGTTTGATTCACTTAGTTGTTTTATTAAACAAAACATAAGTCCTTGACTTAGAAATATTCCATAGCATGAATATAATCCACCCTTGTTTTCTACTAGCTAGGCTAGGCATGATAGTAGTAGGAATCTTAACTTAGGAAAATTCTACTAAGGTTTCATCTACTAGGATTTCCCATGGCATAGTTTATACTTAGTAAAAATTCCATGCAAGTCCTACTTAGAAATATCACTAATGCATAGTGAAAATATTAGGACAAAAGTATGAAGCACCACTTGCCTTAGAGAATATAAGTTCACTCCTTGATCTTGCAATAGTCACACTCTTCAAATTTCACTACAATTCAAGCAATTCATCACATAGAATAATAAAAACAAAGCAATGCATGCAAGCATGCCAAAGATTGTTTTATTTGGAAAAGTGGTTTCTATTAGGCTTTAAACATTCTAAAACATACATTGGCCATTTATACAAGTGGAAAAACCATTTGATATTAAGTTAGTGAAAATGGCCCTTTAAATCATTCTTGTTTTGCTAGAAAATGATTTAAATCAAAGTATTATTTTCTAGTCTTTGAGAAATATATTTTTAAACACAATTGTTAGTGTTTTAAGGTCAAGTGTTTAATATTAAAACCATTTGCAAAAGGTTTTACCTATAAACCATTTTTAGGTCAAAGAAATATTTTATTTTGTTGGAAATGCCTTTAAACAAAGTAATAATTTTCTAAGGTTTACCAAATATATTTTTAAATCCAAAAACTTGGTGTTTAGGATCAGAGAGTTTAATTCAAGTCATTTACAAAAGGTTTTACTCCAAAAAGCATTTTTTAAAAACATAAACAACATTTTCATTTAACTAGAAATGCTTTTATTCAAAGATTTATCCTTAGCCTCACAAAATATGTTTTTAAATCCAAAAGTTGGTTTCTATGATCAGTAGGTTCAAAAAAATCCATTTACAAAAGATTTTATCCTAAAAACATTTTTAGAATAAATTTTATAATCAAAATAGTCATACACATATTTCTGCAAATACAACCAATTTTACAGAATCAAATTACTAAAAAAGTGCATGGTTGGAAAGTTCACATTTTTCTGAATCCAGTGATATAAAATTTGTAAAATTTGGACATGTGGATGAAAAGTTATGAATTTTACAAAATCACAGATCTAATAGAATCAAATCTGTTTTTAAAACCAGTCTGGCCACGTGTCTTGATCTAATTGGACAATACCGGTTCGACAGGATCGATCAATGTGAGCTGTTTGATTTAAGGGGGATTGCACGGCTCAGATCTAGCATACCGTTTCACTTAAGTCAATCTATCATAGCCATGTGATCGTGATCTGACGGCTGCAGTGCGTGTGACCAAGGATGGGCGACGGCGCGCTCAGACGAGGATGGTGCCGACGATACAGGAAGCAAGAGAGTACGTGGGGTGGCTCACCGAGATCGCCGTGGCGAGTAGATGCTCAAGGTAGTCTCCTTTGGCCGAGGGGCGCACGAGGTCACCGTGGGTTGCTCACCGGAGTTCGCAACGGCGTCAGGCACGCTCTGACGTCGGTGAAGGTGAGGCTACACGGCTCGGGAAGGAGAGGCAAAGTGCTCGTTAGATGCGCAAGACGATGGTGAGTACATGAGCATCACAGAGAGGGAGAGGGGCGGTCAGATGCTACCTGGGGGTGTCGCTGGAGTGGATGCAGACGGCGGCGCGTGTTGTCGTTGAGGTTGCCGATGAAGGGGAGAACGCGCGGGCGAGTGTGAGGCACTGGCAGGTGCAGGAGATCCTCACGAACAAGCTCGTGTGGTCGTGGAGAAAAGGGGTGGCAGGTACTGGCCGGAATCAGTCGGGGAGCTCATCGGAGCAGAGGGAGGTCTCGAGCAAATTCCGAGCAGCCTGGAGGCAGAGGGGAGTTAGCGACCGAGGGGAAAGGAAGGGAAGACGTGGGCGGTTAAATGGGCGCATTCGCGGGGAGGTTTAATCGCAATGTTAAGGCGAATTAACTCGGCGAAATCAATGGCAGAAACTGGCGAGGAGGGGAGGAAGAACCAGTCACGCGGGTGGAAACGACGGTCTGGCAGGTGGGGTCTGGCATTCAGCGAGAGAGAGGGAATAACAATGAGGTTTAGGCGTCAGTGGCAGCACGGGTTGAATTTCTGGTGCGAAACGTTTTCTGCGGGGGAGAGGGAAAATGGGCCTGCTGGGCTAGATGGGCTGGGGTTCTGTTGGGCTGGTTTGTATTTTTTTTCCTGTTTATTTTTCTTTTTCTGTTTCTTTTATCTTGTTTTGATTTCTTTCAAATGATTTCAAACACCATTTGAATTTAGATTTTTATCAAATTTTCAGTAATTTTCTATTTTGTTAAAACATGTATTTTAAGGACCATTTTAGAATAATTTATTTATTCTTTTATGGTTTTATTCTTTATTAAAGTAAGCACTTGCCTTCATTCAAATAAGTTTTTATTTATATTTTCAAATTCTTATTTGAATCTTAAATTTTTCCAAACCCTCTTTCAGTAGGTTTTATTTATTCTTTAGTGCAAATAATTCCCTTTGAATTATTTAAAGTATTTTAATATGATTTATTACTCATTTAAATTGGGCAATTGTCTTTATTCAAATAAAATCAAATATGGTTTTAATCCCATATAAATTTTATTTCAAATGATTCTTTTATTCCATTTAAGTTAATTAAATAACTTTTGTTCCAATTGGGCAAATTCCAATTATTATTTTCCCATGATTTAATTAATCATTCTTATTAGGGATTTTGTCTTTAATCAAATGGAGTATAATTTGGTTAATGTCATATTATTTTATTTGAATATTCTTTATCCCTTTATTTTTAATTGGATTATCTTTATTCCATTTGCTTATGGATTTGGCCAAGGTTTAATTTGGCTTTTAAATATTCCTATTTATTTATTTCTTTCTTTGTCTTATAAAATCCATATCTTTGTATTTATAGATCCAAAATTGGTGATTCCAATTTGTAGAATTTTATTTAATATTTATTTATCCTTTTAAATCTCTTTTAGGATTATTTTCTCACAATTTGGTATGGATTTTATATAGGAGCTTTGTTAGCTTTGGAAATTATTTCCTTTCATCTTATTAAATTCATAAGTTTTTATCCATGGTTCCAAATTGAATGAAATCAATTTCTATGGTTTTATAATATTTTTATTTATCATTCTTGATCATGTTAAAATGATTGTTGCTGAATTTTTATATGGATCAATTCCATAGTCTTAGAGAGATCTTGGAAATGATTTCTTCCATTAGGGTTTTAGAGTTTTGGTTTAACTTTTCCAGGTGTTTAAATTTCAAGATTCATTCTTTGATGAATGCATTTCACTTGATTGAAATTTGTTGGATTCCATTTTATTCAAAGTTTGTTCAAGATGGGTTTTTAAGTTTCCATTTAGAAATAAAAAGTTTCTTTTCACCCTAAATTTCAACAATTATTTATTTTGTTTATTTATTTTTCAAATTACAAAATTTGGAAAAATATGGGATGTGACAGGTTACGACCCTTAAAATAAATATCGTCCCGAGATTTGGGAAGGCTTAGAGGTTACAAGTTGGCTTCAAAACAACTAGGGTACTACCACCCTTAAAAAAGTTTTCAACTAGATTACATCTTGTCTTACTTGGGATCTTGATGTATCTTCTTTGGACACTTGTTTGCATAATGGCCTAGCTCTTTGCATTTATGGCACATCACTTGGCTATTATCCTTCTTCTTCTTTGGTATCATTGTCTCTTGTTTATTTCCTTGATTCTTCTTCTTCTCTGGACATTCATTGGCATAGTGTCCCATCTCTTTGCAAGTGTAACATTTCTCTTGGGTAATATCCTTCTTGCTAGGGTTGGGGCATTAATTCTTCTTATTGGGTCTCTCTAAAGCTAGGAGTTCTTCTAGTTCATGCTCTTTATATTTCACCACAAAGGTGGGAAATCTTTCTCTCTTCTTGGGGTAGTTACTAGAGATATGACCTTCTCCACAAGAGTAGCAACACTTGGTGGTCACTTTGGATTTGTCCTTATGAGGCATGGTTCTGACTTTGCCTTCATCCTTCTTGGTACAAGTTGTTCCCTTATGGAGGTTTCCAAACATTTTATGATTTCCATCTTGCTTCATTTGTTGGACTATAGGATAGATGGGGCATTGGATAGGGACATGATTATTTCCTTCACATAGGAAACAAGTCACTTGAGATGTGGGGCATTTATTAGTTGGGTGTTTCTCTTCACAATTAGGGCATTATTCCACATGCTCCTTAGAAGTGTGATCCATGTCTCCACAAATATTGCAAGCTTGAGTTCCTTCTATAATATCATCCTTGACATCATTGTGGTCACAATCTCCTTGGGAAGAGTTGCTTATCATGTTGATCATTTGATTGGTCATCCTTTGCAACATTTGGGATTGTGTTTCCAAAAACTTTTGCAAGGTTGGGTCTAACTCTTTGTTGTTGTCTAGAAACTAAGTTGTCACTTGATTCAATTAGACTTGGGTTGCTAGAAGCATCTCTTGGTTGTTGTTGTCACCATTATTGATGTTGGAGTTTCTTGGGGTAGTCATCTGTTTGGGCTGGATTGGGATTAGAATAGGCAAAGATTTCTATAGGAAGAATTCTAATCACACACATCAGAATTCACACAAGCAATGTGCAAGCAATCACAAACAAATATTTCACTCAAACAACAAGGTTCAAGCACATTTTAGGCAACAAAATATTTTTGCTACACTACATAAGTTGGTGTGTTTAATCTAATCATTAGTATGGTGGTCCAACTATATGGTTTTCTTGAAATAATTCCATTCTTCTTAGTTGTTTCTTCTTGATTAAGATCATGGTTTCCTTGGAAAAATTCTTGCATCTTGGTCATAAAACTTCAAAGGTGATGATGGTTCCTTCTAAGTTGTGTTTAGTCTTCAAGTCTTGAATAATATTTCTTGTCTCACTTGTAGTCCTTAGTGATATCCAAGTTGAAGTCCTTGGTGAAAATAAAGTTGAAGACTTTGATGATGTTGAAGTTGAAGTCATTGGTGATGTTGAAGTCTTTGCTCAAGTTGAAGTCTTTGCTTATGGTGAAGTCTTTGCTCATGTTGAGGTCTTGTCCATCAAGTTTGAAAAGGAAGAGATGTAGAATCAAAACCAAAAAGGTTGAGGAAAGAGTTTACAAGATTGTTTGTAAATAAGTTTTGGAACAAATACAACTCCTATTTTTCTAAGGGGTTTTGTCCAATCCTAGGGTTACAATCCTACAGGCAACCTGGCTCTGATACCATCTGTAGAGATCCCAACCTTTAATAAGGTAGAGATCCTTGTGTTTACAATGCTAGTCCAGGGATCAATATCTAGCATCCACAGTTAAGATGTAATATCAAGAAACAAAGGTCATATTACAACTTTATAGCCAGGAATAAAATAATTCATTACATCTTACATAGCTCATTTGGCTATCTCATTACAATGCAGCAGAAATAACTATAGCATGGAGTCCTTCATCTTCAAAGTGCCACAGGAAATCATGTTGGTTGTAGACTTCTAATCCTAATCAACACACTTTACTAACATCAAACAAACCTGCAACATAATAAGTTACAGCCACAAGGGTCAATACATTTGAATTGTATTGGCAAGTGATACTATGGTAGTATAGTGGTAACTATCACCTATATGCATTTGGCTAAGTGGAGCTTAGGCTTGCTTTGCTCAAAATAGATTTTCCTTATCATTTGAAAACACTAAGTTTTTGTTTGTCAAAATCACCCAAGGCATCTACCAATAGACATTGGTGATCCTTTAACCTTGTTCAACCACAAGTTTTTAGCTTAGAAATTGGGATAAGGAGATTCTTGATAGCTTCCATGTCTTGATGCTCAAATTGTCCATTTTCGGGGACACGACTAAGTACTTAGATTTTACTCTCTCGAGAGGTGGTTCACTTTTCCCACAAGACTCGACATGCATCGAGACAAGATCTTTCAGAAGCCTTCCCTTAGACCAGAATGGACGCGCTCCAAACCTATCATCCCCTACCACCAACTGTCCATTTGGCTAAGTTATTGCAACCTATATGATCCAGGAAGAGCCCATAATGCCAAGTGGCTGCACTTGAAGCTTCTCAACATTTGACATCTCAAATCTCTTTGTTCCTGGGTGGCATTCCACAAGTGAGAGAGGGCGTGGGGTGGCTCACCGAGATCGCCGTGGCGAGTAGATGCTCAAGGTAGACTCCTTTGGCCGAGGGGCGCACGAGGTCACTGTGGATTGCTCACCGGAGTTCGCAACGGTGTCGGGCATGCTCTGACGTCGATGAAGGTGAGGCTACATGGCTCGGGAAGGAGAGGCAAAGTGATCATTAGATGCGCAAGATGATGGTGAGTACATGAGCATCACAGAGAGGGAGAGGGGCGGTCAGATGTTACCTGGGGGTGTCGTCGGAGTGGAGGCAGACGGCAGCGCATGTTGTCATTGAGGTTGCTGAGGAAGGGGAGCGTGCGGGGGAGAGTGTGAGGCACTGGTAGGTGCAGGATATCCTCACGAACAAGCTCATGTGGTCGAGGAGCAAAGGGGTGGCAGGTACTGGCCGGAATCGGTCAGGGAGCTCGTCAGAGCAGAGGAAGGTCTCGAGCAAATTCCGAGCAGCCTCGAGGCAGAGGGGAGTTGGCGACCGAGGGGAAAGGAAGGGAAGACGTGGACGGTTAAGTGGGCGCAGTCGCGGTGAGGTTTAATCGCAACATTAAGGCGAATTAACTCGGTGAAATCAACGACAGAAACTGGCGAGGAGGGGAGGAAGAACAAGTCACACGGGTGGTCTGGCAGGTGGGGTCTGGCATTCAGCGAGAGAGAGGGAAGAATGGTGGGGTCCAGGCGTCAGTGGCAGCGCGGGTTGAATTTCTGGTGCGAAACGTTTTCTGTGGGGGAGAGGGAAAATGGGCCTGCTGGGCTAGATGGGCTGGCGTTCTATTGGGCGGGTTTGTCTTTTTTTTCCTGTTTATTTTTCTTTTTCTGTTTCTTTTATCTTGGTTTGATTTCTTTCAAATGATTTCAAACACCATTTGAATTTAGATTTTTATCAAACTTTCAGTAATTTTCTATTTTGTTAAAACATGTATTTTTAAGGATCATTTTAGAATAATTTCTTTATTTTTTTATGGTTTTATTCTTTATTAAAGTAAGCACTTGCCTTCATTCAAATAAGTTTTTTTTATATTTTCAAATTCTTATTTAAATATTAAATTTGCCAAACCCTCTTTTAGTAGGTTTTATTTATTCTTTAGTGCAAATAATTCCCTTTGAATTATTTAAAGTATTTTAATATGATTTATTACTCATTTAAATTGGGCAATTGTCTTTATTCAAATAAAATCAAATATGGTTTTAATCCCATATAAATTTTATTTCAAATGATTCTTTGATTCCATTTAAGTTAATTAAATAACTTTTATTCCACTTGGGAAAATTCCAATTATTATTTTCCCATGATTTAATTAATCATTCTTATTAGGGATTTTGTCTTTAATCAAATGGATTAGAATTTGGTTAATGTCATATTATTTTATTTGAATATTCTTTATCCCTTTATTTTTAATTGGATTATCTTTGTTCCATTTGCTTATGGATTTGGCCAAGGTTTAATTTGGCTTTTAAATATTCCTATTTATTTCTTTCTTTCTTTGTCTTATAAAATCCATATCTTTTTATTTATAGATCCAAAATTGGTGATTCCAATTTGTATAATTTTATTTATGTAGAGGGAGTGTCCCAACCTTTATACAACATAAGGTGGAGTCCCCTGTGTTTACAATGCTAGTACCTGGATCAATAGCTAGAATCCACAGTTTAGATGTAATATCAAGAAACAAAGGTCATAATATAACTTTATAACCAGGAAAAACATAATTTTATTACATCATACATAGCTCATTTGGCTATTACATTACATTGCAGCGGAATAACTATAAGCATGGGTCCTTCATCTTCAAAGTGCCACAGGCAGTTGTTGGTTGTAGACTTTGTAATCCTAATCAATCAATCTTCACTAAAAACAATCAAACCTGCAACATTACAAGTTATAGCCACAAGGGTCAATACATTTGAATTGTATTGGCAAGCTTCACTACTATGTTTAATATGAGTGGATCCTATCAATACATGCATATTTGGCTAAGTAGAGTTTAAGGCTCATTTGCATAAAGCAAAATTTATCCTATCTTTTCAAAAATGGTTTTGGTCCTTTGTTAAATCTCGTTTTCCAAGTTCCTTGAACTCCTTGGTAGAAACTCAAGTGGTCAAGTCCTTGTCAAAAATCTCTTGAGCTACTTGGTAACCCCAAGTGCAACAAGTTTTATCAAAATCTCATGAGTTCCTTGTAGGGGTTCATAGCATGGAAAACAAAAAAATTCTATCGCATACAAACAAACAAGCCAAGATCTATCTACTAGATTGTAGCAACGAGTCGATGGAATAACTTACCCTCGAAGATTCCAAAGCGGTTAACGAGAGCAGATTCTCGTGGGTGATGTAGTCGTACTCTTTCCGATCTCAAGATCGTGTAGACGATCCTTCCGGCGCTACGTTCCGGCAGCGCTCCCGCAGTCGGTCACACGTTCGGTACTCGACGAAGACCTTCCTCTCCCTTGTTCCAGCAGGCAGCGGAGGTTGTAGCACTCTCCTCGCGATTCCGGCAGCACAACGGCGTGGTACCGGCAGTAGAGGGGAGATCCCGCAGGGCTTCGCCTTAAGCCGGTGCGAGTATGGTGGAGTATGAGAGAGGCTATTAGTGGTCTAGTAATTAGACACACCAATTAGAAGTCTCTAAACCAATTAGAAGGCTCTAAACCGAAGGCCAAAGCAATTAGAAGCTCTAAACCCAAACGGCTCTAAACCGGAGGTAGAAGATAGGAACTTGTGTGTTTAGAGGAGGAGGCCTCCCCCTCCTTTTATGGGTGGAGGGGCTTGGCGCGCCAGGGGAGGGAGGGAGTCCCTCCCCAACTCGGCCTAGGGCTGGCCGCCGGCTTGGAGGAGAGAAACTCCTCCTCCAAGTTGGTTTCCAACTCCTCTTGCTTGTTTCCCACAGTTTCTTGTTTTAGCCGTTTGACTTTCAAACTGGACATTTGACTTTTCTGTTTTAGGATTCAATTTAATCCTTTATTTGGGACAGCAAGAACACTTAGTACATGATGCAATCATTCCAATATGTAATGACACATTCATGTACCCCTCCCCCCCCCCCCCCCGGAGTGCCGGACATTCCGGAACCTTCTAGAACATTCCCGATGAAAACACCGGAATCATTCCCGAACTCCGAAACGGGACTTTCCTTATATGAATCTTATTCTCCGGACCATTCCGGATCACCTCGTGATATCCCGGATCCCATCCGAGACTCCGAACAACATTCGGTCTCTTTCTCATAATACCATAACTACTCAAACAACGTCGAATCCTTAAGTGTGTCTCCCTACGGTTCGTGAATTATGCGGACATGATCGAGACACTTCTCCGAACAATAACCAATAGAGGAATCTGGAAATTCATATGGCTCCCACATATTTCTACGATTACTTTGCGATCGAATGAACCACTTACATACGATACCAATTTCCCTTTGTCTCACGATACTTTACTTATCCGAGGTTATGATCGTCGGTATCTCTGCATACCTAGTTCAACCTCGTTACCGATAAGTACTATTTTCTCGTTCCCGTGATATGTGATCCCTTGTGAGCCAGTCACATGCTTGCAAGCTAATTGGATGACATTACACCGAGAGGGCCCAGAGTATATCTATCCGTCATATGGATGGACAAATCCCACTCTTGATCCATGTGTTTCAACCAATACTTTCCGAACACTCAATGCCACCTTTATAACCACCCAGTTACGGTGTGGTGTTTGATGTCATCAAAGCATCCATCCGGTAAAGGTGATATGCATGATCTCATGGTCGAAGGAATTAGGTTACTATGTATCAGAAAGCATATAGCAATTGAACTATTTAAAATGACTTGATCTTTATGCTACGCTTATCTATAGGAGTATGTCCATCACATCATTCTCCTAATGATATGACCCTGTTGTTAATAACATCTCTATGTTCATGATCAGGAAACCATGATCATATATTAACCAACAAGCTAGTTTAACAAGAGGCTTTACTAGGGACTCTTATTTTAGTTTACAAATCACACAAGTATTAATGTTTCCTGTTAATACAATTATAGCATGGTATGTAAACATTTATCATAAGTGTGAAGATATGATAATAACCCACTTTATTATTGCCTCTTGGGCATATCTCCAACATTCCTTGGTAACCCCAAGTGTTCATGTTTTCAACAAAATCTCTTGAGTTCCTTGGTAACCCCAAGTACATCAAGTTTTGTCAAAGTCTCTTAAGCTCCTTGGTAACCCCAAGTGCATCAAGTTTTGTCAGTCTCTTGAGCTCCTTGGTAACCCCAAGTGCATCAAGTCCTTAAAAGTTTTCTTTTAGAAATTAGAATGTCGAGATCTCCCATAGCTTCAAACTTTAGTTGCTCAGTATTGTCCATAACCGGGGACACGGCTAAGTACTTAGATTTTATTATCTTCTGCAGAAGGAGTACACTTTACCCACATGTCACAATCCCATCTTTGCCACCAGTGGCCACTGGATTAGCACTCACCAAGATGGAGTACTGGCAGATTGAGAATGTGACGAAGTCTTTCCAAAGGGTCCTCCCATACACCATTGCTAGCTTGTCTTCAGCACCCATGAAGCATTCCAGATCCCCATGTCCAGTAAACTGAAGACAATGCATGGGTCTTCCCAATGTAGTTGACTAAGCCAGAGCCATAATAGCATGTGGTTGCACACGAAAGCCACAATTGGAGAAACATGTTCAATCTCTAAGTTTCCTGGGTGGTTCCTTTGGAGCACAACACAAAGAGATTACCATAGTCATGGTTCCTTTTGTTGCCACCTTCTCCAATACTCAAGTATCCTTGGCCACCCAGGTGGTTCATTGAGTCCTTGTTTTATTATATAAAATCACAAGTCCTTTTCTCAACTTCATAAAATCTCAACATGTATCTCTTTTCAAAATATAGCATGGCTAAGCATGTAACAACTACAATATTTTCACTAAGGAATGTATAGGGAATCCTATTAGGATTTAGCATAGCATAAGTATAAAATTGTTTTCATGCATGTTTTCAAAATCCACTAAGTATAAGAAAATAGTAGGACTTTAGATGATAGTGTAACTTGCCTTTTTGGTAGGGAATGATGGTTCACTCCTTGATCTTGCTAGTCTCAAACTTTGCTAATTTCACTACAATCAATCAAGCAGACACCAAATCAACTAGCATTCCAAATAATCAACCAAACAACAATTCACACACATAAAACTATGGGATCTAAGTCATGCATGTAAGCATGCAAGAGATGGTTCTATTTGTAAATATGGTCTCCACTAGGCATTCTAAACTTGGTAAGGTCCAAGGTGGTCATTTTTCTAAGTGGCAAAGTCATTAGCAAAAGGATTTTGTCCAAAACCATTTTTAAATCCAATCATCATTTTATGTGGTGGAAAATATTTTTATCAAAGCAACAACCTTAAGTTGTTCACAAAATAAGTTGTTGTTTCTCAAAACTTGGCGTTTAGGGTCAGTAGGTTTGATCAAAACATTTTCCCAAAGTTTTCTTTACAAAAACATTTTCATAACCAAAATCTTTATTTTCATTTGGCTAGAAATGGACTAAATCAATTAATCTATCCTAAATTTCACCAAATTCATTTTTAACTCCATGGGTTGGTTCCTAGGGTCAGTAAGTTCACCACAAACCATTTTGCCATGGTTTCAAACAAAAAAACATTTTTGAATCATTTTTCTAATCTAAACAAGCATTCAAAAGTTTCTGCAAAAAGCAACAAGCTAACAGATACTATTTGCTAAACAAATTCCATGGTTGGCTAGGGTTTGTTCTTCTGATTCCAACGATACCAAATTTACAATTTTTGGACGTGTGGATCAATAGTTACAATGGTTTGAAAATCACAAACTAATCTGATTTCAAATCTGTTTTTAAACAGAACAGGGGACACGCGGTACTTTATAATTGGATGGTACCGGTTCGGCTGGATCGGGCTCTGCGGCGCGTTGGATCTAAATAGATCGTGTGGTCTAGAGAGTGTACCCTTTCGCGGTTAAGTGATTCTATCGTGAGCGTCAGATCAAGATCCTACGGTGCTAGCGTGCTTGACCATTTGCGAGCGGCGCCGACGGTCAGACAGTGGCAGCGCTGGCGAAACAGGAAACGAGAGAGGGAGGGAGTAGGCTCACCGAGGTCGCGAGGACGAGGTGGTGCTCGACGTGTGGTCGACGGGGCAAGGGGCGCACGAGGGCAGGAGGAATTCCTTGCCGGAGTTTGGTCTGGCGACGGTTGGCTCTGGTCGAGGTGGAAGACGATGCTACAGGTCACGAGAAGGCAAACCAGAAGCATGGTTAGACGCTTACGATCAAGTAGATGACGTGTGCGTGAACGAGAGGGGTCGGGGCGGTCGGATTTTACCTAGGGAACTCGACGGAGGCGAGACAGACGGCGGCGCTCAGTGCTTTGTTGAAGACGGCCCCTGGGGCGCCCGCGGTCGAACAGAGGGTACTGGGAGATGCGACAGGGAGTGGTGAGTGCGCTCGTGTGCTCGGGGAGGCAGGAGGTGGCGAGCCTCGGCCGGAATCAAGGGAGGACGGTGGTCGGAGACAGGAGGTTGTCGCAAGCAATGCGAGCAGCCTGGTGGCGATGTGGCGTTGGCGTTTGAGGGAAATGACAGAGGGAGGAGAGGTGCTTATGTACGCATGGTCAGGGGCGAGATTAATGCAGCCATTAAGAGGAATTAAGCGCGCAATTATCTGACAGAAACGGCGACGAGGTTTGGGGGAAGAATAAGTCGCGCGGGTGAGGAGGATGAACAGGGAGGTGGGGTCCAGTCGTCAGCGAGGATGCGAGAAGGAAAGGAGGTCCACCGGTCAGTCTCTGCACATGTTTGAAAATGAGTATGAAACGTTTTTTTTCGGGGAGGAAAAGCTGGGCTGGTTCTAGGCCTTGTGGGCTTGGCAGGCTGGGCTGGTCCAGACTCTATTTTTTTTCTTTCCTGAACCTTTTCCTTTTTCTATTTTCCAATTCTGTTTTGAAATTTCAAACAACCAAACAATGTTCAAATCAAATCAAACAATCACCAAACCTTGCACTATGAATTTGGTTCTGTTCAGTAACATAAACCAAATTCCAAAACCATAATAATAATTCTTATTTTAGGGTCTATTATTAATTAAATAAATAGACCATTGTTATTAAATCAAAATAGAATTTGATGTTTATTTTAAAACTCCATTTTGAAATCTACTTATTTTCAAAACGAAATCAGTAGGTTTTATTTGGGAATAAAATACTTGGAAAACTTATTTTATATAAATAAGTAAGTTTTGGTGTTTTGGAAATAGTAAAACCTTTATTAATAAATCTTGGATATTAAATCCTTATTAATTTATTTTTAAATAACCCTTTACTATTTTTATCAAAACAAAAAAATTTATTTCAAAGGCTTGGCCAAGGTTTAATTTGGCTCTATAAAATAGTCTTTATTTATAAATCCATGTTTTCTTTTGAAAACCAAATCCTTTTATTTAAAAGATCCAAATAGTAATTCCAAAATATTTTATTTTCCTTTATTAAATGTTTATCTTTATAAATCCCTTTAGGATTTATTTGATCCAAATTGGTTTGAAGTTCCAATTGAATTCAAAAAGTTTCTTCTGCCCCTGAAAGTCAAACAAAGTTTTATTTTATTCATTTATTTTTTTTCACATTACAAGATTTGGAAAATCTTGGGATGTGACAGGCTACCACCCTTAAAATAAATCTCGTCCCGAGATTTGGGAAGGCTAGGGTTACAAGCAGGCTCAAAACAACTAGGGTATTACCACCCTTAAAAATTTTCAAACAAAAATTACATATTGGCCTCCTTGGGATCCTGGGAATACTTCTCTAAGCAAACTTTTGCATAATGTCCTTTGTTTTCATACTTGACTCATGGGCCAAGGTTGAGTTTCTCCATAGGCTTGTTCAACTTGTTCTTCATCTTTTCTGGACAGTTGCTTGCATAATGTCCTGGTTTCTTGCAGTTGAAGCAGCGGATGTCCTTGAGTTCTTTTCGTGGCTCTTGTGGACAAGTTGCTACATAGTGGCCTAGCTCTTTGCAGTTGTTGCACACTACTTGGCCAATCTCTTTATTCTTTGGGTTCTCTGGGCATTCACCAGAATAGTGTCCCATTTCCTTACATTTATAACATTGCACATGGCTTTTGTCTATCTTTTGCTTCTTGGGTTTCTTTGATCCTTTGAATTGGGTTGTTTTGTTTGGAGGTATAAGTGGTCCTTTTCCTTTGCCATCAACCTTCTTGGTAGACTTGGATCCTTCTTGTTTCCTTTGTTCCACAATGGAATAGATGGGGCATTGGATAGGAACATGGTTGTTTCCTTCACATAGATAGCAAGTAGCTTGAGAGGTGGGACATTGTCCAACAGGATGTTTCTCTTCACAGTTGGGGCATTGATCTCCATGCTCCTTGGAAGTATGATCCTTGTCTCCACAAATAATGCAAGCTGGGGCTCCATCTAGAATAATATTTTTGTCATCCTTGTTGTCAAAGACTCTTTTGGGATAGTTTTCTTCCATTTTGATCATTTGATCAGTCACTTTCAGCATCAGTTGGCCTTGAGTTTCCAAAAATCCTTGTAGTATTGGATCTTCTCCACTGGAGTTGGCTATGAATTGAGCTGTCACTTGGTTCAACTGGTTCTGGGTTGCTATGAGCTCTTTCATGCTGTCCTCTTGGTTGGTGTTGGTGTCATCAACCTTGATGTTGGAGTCTCTTGGAGTAGTCATCTGTTTGGGTTGAAGGGAGATTTAGAAATAGGCAAGATATTTCTAAGGAATCAATACTAATCACACAAATCACATTTCACACAAGCAATGTGCATGCAATCACAAACCACATATTTCACTCAAACAAAAAAGTTCAAGCACATACTTAGGCAACAAAATATTTCTGTTACACCACATAAGTTGGTGGTTTTGTCTTAACTAAAATATGGTGGTCCATCTATATGGTTCACTTGTGATCTTTCTATCTTTCATGATTCTTCTTGTATGAGATCATGGTTTCCTTGAGAAAAACTCTTGGTTACAAATACTTCAAAGTTGTTGATGGCTCCTTCTTATTTTGCATTCCCTTAGTCTCCAAATCTTGAGCAAGATTTCCTTGTCTCACTTGTAGTCTTTAGTGATATCCAAGGTTGGAAGTCCTTGGTGAACATGCTGAAGATGTTGAAGTCATTAGAGTTGAAGAAGTTGAAGTCATTAGAGTTGAAAGTGTTGAAGAAGTCATTTGCACATGGTGTGGTCTTTGGCCATGGGTAGGTTTTCCATCAAGTTGAAGTAGAAGAGATGTAGAGTTGAAACCAAAAAGGGTTGAGGAAAGAGTTTTACGAGTGTTTTTGTAAATAAGTTTTTGGAACAAGTACCACTCCTATTTTTCTAAGGGATTTTGTCCAATTCTAGGGTTTACAAATCCTACAGGCAACACAATGCTCTGATACCATCTGTAGAGGGAGTGTCCCAACCTTTATACAACATAAGGTGGAGTCCCCTGTGTTTACAATGCTAGTCCCTGGATCAATAGCTAGCATCCACAGTTTAGATGTAATATCAAGAAACAAAGGTCATAATATAACTTTATAACCAGGAAAAACATAATTTTATTACATCATACATAGCTCATTTGGCTATTACATTACATTGCAGCGGAATAACTATAAGCATGGGTCCTTCATCTTCAAAGTGCCACAGGCAGATGTTGGTTATAGACTTTGTAATCCTAATCAATCAATCTTCACTAAAAACAATCAAACCTGCAACATTACAAGTTACAGCCACAAGTGTCAATACATTTGAATTGTATTGGCAAGCTTCACTACTATGTTTAATATGAGTGGATCCTATCAATACATGCATATTTGGCTAAGTAGAGTTTAAGGCTCATTTGCATAAAGCAAAATTTATCTTATCTTTTCAAAAATGGTTTTGGTCCTTTGTTAAATCTCCTTTTCCAAGTTCCTTGAACTCCTTGGTAGAAAATCAAGTGTTCAAGTCCTTGTCAAAAATCTCTTGAGCTACTTGGTAACCCCAAGTGCAACATGTTTTATCAAAATCTCATGAGTTCCTTGGTAACCCCAAGTGTTCATGTTTTCAACAAAATCTCTTGAGTTCCTTGGTAACCCCAAGTACATCAAGTTTTGTCAAAGTCTCTTGAGCTCCTTGGTAACCCCAAGTGCATCAAGTTTTGTCAAAGTCTCTTGATCTCCTTAGTAACCCCAAGTGCATCAAGTCCTTAAAAGTTTTCTTTTAGAAATTAGAATGTCGAGATCTCCCATAGCTTCAAACTTTAGTTGCTCAGTATTGTCCATAACCGGGGACACGGCTAAATACTTAGATTTTATTATCTTCTGCAGAAGGAGTACACTTTACCCACATGTCACAATCCCATCTTTTTGCCACCAGTGGCCACTGGATTAGCACTCACCAAGATGGAGTACTGGCAGATTGAGAATTTGACGAAGTCTTTCCAAAGGGTCCTCCCATACACCATTGCTAGCTTGTCTTCAGCACCCATGAAGCATTCCAGATCCCCATGTCCAGTAAACTGAAGACAATGCATGGGTCTTCCCAATGTAGTTCACTAAGCCAGAGCCATAATAGCATGTGGTTGCACACGAAAGCCACAATTGGAGAAACATGTTCAATCTCTAAGTTTCCTGGGTGGTTCCTTTGGAGCACAACACAAATAGATTGCCATAGTCATGGTTCCTTTTGTTGCCACCTTCTCCAATACTCAAGTATCCTTGGCCACCCAGGTGGTTCATTGAGTCCTTGTTTTATTATATAAAATCGTAAGTCCTTTTCTCAACTTCATAAAATCTCAACATGTATCTCTTTTCAAAATATAGCATGGCTAAGCATGTAACAACTACAATATTTTCACTAAGGAATGTATAGGGAATCCTATTAGGATTTAGCATAGCATAAGTATAAAATTGTTTTCATGCATGTTTTCAAAATCCACTAAGTATAAGAAAATAGTAGGACTTTAGATGATAGTGTAACTTGCCTTTTTGGTAGGGAATGATGGTTCACTCCTTGATCTTGCTAGTCTCACACTTTGCTAATTTCACTACAATCAATCAAGCAGACACCAAATCAACTAGCATTCCAAATAATCAACCAAACAACAATTCACACACATAAAACTATGGGATCTAAGTCATGCATGTAAGCATGCAAGAGATGGTTCTATTTATAAAGATGGTCTCCACTAGGCATTCTAAACTTGGTAAGGTCCAAGGTGGTCATTTTTCTAAGTGGCAAAGTCATTAGCAAAAGGATTTTGTCCAAAACCATTTTTAAATCCAATCATCATTTTATGTGGTGGAAAATATTTTTATCAAAGCAACAACCTTAAGTTGTTCACAAAATAAGTTGTTGTTTCTCAAAACTTGGTGTTTAGGGTCAGTAGGTTTGATCAAAACATTTTCCCAAAGTTTTCTTTACAAAAACATTTTAATAACCAAAATATTTATTTTCATTTGGCTAGAAATGGAGTAAATCAATTAATCTATCCTAAATTTAACCAAATTCATTTTTAACTCCATGGGTTGGTTCCTAGGGTCAGTAAGTTCACCATAAACCATTTTGCCATGGTTTCAAACTCAAAAACATTTTTGAATCATTTTTATAATCTAAACAAGCATTCAAAAGTTTCTGCAAAAACCAAAAAGCTAACAGATACTATTTGCTAAACAAATTCCATGGTTGGCTATGGTTTGTTCTACTGATTCCAACGATACCAAATTTGCAATTTTTGGACGTGTGGATCAATAGTTACAATGGTTTGAAAATCACAAACTAATCTGATTTCAAATCTGTTTTTAAACAGAACAGGGGACACGCGGCACTTTCTAATTGGATGGTACCGGTTCGGCTAGATCGGGCTCTGCGGCGCGTTGGATCTAAATAGATCGTGTGGTCCAGAGAGCGTACCCTTTCGCGGTTAAGTGATTCTATCGTGAGCGTCAGATCAAGATCCTACTGTGCTAGCGTGCTTGACCATTTGCGAGCGGCGCCGACGGTGGCTAGCGGCGGCGACAGTCAGACAGTGGCAGCGCTGGCGAAACAGGAAGCGAGAGAGGGAGGGAGTAGGCTCACCGAGGTCGCGAGGACGAGGTGGTGCTCGACGTGTGGTCGACGGGGCAAGGGGCACACGAGGGCAGGAGGAATTCCTCGCTGGAGTTTGGTCTGGCGACGGTTGGCTCTGGTCGAGGTCGAAGACGATGCTACGGGTCACGAGAAGGCAAACCAGAAGCATGGTTAGACGCGTACGATCAAGTAGATGACGTGTGCGTGAACGAGAGGGGTCGGGGCGGTCGGATTTTACCTAGGGAACTCGATGGAGGCGAGACAGACGGCGGCGCTCAGTGCTTTGTCGAAGACGGCTCCCTGGGGCGCCCGCGGTCGAACAGAGGGTACTGGGAGATGCGATAGGGAGTGGTGAGTGCGCTCGTGTGCTCGGGGAGGCAGGAGGTGGCGAGGCTCGGCCGGAATCGAGGGAGGACGGTGGTCGGAGATAGGAGGTTGTCGCAAGCAATGCGAGCAGCCTGGTGGCGATGTGGCGTTGGCGTTTGAGGGAAATGACAGAGGGAGGAGAGGTGCTTATATTTGCATGGTCAGGGGCGAGATTAACGCAGCCATTAAGAGGAATTAAGCGCGCAGTTATCTGACAGAAACGGCGACGAGGTTTGGGGGAAAAAGAGGTCGTGCAGGTGAGGAGGATGAACAGGGAGGTGGGGTCCAGTCGTCAGCGAGGATGCGAGAAGGAAAGGAGGTCCACCGGTCAGTCTCTGCACGGGTTCGAAAATGAGTATGAAACGTTTTTCTTCGAGGAGGAAAAGCTGGGCTGGTTCTGGGCCTTGTGGGCTTGGCCGGCTGGGCTGGTCCAGACTCTATTTTTTTTCTTTCCTGAACCTTTTTCTATTTTCCAATTCTGTTTTCAAATTTCAAACAACCAAACAATGTTCAAATCAAATCAAACAATCACCAAACCTTCCACTATGAATTTGGTTCTGTTCAGTAACATAAACCAAATTCCAAAACCATAATAATAATTCTTATTTTAGGGTCCATTATTAATTAAATAAATAGACCATTGTTATTAAATCAAAATAGAATTTGATGTTTATTTTAAAACTCCATTTTGAAATCTACTTATTTTCAAAACCAAATCAGTAGGTTTTATTTGGGAATAAAACACTTGGAAAACTTATTTTTTATAAATAAGTAAGTTTTGGTGTTTTGGAAATAGTAAAACCTTTATTAATAAATCTTGGATATTAAATCCTTATTAATTTATTTTTAAATAACCCTTTACTATTTTTATCAAAACAAAACATTTTATTTCAAAGGCTTGGCCAAGGTTTAATTTGGCTCTATAAAATAGTCTTTATTTATAAATCCATGTTTTCTTTTGAAAACCAAATCCTTTTATTTAAAAGATCCAAATAGTAATTCCAAAATATTTTATTTTCCTTTATTAAATGTTTATCTTTATAAAACCCTTTAGGATTTATTTGATCCAAATTGGTTTGAAGTTCCAATTGAATTCAAAAAGTTTCTTCTGGCCCTGAAAGTCAAACAAAGTTTTATTTTATTCATTTTTTTTTACATTACAAGATTTGGAAAATCTTGGGATGTGACAATTTAATATTTATTTATCCTTTTAAATCTCTTTTAGGATTATTTGCTCACAATTTGGTATAGATTTTAGATAGGAGCTTTGTTAGCTTTGGAAATAATTTCCTTTCATCTTAGTAAATTCATAAGTTTTTATCCATGGTTCCAAATTGAATGAAATCAATTTCTATGGTTTTATAATATTTTTATTTATCATTCTTGATCATGTTAAAATGATTGTTGCTGAATTTTTATATGGATCAATTCCATAGTCTTAGAGAGATCTTGGAAATGATTTCTTCCATTAGGGTTTTAGAGTTTTGGTTTAACTTTTCCAAGTGTTTAAATTTCAAGATTCATTCTTTGATGAATGCATTTCACTTGATTGAAATTTGTTGGATTCCATTTTATTCAAAGTTTTCTCAAGTGGGTTTTAAGTTTCCATTTAGAAATAAAAAGTTTTCACCCTAAATTTCAACAATTATTTATTTTGTTTATTTATTTTTCACATTACAAAATTTGGAAAATTTTGGGATGTGACAACCTTCCACGCCATACAGTTAATCCTTTGTTACAGCAACCGGTGAGATTGACAACCTCACTGTTAGTTGGGGCAAAGTCTTGAGTTTGTGTTGTGCAGGTTTCCACGTTCCTTGCAACAGCTTTGAGGCGTTTCCTTCCTCCTACTGGTTCGATAACCTCGGTTTCTTACTGAGGGAAAACTTCCTGTTGTGCTGCATCATACCTTGCTCTTGGGGTTTCCCAACGGGGCGTCAACACGCATCAATAATCAACATACCAAGGACTCTCATGCGAGCTTACCCTTATTGCAGCCAACTGTTCATTTGGAAAACTATCATTAACAAATATAGGGTCAAAAGAAATGTTTTCCAAACGAGATAAATTGTCAGCAATAGTATTTTCAGCACCTTTCCTGTTTACAATATGCAGATCAAACTATTGTAAAAGCAACACCCATCTAATAAGCCTAGGCTTAGCGTTTTTCTTTGTCACAAGGTACTTAATAGCAGCATGATCAGTATGAATAGTAACATTTGAATCAACAATATAGGGTCTAAACTTATCACAAGCAAATATTATAGCTAAGAACTCCTTTTTAGTAGTAGCATAATTCTTTTGAGCAGCATCTAGAGTCTTGCTAGTATGAATAACATTCATTTTTTTATCAACACGTTACCCAAGGACAGTGCCCACAGCAAAATCACTAGCATCACACATAATTTCAAAAGGTAAATTCCAATCAGGTGGTTGAACAATAGAAGAATTAGTCAAAGCTTTCTTCAAAGTTTCAAAAGCTTCCTTACAATCATCATCAAAAACAAAAGGTACATATTTTTGAAGAAGATTAGTAAGGGGCTTTGAAATTTTGGAGAAATCTTTAATAAACCTCCTATAGAAACCAGCATGACCAAGAATATTACGAATACCTTTTATATCCCTAGGGAAAGGCATCTTCTCAATTGCTTTAATTTTGGCTCTGTCTACTTCAATACCTCTTTCAGAAATCTTGTGTCCAAGAACAATCCCTTCATTAACCATGAAGTGTCATTTCTCCCAATCAAGAACAAGGTTAGTTTCTTCACATCTCTACAAAACTTTATCAAGGTTGTGCAAACAATTATCAAAAGAAGTTCCATAGATGGAGAAATTGTCCATGAAAACCTCCACAATTTCTTCACAAAAACCATGAAAGATAGCAGACATACATCTCTGAAAAGTAGCAGGAGCATTACATAAACCAAAAGGCATACGCCTATAAGCATAAGTTCCATAAGGACAAGTGGAGGTAGTTTTCTCTTGGTCTTGTGCTCTCACAGCGATTTGAGAGAACCCAGAATAACCATCAAGAAAACAAAAGTGAGTCTTTTTAGACAACCTTTCAAGCATTTGATCAATAAAAGGCAGAGGATAATGATATTTCTTAGTAACTTTATTAACCTTTCTAAAATCAGTGCACATCCTATAACCAACCACTACTCTTTGGGGTATAAGCTCATTATTTTCATTAGGCACAACAGTGATTCTCCCTTTCTTTGGGACACAATGAACAGGGCTAACCCATTGACTATCAGAAATAGGGTAAATAATACCAGTATCAAGGAGTTTTAATACCTCATTTCTTACCACATCCTTCATCTTAGGATTTAAACAGCGTCGGTGTTCAACAACTGGTTTTGCGTCAGGTTCTATATTAATAGCATGCTGACATATAGTAGGAGAAATCCATTTTAAACCATCAAGAGTATACCCCATAGCTCCTCGGTGTTTCTTCAATATTTCCAATAACCTTTCCTCTTCCTTTCCTGAAAGATTAGAACTAATAATAACAGGATATATTTTCTTATCATCTAGATAAGCATATTTAAGATCATCAGGTAAAGGTTTTAATTCGAAAACAGGGTCCCCTTTAGGTGGTAGTATGGCAGCCAAATCTTCCACATGTAAAATATGCTTAAGTAACTCGGGTTGACGAAGGAAAACCTCGTCAATCTCAATTCCTTCCTTCATGAAGACCTCACTTTCATGATCTTCCATAAACTGTTGCAAGGCGTTGTTAGGAGCAAGATAAATAGCAGAAAGTTGTTCAACCTTGGAATCCTCATTAGGCAATTCGTTTTCATAAGGTGTTTTAGCAAATTTGGAAAAATTAAACTCATATTATTCTCCATCAAACTTAGTCAAAAATTTCTCCTTCCTACAATCTATAATATCCCCACAAGTATTCAAGAAAGGTCTACCAAATATAATAGGACAGGTTTTACTAGCTTCACAACCAAGCACTAGAAAATCAGCAGGATATTTAATCTTACCACAAAGAACCTCCACATCTCTTACAATACCAATTAGACAAACTATCTCTCTATTAGCAAGGTGAATAACCACATCAATGTCCTCAAGCTCACAAGGACCAATTTCATGCATAATTTCCCTGTAAAGCTCATAAGGAATAGCACTAGAACTAGCACCAATGTCACATAAACCATAATAGCAATGATCACCAATTCTAACAGAAAGCACAAGGACACTAGATTTTCTAGATTTTCTAGGATGAGAGACAATATTAGAAGCGTCTTCACAGAAGACTGATGGTGCTCGACGTGGAACTTTGTTGGTAACCCAAAGCGCAGGGTGTGAAGAGCAAGTAGCAAGTTTTCCCTTAGTTGAGACCGAGGTTATCGAACCAGAAGGAGGAAGGAAACGTCACACAAGTGTTGCAAGCAACACAGAGACCTGCACAACACAAACTCAAGACTATGTCCCAACGAATCAGTGAGGTTGTCAAGCTCACCGGTTTGCTGTAACAAAGGATTAAACATATGGTAAGTTGGCAATCTCAAGTCCCTTGAATACGAGGGCCACACCTCATGCATACTCAACTTTGGGTCCAGGTAAGTTCTTGTCATTGAAAGTATTTGCATATCATTGAGAACCGCGAACGGGGTACCCCTTGCACATGGTACAGGAGCTTTCCCATAACCAAAATGACAAGGCAAGCAGACAATGAGCATCTCAGCAATCTTTTTATTTACCATATGCATAGCTTTTTATTGAGGATGCTTCATAGATAGCTCATTATGGTGATGCTACAAGTTTCCACCATGATTAGGCATGGCGTAGGCTAGCGGCCCAGGCGTTTCTCTAACACAGAATACAAACTCCATGGACTTACAAGTCCCCTCTTTATTTCACACCGGTGACATCCATAGACAAAAGAGCATGATATCAACTGAGTACAACAAGGTACAAGTGCAATGTTGAAAACGTTCCCCGTGATAGCACGGTTCTGCTAACTCCAACTTATAAGTGCAAGCATATGCAACAAAGTTGTCACAATGGTTCAAGTTTATTAGGGGCAAAGAATAAAGTGTGCCATCAAGTTCGTGAGGGCTTTAATCACTAAGTTTTCACATAGCAAAATAGTTTTTAATCGGAAGATAGTTGAAAACAAGAATATACTTGGAATGGTGTAACACACCATGCATAGGAGTTTATAATGGACACTTTGGAAAAACTTGGTTACTTGGGAGTTGGAAGCATGACTAGAACTTACTCATACAAGTGGAGGCTAGCAAAAGACTGGGAGCAACCAACTAAGAGAGCAATAATGGCCATAATCATGCAGTGCAACAAAGCATACTAATCAAAGCAAAGAGTGGTACTACAAGTCAAGGACTAAATGATCATAGAGGCTAATGGTGACTTGTGAGAGTCATAACATGGTGTAATCATGTGCCAAGTCAACCCAAGCAAAACATCAAAGGAGAATACCACAATACTATGCTTTTTGCATGCTAAAACAACGCATAATTTCTTCAAGGCACACTAAGAAATCCCAATTATTTGGAACAAGACATGCTACAGCAATAATCACTAAGCATGATGCTAAAAAACACTTATCGTGTCATGCTAAAGTCTAAGTCATAGTCAATGCAAGCTCCTCTTGCACTTTAAGCAAGAACTTACTACTCCTTTCCAACACCAAGCAAACTTATTTGCAAAACAACACAGCGAGAACGGGGGCCCAAACTACTTAAGAAAACTAAACAAACTAAGCAAAGCAAACTAAAACTAAGACGCTCCAATAATAACACAACTGTGCATGAAACAATAACAACAAAGTGTCTAGACGGACCTGGGCTTTTTATTGATGAAGAAGGGGATGCATTGGGCATCCCCAAGTTTTGACGCTTGTACCTCTTGGATATTTCTTGGGGTGACACCATGGTGGCATACCCAAGCTTGAGCTTTTGTCCATTCTTCATCTCATTGCATCATTCTTTCTCTACACCTGAATTTTTTCCTTCATACAAAACTTCACACAATCTTCATTAGCAACATTAGTGTATTCAAAAGATATTAGACCACTGGCAAAGCTTTGGAACAGCAAGGCTTTTCACTAAAAACACAAGCTACTATAGTAACTCCTTCAAAAATCTCAATTTACCTGAAGAGAACTCAGAAATGAATCAATAAGAAGCAAATGCAAATAATGGCAGAAATCTGTCAAAACAGACCAGCAGGTAGAAACCGATTTTTTCGAACATCTTCTGTTGCTCAAATTAAAAAGTGTTGAACTAACGAAAGTTATCTAACATACTGGGGGATTAAATTCATAAATTTGGAGCTCAATCCGAGTTCTAGAGCCTCCTCGCGATTTTTTTGGTGGAGGACAGAAATTTGTTTCAGGACAGCAACTCCCCAAATATTACTTCCCTCTCATTAGAGGTCATTCTTGGCACAAAAAGCAAACAAAAAGGATAAGGAGAGGTTATTACTGAAGTAATAACTTCCAAGACTCAAGGAAACTCTTGGGTTATCTCCCAACAAGTACTTTTTTAACGCCTTTAAGTTAGACACAAGAAGCAAGAAGAATCAAGTATTTTCAAATGAAGAAGCATTAACATCAAACCTTGCTTTCAAAGGAGGAGCAAAAAGCAACTTCTCTCCTCAAAGGGAAGTGTTCAATACCTTTCTTGAATGGAAATTGATATTTAATGGTGCCTTCTTTCATATCAATGATGGCACCAACTGTTCTAAGAAAAGGTCTTCCCAACGTAATAGGACAAGAAGCATTGTATTCAACATCCAAAACATAGAAATCCACAGGGACATAAGCATTATTAACCATGATGAGAACATCATTAATACTCCCCATGAGTTTCTTCTTAGCATTATCATTGAGTAGGACATCTAAATAACAATCTTCTAATGGTGGCAAATCAAGCATTTCATAAAATATTCCTAGGCATAATAGAGACACTAGAACCAAGATCACATGAAGCTTTGAGATCAAAGTCATTCACTTGCATAATATGTTCCCAACTATCTTCTACTTTCCTAGGAATAGAAGCTTTATGTTTTAGCTTATCTTCCTTAATCTTAACAAGAGCATTTGTAATGTGTTTGGTAAAAGCAACATGCATATCACTAGCATCAGGACTTCTAGCAAGCTTTTGCAAGAACATAATCACTTCAGAAATATTGCAACCATCAATATCAAATTCAAACTTGGCATCACTAGTAGTAGGCTCAATAGGCTTAGGCATAGTAGGAGTAGGAATATGGACTATTTTGGTTTAGTGGTGATAGTGCACACACTATTGTTTCTATCAATTTCAGCTTCCCTTTCCCACTTAGCATGGAGTTGAGCTAACAGCCTAACATTTTCATCAATAGTAACTTGTATGGCATGAGCAGTAGCAAAGGTGCTTTCCATAGATTCAGGTTTAGCAGCCATTTTATTAATAAAAGAGGATTGGGCTTTAGACAAAGAGGATATATTTTTCTCAACAGTTAAGAGCTTTTCCTCTATAGTCTTATTGAAAGCGGTTTGTTTACTAATAAAGTCCTTGAGCATGACTTCAAGTTTAGAGGGGGAACTTCTAGCATTATTGTAAGAGTTTCCATAGGAGTTGCCATTATTAGGAGGATAAGGCTTATAGTTGTTACCACCAAAATTACTCCTATAAGCATTGTTGTTGAAATTGTTGTTTCTAATGAAGTTCACATCAACTTGCTCTTCTTGAGCAACCAAAGAGGCTAAGGGAACACTATTAGGATCTAAAGGAGCTTTCCCATTAACAAGCATAGCCATAATAACATCAATCTTTTCACTCAAAGAGGAAGTTTTCTCAACATAATTTACCTTCTTACCATGTGGAGCTCTCTCAACATGCCATTCAAAGTAGTTAACCATCATATTATCAAGGAGCCTTGTTGCGGCACCCAAAGTGAGGCCCATAAAGGTTCCTCCAACAGCTGAATCCAACAGGTTTCTTGAGGAGAAGTTCAAACCTGCATAAAAAGTCTGGATAATCATCCAAGCAGTGAGTCCATGAGTAGGGCAATTTTTAACCAAAGATTTCATTCTTTCCCAAGATGGAGCAACATGTTCACTATCAAGTTGTTTAAATTTCATAATGTCACTTCTCATAGATATAATTTTAGCAGGAGGATAGTACTTTCCAATAAAAGCATCTTTCCACTTAGTCCAAGAATTAATACTATTTTTAGGCAAAGAAAGCAACCATTATTTAGCTTTTCCCCTCAAGGATAAAGGAAAAAAGCTTGAGCTTAATAATATCTCCATCTACATCCTTATACTTCTGCATCTCACAAAGTTCAACAAAGCTATTAATATGGGCAGCGGGATCATCAGAACTAGCACCAGAAAATTGCTCTCTCGTCACAAGATTCAACAAAGCAGGCTTAATTTCATAAAAGCTAGCATCAGGAGCAGGTGGAGCAATAGGAGTGCTAAGGAAATCATTGTTATTGGTGCTAGTGAAGTCACACAACTTGGTGTTCTCAGCGGAGTTCATTTTGGCAAAGGTGGGCAAGCCAAAAATAGCAGCAGCAGCTAGAGCAGGAACTATTATTTTGGGTTTTTGAATAAAGCAAGCAAACCAAACTAGACTATTTTTTTGGTTTTTTTTTGGAAAGAGGCAAATAAAACCAAGCAAAAGAAACAAAGCAAACTAAAAACAAAGTAAAGAGAAAGGGAGTGAAGGACTACCCTAGTGAAGACGTCATTAGCCTCCTCGGCAATGGCGCCAGAAAGACTTTGATGGTGCTCGACGTGGCACTTCGTTGGTAACCCAAAGCGCAGGGTGTGAAGAGCAAGCAACAAGTTTTCCCTCAGTTGAGACCGAGGTTATCGAACCAGAAGGAGGAAGTAAACTTCACACAGGTGTTGCAAGCAACGCGGAGACCTGCACAACACAAACTCAAGACTCTATCCCAACAAATCAGTGAGGTTGTCAAGCTCACCGGTTTGCTGTAACAAAGGATTAAACGTATGGTGTGGAAGTAATGGTGATTTGCAGCAAGTAAACAAGTAACAATGGAAGATGTATCAATGGTAAAGATTGGACCAGGGTACATAGTTCACTAGAGGTGCTCTCCTTAAATAAACAACATGGCATGCAGGGTAAACAAATTACAGCAGGGCAATTGACAAAAACTGAGCAAAGCATAACAATGCAATTACTAGTCTAAAATATCCTATGAGGTTGATTGGGCAATACAACAAGATACATAGACCGCCATCCAACTGCATCTATGACTAGAAGTCCACCTTCAGGTTGTCATTCGAACCCCCTCCAGTATTAAGTTGCAAGCAACAGACAAGCAAAGTGTGTAAGGTAAACAGTCCACATGTTCCATGAACAAGAGACCGTTGTTTTCTCCATAGTAGCAATAACACATCTACAACCGAAGATATTATTGTCACTTCCCTTGGAAACTAGAGGCATGAACCCACTATCGAGCATAAATACCCCCTCTTGGAGTCACTAGCAACTACTTGGCCAAGATAACCACTAGCAACAGAGAGCATGCAAGATCACAAACAACACATACATGATAGAATCATAAAGACAAAACCATTAATCAAACCAACATAATAATCTCAATATCCATCGAATCCCCGCAAACACAACATGCATAATTACAAATATATTTGATCTTGATCATAAACGGAGCTCACAAGATCTATACATGAAAGCACAAAGGAGGAGATACAACCATCTAGATACTACATGGACCCATAGTCCAAGGTGGAAGTACTCACGCATCATACCGGAGAGAGGGCCTCCGGGATGATATCCCCTCCGGCAGGGCGCCGGGAAGAACTTCAGATCCCCCCGATCTAGGGATGAAGGTGCTACAAACGGTTTCGTGGATTTGTGATCGGGTACTCAGGGTTTCTGCATCGGGGGATTTTTATAGGCGAAGGGGGAGACCGAGGCGGCCGCCAGGGCGACCAAACCCTAGCCAGGCGCGGGGTGGAGCCCACCCGCGCCTAGGGTGGGTCTGTCCCCTCTGGCTAGCCCCTCCGGCTCTCCTCTGGACTTCTTGTTCCCCAAAGAAAGTAATTAACTTTGTTCTTTGTCCCGTCCAATTTCGAGAATATTTCTTTACTAACTTTTCTGAAACCAAAAACAGCAGAAAACAGGCATCTGGCACTGTTGCAACTTGTTAGTAGGTTAGTACGAGAAAACATGTAAAAAGCACCTCAAAGTATGGACAAGTAAAACAAAGTAGATACTAAACAAGCATGGAGCATCAAAAATTATAGATACGTTTCCAACGTATCAAAGACAATGTGCTCATCCTCTATATTTTTAGTGACAAGATCTTTCACAATAGCTACCACAGGTTCAATGTTTATTTTCTCATCAGGTTCCACAGTTTTCTTTACACTTTTGCTAACCACATTAGCTATGATAGAATGTTCCTTTACCTTAGCAGGAAAAGGGATTTTCTCAACATAAGGTTTAGACAGGATAGGATCAACAGTACAAACTTCAATGCTAGCAGGAACATGGGTAACAATATCCTTATAAGGAGCATGGTACTTGTCCCACTCCTTTTTAGGAATTTCAATATAAGAGGCAAAGGCCTTAAAACAATTAGCAAGAACTTGAGAATCAAGACCATACTCAGTACTAATATCATGGAAGTCATCAGTTCCCATAAAGGATTTAATGCATTCATAATCATAGTTTATACCTGACTTTCTTCCTTTGTCATTCACCGGTGCTTCAGTGTTCTCTTAAATACAGTCTAGGAGATCCCATTTAGCTTCTTCCTTTATACGTGTGAATGATCCAGCACAAGAAGCATCTAGTAAAACTTTATCATGAAGAGAAAGCCTTGCATAAAAGATATTGATAATAATATTGTTAGGGAGTTCATGAATAGAACATTTAAGCATTAGTAACTTCAGTCTCCCCCAAGCTTGAGTTGTACTTTCTCCATCACGAGGCCAAAAGTTATATATTAGATTCCTATCCTTATGAATCTCACTAGGAGGATAGAATTTAGAATAAAAGAGAGGTACTATTTCCTCTCATTCCATGGATTGTCCATTCTTCAGAATCTTATACCATTCTTCAGCTCTTCTTTTCAATGATATAGAGAGTAACTTCTTCTTCACCTGTTCAGTTGTGATACCTGCACACTTAAACAACCAGCATAATTCATGGATAAAAAGTAAGTGATCACCAGGGTGGACAGTTCCATCCCCTAAATAATAATTATCCATAACACGATCAACAATACTTGTAGGTATCTTAAAAAGATCTATCTCAACAGGTGGTGGTTCATCTACTATCCTAACAGTGGTAGTAGTTTTCCGAAACAAAAAAACCAAGTGGGTTATCCATATTGGAAACAAAGTAACAAACAAAAATAAAAAATACTCACAGTAGAAGTTTCCTTTACCAGTTCCACTCTTCAATAGCGCTTCACTCCCCAGCAACGACGCTAGAAAATAGTCTTGATGACCGACAAGTATAGGGGGTGTATCGTAGTACTTTCGATAAATAGGAGTGTCGATCCCAACGAGGAGCAGAAGGTGTTGACTAGTGGTGTGGAGCAGGAAATCTCTGTAAATACTTAGCAAATGGATTTTTAGGGTTTTCTGATAAAGCAAGGAAATAAAGTGCAAGTAGTAATGACAACAAACAATTGCAGCAAGTGGCTCAATCCTTCTTAGCAAAGGACAAGCCGGTGGAAATACTAATGAGGACCAAACGTTCTCGAGGACACATGGGAATAATGTCACGTGATTTCGCTTCATATAGCTGAGTATTCTTGTTTGGTTTTGTAAGTGTTGTGTGGGTGAACATGTGCTAATGTACCGACCTTACTTGTACTACTACATACTTGTGATTAAACCCCTTGCAAGCATCCACAACTACAAGAAAGCAATTAAGGTATAAACCTAACCACAACTTTAAACTCTGAGATCCTACACTCCCTTGTGCAATGGTTTCCTAATGGGAGGTCAAGTTTCTCTCACTCCGGCAACCCCATAATTAGTAGCCAAATACACAATGCATTCCCCTAGGCCCATAAATGGTGAAGTATCATATAGTCGACGTTCACATGACACCACTAGAAGAATAGCACAACAACTTAAATACTAAACCATTGAATAATACATCAACACAAATCCACTACTAACAACATGACTTCTCCCATGTCCTCAAGAACTAAACGAACTACTCAAGAGACATAATATGGATCAAGATCAAAGATGATATGGTGATGGATAACAATCTAAACATAAACAATAATCCAACGGTTCCACTCACAAGCATCAACTACGATAGTAATCAACACCGGGAAAGTTTCCCCTAAGAACTATGCAAGATTCAACACAATTTCTTACAGCGGGACGGAGTGATGATGATGGTGCTGGTGGATATGATGGTATGGATGATGATGATGATCCCGATGAAGTTTATCTTGATGATGGTGTTGATGGCGACGATCTCCCCTCTTCGGGAAGGAATTTCCCCGGTAAAAATCTGTCTGCTGGAGAGGTCTTTCTCTCAGGCCGCGAAATCTTTCTATGGTCGCTCCCTGTGTATTAGGGTTTCGAGGAGAAGATATAGGCGAGAGGGCCGAGCCAGAGGTGGGCCACACCCCCTATAGGTACGGCCTAGGGTGGCCCGTGCCTGGGGGGTGTGAGCCCCATGTGGCCCATCTCCACCTCTCCTTCTGGCATTCTTCGTCTTCTGGGAAAATAGGATTTTCCGTAGTTTTTCTGGTATTTTTCTGATCTTCGCGAAATTGCATCAAAACACCGTTTTTCCATCAGAATCCTAACTCCGGCAGTTCATCCTCCAAGAATCATCCAACATGCAAAAACAGATGAAAAGACATAAGTATCACCTCTTAGTATGAAATATATAAATGAATAGAGGCAAAATATGATATAGAATGGTGATGCAAATTGGACTGTATCAGTGAAAATTCAAGATTTGGCCTTAACTGGTTGTGCGTGATAATGACTTTGTTGAATACATTGTTTTATAAGCAAGGATTTTCTCCAGGGTGAAAACCTATGATCTTTGATCAGGCAACGACGGCGCTTGGGCACTGTTTCCTTTTTGAAGACGTTGTTATTGGAGTGGAGGACTACTGGTGTTGTTCTGATGGTGTCAGTGTCGTTACTTTGAGGATTAGTTCTCTGTAGAAGGACTATTTTTAATTCTTTTTTTCTTTTTCTAAGATGTGTGCATCCGTATGGCCGCTAGGGCATGCGTTGTTGCAGAGGCTAGGTGTAATTGGTATCCTTGTGATATTAATATATATTCTTTTCCAACAAAGATATAGCGGGAAAGGACAGGAAAGCTAGGCAGAAAGCGTTGGAAAGGGCAGAAACAAAAGGTCATGCCGCCGTGTGGCCAATCGACAGGGCACGTCGGCTCTAAAAACGAAGTACCTATCTTACTGTTAAGGATGGCACACGGCGTTTTTAGCTCTATCTGGCGCCCCGGATAGCCCCCTGTGGGTTGGATTCTGCCTGGGGGTGTCAGATAACAAAACGGGTTGTGCTGACGCTGAACTTTTTTAGAGGAAGAGAGAGGAAGGGAACGGGTTGGACGTAAATTTGACCACCGACATCCCCGATAGCCCTTTAGGAGAGCTTTGAGACCTTCGAGTGGAGATGATCTTACCCACAAGACCCTAGGGGCGAAAATCCACATACGTCACCATGTATATTCTATCGAGGAATGGTGAATTTCCCGATAGAGCGTGTCGTGCACAACTCGGAGCTTCTAAAGGTGGTCTTAAGAACAGTAAGCACCACAGGTGGGCTGATTTTAGTGTAGTATAGCCTAGATTCGTATGAACGACCTAGGAAGGATTTTGCTTAGAATTTTGACAAACACTCTGTGGGCGTAGCGAGCTGCACCATGGACGTCTACCATCCGATGAGACATCCATTGATTTGCATATAGGATAAAACGAATGGCTAATCCTAATTGACTATGCCGCTTCCTCTACTGTTGCTACTATCTTTGTCATCGACGCCGTCCTCTGCGTCACCCTCCTCCTCCGTGTCAGAATCGATGTCGATGATCCCGACAACCTTCGCCCTTCTCATGAATTCTTCATGGCGTGCTGCCTTGATAACGGTGTCAATCGTATGACTGGACACTGCCTCCTTTGGGGTTGCATAGATCCGGGTGGAGCTGCCGTCGGTGAGCTGCGCACAGCGCAAGCTTCGCCTTCCGCTCCTTGAAACGCTTTGACCAGTACACATTTTTGCGCAAGTACCGGGCCATTGCTCTCTTCCGCTCCAGCAGCTACAGGTGGCACTCCTCGATATGCATCGCCAATTCGTCACCGCACAAGAGCGGCTCCATAGGCACACCAACATAGCGGTCGAACATCACGACCTCGTAGAAATTGAGATTGTGTCTCTTCATGGCGGCAGCTGGAGGGGAAGGGGCGCCTAGATATAGCGGGAAAGGACGAGAAAGCTGGATGGGAATCATTGGAAAGGGTGGGAACAAAAGATCACGCCGCTGCACGGCCAGTTGACGGGGCGCGTCGGCTCTGAAAACGAAGCACCTATCTCACTACCAAGAATGACCCTCTGGGTTTTTAGCTCCATCCGACGTCATGGCTAGCCCCCCTATGGGTTGGATTCGGTCTGGGATGCCAGGTAACAAAACAGACCGCGCCGGAGCCAAACAAATCTATTTTTGGTGGGGAGAGGTGCGATCTAAGCGTGAATTTGACCGCCGATATCCCTAATAACCCTTTAGGGAAGCCTTGGGGTCTCCGAGTGGAGATGCTTTTACCGAAGACCGTAGGGGCAAAAATCCACATACGTCACCATGTATATTCTTTCAAGGAATGGTGATGGTCGTAGGGTCAATTTACCAATAGAGCGTGTCGTGCACAACTTGAAGCTTCTAAAGGTGGTCTTAAGAACAGTAAACACTGTAGTTGAGCTGATTTTAGTGGCTGATTTTAGTGTAGTATAGCCTAGATAATACTCCCTCCGTTTCGTAATATAAGACGCTGGGGAAATTTTCCGACCAGGTGAAATCGAGGAAAAGTACAATATTACCCTCATCTTTCTAATATGAAACACATCGGGATCGGTTCCCGTCCCCTTCTTCCCCAGGTTGTCGCCCACCTTCCCAGCGTCGCCTAGGACCAGACCAGCCTTCCCCAGGCCCCGCGTCGCCCAGGATCTGCCCGTGTCACTTCCTAGGACTCGCCTCCCTTCCCCGCGTCGCCCAGGACCTTCTCGCCCAGGCCAGCTCCGCCCAGGACCAGCTTCTCCCAAGATCTGCTCGCCCAGGACAGCGCCACCCAGGACCAGCCTCTCCCAAGATCTGATCGCCCAGGCCAGCGCCGCCCAAGACCAGCGCTGCCCCAACTTGCCAGCTCCGCCCAGGACCAGCCTCTCCCAAGATCTGCTCGCCCAGGCCAGCGCCGCCCAGGACCAGCGCTGCCCCAACTTGCCAGCACCGCCCACGACAAGCCTCACCCTGGCCAGATCCCACCATCCACGATACCTCCCTGGCCAGGGGAGAAGGCGAGGGATAGCACCTCCAGGCTCGTTGCTCCTCGTCATATCCTTCTCCAACAACTTCTCGTCAGGTCCCAGCAGCATCAGATCATGAAGCCATGGTTCTATCAACCTAAATTTTAGTCCACCTGAAGAAGGCATCATACCTGAAGTTCAAAATGCATGTACTCTAAATCTTCATTTTTTGTTTCCAATCCAATGCAAAGGCGAAATTTAGGAAATTGGATCACTATACCTGCATTTGCTAGTCTAGTCCCTTTGCATCAATTCCATTGTTGTGTGGAAGGCCTGCATCGGACATTTGGATGGGTGAGAGTTGCTAAAATTAGACCATAAAACAAGGCAGTATTTGAGTAGCTTCTGCTGACACCAGTGACTGAGGCATCCTAAAATAGCTTTTTGGTGTTCATGATCAGCAGCTTACTTTGGCTTTCTTCCACCAACTGATGAGTTGCCGGTGCTTGGTTTGTTTGTTGTTCTCGATGTACGGTGGAGGTGGCGGTGCTGGTGGCTGCGAGATCGAGTGGGTAAAAATTTCAGCATGTAATCTCAAGGTATAAAGCGAGACGTCGTATAAGAAATTCCTACATTTGGAGCCCTAGGCTTGGTGTTTCCGGGCTGCCAAGAAGTTGCTTTATTTGACGCAGATGCTCGATATTGCACTGTCTCCTGAATGCCCTACACACAGGGTTTATTTTGATTGTTAGCAACTTCATTTTGAATGTTAATGCCAGTACCTTCACAGTATGTCTCATATCAGTAACACTATTTTGCCTAGATTTCGTGGGAAGTGTCAGAACCAAAACACATGGAAGACGTGACAACTGAACACATCTGTTTGATTCATCGATATTACCCAATAAACTGATTTTCTATGGTAGCAAGTTTCACATCAGACTTGTAGGACTGTATGAGTAGTTACCCATATTTGTACGCGTAATAACCACTTATTAAACCTGCCATTATTACTAATTTTATCATGGGATTCTCAGCTCCCAATTACAGAACATGATCTGTGTGAAGCAAAGTCTAGGAGAGTGATTTCTGTGCAACTTACCTCTCTTTTTCAGCCTTGCAAAATTCGGTTCTCCAACGCTGGAACTCAGCATTTTCGATGGCGGATAATTAACCGAGCTACAAAATGAGAAGTTATTGTCAAGAATAAAGGGCCAAACCAGTTTTGGCAATCAGAACTTATAAACTTCATTTTAACACTACTTAAGATTAGCACCTTGATTTCTGTTTACTAGACACTTGCAAGTCCATTCTTTTTGTGTCCTTTATTCATTATACTGCCAGAAATAAAAGAGTTTCAAAAAATGCTCCAATAAAGGCACAAGCATGCAGTTTAATTCTTTACTCTCCTTTGATAAGCAAGTTTAATTGTAATCTACTTTGATACTCTACTCTACTTTGATGCAGAAGGGCATGTACAAGAAGAACAAGATGTACAAATGGATGACCAAGATGTACAAATGGGTGTGAAAGAAGAACCAGTTGGTCAGCGAGCAGTTGGGCATAGAAAATCACTAAGTGACAGGGACAAATTTGCTGCTTATATAGCAATGCATTTCTAGTGTATGAAAAATGGTGGCAAGTTTGACAGAAATGATAAGAAGGATATAGCATCATTTTTCAAGGTGGGTGTCCAAATAATACAAAGGATATGGAATACTGCTATGAGACAGCTAGCAAATGGTTTGGAGGTGGATGTTTCTAGTAAGAGAAAAGGAAGATGTGGAAGAAAATCGACAAATATTGACCTATCCATTGTCCGCACCATCCCACTAAACCAAAGATCAACAATCAGATCTCTTGCTTGGCAATTGGCAGTAAGCCCTACTACATTGTTTAGAAGATTCACCATGGATCTTTTAAAGAGGCAATCTAATTCTTTGAAGCCAGTGTTGAAAGAAAAGAACAAGAAAGAGAGGCTGGAATTTTGTATGTCAATGATTGATGAAAGAACTAGAGGAGACGTGACTCCAAAATTCACCTATATGCACAATATGGTGCATATCGATGAGAAATGGTTCTACATGACTAAGAAAGACAGAAATTACTACCTTCTCCTAGAGGAAGATGTATCTATAAGATCTATTCAGAACAAAAATTGCATAGGAAAAGTAATGTTCCTAACTGCCGTTGCTAGACCCAGATTCAATAATGCCAGCAATGCCATATTTTCAGGAAAAATTGGTATATGGCCATTCGTGAAGGAAATACCAGCAGCAAGAAGAGTGACAACAGGCCAAAAGGGACATTGGAGATAGTGTCAATCAAAGTGAATAGGGATGTCATGAGAGAGTTCATCATTGAAAAAGTATTTCCTGCTATAGTAGCAGCTTGGCCTACGGATGATGTTGGGCAGACAATTCTAATACAACAGGACAATGCAACGTCTCATATTCTCCCAAATGATCAAGCATTCAAAGAGGCTGTGATAGAAGTTGTGGCTAAAACTGGAATGACCATGAAGCTGATTCAACAGCCAGCAAACAGCCCAGATTTGAATGTTCTTGATCTTGGGTATTTTAGGTCCCTTCAGTCTCTAACTGATAGACAAAGCCCTAAAAATCTACATGATTTCATTCAAGATGTGGAGAAAGAGTTTGATGAATACGAGGTTTCTAAACTAAATAAGATCTTCCTAAGTCTACAGGCATGTATGATCCAAGTCATGAATCATGGAGGAGGAAATGGGTACGATCCCCCCATGTGGGCAAGGATAGATTGGAGAAGCTAGGACAGCTACCTAAAAGTCTCAAAATTCCAGCACAAGTTTATGTGAATGCCAAATTAATTGTGCAAGCAGTAATCGAGAAAGAAACAATTGAACAAGTAGCAAGGGAACAAGAGGCAAGAAAAAAAGATGCAAGCAAAGAAACGGAAAATGACACGAAGCAAGTGAAGAAGAGACAAAGGAAAAATAAGCAAGTGGAAGATGCAAGCATAGAAGCGGCAAGCAAAAAAGATGGAAGCAAAGAAACGAAAAGTGACACGAAGCAAGTGAAGAAGAGGCAAAGGAAAAATAAGCAAGTGGAAGATGCAAACGGAGAAGCATCAAGTGAAAAAGATGCAAGCAAAGAAACAAAAAGTGACACGAAGCAAGTGAGGAAGAGGCAAAGGAAAAATAAGCAAGTGGAAGATGCAAACGGAGAAGCAGCAAGCGAAAAAGATGCAAGCAAAGAAACGGAAAGTGATATGAAGCAAGTGAAGAAGAGGCAAAGGAAAAAGAAGCAAATACAAGATACAAGCAAAGAAGCGACAAGCCAAAAAGATGCAAGCAAAGAAATGGAAAGTGAGACAAAGCAAAAAAACGACAACCCCTGCTTCTTTAACAGTACTACTGTCACAACAACTTGTGATTAATTATGATTGAATAATAAAAGAAAAGCAATGTTGAATGAGATTGTAAAACTTGTTCCAGTAGTACTGTGTTTGAGATTGTAAAACATTTTCTAACAAGACTCATGAACCAAAGGGTACATGTTATTTTTATGGTTTTCTTGCAGTATGTAAAGCAGTGTTATTCTTTATTAGATGCTTGAGGAAGCTTCCTGCCGGTGTGTTTAATTAATGCATGATAAGAACATGCTATGAATTTAATGTGGCAAAGACCAAAATGGAACCGAGCCATGGTTCAGTAAACAAGATAATCCAGCGAAATATTCAGGGATAACACACATTATTTAGGGAAATATCCAGGAATAACACACAAGGAAATATATTGAGAAGGTTAAGAAATACTCCAACTATTTCCAGTACAAGTTTCTGTAAATTATTTGGAGATCAAACTAATTTACACAAGATGCACAAGCTGCTCCAACTACTGACCAAGCAATTGAATCAGGATATCTACTCTTATCGCAATCAGTATTTACAATCACTTCTCTAGCAGCCTTACAGATTCTTACTCCTAACAGTGACCTAACCGCACCACCGCCAACAGTAAAAGTTGTTTACCTCACATAGCCATTTGCATGAATGACTTGTATGCATCAAGTGAGATGAATCATCCAGATGCACTATTCCAGCTCCTCGCCTTTCATATCAAAGTTGCACAAGAGACATCTGGAGAAGAAATTGCTCCATCATATTAGTGCGATGTACTCCCATAATTACTAGAGAAACAATTCATATATGTGTTATGTATATTCAGTGAGGCCATGGCGCTATATTATTTTGGCTAGAAAACTAAGGCCTCCATTCAGAAAATTAAATCTATTGGCCTACTTGAAGGTGCTATGCGTACTCTCAAGATTTGTTTCATGTGGAACCATAAGAAGAAGTACAGTTCAAACCATATGGTTAAGCAGTTAACATCTGAAAACCATATTCTGAAAACATATCCTAATGTGTGTATTGAGGAAATTTAAAAACCAGTAGTAGTAGAGCAAAACGAGCAATAGTAGAGAAGATTGTTGAGTACTTCTATTGAAGTGTAGTAGAATTATTTGAAGTAAATGGATTTAATTTACTCAATCTTGCCATTAATTTGGGCTGAATATAGAGCAGATTGTAAAGTATTTAATTGTCTTTTCCAGCTTGCATGTCCCTTAATTGCCATTAATAAATAATCACCATCCTTATTGCTGTACTACTGTACCATAGTCGTGGTTATTGAAGAAAAGAGATTGCCAATTCTGTTTCGAAAGCAACAAGGTAATAAAGCTTGGTAGTACATGGACAGATGTTGTGGTGGCAGAGTTTAGATAGTCTCAGCAAATGAAAACTACTGCTTAACCTCAAGGCCAATGGCAGAATCAACATCTCAATGCTCAATGTTCTCGAAGGATCAATGCTCTAGAAGACTACTGCTAAACCTCAAGACTATAAACTCAATGCTCTCGAAGGATCAGAATTCCTCGAGGAAAAGGGAAAATCTCAGAATTTTGGAAGGATCAGAATTCCTTCATTTATTTGATCAAAATATCCTAAGAAAGATTATTGTACTCCATGTCACTGAGTAGTACTCCATCAAAGAAATCTACACTGAGATTAAGCAAGACTACACTGTATTAAAACAAGCAACAAATTGGGCAGTAGTACAGTACATGATTAATCTTTAACTGATTGTGAACACTCGGAACACTCCTGATTCACTACGCGCTGAAATTTCCCTAGCTTTACATTGAGTTTCTTTGCAAATAAATCTATAGAGTTAAATTAGTAGTCTGTAAAAGATCTACAAAGTTGCAAGCTTTACATTGAGAGCCCACGGTATATATTGTCTAATTTTGCACAATTTTGAGTGCACAAAACTATTGACGGTGAGCTACCTTAATTTACCATGGCAAAGGGGGAGAATCAATTACTCCCTCCGACCCATATTAGTTGACGTAGATTTGTCTAAATTTGGATGAATGTAGACACTATTTGTATATAGGTTCATCCAAATTTTGACAAATCCAAATCAGCTAATATGAGTCGGAGGGAGTAGAGAAAAGAGCCTACACAAGATTTTTTTGATAAAGAAAGATAGAGGCTACACAAGACAGAGGGAGAATCGATGAGTGCCTGTCTTCAACAATATTGGTAGCTAGGCGCTGCCTGCAGGTTTCCCTAGAGGCGGAGCTCCAGGTCCTGCGCCTCGCTAACGCCGTCAACAGAGGACTAGTCCCGCTCGGCATGCCCACCGCGGCGTCGCAGCACATGGACTGGCCGATCCCGCCGTGCACCACGCGGGTGTGTGTGTTTGGGAAGGGGAGCAACGCCGCCGGCGGTTTCTTCTACTCCGGCAGCTCGCTCTCGAGACCTACGCGCGACAGCCTCTTTTATTCGGGCATGCCGCTCTCGATCCGGTGACCCACGGATCCAGCGCTGGCGCATAAAAGGGCCAGCTTTGACCTCAAAGTCGCTGACACGAGCGACAGCTAGCGGATTCCTGCGGGAGGGGAGGGACGACGGTGGGGAGCGAGAGAAAGATGCCGGCGATGGGAAGGGGAGGGGAGGGGCAAGCCATGGAGCGGTACGGGACGGGAGGGGAAGAGAGCGAGCTGTGTGAGCGGTGAGGGACACACGATCGAAATGTGCGGGGCAAAATAGGAAACTCGGAATTTTTTTATACTCCCTCTGTCCCAAAATAGATGTCTTAGATGTTCCAAAATCTAAGACATCTATTTTGAGACTGAGGGAGTACATGAAAAAAGTTGTGCGTGACAAACCCAACGTCTTATATTTCGGTACGAAGGGAGTAGATTCGTATGAATGAGCCTACTCTTTCCGACGACCTAGGAAGGACCTGTTTACTTCATTATATTTCATTGAAAGAACTGGTGATGACTTGAGAAGTTGATTTCGCTGGTTGAGATTTCCTTATTAAAGATCTCAAAAAAAAGATTTCCTTATTAAATTTAATCTTTGACTAAGTTTAACAAAAGAAAGGTGATCTGATTGCTCCCACAAATTTTTCCTTGGTTATCCAATTAGAGGAGCATTGGTGAACTGCAGAACTATTGTATAAGCCTTGACTTTCTAAATCATGGCAAAAAACAACGCGACCCCGCGTATTCAGATTCTCTCACACCAAATGTTGTCATACAACTATTTTTTTAAAACTTTCATATATCAAATCAGATAAAGCACTTGGTGCGGTCAGAGTGCTGATTTGACAATAAAAAAACTGGACCTTGCCATAGATTTCTTACAATAAGAGCTCAAAGATACGGATGAGTTGCAGCTGAAGTCTGCCAAATGACTCCCCTTCACTGAGATAAACAGGCGGGGAAGAATTCAATCACATGAGTATAACATAATAAGTCCTCATCATAAAGAAAAGAACAACCCCAAAAGAAGTCTGTCTCTGTTTATTTTGAAACTTCAATATATATAGAGTATTCAATTATTTAAGGAAAAAAGGGCTGAATGGAGCTGGAGCTCCATTTGGGAGAGACAGAGGTTTGGACTTTGCACCTCCTGCTACAGCTTTTGGAATGCGCACTTGAGAACACTGTACATGTATTTTCTCGTGCAGTTCCTTGAAAGATTCAGGTATACGGTGGTATTCGTGAAACATGAGCCCCCTTGCCCATTCCAAATGATGGCAATACGTGAGAAGATGATCAACGATGGTGAAGGGTCGCACGGACGGGCGTATCTTCTCCTTCATGTCGTGTATCTGGCACATCGCAGACAGGTTCTCGGACAAACCAGTGGAGAGAGACTGCATCACGACGGGGCTGTGCGGCATTGTGAAATAAACTGAGTTGCTGCAGATCGATGGCAGGTTCATGGTGGAGACACACAGGCATCGGCCAGTGTGGAGGAACAGCGCCTGGTCACCGAGACTGCAGGTTGACAGGAGCTTCTGGCCACGGATGTCCACCTCGAAGATCTTGAAGGCACAACAATCAACCTCCGTGGTTCCATGTTGCACCACAAGCAGCATACGGCCATCAAGCTCCACAAGGTACTGGCACCATATATTCTGGTTGGCCAATGTGTCCGGAGCGTAAGCTGGGGAGAATTTGAGCAGAGGGAAAACCATGGCTATCTGCTTTGTCGACTCCACGGTGGCGAAGAGCATGCCTTGGAAGGGCAAGATGCCTCGGAAGAGCATGCCATGGCGGATGACGTTCCACACCATGCGGCCTGGCTGTGTCCACAGCAACACGGGATGGCAGGGGAAATGGGCAACCACGGAGAAGGGGGCCGAGGGTGAAGAGCAGACGAAGGCGCTCATGCGGAGCAGAGATCCTCGGTCCTTGACCGCCTTATGGAAGGCGGGGCCGAGCGGCGGGAGGTCGACCATGGCGCGCGTGAAGGGGTGCACCACGCGGACGGTCGACTTGCGCTTGTGTAGAAGGATGACGAGGCCGTCGGTGAAGCCGACGACCCTGTGGGAGCGGAGCTCGGGGAGGCGGACACGCAGGCAGCGCGCCGTGCGCGTCTGGAAGAAGGTGATCTCGCAGCAGGCGTTGTCCAGGGGCGCCGCGTCACCGTCGCAGAGCGCGACCCAGTAGCGCGGGCGGAGGTACGGCTTGCTCAGGGCGGAGTCACGGTCCAGGCTGGACGTGCTGGCGCGCCAGTGGGAGCAGACGGCGCGGAAGGTGAGGTAGTCCACCACGTCCTCGGCCAGCAGCCGACAGCCGACGAGGTGGGCGATGTCGGCAGGGAGCGATGCCCAGCCGCTCGCTTCTTCCTGTGACGGCGCGGGGGTCCGCCGGCGCTTGCAGCCGGTGCGAGGGCGAACGAGTCCGCCTTTGCGCTTCCGCCCCGCCGTCGCGGGCGAGGTGGCCGGAGACATCGCCAGAGAATCGGAAAAGGGTGCGCCTCTCTCTCCCAGTCCAGCAGGGATGTATCAAAAAAGGGAAGGGGCACCGCACCTTGGGTTGTTCGGATGGGCTGCTCTCGCCCGTCCCGAACTATATAGGCAGCGCCCTCTCCGTCATCGACCCCATCTCGGACTGTACCAAAACGGAGGAATTGGATTGAAAGATCTAAAAATTCGAGAGGCACTGGATAAATATAGGACAAGCTAGCCCAGGTCGAGCCTTGCGGAGCCCGAAACGTAGCTACTTTCTCAGAAAAGGAAAAAAGAAACGAAGCCGGACCATATGCTGAAGAAGAAAAGGAAAACGACCCGACCGCACGCAACGTGGATAGGGCAGTCCTTAACTCTTTCTTATTCTTTTCATGCCTTCACCTGTTTGGCCAAGAACGAGCCCGCGGCTTGCTCATCTGAGGGCGCCCGCTCCAGCTGTTCTTCCTCCGCCGACGCGTGAGTCCGTGCTGCTCCTCTATCGGCACGCACCGCTGCTCCGCCGGCTCGCCGGACCGCGCTGCTAGCTTCTCACCGACGAGCTTTTCTTCTCTGCTAGCTCCTTCACGCATGAACCCCTAGCTGCCGGCTCCTTAGCCTGTCCCGCCAAGCACCGCTGCAAGGAACGACGACCCCCTAGCCTATCCTCGTTGGAGATGCCGGCCTCCCCGGTAGTCGTGGTTGCTACCGACGGCGCTGCTGCAAGGGGTACGAGGGGGCAATGGCCGATGTTGTTGCTACCTGTACGACGACGGATTTTTGCTACCGACGGTTGGTGTCGTCGCTACCGACGGTCAATGGATTTGCTACAATAGTATAAATATTTCACTACAATCGTTCTTTTATTTTTTTTGCTACGCGACATTACCGGTGAGGTCTTCGACAAGGTGTCTAGAAAAGTCTTCGACGAGGTCTCCGGCGAAGTCAGTTTTTTGCTACAATGGAAGAACTTTTTTGCTACAACCTTCTTATGGTTTTGCTACAACAGTGTCAACTTTTTGCTACAAGGTCTTCGGCGAGTTTTTTCGATGATGTCTCCGGCAAAGTCGGTTTTGCTACGTTGGCATAATTTTTTTGCTGCATGGTCTCCGGCGAGTCGTTCTATTTCTGAAACAAATCATTTTTTTTGCTTCAGAAGCAAAAGCAGGGACATATGCAGCAAAAATAGGCAATTTTGCAGCAAAAGCGGGATTGGAGGGCTTTTTGGGGACACGTGGCGCGAGGAGAAGCAGTACAATGGGGAAAATCCCATCGTCCGAGGGACGTAGAGCATTGTCCAGAAGAAAAGTCGTCGTTAGAGATCTCGTTGGCAACATATTAGCGTCCACTTGGCTAGCCCAGTACTTGTCCACGTTCTGAACGTTCATGCACTCATGTCCCAACAATAAAAAGAGAGTCCACTCTATTCTAAAAGCCCGGACTGAAAGGAGGAAGGAATCTCTTCCTTATAAGCTGGATGTGACCTCCTCCCATAGGCGAGATAGGACTAAACCAAGCAGCCTCCACCGGTCAATAGAGGGGTCCTCACATCCCATCCCCCTGAGAAGCCCCTCAGGAAGGAATGACGATGTTGGCTACCAGATGTTAGCGTCCACTTGGCTAGCCCAGTACTCGACCTACGTTCTGGACGTTTATGCGCTCACAGCCCAACAATAAGAAGAGAGCCCACTCCATCCTAAAACCCCGGACTGAAAGGAGGAAGAAATCTCTCCCTTATAAGCTGGGTGTGGTCTCCTCCCGTAGGCAAAGTGGGACTAAACCAAGCAGCCTCCACAGGTCAACAGAGGGGTCTTCATATTCCATCCCCCTAAGAAGCCCCTCATGAAGGCATGGCGATGCTGGCTCTGATACCAGATGTTAGCGTCCACTTGGCTAACCCAGTTTCGGCCCACGCTCTGGACGTTCATGCGCTCACAACCCAACAATAAGAAGAGAGCCCACTCCATCCCAAAAGCACGGACCAAAAGGAGAAAGGAATCTCTTCCTTATAAGCTGGGTGTGGCCTCCTCCCATAGGTGAGGTGGGACTAAACCAAGCAGCCTCCACCGGTCAACAGAGAGGTCCTCGCACAACATTGGTGGCAGTAATGGACGTTTTGTAATTGGATATTGGTGCTATGTCATATATTATCCAATATCCATTTTTGTGTGGGTAATATTATCCAATATCCATGCATGTACATTATATTCCAGGGGAGGCTGATTTTTTTTCGATGAAGGAACCTGTCAGGGTTGATAGAAATTGGGGTCGAAGCTACAAGATCTCTCATACTTCCTTTATCTGTAAATAAGTGTACTTCTACCTTTGTTCTAAGTCAAAGTTAGTGAAATTTGACTAACTTTTTAGAAAAACAAAGCAATATTTATGAATCTGAATTGGTATCAGTAGATATGTTTTCAATTTTAGTTTCATAATATGTCAATTTAATGTAATATATGTCGTTATACTTATCTATAAAGTTGTCAAATTTGATAAAGTTTGCCTTAGCCAAAAGCTAAAAGTACACTTATTTATGAATGGAGGGAGTATTTTTCAAGATTCGGAAAGCCAAAGGGCACAACCCCTTCGACTGGTTGGAACGTTTAGTATTCTGCTGGTTATCCTATCTGTTTCAAAATCTATGAAAAAATACTATCCAAAAATAGGTTACATGTTTAGATAGATAAACTTAAATAACTCTTAGTGGGGTCTACTTTATAAGAAAATATAGATATCCATGCATGTGCATTATATTCCAGAAGGTGTGCCCAACCGGATATAAGAAGCTAAGGATGCTGACATACGTAAAGCAGGATTTTTGAAGTACAAGACACAAATTAGTCATATTAGTGTAGAATTGTGTAACAGGAGCCTCTAAGGCAATAATTTAATAATTTGAACAACATAGTCCGCATATAGCGAACCTTGTAAGCCCTGTAATCTGGCATATTGTTGATATAGAGATTTATAAAAGAAGTAGAATTTCGTCAAGTTCTAAACCTGGCGAAGATGTGTCATTCTTGTTAGAGTATATATTTGTATATTATAGTTTCTCCATGTATTAGGGGGGGTTCCTGTATATTTGCGCCTGTATATGTACTATATATTGTGGCCTTTGGCCCTCTGGTAATACAACAAGTCTATTACCCTAACATGGTATCAGAGCTGTAGGGTAGCTCCTCTCCTCGCAACCGTCGCCGCCGCCCGCCCCGGCTTCCTGCCGCCGCGTCTAACCGCCGCTGCCTCTCCCTCGCCTTCTGCGAGCTTGCCCTGTCCTCCCCGGTCGATGTCGCTCGTCCGCCGCTCGACCGCCCTGCCCGCCCGCCGGCCTGTCGCCGTCCGCCGCCGCCGCCGCCCGACCTGTCGTCCCCGTCCGCCGCGACTGTTGTTGCGTGTTGCGGATCTGATCAGATAAGATCTGATCTGATTTTCGTCAAAAAAAAGAGCAAAAAAAAAATGTCTTCCTCGTCGGGCTATCTTGCGATTCCTAGCTGCCCGGTGATTTTTTATGGCGCGAATTATCCTGATTTCGCTGCCTTTATGCGTGTCCACGTGCGCGGTCTTCGTCTTTGGGGTGTGATTTCTGGTGAGGTTTCCTGTCCACCGCGCCCCGCTGCTCCTACATCGCCTATTGCCCTTGCCCCCGATGCTCCTCAGGATCTGACTGACTACACTCAGTGGATAGATGAAGATGCTCGTGTTGTTGCTGTTCTCACTTCCAGTGTTCTGCCTCAGTATGCTGCTGAGTTCATGGGTCTTCCCACTGTTGCTTCTCAGTGGGCTTTTCTTCGTCAGCGCTATCAGTCGTCTGGGGATGCTCTTTACCTGTCTGTGGTTCGCCAGGAGCATGCTCTTCAGCAGGGTGACTCTACTGTTGATGAGTTCTATACTCAGAGTGCTGCTATTTTATGTCAGCTTGATTCTCTTCGTACAGCTGTGTGTGCCACCTGTCCCTGTTGTCTGACTGTGCGCGCGGATCTGGAGTTTCAACGCGTTTTTGAGTTCTTGCCGCGGCTCCGTACAGAGTTTGAGCCACGCCGTGCCCAGCTGCTTGCCCGTGGTCGTGTTCCGCTCTCTGAGGTACTGTATGAGATTCGTGCTGAGGAGACTCGTCTTCGTGGTGTTGGTCTTCTTGAGGTTCCCTCCGTACTTGCTGCTCATGGTCCTCCTGTGCCGTCGGCTTCGTTGCGGTCTCCAGTACTGCCGATACTCTCTACTCCTCCGGTCCAGAGCCAGAGTCAGCCTCAGCAGCCTCGTGGTATGACAGCACCTCCTCGTCTTCCCTGTGCCTAGTGTGGTAAGCTTGGCCACGATGTATCTAGCTGCTGGAGGAGGGATCCTAGCTTACGTCAGCAGTACCATGCTCGTAGGCAGGCTGGTTCTTCAGGATTTTCTGTTGTTGCACTGTTTGATCAGGACATTCTTCGTGGTCTACTCACTGCTACAGGCTCTTCCTCGTCGGGTACTGCTGGTTGTGTGCCTAGCTCTTCTGGCACCGCGCGACATCACCTTCTACACAGTTAGGAACGTCATCCCCGTGGTATCTGGATTCTGGAGCTTCTTTTCATATGACTTCTGCGTCCTCTATTTTTTCTGCTCTTCGCTCTCTTATTTCTCCTGTCTGTGTTATCACGGCTGATGGTACCTCTCTTCCTGTTTCCAGTCGAGGCACTCTTTCTACTTGATCTTTCTCTGTTCCTGACGTTTCTCATGTTCCTAGTCTTAAGATAAACCTTTTCTCTGCTAGTTAGCTTACTGATTCTGGTTGTCGTGTCATTCTTGACGCTGATTCTTGTGCGGTTCAGGACCGCCGTACCCAGGCCGTGTTTGGAGATGGTCCTCGCAGTCTTGAGTCTCCGGGGCTATGGGAGTTAGACTGGCTTCGCGTTCCATCCACTGACACTTCATCTACTAGTTCTTCTGCGGTTGCTGCTTCTGTCACTAGCTCTTTTCAGCAGTGGCATCATCGGCTGGGTCACCTTTGTGTCTCCCGTTTATCGTCCTTAGTTTGTCATGGTCTTCTGGGGTCTGTCTCAGGAGATGTGTCTTTACATTTGTGTCAGGGTTGTAGGTTAGGCAAACATATTCAGCTTCCCTATCCTACTAGTGTGTCTGTATCTCAGCGACCTTTTGATTTAGTTCATTCAGATGTTTGGGGTCCGGCTCCCTTTGCTTCTAAAGGGGGCCATTGATACTATATTTTATTCATTGATGATTTTTCACGGTACACCTGGTTGTTTTTTATGCGCTCTCGCAGTGAGGTGCTCTCTATTTATCAGCGTTTTGCGGCCATGGTTCGTACTCAGTATTCCACGCATATTCGTGTGTTTCGTGCTGATTCTGCAGGAGAGTATATCTCCCAACACATGCGTGGTGTCCTTGATGAGCAGGGCACCCTCGCTCAGTTCTCGTGTCCCGGCGCCCATGCTCAAAATGGTGTCGCCGAGCGTAAGAATCGTCATATTCTTAAAACTACCCGTGCTATGATGATTGCTTCCTCTCTTCCGCCGCATTTCTGGGTTGAGGTTGTCGCTACGTCGACTTAACTCATTAACATTCAGCCTTCTGCTGCCCTTCAAGGTGGTATTCCTCTCGAGCATCTCTCTGGTAGCTCTCCAGACTATTCGACTCTTCGTTTATTTGGTTGCGTTTGCTATGTCCTTTTACCTCCTCGCGAATGCACCAAACTGACCGCTCAGTCTGTTGAGTGTGTTTTTCTCGGATACAGTGATGAGCATAAGGGCTATCGCTGTTGGGACCCGTTGGTCGTCGGATGCGCATCTCTCGTGATGTCAAGTTTGATGAGACGCGTTTCTTCTATCCTCGCCCCACCTCTGGTACTTACCCGGTGGATGATATCTCTTTTCTTATTTTTCCTGATGCACCTCCTGCTGTCCCTTCTTCTCCACCTCTTACTTCTGATGCGCCCCCTTCGATTTTGGCGCCATCCTCTCCTCCGTCTAGTTCCCCTAGTTCTCCTTGTTCTCCCCTAGTTTCTTCTCCACCCCGTTCTATGGCTTCGAACCCTTCCTCTGTTGTTCCTTCTTTCTCTTATTCTGATGAGTCATCTTCCGCCGATGAGCTTCCCTCTTCACGGCCTATTCGTCAGTGTCGTGCTCCAGACTATTACTCTCCTAGTTAGTATGGTATCTCTGTCGTCTCCGAGCCGACTTCTTATCGGGATGCCGAGCGTCATCCTAAATGGCAGCTTGCCATGGCTGAGGAGATCGCTGCGCTTGAGCGCACTGGTACCTGGGATCTTGTTTCTCCCCCTCCTGGTGTTCGTCCTATCACGTGTAAGTGGGTCTATAAAATTAAGACCCGCTCTGATGGATCTCTTGAACGCTATAAAGCGCGTCTTGTGGCTCGTGGCTTTCAGCAGAAGCACAACCGTGACTATGATGAGACTTTTGCCCCTGTGGCTCATATGACCACTGTGCGTACTCTTCTTGTTGTTGCTTCTGTTCGATGCTGGTCTGTGTCCCAGCTTGATGTTCAGAACACTTTTCTTAATGGCGAGTTGAGTGAGAAGGTTTACATGCAACCTCCTCCTGGGTATTCTGTTCCCGATGGGATGATTTGTCGTCTTCGACGTTCCCTTTATGGCCTAAAACATGCCCCTCGTGCCTGGTTTGAGCGCTTTGCCTCTGTGGTTACTACTGCTGGTTTCTCTCCTAGTTTTTATGATCCAGCGCTATTTATTCACACTTCTGCTCATGGACACACTCTTCTTCTTCTTCTTCTCTATGTTGATGATATGATCATTACCGGTGATGATCCTGAGTATATTGTCTTTGTCAAGGCTCGTCTTCGTGATCAGTTTCTTATGACTGATCTTGATCCTCTTCGCTATTTTCTTGGGATTGAGGTCTCCTCCACTTCTGACGGCTTTTCTATCTCTCAGGAAAAGTATATTCAGGATCTTCTTGCTCGTGCCGCTCTTGGGGATGAGCACACTGTTGAGACTCCTATGGAGCTTAATGTTAAGCTTCGTCCTACTGATGGTGATCCTCTTCCTGATCCCACGCGTTATCGCCATCTTTTTGGGAGTCTTGTTTATCTTGCTGTCACTCGTCCTGATATCTCTTATCTTGTTCATATTCCGAGTCAGTTTGTCTCAACTCCTACCGCCGTTCACTACGGTCATATCCTCTGTGTCCTTCGTTATCTTCATGGCACGATCACTCGTCGCCTTTTCTTTCCTAGTTCCGGCTCTCTCCAGCTCCAGTGCTACTCGGATGCTACGTGGACGAGTGATCCTACGGATCGTCGTTCACTTTCTGCTTACTGTGTGTTTCTTGGTTGTTCGCTTGTTGCTTGGAGGACGAAAAAACATGTAGCGGTTTTCCGTTCGAGTGTTGAGGCTGAGCTGCGGGCTATGGCTTTGTTGATTGCTGAGGTGACCTGGTTACGGTGGTTGCTTGCATATTTTGGGGTTTCTGTTATGACACCCACTTCACTCTTGTCTGACAGTACATGTGCTATTAGTATTGCACGTGATCCGGTCAAGCATGAGCTGACCAAGCATATTGGTGCTGATGCTTTTATACACGTGCTCAGGTGCAGGATCAGGTTGTTACGCTTCATTATGCGCCTTTAGATTTGCAGTTGGCGGATTTCTTTACAAAGGCATAAACTCGAGCGCAGCATGACTTCTTACTTTCCAAACTCAGTGTTGTGGATCCACCATGAGTTTAAGGGGGTGTTAGAGTATATATTTGTATATTGTAGTTTCCCCGTGTGTTAGGGGGTTTCCTGTATATTTGCGTCATATATTGTGGCCTTTGGTCCTCTGGTAATACAACAAGTCTATTAGCCTAACAATTCTGATCCCGTTAGCTCAGCGACTTACATCCCAATAGTCTAAACTCTCCGTGACACTCTCACATAACATACTCGTCGGCAATACCAAGTGTTTTGAATATACAAATTTGGTGAGATTCTTGTTGATGTCCATTTTTTTTTTGGTTTCTAATGCATACAGGGAGATCCTTCCTTAAATGGCATATTTAGACAGAAAAAAATATGTAGCAAAAATAGAAAATGCTGGTCTAAAATCGCTTGCTGTGGTCGACCGCTACTATCGTCCATCTCCCCAAGAGACAGAGTCTACTGAAGAGGTTTATTTTTTGAAATTCTTTCGGAATAGATTTATTTTCTAAATTTGTGTCGGCCAGTGATCCCGATCATTACCGGCCCGGCCCATAGGCCCGCACCCAGGTCCTGCTCCTACCTTCGCTCGGCCGGAGCGCACCCTCGCCGCCTCCGGCGGTTGCTCTCTTCCCTCCCTCCCTCCACCCACCTCTCTCCTTCTGTTTCCCGCCACGACACCGCGCCATTTCCCTCCACCCACCTCTCTCCTATTTTACCCCCTCCACAAAAATCCCTCACCAAAAGCCCTAAACCCCGCGGGGAAAGAAAAACAGCCATTCCTTCCGCGGGCACTCCTCAATGGCGTCGCGCCGCCTCAGCAACGGCCGCTCCCCGCTCGTGCGGAAGCAGAGCCAGATCACCGCCTTCTTCTCCTCCCCGTCCCCTTCACCCTCCGCCGCCACCACCCCGAAACCCACTCCAGAGCCCTCCCCGTCGCCGCTGAACCCTAAGGCGAGGAAGCCCCCTCTCGTGGTGCCTCCCCCTCCCCCTCCAAAGCCGACTCCGCCGCCGCAGCAGGAGCAGGAGAAGAAGAAATCGGATGCCGCGGCGGCGCCCGCGGGAGAGGCGGTGGGGCGGCGGCTTCGGGTGTACTGGCCGCTGGACAAAGCGTGGTACGGGGGGAGGTTGGATGCCTACGACGAGGGCTCCGGGCGGCACCGCGTGATGTACGACGACGGGGAGGAGGAGGAGGTCGATCTCGCGAAGGAGAAGTTCGAGTGGGTCGCCGAGGCGCCGCCGCCGCCGGCGAGGAAGCTGCGGCGTCTCCGGCGAATGTCTGATACCGCGGAGGCGAAGTCGCCGGCTGTGCCGGAGGATGAGGAGACCGGGGATTCCACCGAGGACGAGGACTGGAAGAAGGATGCCGCTCAGGAGGAGGAATCCGAGGAGGTGGAATTGGATGACGACGACGACGACGACGAGGTTGTTGCTGTCAGTTCGCGGAAGGGGAAAAGAAGGAACTCCCTGCCCATTTCAGGTTCAGGGTCATCACTACCGTCAACATCTAGCCTCGCTTCCGCTTCCGCATCATCTGGGTCGACGCTGTCAACCAAGAGGAAAAAAGTGGATGTCGGTACATTGGGTTGTGCTAAAAAGTTCAGCTTTCAACTAGCGGACACACCTGAAAAAGCCGAGCTAAAAGTGCCAACGAGCTGCGATAGAAGTGAGTAATGGAATCTGGATTGTCGATGAGTGTCCGTATTGATTATTCCATCTGTAATTTTTGCTGCTATTTTTACAGGGGAGAAAATTCTAGAGAATGCTCACCTTGCTCTTACCGGAGACCTGGCTGAGCGCTTTGGGCAGCGGCAGGTGGAGAAATTCACATTTCTTGGGGAGTGAGTACTTTCGGAGCACTATCTTGATTATTTCCTTTTGCAGTTAGAATTAAATCATATCAGTTAGACAGCTAGGTGGAGACATTTTATAGCATTGTTCAAACTATTAAGTTGTATATTTGGCAAAACATTCAGAATTAATGGAATTTATGTGTTCTACTAGGCATACACTTCGTTTATTAAATTTCTTTTCAACGGGCTTTATAATTAACTTACTAGTTATGATGGGTTTTCAACTGTAGAGGGCGCAAAGATGCAAAAGGGAGACGACCTGGTCACCCAGCCTATGATCAACGAACTCTCTCCTTACCTCCGCAATTCCTCAAGAACTTGACAGGAGGGCAGGTAATTTGTCCATGTTTACAATATGTCCCTTTTCTAACGTGTAACTTGTCCGTAATGCTAACCGTTAATCTTGGTTAATAGAGGCAATGGTGGGAATTTAAATCACAGCACATGGATAAGGTTCTGTTCTTCAAGGTACGTTTATATTTATCCAGTGCTCATTGGGTACTAAAATTAAGGCCGTCTAGTTTAGTGAATAATCATAATTCTGTGAATTTTAAACAGATGGGCAAGTTTTATGAATTGTATGAGATGGATGCTCATGTTGGGGCAAAGGAGCTTGATCTTCAATACATGAAGGTATTTATATTTCCTTCCGCTTATTGGCTTTTCTGCTATCACCCTACTTTCCATTTTTTATCTTCCCTTGTGATCCACAACTCTTGTGCTTATTTGTTTTGCATACTATTATCTTAGGGTGACCAACCTCACTGTGGCTTCCCGGAGAAGAATTTAGCAGTGAATTTGGAGAAACTAGCTCAGAAGGTCAGGACATATTTGATGTAACTTTATTCATCAAGAGCAGATATTTTCCATCTTGATAATAACATCCATTGCATCACAGGGTTACCGTGTGCTGGTTGTAGAACAGACTGAAACACCGGACCAGCTTGACCTTCGCCGTAAAGAGACGGGTACAAAAGACAAGGTTTGTTTACATTCCATGGTCAACATTACCACTTTTGTTATACTAATGTGCACATACCATGACCTAAAAATTGTATGCAAAATATGACTTTTTTTCTGTGCGAGAACATATATGACAGTGATATTGATGGGAAACTTTCGACCAAAGTCCTGTGGTTGGATTTTTTTTCTGTTAATTCATATATTGTTATTGCATGTTGGGAACATGACCATATTTATTTTTGTGATTGTCCTGCTTTACTCTCTCAAGGTTGTGAGGCGTGAAATATGTGCAATGGTCACAAAAGGAACACTAACAGAAGGAGAGTCCCTTTTGGCAAATCCAAATCCATCATACATATTGTCCGTGGCTGAAGATTCACAATATAGCTCAAAGAATAGTGAAGATGGTCAAACAATCGGTGTTTGCATAATTGATGTTTCTACAAGCAAATTCATTGTTGGACAGGTTGGTGGTTTTATGATCCTTACGTTTATTTTCAAGTGTACTTAAGCAGAAACAACAATCAAACTAAATAGATTTCTCGAATGTCGCATTGTTTATTGTTTAGCCTCTTATCATTATGCAATTGTTGTTTTTCAGTTCCAAGATGACCCTGAACGTCATGTATTATGTTCAGTTTTATCTGAAATGAGGCCTGTGGAAATCATAAAGCCAGCTAGGGTGTTGAGTCCAGAAACTGAGAGGGCACTGAAAAACAATACCAGAAACCCATTGATAAATGATTTGCTTCCATCTACAGAATTTTGGGATGCAGACAAAACTATTCATGAGATAGAGCAGTACTACAGCTCATCGGATAATCTTGATGTGTCGCAAAACACTGATGGTGCACAAGACAATGTGGGCTGTCTGCCTGACCTATTAAGCAAGCTAATTGGAGCTGGTGATCAAGCATATGCGCTTTCTGCTCTGGGAGGTTCTTTGTTTTATTTGAAGCAAGTCTTTCTGGATACCAAAATGCTTCCATGTGCTGAGTTTGAGCCCCTTACCTGTTCTCGGCTCATCAACAACACCCAGAAGCATATGATACTCGATGCAGCAGCACTAGAAAATTTGGAGATATTAGAGAATGCAACTGGTGGTCTCTCAGGGTACTGTCTTCTTCAATCTGTTTAGTTTTTGTCTAGAAATTGAACTCTGTGCCAACATACTTTTGTGTATACTTTCAGGACCTTGTATGAACAACTGAATCATTGTGTTACTGGATTTGGAAAAAGGTTGCTCAAACGGTGGATTGTAAGGCCTTTGTACAATTGCAAAGCAATACTAGAGCGTCAAGGTGCTGTCACTATTTTCAAGGTTTGTCTTTGATGTAAACAATCTTCCTAACAACATAAGCTTGTTTTTGCTATTTGAATAGGATTCTGTGGAAATGAATTTTTGCATAGTTGTAGCAAAAAGTTAGCAATAGACTTATTGAAGTAATGAAAAGCTATTGTTTGTGTGGATCTACATGCAAGAGTTATGCTTCAGATACTTGCAAACTATATCTTGATGATGGAGTTTTGTCCTCTACTTCAGAAGAGAATAGGTAATGCAACATTAGTTTGTGTACCAGGAGACAGATGAGCATGGAAACACGAGATGGTAAACTGTGCATGCCACCTGGTTTCACTAACCCTTAGTAGGGAGCGGCGAAGCATAACAAACCCATAAGTTTTTCTCAGTTCATAGGGTGGAGTCACTAATGCCATATTAATACGGACTTCACTGGTACTGATACCAAACCTAGCTTGAGAGAGATCAATCACAGGCATGTGGTGAACCAGAGGGGGGGGGGGGACTTTCTTCCTTCTAGTACGTATACAGCCAAAGATACATAAGTGCTTGCATCTACTATTTTTTAGCGAGATTATACACTGCAGACATACGCACCACCGCACCACCCTCAACAAATATACACCAAAGTCTGTGAGCCACAAACTCTGCCAAGGATGAAACCTGGTGCGTCATAACTCAGGCTCCATTGTGGAAAAAGGTGAAGATGACCAGACACCACCGGATGCGGCACCGCCAGTAATACCTGACATACTGCTGGCCAACGCACCCAGGGAAAACTGTGAGCAGACTGCAGTGCCACACTGACTGGCCACCCTGCAGCCCTAACTGCACCGAATCATTGCCTGCAGACTATGGGACTGCTACTCTGGCATCGACCCCAAGCTGAAGGAAAGGGGCATACCACCACGATTGCATGGGGCCTTGCGATATCGCCGGGATGCCTGGAAGCACCTATTGTCAGCCTAACGCAACATTCCTGCCCAAAGAAGGAAGTCACATTGGTAGGGTTGAGGGTTCAGGCCACCCTGGTGCTGCCCCAGGGAGCAGCACGAGGCATGAGCAAAAAATGATACTCTCCCATCCATTATATCTTTCAATATATACATGCGTAGTCGCGTGGAAACTCACAAATATCTCCATATGTTTACTACTTTCCTCACAAATGATTATACTGTAGACCAATGAACACAATTACTTTGATGGAAGTAATTAAAGCTATTCTATTTTGCTGATGTCCCTTTATTATGTGTCAGTACAGTATGTTTGTTTGAAGGCTGTTGGCATCTAATTTACGATTGAGGTGTTAAATACTTGTGTACTTATAACTGCCTTATATGCTTGTCTGGTGTCACGTGATGATGTTTGCTCATCTCAGAGCAGCAAAGGAAACCTTTCCATACTTATCTTAGCCTTGAGGCAATTACTGTTATGTGAGCTTTGCAAAGTATGATGGTTATTTATTCATAGTAGGAACCTGGTAGTCCTCAGATTCTAATTAAAGTGCAACATAACTATAAATGTTGAGCAAAATTATGACATTTTAAACTGATGATTACCATATAATAATATATTCTGACCGTGCATCTGTTTTCACTGTATATGCTAAAGATTGCAGCCAGAAATTTTCTTTCACGTTTTCGCATGATTATGCCTTGTCATTTTGCTCTGTTGTTATTTTTAATCCTTAATTCATCTTTCCAGGGAGTTGGGCATGAATGTGCTATGCAGTTGCGTAAGGATTTATCTAGGCTCCCAGATATGGAGCGTCTGCTTGCACGCCTTTTCTCTAGCTGGTAATTCAATATCACACCTTATTAGTAGCAATATCATACAACAAGCATTTTTTCATTTTTGCTCTAGGTTTAGCTATAGAATTTTTCATTGCTTTTTCTACTTTTGGACCTTTGAAATCTACTCTCTTATTCTGGCTGACTCATCTACACATTCTTTGCAGTGGTGAAAATGGGAGAAGTTCTAAGTCAGTTGTTCAGTATGAAGACACATCAAAGAGACTGGTCCAGCAGTTTACTGCTGCTCTTCGTGGTTGCCAGCAGATGTTCCAAGCATGTTCTTCTCTTAGGGTGTTGAAAGGCACAGAGGGGTCTTGTCTGCTAAATGATTTGCTTTCACCAGGTAGTAATAACAACTTCCTTATTAGTTAAGCTACATGATGTCTCTTTTGATCTTCATTTCTTGCTTTCTTTGGACTGGTTTCTTATCAGATTGTTTAACTGCCTCTAATGTGTAAGGTAACTTTGCAAGTGCTAACTGTTTACAGGAAAAGGGTTACCAGATGTATTGTCAATTTTAGATCACTTCAGGGCTGCATTTGATTGGTCAGAAGCTGATCATAATGGCCGAATCATACCTCTTGAAGGCTGTGATCCTGAATATGACGCCACTTGCTCTGCCATAGAGGAGATTGAAACCAGTCTACGGGAATACCTGAAAGAGCAAAGGAAGCTGCTGAGAGACTCATCGGTAGTGCCATGTCACGCTTCTGTTTCAAGCTGCTGATCATTTCTTAGTTTCTTCAGCAACCTCTAATAATTGGTCGACTATGGTGCAGGTTGATTATGTAAATGTTGGAAAGGATACTTACCTTATTGAAGTGTCTGAGAGCCTGAAAGGTTCTGTTCCTAGTAACTATGAGATGCAGTCTACAAAAAAGGTAACTAGACATGATTTTTCTTGTATGGAACTGTACTGATACTGTTGCATGTTATTTGGCATGAAAGTATGGAACTATACTGATACTGTTGCTTGTTATTTGGCATGTTGATGCATCTAGTTGTTTGCAGTCACAAAACAAAGAATTAACACTTCTACCATTCTTCTAATTGACTAGTTACACATTACTGTGCATATACCCCACCACACCAACAAAGGGGGAGGGGGGGGGGGGGGGGGGGTGAGTTACTCACTGTCACACCCTCTGCCTCAATGTTAGTTCCTATGCTGTTTGTTCAGAACCTTTCAGTCTACCCATCCTTGGTGTTAGTTGGACATCACTTGGATTCACTTTGATATTGTCTTTTCTAGTATAGTGATCTGAAAACCCCTTTTAGACCTCTTATTCCTAGGATACGCATAGCACATCTGATGGATGGATGGATGCGTCTTTAAAAGACAAACACGTTTAAGACCTGGGCCTTTGCAGCATGAGCAATGTGTTCAGGAAATCTTGTCTTGTATTACTCTCTGCATAGGGCAGTCATGCACTTTGCCTGAACACATGTTGAAAACGTATTCTAAAGTCTTGTAGATGTTTTACTCAAACTAAGATATATGTTAAGAATTGAAGTTTAAACTCAGTTTCAACTTTTGGCCAGGGTTTCTACCGGTACTGGACACCAGAAGTAAAGCAACTAATATCAGAACTTTCCAAGGCCGTGGCGGACAAAGAAGCAATATTGAAAGGCATTCTTCAGAAGCTAATTCATCTCTTTATTGAGCATCACAGCAAGTGGAGGCAGTTGGTTTCTGTAGTTGCTGGTAAGTGGTCTGCATCTGATAATTTCCTTTGAATCCTGTACACCATTTTTGGTAACTTAGTTAGGTCGAACTCCTTATTGCTCTTTGCTCTTTTCACTATACTCCTGATCTACCATAGTTTTTGGATTTTCTTACTGAAAGTGTGATTGTAGTTGTATGTTTTGGGTATCATATTGCTAGCTCCTAGGCAGCAACAAGGATGATATCACATTTAAGGGGATGGATGGATTTATATTGAGATAATGTTACTAGTTTTGCATACTTTGAATCAACTGATCACTTTTGTTTATATATAGTACTACCTCCGATCCTAAATAAGTGTCGCCATTTTGAACTATAGTTAGTTCAAAACCGTGACACTTATTTAGGATCGGAGGGAGTACTATTTATCATGCCTTCCTCATCTTATGAAAGATGTATACTTCTGTAAATTATGTTGCTAAATCTTTATGGGAGTGAGGACGTACAGCTAAAAAAATGTTTGTCACAAAAGATCACTAAATATTTTGTTTTTTTATCATGCAGAGATAGATGTTCTAATTAGTCTTGCTATTGCGGGTGATTATTTTGAGGGGCCAACTTGCTGTCCAATCATTAGGGAATCGTATGGTCCAGATGATACTCCTACTTTCCATGCAAGAAATCTTGGGCATCCTATTATTCGAAGTGATTCGTTAAGCAAGGGTTCTTTTGTACCAAATGATATTAAGATGGGTGGGCCAGGGAATGCCAGCTTTATTGTTCTTACTGGTCCTAATATGGGTGGTAAATCAACTCTCCTGCGTCAAGTTTGTTTTACCATAATATTGGCACAGGTAATCCATCACCTTAGCACAGGCAATCCACCATATTATCTGTCAACATTGCTTTGTTAACGGCACAATTTCTATTACAGATTGGAGCAAATGTTCCAGCAGAAAACTTGGAGCTTTCTCTTATTGACCGCATCTTTGTTCGCATGGGAGCAAGGGATCATATTATGGCTGGACAAAGTACATTCTTGGTGGAGCTCACGGAGACTGCTTCTGTGCTTGTAAGATTTCCCTTTAAGATATGAATGCCTGTCAGCAGTTTTCATGCTTCGCTTATCGATTACTTTTGTCCAACTTTTTGATTCAGTCGTCAGCTACCAAGAATTCTCTCGTGGCTTTAGATGAGCTTGGGCGGGGCACATCAACTTCTGATGGACAAGCTATTGCGTAAGTTTAATTAAGGATCATAGCATTGGGTTGTTATGAACTCCTGATACTCTTTGTTATTTTGTTGTCTCATTTTCTATTACACTGCGAGATTACTGATTTACTGCATTTGGACTATAACAGGGCATCTGTTCTAGATTATCTAGTTCACAATGTGCAGTGTCTAGGCTTGTTTTCCACTCACTACCATAGGTTAGCGGTGGAACATGAGGATAGTAAGGTAAAGTGTTCATGTCATGCTTTGTATTCAGTCGTATATGATCTAAAAAAAAGAGTTCAATCATATACAGGTTTTAATCTGTGTATTTGACACCTCGCAATAGGTATCACTTTGCCATATGGCATGCGAAGTGGGCATAGGAGAAGGAGGTTTGGAAGAAGTGACTTTCCTTTATAGATTAACAGCTGGGTTGTGTCCCAAAAGCTATGGTGTAAATGTCGCTCGACTAGCAGGTTATTTCCAATCCAATATTTTTGTTTTCTCAGTTTACTCAAATTTTAACTAAACAGTTAAGTGACGCCTTCCCAAATTCTTGTCCTAATCCAGGAATACCTGCATCAGTGCTTCAAAGAGCGAATGAGAAATCAATTGATTTTGAGGCCAATTATGGGAAGCGACACTGTGTGACTAAAGATAAGATGGTCTGTGCACAGAAGGAGGATAACTTTGCTACCATCAAGGATTTGTTCAGATCTGTGAAGGCAGGGAATCATCAAAAAGAGCAGGCAGCAAGCTTAAGCATGATTCGTCAAGTACAGATGCGTGCCAGGGCGCAAGCTACCGAAGGATAAACAATTACATGGCCCATTTAGTCAGTGGAGATTGCCAATTTTTTGCTTACTTGGTGGCCTTTTTGGATTCACTTCATTTTGAGAATGCTGTGTTGGCTTGGGCTCATGGAAGTTCTTGAATCAGCTGTTGATTTTGCAAGCTCATATGAAAACCTTAGGTAGGACATGGTTGTACCATGGTTGAGATATGCTAATATGTGCGTGGAGCTTGCTATTGTTTGCAGTGGTTTTCTCTGCTCTATGATTTAGCCTCCTGTCCTGCATAATTTCAAGCTCAGGAGGGTGCTTAGTTTAGTAATATGACCAGTGGAACTATATAGAGGGAAGGAAATGTTGCTCAAATTGTAACGTTGAGCTGTGCGGATTCTTCCCCAGTTTTTTTTAGTTATGGGGTAGATGTTCAGAGTTGTATATGGTTACTCTGAAATGTAAATCATTGACTACTTTTGGCAGCTAATCTGAGTTTTTGCTATCCACTCCAGTGTTTCCCAAATTGCATAAGCTGCTACCTGTCTTTCAACATCCTGGTAAAGAAGTTGTCAGTCCATGATACATGAGCAGGACTCTGCAAAGTATTGTTAAGATTCTTTTGTGTTTTTGTTGTATAGAATGCGTGGAAGTTCATTTTCTGTTGATGCGATTGCTACTCCGGTCGGCTAGCTAAGCTAAAGATTTGCAAGTGACTTTCCATCATAGTCTGCGTCCCAAAAGGTATGGAATATGCTGCTCGATTAATAAGGTTATTTCCAATCCAACATTTTTCCGAGTTAAATTCTATACTAAGTTTGCCGTGGCAAAAGAAAACTGCGTTCATGGCATTTCGTCTTCGACCTTGCCATCAGCTTTTGCCTTCGATTTTCGCTGGTTCTTTTGAGACGCTTGTAGGATTCTCTCTCTTTGTTTTTAAACCAGGCAAGAGGCTTACTTTTCCACTGATATAGGAGAATTGAATTGGCTAGTTTATAATGAAAACTGGTTGATGTCGGAGCGGGATCTTGAGATCCACCGCACCTAGCCATTGCCGCTCAAAGCAGCCAATTGTCCGATCGTCTCCGTCGGAGGAGGAGGTTAACACCCCACCACCAAGTCCAGGGCCACCACCCCGACATCCTGGTATGCAGTCATTCACATGTCCCGATCAGGGTCGGGTCAGCCCAGAGGGCGGGGCAGAGGGGCGGTCACCCCAGGGCCCATGGTGTAGGGGCCCGGGACTCTCCAAGTGTGCAAAACAACGTCGACTGACGGGGATATGACCCCGGGTACTCTAGAGTAGGAGAGTTGATTCAATAGAAGATACATTTAAAATAAAGACATAAGCTGAAGCTCAAAAGAGGAAATCAAATAGAGAAGAAAGACACTCACCTGCGCCGACATAGAAAAATTCGGCCTGGTGAGGACCCTCCCAGGACGACTTCACTGTTCCTGGGTCGACTTTCCCCTGCCTAGGGCCGACATACTTCCAACCCCGTGTTCGGCACTACGCCCCGGCTGGGCCGGCATCTGCTTTCCCTCGGCTGGGCCGTGATTTCCCCAACCCGGCTAGGCCAGCACTGAACCCTTGGCGGGTCCGGATACCGTTTACCCAGGTGGGCCGGCATACACCTCACCTCGGCCGGTCCACCACAGGCCAACTCAGTTTCCTGGTTGGGCCGGTGATCTTCTTCCCCGACTGGGCCAGGCATCCACTCTTCCTGACCGGGCCGTTCCTCCCCTGCACCGCTACCTGATCAACCTCTTCCTCTCGGGCCTCCCCACGCTGTCTCCTGGCTGGGCCGCACTGTATACCGGCTCGGCTTCTTCACCTCCCGCCTGGAATGGAGCAAAGCCACCCCAGCTAGGTCGTGTCGCCCCTAGAAGCTTTGCCGGCAGGCCCTCCTCCTCGTTACATCCCTAGTGACCTTGACGCCCTCTATATACCTCGTTGCTCCCTGCTCTACATCGAGATACTCAAGGTCACCATGAGTTGCCGCTTCTATCTCACGCCACCTCGACGACTCTTGCACCCAGCGAAGCTACCTCGGCCTTCGCCAACTCTACATCAACCTTGCCCTCATCTTCCTCGATCAAGCAAAGCCAAATTCTTTCTATGCCAGTCTTGGGACGCCCCTGGCTCAGACCGACACACATTACATCGACAAGTACAAGATGCCTCCTTATCCTCATGGGAGAATAAGACCGATGACTAGGATATGCCCGGGACAAGCGCTAGAAGACAAGGCCAAGGACGGATAAGACCCCAGTAGTCACCTCAGCTATAGTGCGACAAGACCATAGTAGTCACGTCAGCTATAGTAAACAAAATCCCAGTAGTCAACTCATGAACAATACATCTACAATGCCTGTGGGCCGTCCCTTGTCCCATGAGCTCCCTTTATAAGGAGCACCAAGGGATCGATCTCCCCAGCACCCCCTTGGGGGCTCATTCTTCTCAGCTCAGTCATGAGCTCTCTCTTCTTTCTCTAGCTCTCAGGCACGTAGAGGAGACATCAGAGGCATGACACAACTCAATGAGCACCATTGTAGCTACACATACATCTCATATATAGTCAGACATGCAGGAGTAGGGGTTTTACCTCCTCACGAGGGCCTCGAACTTGGGTAGATCTTGGTGTTTGAAGTGTTCTTCCGTGTGAGGTCTTCATCGTATCATCCCTCCCCAGATTCTCCAGTGTCCATTCGGCCCCAACATAACCCTACCACAGGCATCTTCCATGTTACCACCACGACACCGACCCTCATGGACACTCCAAGATTCAATTTTACCATAAACATTAAATATGTTGGGGTTCGGTGCAGAAAATAATTTTTTTACTAAGCGGCAACCCTGGAAGCCCAAGATCTATCTACTAGTAATGCATTAATGGGAGGGGATACAGTATTCATACATTTGAAGACCGAGCACAGTTAACATACCACGAGGAACATGGATGAAGAAGACGCCCCGATGCTGACCTCGAGGTCACGATGTCCTTGCGGCTCCACGACAACTCCTAGCACTGAAAGCACGGTGCCGCCATAGGGAGTCACACACGTAAGGTGCTTGACGACGACCCCCGCTTCTCCCCGATCCAGCCGAGATTGCGGAAGTAGATCTGAAAGGATACGGATGTCGCCTAGAGGGGGGGGGGGTGAATAGGCGATTAAAACTTTTTCGAGAGTGGATCAACAAAGGCGGAATTAAACTAGCGTTTACTTTGTTAAGCACAAAACCTAGGATAATCTAGGGTTCACCTATGTGCACCAACAACTTATGCTAAGCAAGACAAAAAACTATGTGATAGCAAGATATATACTTCAAGCACGAAGGCTATCACAAAGTAAAGTGCATAAATAAGAGCTCGGGTATAGAGATAACCGAGGCACACGGGGACGGTGATATTTTACCGAGTTCCTCCCAACATGGAGTACGTATCGTTTGGAGAGGGGGTGGTATCTAACCACCTACGCCATAAAAGGCCTCCCTTATTCTCCGATGAATCTCACCCCAATGGGATCGATCCACACTTCCACTATCGGTGCATTTGTCGGTGGCAATACAGAACCTCTCACAAGGTTGGGGCACTTATCCACAACTTAATTGGAGGCTCCCAACAAACGCCACCAAGGCCACAACCTGTAACACCAACAAACCGTCTAGGGTTCCAAGAACCCAAGAGTAAAAAGCTTATCAACTTTCACTCACCAAATCCTCACTGAGAACTCAAACCGATGCACCAAATGCAATGGCAAGGACACAAGAAGTGCTCAAATCCTTCTCTCCCAAATTCCACCAAAGCCACAAAAGCTTATGGGGGAATAAGAGAGGAAGAACAATGGAGGAAATCCACAAAAGACTCCAAGATCTAGATCCCAATATGTTCCCCTCACTTAGAGGAGAGATTGATTGGTGGGATTATAGATCTAGATCTCCTCTTTCAAATCCCTCAAGAATATGCAAGAATCATAGGAGGGATTGAGGGGAAGCAAGCTCAAGAAGGTCAACAATGGAGGGGAAAACTTGCAAGAATAGTTGAGGAACCATTAGGGAAGAAGGACCCTTAAATAGGTCCCTCCAAAATCCAACCGTTACAGCCCAAAAACGCGATTCCCGGTACTACCGGACTTTTTCCCGATACTATCGGACTTTCCCAGCACTACCAAACATTCCCTGGGGTTCCTGGGGCGCCAAACACATTTTTGTTTGTGCTCCTCGGTACCAAAATGTTGTACTACCGAACATTTTTCTCTGTGCTCCCTGGTACCAAAATGCGTACTACCGAACCCCGCTACTACCGGATTCTGGTTCGGTACTACCGATTATCCTAGAACGAAAACGACCATAACTTTTGCATCCAGACTCCGATTTTGATGATCTTGGGATCGTTTTGAAGAGGACAACAAGCTCTACAAGATCATACAAAAAAATCATAGTCCCTCACATGCTCTACATTATCATGGGGGCCCACATGTTCGATGAACTAGAGATTATTATGAATATTACGACAAGCTATAGAACCTCACATGGATAAGATACAAATAACAACCAAGAAAGGATGATTCTAAGTATGCAAAGGTTTGAGCTCTCTTTGAAAGATATGATTGAGTTACTCACTTGAGAGCCCCTCTTGATAGTATGGTAATCTATCCTAAATCCAGTCTCCCACACACAACATGAGACCAACAAAAGGGAAAACCTATCAAGATTATACCTTTGCGTTGAGCATTCCACTTGGGCTCGATGTAGACGAACTTGACCTTCTCAATATGGAACGCCTTTCTTGATTCCTCATCATCGATCCATGATCACGAGGATGGCAAGCATCCAACATGAGATCTACTATAGATGACGTATTTTGAGCTTGCATAACACATCTTCTTCTTATTTCATCGACCTTGAAGCCAACACATGCTCCAAGCGATGCCAATGGACAAATCCTACAAGTGCAACTTAATACACACATTAGTCCATAAAGATTGTCATTAATTACCAAACCACACATGGGGGCCCACATGTTCTTTCAAGCTCCCCCATTTTGGTAATTGTTGACAATCCCTTTAAGAGGGTTTATATAAGGAATCTTAATGAATAAAATGGTAACACCAATATCAAATACTACACAAGTATGTGATATTGGTACCACCACCATATATAGATCAAACTCCCCACAATATATGCATGTGTGATGAACTTGAATTTCATTGCATATATTGCCAATCATTATCATTGGAGGAGTTTCCTCTATATATACCACATGCTAAGCAACAACAAAGATGCAAGAGCATGAAAGGAAAATGCTTAAGAACCAACTCAATGCATAAACCAACTTCCCTTAAACCCTCTAAACCTTCCCCCCCATTGGCATCGATTGCTGAAATGGATGACAAGTTGTAGAAGGCAAATATAGTAATAATTCCTCCAAAGGTGTGCCTTCGCACATATCCAATGATGAATAATTGCGAGGGAGTAGAACTATATCGAGGACCCGAAGATTGCCAAAATAAATAAAGTCAAATGATGCAAGCAATTACAAGGTCCGACAAACCAATTGAAAACAACAAATGAGTTCAAATGGAAACTACAAGATATTATGATATGAGTAAAATAGTGTTTTTAATACAAATAGAGAGGCTCCCCAATATTTGTGCATAATTTTAGAATAATTGCATTATCATACATAATGCACAAACATGGAATCCTTTCTCCCCCATAAGTATTTAAAACACAACAAATGAAAGATCAAATAAATGCTTAAATAAAATAGAGAAGCTCCCCAAGATTTGTGCACACTTTAAAATCGGTGTATTTCAATACAAAAATGCACAAATATGGAATCCTCACCCCCCCATAAACATTTAAGGCACAATAAATGAGAAAGAAGATAAGTGAGCATTATTAAATGAATTAGATGAGCTCCCTAAAGATAATGCACCAATTATGATAATTGCATTTGGAAACAAAGTGCATAATCATGGAATCCTCACTCATCAAAATTCATTTAACAATACAAAGTATGAGAGAACAAATATGAGTGCCCGAAGATGTAAACAAAAGGAACAAGCACTCATAGGCAAAATTTGGGATCCGCCGAAGAATCAAAAGGAATAAAAGATGGTATCCAAGGAATAAAATCTCAACTAACATTATCTTCACATATGTGTGTATGTTTCTAAATGGATAACATCACAAAGACATATGCCCATAACAAAACAAGCACACACAAGGAAGATATACAATAAAGCACATGAAAGCAAAAATGAAGTCATAACATATACCAATAAGATTTTTTGCTTCAAAGCATGGCCAAGGGCTCAAATATATCTTATGGTACATTAATGAGCTTCAAATACCAACACACTACATATATTACAACTATCACCAAGGGAAAAGGAGAAAGTTGGAATATATGGAGAAAAGCAACAAGTATCACAAGGAAAAATCAACTAGCAAAATCTCACTATTGCACATGAGAGAAGTTGAGGAAGGAGGCAATAAAATTGCTAGGTTGACATATTTGGGATTGGTGGATCAAATGAATGATTTTGTATAGTCCCAATTATATGTCCTAATATCAACTTACACACATTTGCAATAGGGAGTTCTCTTTAAAACCAAATCTAGGACCACAAACAATACAAATACAAGAATTCATGCTTAGAAGGCAACCGACACACGGTTGGGTCCAAAGTAGTTAGTGCAACTACAATATATATGGGAGACTCCACATAAATATGTGCATGTTGATATGAAATTAAATTTCATGCACAACTTAGCCGATGGTATTTGGTGGAGTTTCCCCTATATATTGGATCAAAGAAAGCAAGCATGCCATAATATAAACATATAGTAAATATGCATGCATAAAGCTTTCAAGAACTAAAAAGGAGATAAAATTTGAACAAAAACACCAAGTAAATCGAGATTACACACACAAGAGTGTGACATGACAAATGATGTCCAAATTGTATCAAAGAACCAATTCAACACATGAAACATCACAAGTTCAACAGATGAACTAGGCTATAGCCAAAGAGCAAAATATAGATAAAAATACAAATTCTCAAGGATTTATCTCATTCTAAAATGGTTAAAATGTGAAACAAAGAATGAGACAAAAACAACTCCCTAAAAGAGTAAGGTTCCAACAAGTAAACCAAACTCTCCAAACTTTTCATGATGGCACAAAATACCAAAACGAAAAGATTGAGCTTCCAAGCATCTAAAATCCGATATGGATCAAACAAATAATCATAAAAGGATTGTTCTAGATAATATAGGAGATCTCACTCATAAGTAGTACATTATATAGAATTTTGCTTTTGAATGCAAAATGCACACAAATGAGATCATCTACTACCTACATTAAATAAAACACAAGAGGATACCAATTAAATAGGAAGATCCAAAAGTAGCAAGGAATTCATGGGAGCACACAAACCATTTACTTGGCCAAGGATAGGACAATATTAAGCAAAGGACAAAGTGAATATGATCAATAAATTTTACCATAAATTTAGTACTAATTGTCCAATGACAAGAAGTATTGGGAATAATTTTCCCAAGGTAGCTTGCATGGATATCCAAGATCATAGTCACAACAAGAAGCATATAACTAAATATAAGAATTAAGCATGATACTTCAAACAAGATTCTTGGTAGCTTCCAATAGTCACACAATCACTAGTGATTAGAGTAACTTGAAGCAAATCGTTTCCATGAGGATATATATATATATATATATATATATCTAAATATGAGGAAACACATACCAAGAAACATTCTCACATACAAGATCCAAAATATGAGCAATAAAGGCATTCAAGCAAATTGGAACTTGTATGAGTAAATGGGTCACATAGGAGCTAGATAATTATCAATATCAATTCTAAGTGACACAACCTTGAATATTCACATTTTATAGGATTGTAATATGCCCTAAGCATATGAATCCCCCATAATGTGATACTACCATAAAACCAACACGAGGCAACGAATCCAAATAGATATAATTAATGGACATTATAGAACTTAAATTTCTCATGAGACATACCACAAAGAGACTAGATAATATTGCAATATCAATACTAGGTGGTATTCCTCATGTACACACATTTTTAGGATTGTGGAATGCCCAAGCATAACACTCCCCCAAAATGGGATAGTCCATTAATTTCTCACAAGAGCCAAATAAGATACCAAATATAACCAAGTAAGGCTCAAACATAAGAAACACACATACATGGTGTGCCACCTAATCATACACAAATATTCTAGATACCTCAATATAATTAAGTGGAAAGCACAACATGTATAAAAGCATGGAATATACAAAACCAACACATGCACAAGGGGGCGAGTAACTTTCAATGAAATGAGTTAAGCATATGTTACCGCAAGGAGGAACATTGGAAATATAATATAAGCATGATAATCCAAAAGGCTTGGCTTGACACAAATAATTGATGAAGATCCCTCAATTCTTCATAACGTAACCAAGTCTCCAATGCCCTCCAAAACACACCTGTTGATCAAGTTTTGGCTTGTCGGTCCCCAACCAAGTTGGGTCCTAAGAAGTTAGCCATAATAGGCTTGGAAACCCAAATGGTTCTTTTCTTGAAACCACATTGGGCACCAACAAACTTGGCAAACATATTGCCAACCTCATCCTTATAAAGTGAATAAGCATCATCAATCAAGATAGGATTGGATGAGGAGATACCAATAGTGCATGAGGAAGAAATGTGCCCCTTCTCACGGCATATGTAGCAAGTTCTACTCTTGCCATATTTCTTCTTAGGTTAAGCCACAACTTGAGGAAGAGCTCGATTAGTCCTCTTAGGAAGAGGCCCATCAATGACTTGAGGTGGAGCTTGAGACCGCTTCCCTTGTTGCTTCATACTAAGAGGCTTCTTCTTCAACAGGCAAGATCTAACATGATGCCCTTCTTCCTTGCACTTGAAGCAAACAATGTTGGCCGGATTCTTGACTTGATCTTGACCTTTCTTCTTGTTGTCCTTGTGCTTCAACTTGGTAGTGGACTTGTTCTTGACATTGGAGTTGAATCCAAGCCCACTCTTGTCATTGGGGGATTTTTGCACACTCAAGATTTTGTTAAGTGCGGCCTTCCCTTGATGACCCCTTTTCAAGTCATTCTTCAAAGAAGCGACTTGAGCCTTGAGCTCTTTGATTTCCTCTACATGGTTAGTTTCAATAAAAGTACTAGAGGAAGTATATGCTACATTGTGAGAGCAACAAGGCACGGAATGTAATTCATCACGAGATATAGCATGGTTGTGAGAGGATGAATTACAAAGACTAGCACATGGTAATATAATATTTGGAGTAGATATAGTGCTAATGTCCACATGAGGCCCACTAGATGTTACCTTTGACACGATGGCCTCATGAGCTAACTTTAGCCTACCATGGGAGACTAGAAGATCCTCATGCGAGCTTGAGAGATTAACATGACTTTCTTCTAATTTCCCATAGTTGCTAGTTAGCAAAGCAAGTTGAGCCCTTAGCTCAACATTCTCCTTCAAAATAGATGCTTCACAAGAAATAGAGTTAGTAGCACAAGCATCATCACTATTAGCAAGAGGTGAGGGCAACTTGGCAAGATCTTTTGAATATTAAGCTTTAAGTTGATCATGTGACTCAGTGAGTTTTATGAGCTCACCCTTTATGACCCTAGAGCCAATTTTGAGGTGCTAAAAATCCTCAAGGAGTTTAGCATAAGAAACTTGAATCTCATATTTTTACTTTTGAGATCACTTGCCACCTCAAGATCTCTATCATGAGATTCCTTTACTCTAGACAGCTCTAAAGCAAAGGTCTCCTCAAGAGATTCCTTATTGGTTTGTTCCTCTTCAAGAGCTTTATTTAGGTTTGCAATTATATTAGCATACTCACGCTCAAGACTACACATTTTATCAATGTTGTTATCATGCACCTCAATTTGTGTTTCTACCCCGGTCCAATCTTTACCATTGATACATCTTCCATTGTTACTCGTTTACTTGCTGCAAACTACCATCACCTTCCACACCATACAGTTAATCCTTTGTTACAGCAAACCAGTGATCTTGACAACCTCACTGTTCGTTGGGGCAAAGTCTTGAGTTTGTGTTGTGCAGGTTTCTGCGTTTCTTACAACACCTTTGAGACGTTTCCTTCCTCCTACTAGTTCGATAACCTCGGTTTCTTACTGAGGGAAGACTTGTTGTTGTCCTCTTCGCACCTTGCTCTTGGGGTTTCCAACGAAGCGTCCCATGTCAACACTGGGCGCCATCAAGTTTTCTAGCGCCGTTGTTGGGGAGGCTAAGGACGTCTTCACAAGGGGAGTCCTCCTCAACCTTTCTCTTTACTTTTTTTTGGCTTGTTTAGTTTCTTATGCTTGGTTTTTTTTGCTTATTTTTATCAAAAACTCCAAAAAAATAGTTTAGTTTGGTTTGCTTTATCTTATAAAACACAAAAAAATTAGTTCCTGCTCTAGTTGTTGCTGCTGTTTTTGGCCTGCTCCAGTTTGCCAAAATGAACTCTGGTGAGAACACCAAGTTGTGTGACTTCACTAGCACCAACAACAATGATTTCCTTAGCACTCCTATTGCTCCACCTACTCCTGATGCTACCTTTTATGAAATTAAGCCTGCTTTGTTGAATCTTGTGACGAGAAAGCAATTTTCTGGTGCTAGTTCTGATGATGCTGCTGCCCATCTCAATAGCTTTGTTGAACTTTGTGAGATGCACAAGTATAAAGATGTAGATGGAGATATTATTAAGCTCAAGCTGTTTCCTTTCTCCTTGAGAGGAAAAGCTAAAGAATGGTTGTTATCCTTGCCTAGAAATAGTATTGATTCTTGGATCAAGTGCAAGGATGCTTTTATTGGAAAGTACTATCCTCTTGCTAAGATTATATCTATGAGAAGTGATATTATGAAATTTAAACAACTTGATAATGAACATGTCGCTCAAGCTTGGGAAAGAATGAAATCTTTGGTTAAGAATTGTCCCACTCATGGACTCACCGCTTGGATGATTATCCAGACTTTTTATGCAGGTTTGAACTTCTCTTCAAGAAACCTGTTGGATTCAGCTGCTGAAGGACCTTTATGGGCATCACTTTGGGTGCTGCAACAAAACTCCTTGATAATATGATGGTTAATTACTCTGAATGGCACACTGATAGAGCTCCACATGGTAAGAAGGTAAATTTTGTTGAAGAAACCTCCTCTTTGAGTGATAAGATTGATGTTATTATGGCTATGCTTGTTAATAGGAAAGCTCCTATAGATCCAAACAATGTTCCCTTAGCCTCTTTGGTTTCTCAAGAAGAGCAAGTTGATGTGAACTTCATTAGAAACAACAATTTCAACAACAATGCCTATAGGAATAATTTTGGTGGTAACAACTATAGGCCTTATCCTCCTAATAATGGCAATTCCTATGGAAACTCCTACAACAATGCTAGAAGTGCCCCCTATGAACTTGAAGTTATGATTAAATACTTTATTAGTAAACAAACCGTTTTCAACAAGACCGTGGAGGAAAAGCTTTTAAATGTTGAGAAAAATATTTCCTCTTTGTTTGAAGCACAGTCCTCCTTGATTAATAAAATGGCTGCTAAACCTGAAACCATGGAAAGTATCTTTGCTGCTACTCATGCCATACAAGTTACTATTGATGAAAATGTTAGACTGTTAGCTCAACTTCATGCTAAGTGGGAAAGGGAAGCTGAAATTGATAGAAACAATAGTGTGTGCACCATCACTAGAATGGATACCACTAAACCCCAAGAAGTCCCTATTCCTCCTCCTACAATGCCTAAGCCTAATGAGTCTACTACTAGTGATGCTAAGTTTGATTTTGATATAGATGGTTGTAATATTTCTAAAGTGATTTTGTTCCTGCAAAAACTTGCTAGAAGTCCTGATGCTAGTGATATGCATGTTGCTTTCACCAAACACATTATAGATGCTCTTGTTAAGATTAAGGAAGAGAAGTTAAAACACAAAACTTCTATTCCTAGGAAAGTAGAAGATAGTTGGGAACCCATTATTAATATGCAAGTGAATGACTTTGATCTCAAAGCTTCATGTGATCTTGGTTCTAGTGTCTCTATTATGCCTAGGAAGTTTATGAAATGCTTGATTTGCCACCTTTGGAAGATTGTTATTTGGATGTCCCACTTGATGATAATGCTAAGAAGAAACTCATGGGGAGTATTAATGATGTTCTCATTATGGTTAACAATGCTTATGTTTCTGTTGATTTCTATGTTTTGGATGTTGAATATAATGCTTCTTGTCCTATTACTTTGGGAAGACCTTTTCTTAAAACTGTTGGTGCCATCATTGATATGAAAGAAGGCACCATTAAATATCAATTTCCATACAAGAAAGGTATTGAACATTTCCTTATGAGGAGAGAGAAGTTGCTTTTTGCTCCTCCTTTAAAAGCAAGGTTTGATGTTAATGCTTCTTCATTTGAAAATACTTGATTTCTTGCTTCTTGTGCCTAACTTAAAGGCGTTAAATAAAAGTACTTGTTGGGAGATAACCCAATATTTTACTTGAGTCTTGGAAGTTATTACTTCAGTAATAACCTCTCATTATCCTTTTTGTTTGCTTTTTGTGCCAAGAATGACCTCTAATAAGAGGGAAGTAAGATTTGGGGAGTTGCTGTCCCGAAACAGATTTCTGTCCTCCACCATAAAAATTTGTGAAGAGTCTCTATAAGTAGGATTGAGCTAAAAATTTACGAATAAATCCCCCAGTATGTTAGCTAACTTTCGTTAGTTAAACACTTTCTGATTTGAGCAATAAAAGATTTTCGAAAAAATCGGTTTCTACCTGCTGGTCTGTTTTGACAGATTTCTGCAATTGTTTGCATTTGCTTCTTATTGATTCCTTTTTGAGTTCTCTTTTGGGGGAATTGAGATTTTTGAAGGAGTTGCTACATTATATTGTGTTTTTAGTGAATTTTTTTGCTGTTCCAAAGCTAAACCCAAAGGTCTATTATCTTTTGAATACACTAATGTTGCTAATGAAGATTGTGTGGAGTTTTGTATGAAGGAAAATTTCAGGTGTAGAGAAAGAATGATGTAATGAGATGAATAATGGACAAAAGATCAATATTGGGGATGCCACCCCGGTGTCACCCCAATAAATATCCAAGAGGTACAACCGTCAAAGCTTGGGGATGCCCAAGGCATCCCCTTCTTCATCAATAAAAAGCTCAGGTCTTTCTAGACACTTCGTTTTTATTGTTTCATGCACTGTTGTGTTGTTCTGGGAGCGTCTTAGTTTTCGTTTGCTTTGCTTAGTTTGTTTAGTTTGTTTGAATAAAGTAGTTTGGACCCCCGTTCTCGCTGTGTTGTTTCAAATATGTAGATTGGTGTTGGAAAGGAGTAGAAAGTTCTTGCTTGAAAGTGCAAGAGGAGCTTGCATTGACTATGACTTAGAATTTAGCATGACATGCTAGGTGTTGTTTTGACCTTATGCTTAGTGATTATTGATGTAGCATGTCTTGTTCCAAACAATTGGGATTGCTTAGTGTGCCTTGAAAGAATCATGCGTTGTTTTAGCATACAAAAGCATAGTATAGTGGTATTCTCCTTTGATGCTTTGTTTGGGTTGATTTGGCACATGATTACACCATGTTATGACTATGAACAAGTCACCATAGCCTCTATGTTCATTTAGTCCTTGACTTGTAGTACCACTCTATGCTTTGATTAGTAATGTTTTGTCGCTCTGTGCTCTCTTAGTTGGTTGCTCCCAGTCTTTTGCTAGCCTCCACTTATATGAGTAAGCTCTACTCATGCTTCCAACTCCCAAGAAACCAAGTTATTCCACAGTGTCCACTATAAACTCCTATGCATGGTGTGTTACACCATTCCAAGTATATTCTTGTTTTCAGCTATCTTCCAATTAAAAAGTATTTTGTTATGTGAAAACTTAGCGATTAAAGCCCTCATGAACTTGATGGAACACTTTATATTCTTTGACCCTAATAAACTTGAACCATTGTGTCATCTAAGTTGTATATGCTTGCACTTATACGTTGGAATTAGCCGAACCATGTTGTCATGGGGAACATTTTCAACATTGCACTTGTACTTTGTACACAGTTGATATCATGCTATTTTGTCTATGGATGTCGCCGGTGTGAAATAAAGAGGGAGCTTGTAAGTCCATGGAGTTATGTATTTTGTGTTAGAGAAACGCCAGGGCCGTTAGCCTAAGACATGCCTAATCATGGTGGAAACTTGCAACATCACCATAATGAGCATTCTGTGAAGCATCCTCAATAAAAAGCTATGCACATAGTAAATAAAAAGATCGTTGAGATGCTCATTGTCTGCTTGCCTTGTCATTTTGGTTATGGGATAGCTCCTGTACCATGTGCAAGGGGTACCCCGTTGGCGGTTCTCTATGATACACATGTACTTACTATGACAAGAACTTATAGGTGACTGAAGTTGAGTAGCATGAGGTGTGACCCTCGTATTCAAGGGACATGAGATTGCCAACTTATACTTTGTCAAGCATATACTCCATATTTTGTTCACTTTAACCTTAATCACTTCAAGATGCTTATGATAGGACAATGAGGGCTGAAAGCTAACAAGTACCATAATTTTTGGAAGCTCTTTTTGAAACTTGAAATCCCTGCTTCCCTTTATGAAGGGCCTTTCTTCCACTATTATATTGAGTCTCCACCTTATACCTTTAGGTACCATTAAGAGAGCATAGTTGCCATTCTTAGTTCTATGTGCAGTGTCCCAAAACTTATTGATTGATGCATATTGTTGATATTGCTTGTTCTTATGCTATTTGTATCTAGTCACTCTTATGAACTTTGAAGGTGTCCTATGCATCTATTTGCTACTCTATGAGGGACAAGCTGAATGCCACTATGCCATGTTTTCTGTATGTGAAACAAACAAACGTTTTTCAATGCATGTTATTCATGATCTTTGTTTATAGCCTTTCATGTTGCATGCATAGTTAATTTTTCTTATTGTTAGAACTCCATCTTTAATGCACATGTTTAGAGTTCTTTAATCCCAGCTTTCAATGCTTGCAAATGGTTTGATCTTGGTTTTGATGGTGCATGTCACCTCAAAAATTATTATTTTATCACTTACCTACTCGAGGACGAGCAGGAGTTAAGCTTGTGGATGCCTGATACGTCGGAAACGTATCTATAATTTTTGATGCTCCATTCTTGTTTACTATCTACTTTGCTTTACTTTGTCCACACTTTGAGGTGTTTTTATATGTTTTATGGAACTAACCTATTAACAAGTTGCCACAATGCCAGTTGCCTGTTTTCTTCTGTTTTTGGTTCCAGAAAGGCAGAAAATCAATATTCTCGGAATTGGACGGGACAAAATCCAAAGTCAATATTTTACCGTGGGGAACACGAAGCCGGAGTACGAGACGGAGGAGACCCACCAGGGGGACACACCCCTGGTCATGCGAGTGTGCACACCCCGCACCTAGGGGGTGCAGCAGCCCTGGTGGCCCCCTGCCTCACCTCTTCGCCTATAAGAAGCCCCCGATGCAGAAACCCTAGGCACCCGATCAAAACTCCACGAAACTGTTGCCGCCACCATCGTCCCTAGATCGGGGGGATCTGAAGCTCTTCCCGGCACCCTGCCGGAGGGGAGATCGTCCCGGAGGACTTCTTCTTCATCATGCCAGCCTCCGGTATGAAGCGTGAGTAATTCCACCTTGGACTACGGGTCCATGTAGTAGCTAGATGGTTGTATCTCCTCCTTGTGCTTTCATGTATAGATCTTGTGAGCTCCATTTATGATCAAGATCTAATCTATTTGTAATGATGCATGTTGTGTTTGCGGGGATCCGATGGATATTGAGATTACTATGTCAGATTGATTAATGGTTTTGTCTATTTGATTCTATCATGTCTGTGTTGTTTGTGATCTTGCATGCTCCCTGTTGTTAGTAGCTATCTTGGCCAAGTAGTTTCTAGTGACTCCAAGAGGGGGTATTTATGCTCGATAGTGGGTTCACTCCTCTAGTTTCCAAGGGAAGTGACATAAATCTCTTTGGTTGTAGATGTGTTGTTCCATTAGGGAGAAAACAACGGTCTCTTGTTCATGGAACAAGTGGATTGTTTACCTTACACACTTTGCTTAAAGCAGTTGTCTGTTGCTTGCAACTTAATACTGGAGGGGGTTCGGATGATAACCTGAAGGTGGACTTCTAGCCATAGATGCAGTTGGATGGTGGTCTATGTATATTGTTGTATTGCCCAATCGAATCTCATAGGATCTTTTTGTCTAGTTGTAACATCCCAAAAATTATGATTTGAAAAGTTTGCATATCATTCATACTTTCATAGCATTTGGTCATTTCAAACAAGATTCCAAAATAAAAAAACCAAGTTATGCCTATTATTTTTATGCAAGGAAGGCAATGGTTTTATTTTTACCTTCAAAGTATGAGAATGCTTTGGTTTGATCAGAAATGTTTTAAAGTTGAAAGCAAAGCTTGCACAATTTTTTTCAAAGCTAAACCCTAAGTAAAACCATATTTAAACCCCTCTTTTTATATTATATAAGAGGCATGGTTTTATTTTTAATTTCAAAGGAAAAAAGTGTTTTGGAGTGACTAGTGGTGTTTGACACACTTTTGAACACTAGAAACATGGTACAAAAGTCTGGAGAAAATTTGAATTCAAATAGATTTGAATTAGCCATTCAAATTCAATATAGAAAATCAAAACAGAAAAGAAAAATAGAAAAGGGAAAAAATAACAGACGCCACCTATCTAGCCCAACCCACCTCGCGGCCCAGCTAGCACCCCATATAGCCCACCCGGGAAAAACCCCTCTCCCTCTCTGTTTCTCACCGCCAACGCGCGCACCCACTCGCTGACAGGCGGACGCCACCTCCACGTCACCCCTTTGTCCTGAATCAACGCCCGTAGACCTCGTCATCGCCGCCAGTTACTTCGCCGATTGATTTCAAATCAATTCGATTGATTACCTCAGTAATTCCCGCACTCGACCCTGCCTACTTAAACCCCTTCATCCCCCGCATCTTTCCCCTCACTCACCACCGTCTAAGGGCCACCAGGCTGCCCACACTTGAGCTTACACTGCCGCGGTACCGAGCCTCTCCGGCAACCAATCCCGGTGAGCCTCGGCCTCCCTTCTCTCTGGTTCTTACCATCTTGATCGCGATCCTCGCACGCATCTAATATTGCCTTCCGTTTGTTTTCTGGTGCCTCATAGCCTCGCCTTCGTCAACATCTTCTAGGACCTGACGGTGAGCATGACTCCAGTGAGGAATAGCCAGTAGACCCGAGCGCCTCGTCCTCGCCCGTGACCTCCACTACAACCGTGCCGTCGCCGCGACCTCGGTAATGCCCTACACCCTTCCCCTTACCCCCTAGCATCGTTGGAGCATCACCGGCATAGCCGTCACCGCCGCGCTCGCCAATTGTGCCGCCCGCGTATGGTCAGTGCAACGAGATCCGCTGGATCTAGATCCAGCAGTCACGATTAGAACAGATCGCGAAGGGGTCCAAGTGGATCTGGTGCGTTGGATCTTATTGGATCCAGCGGCACGGAGGCGTGATCCCACGCGAAGCGGTACCGCCCAATCAGAGCACGCCACGTGTAGGTGCTCTATTTAAATAAAATCCAGAAAAGAATTTTGAAGGTTTAAACTTGTGAAATTCATAAATTTTGATCTCTTTATCCAAAAAATGCAAATAAGATATCAATGGATTCACAAAAATATATCTATAAAAGTAGGCATTTGTAGGCAGAGACATTGTAAAAATGGATTACACTGATGTAAAAATGGAATTTATGCAGAGACATTTGTAGGCTTATTTTGAGTATAAAAATTATTTAGAAAATGTTTTAAAGACTATTTTGAGTCTAATTAATCTATAAAAGTTTAGTTTTGTGTTTAGTACTGTTTACTTGTCTTGTTTGGTTTAAGAAAAATCATCACATGGCATTTGCATGCATTCATATATTTTTTCTTGATTGATTTGAATGTAAATTTGGTGCAATCATTTTATGTGTAGATTTTGGTGCTAGTGGTGAGTGTGAGTGTGAGGATTGTTGCTACTCCCCCAACTACCAAGGCAAGTGGCGCTTCATGTTTTTTTCTCAATATTTTGACTATGCACTAGTGATATTTTGTATAGGGATTGCATGATATTTTTGCTAAGTATCTATATGCTATGCTATGGGAAATCCTAGTAGTTGTAGTCTTGGTAGAATTTTTTCTAAGTTAAGATACTTGTTATATTGCCATGCTTAGCCTAGCTAGTAGCAAACAAGGGTGGATCACATACATGCAATGGAAAATATTGTTAAGTCTTTGACTTGTGTTTTTGCTTAATAAAACAACTAAGTGAATGAATCACCTTGGTGGATTGGTATGTTTGGGTTATGTTGAGTGGTTACACAAGGTCCATATCTATGGTCTACCTTGTGTATCACACTTGTGGAAAGCAACCCAGGAACAAAGGGGTTTGAGATACTTAGTGTTTAGAAGCTTCTAGTGCAACCACATGGCATATGGGCTCTGCCTTGATCATATAGGTTGCAATAACTTAGCTAGATGGACAGTTGGTGGTAGGGTGATAGGTTGGAGTGCGTCCATTTGGTCTAAGGGAAGGCTTCTGAAAGATCTCGTCTCGATGCATGTCGAGTCTTGTGGGGAAAGTGCACCACCTCTCGAGAAGAAAAAATCTAAGTACTTAGCTGTGTCCCCTACAATGGACAATTTGAGCATCAAGACATTGAAGCTATCAAGGATCTTCTCATCCCAATTTCTAAGTTAAAAACTTGTGGTTGAACAAGGGTAAAGGTTCACCAATGTCTATTGGTGGTTCCTTGGGAGTTTTTGTCAAACAAAAACTTAGTGTTTTCAACTGATAGGCAAAAACCTATTTTGAGCAAAGCAAGCCTAAGCTACACTTAGCCAAATTCATATAGAAGCTAGAAACTATTATTCTACTAAGGTATCTGTAACATCCCAATTTTAGCAACCCTAATTTAATGTCCAAAAGGCAAAAATTAGGGGAACAAAAACTTTTTCTCGCAATGTGTGCTTACTTGCTGGCTTGTAGTCAAGCAACTGTTTGTGTATTAGTTATGTGCTCCTCATCTCAACCCTAGTTTACAAAAACTATTTTACAAAAGAGATGTCTTGGCTCATATTTCATATTCTCAAATGTTCTAGCATTTCAAAACTTGAGCCAAGATGACTTTGACACAACCAAATACTCTACTAGTTTCTATTGCCAAAACTATGGAGACATATATATATATATATACTCTCCTTATGTTTCCAAGACAGAACCTTTAACTACCCTTATCTCTAGGTTTTTCCAAAACCTTTATTAAAACCGTTTAATCCAATCTTGGTAGTAATACCAAGATGATCCTTATCTTACTTACAAGCAAGACCCCTTTTCAAAATACCCATCCTTATCTCAACATAGGCTTGAAGGTAACCGTAGTACTAGTTGGATAAGTAATAGGATGAATTGCCTTGATCTGCGGTTTGCCTTGTTTGCTTAGGAACTAGAGTGAGATAATCTAGTAGATCATCCCTTAGGACCCAATTTAGGCTTGTGATCATCAATCTAAAAGCAAGCATCCAAGTCTGGATCTATCCTGAGCCACTCAAGTGATCATCTCATCTCCTGCTTACCTCAATCCAAGGATAACCCCTCTTGATGGTTTCCAACTCAGTAAAGAGCCAATCTAATCAGGGATAATATCTACTTATCCCTCACATCAACATCATCCATATGATCATGAGTTTGGAACCTAGCCTTCTCTCAAAATCATCCACACTTGCACTCTAGTGTAAAACCCTAAATCTGCCAAAATGGCTAAGTCTGGATTTCTTATCCGGATAACTACCTTTCCCAACTCTTGTGCATTATTGAGAATGCACTTGAACCATCTTGTAGTACATATTTAGTATTACCAAGGCCCACTCTTTCCCTTGGCCAATCCATTCTATCTCCCACCCATCCATGATGGTTTTGTAGTCAAGAAAATAATCTTTTCTGCAAATCTTATCATCTTGACGACTTTGGCAGAAGCTCACATCTATATGCCACCTCCCCTTGACCAAATCTTTGAATATTTATGATCAAATAATCATGGAATATCAACCCCCACTTCACTTGTTTCCAATGGAGATTTGTGCTTATTAAATCCACATGGTTTAGGAGGCTACCTGATGTGTCTGTTATGGCAGCCTTATTTTCAACAAAGTTTGCCATCTCTCCCATATCACCTCAAATGCAACCAAGCCCAACTCTTGATTCCATGACCATCTATATGACATGGTATATCCATCCATATATCCCTTGTACCAAGGTGAGCTCTGTGCTCCCTAATACAACCTTGTTTAGATGGCATCAGATTAACCAAACCCTAGATCCTTCCCTTATCTAGTTTTCACCCTTTTGACCACTTTCCTACAAAACCAAGGTTGACCTTGATGCCTACATAAAGTATAAATCATCTACCTTGGATATAAGCATCCCCAAATAATTTCCCAAATTATTTGGATCATTAAACTATTTTATTTCCTTTATTTATCAATTTCTGAAAATCCTTGTCTATAAAGACAAGTTTGTTTTGCTCCAAATAACCTTGCAAACTTAAGGCAAATTTTATGACTATTTATCATATATCATCTTTCCAACTCAAAAATAAATAATTTTGAGATTCCTTATTATTTCTTTTTGCCCTTTTTCATAAATGGCAAAAACAAGAAATAATTCCCTAAAAATACTTTTCCACCTCAATAAATCCCAATAAAATTATCCAATGTGTAATATGGTATTTAGGACCATCCCACATCAAAAGCAAACCCTGGCCAAAGTAAAAATATCAAATAAGCTTCTAGAAACTACTTTTGGACTTTTTGAATACTAGAGTTTAAGTGCACTTTTAATCTTCAGAAAAATCACAAATAAATCATGGAGGTGTACAAGGACCATATCATTCCACCAGTAACCTTTCCCCATCTTGGCCAATGTAAATTTATGGACTTCATTCATGACCCAAGCTTTGGTCAATTTTGGCAAACAATTCAAAACCATTCAACTAACCTCATCAAACCCCATACAAACCATAGTTCTTGTCCTTTTGCTCTTGTTGGGAGAGAGACAAAGCATCCTTGTCTTGTTCGATCATATTAAAGCCATAGCAGCAGCTCCCCTCTCACCCCTGTCACTTAGCCCGGCCAGAGGCTACCCCACACCTCCCCACCGCCCCTATGGCCCCATTGGCTGAGCACCTCCCTCCCTCCAAGCTTTCCCCATGGACCATGTCCATCATACACCTTCCTATACCACTTTATAAGGCCAGAGGCCTCCCACCTCGCACTTGATCTCTCATTTCCCCCTAGCACCAGAACACCTCTCCCTCGAGCTCCAGACCCCCTCCCCTTGCTCCCCATGGCCATGGAAAAGGAGAAGTACTCCTCTCGGGTTTTTGTTTGCATGCAAGCCTGCCTTGGATCTCTAGATCCTAGCTCCCTCTACTCTCTCAGATCTACCTTCTCCCTCTCTGCTACACTGCCCTCACCCTCTCTTCTATTCCAGGAACGCCGGAGCAGCCGTGGCCAACACTTGCTCGTTTTGGAGGAGAGTCGGCGGAGTAGACGACCTCGAACCCCTTCTACCTCGCCAGGACATTAACGAGACCGCGGACAGCCACCACCTCGCCCTCCTCAACCCGACGGTTGCATGCATGCGCCCTTGGGAGCTTCCCCAAGCATGCACCGAGAGTCTCGCCGGCCTGGTCCCCTACGTCATCGCCCGTCACGGAGACACCTAGTGCCGCCCCTCTTCGGCCTTCCCCGCGGCAGCCGCATCGCCTAGTACCGTCCCCAGCGCCTCTCGCACCCCAGGTAAGCTTCCATGGCTCTCTCCCTCCAACCCCTTAGGGTTTCCCCCACTGCGTCGCCACGAGAGGAAGAAGACGCGCGCGATCTGTCGATCAAGACCTGATCGAACGGCCGGCGTCTCCCCGTACCCTTTCACCCTGGGGCAGGCCCCACTGGGACGTTTGACCTGCGCGCCCACCAGCGCCAGGTGGGCTGGTTCCCCTTCGAGCGACACAGTAATCCCATCTCCCCTCTGGACCAGACCCAACACAGATCTTGCCCTTTTCTTTAACCTAATTGTTTTAACTCCAGATCTAGAGGTTCACTTTAAATCCAAATAAAAATACAAATCCCGTTAAAAAATTTAGATACGAATTTTCTTAGGCACATGTATATCTTTACAAACATGCAAACTTTGTTCTGTACCAAAACAATGTTTAAAATAAATATGATAAATCCTTTACCAAGAGATACCCTTTCCACTAATAATTTTCTCCGAAGAGTTTTATTTACCTAAATGACGTAAACCCAATTTGTACTAGAAGGTATGGCCCATACCTATCAGGCCCCACAGGACCCATAGTCATTTGCTTCCCAGTTTGCTGACAGCAAAAATAACAAAATAAAGCATTTCCTGCCTTTAGCATTTTACCTAGGTAAAACCAAGTAAGGTTATAACCTAATTACAACTCTCAAATGATACCCATAACCATACCTTCTAAAACCCAGGAGTTCATATTTTTATGAGTCCCTGTTAAATGTTAGGGAATTAAACTATTTTGTGCATAGTTCACTCACTAACAAAATCACCACAATATTTATATAACTCCAAAAAGGTTGATTCCAATTTATACATAAAGGTATTTTCAGTACCTAGCATGTATCTTTGGAATCACATAAAAATCTTTTGTATAATAAATCTGATGAAAAAGACAAAACCCATCCAGAACTACCATTGGGAATTTCTCAAGGGCATTATGGTAATTATTCTGAGGAGATTCCAACTCCCCTGAATTTAGTCCACCAAATGTTACCTTTTAAACCAAGGAAATAATTTTTGGAACTCCAGAATAGTTCTGGTGAATTACTTCCTTAAACTAGAGTTTTACCCACTATAAAATCCACTATAAATCCTAGGAAATTGATAAAATAGTGAAACCACTTTTGTTGGCTTAATTTTATCAATACCTATCTGATGGTATCATTTTCATACAATGGTATCATACATATCAGGACCTTGGTCAAAAACCCCTAACTTAGGTAGTTCCAAACCTAGAAATCAAAAGGGATCCTTCTTCCTATGCCTCCAAATCTTCCTCCAATCCAATCTAAATCAAACCTCCAACATCCTACTGAGGTTCATCATGTAATTATATTTATATTGTTGTATGGTTTGATGTTTGTATGCTTGTTTTGATTGGTGTATTGTTTGTTTGCATGTATGCTCGATAACGGCGATAGTTGCGATTGTGTGACGCCGAGAAGAAGGAAGCATCGGGGTTATCTTTATTATTATTGTTATTGGTTATCTGGTTATCGAACACCGTCAAGGGACTTCTCGCTGGTCACAGGCAAGCCACCACTCCTGAACTCCTATGTTGCCCTACTTCTGTTTATCAACTGTTTTATATCTCGTTTATAAATTGCATGATCACAGACATGGTTTGTTTCAAATAAAAATACGTGAGTGACTTGGATCCTCCAAGTTATGGATAAATGTCTCTTGGACACCTACCCTATTTACACCTACTTCTACCCCTTAGAACAAGGCTAAGATGACTAGCATCTTTCCTCTTGGAACCCACGGATTTTCAACGATAAAACTATTTTGGGGTTATACCCTACTGCAAAGTCTTCAAAATAAAACCCTTGGAAAGAGGCATCCTTTCCAAGTGGAAGTTTTACTAAAAGAAGATATGAGGTGGATGAAGAGAAAGCTAAGTAAGAGAAAGGAAGGGATGTTCTAAGCCAATGTCCGGAACAATTTATCCGTGCAACCACATTACCCCAGACGCTTGGGCTTAGCTCGTAGTTTGTGATCTTTAGTCGGGGCTGCTCGTACTCGCTAAAGGGGAGAAATCCCCTGAAATCCGGGTTGTCTGGACAAGGCACTGTTGCAACAATTGGGTCTCTCGCAGACGGTATGCTTTTAGGTAGTACGGATGGAAGATTGTCACTATTGCTATCTGCCAGACTTCGGTCTGGAGATAGGGGTCAGTACGGATGGAAGGACCAGGGTCGTAGTATCCCATACTCGTACCGGAGAGATAAACCCAAAAGGAAAAGCCGCCGTTGCTAGGTATGGACAAATGAAAAGTGTAAGTTTGATTATCCGAGCCCCTGTTTACCGTGTGTAGCAGGCTGTGGTTTTATCCCAGCGGATGTATTGATTCTTGTGGGTAAAGTGCACAAACTCTGCGGAGTCTAATCTATTCGAATAGCCGTGTCCACGGTCAAGGACGGTTGGAATGCAAGTGCTAGGAGGACCCTTCGGATAAGTTGAGATGAAATAAAGGATGTGACTTGGTCACGAGGAAAGATAAAGAATAAGTTGGTTTTTGACCAGAGATGGTCGATAAGGTTCTAACACGGGTTTTACAACAAAACGTTTTCTAAGTCTATTTTTAACAAGGATGTGGAGATGTCCAGATTTTCTAAAAGTAGGCATGTTTTATAAAAACTCTTTTTCAAAAAAGATATAGAGATGCCAATGTTAGGTTTTCAAAAACAACTATAGTGTAGAGCTATCTCGCCACAGCCAGATATGCATTGTCTTATTACCTTGTCTAGGTGGTTTGTGAGTACATTCAAAGTACTCACGGGCATTGTCCCTGGCTTTTTACTTGGCCAGATTGCAGATGTTACGAAGAAACGAATGTGCCGACGTCTATGCGAGCTAGGCCGTCTTCCCAGTCAGCTGCCTGTAGGTTAAGGCACGGGCTCTACGTTGAAGACTTACGCTACCTGTGTTGTAATTGCCATAATGGCCCCTTTGTAAGTTTTGTACTCGCTATTGTAAGGATGATGTAATGATACTAGTCGGTTATGCTCACGGCTCACTGATCATGGGAACATGAATTGCATGCATAACGGGTATTCTCGGACCATAAATCCGGGGTGCCACAGTATCACTTGCCAATACTATTCCAATGTATTGACCCACTGTCGATGTAACTTGTGATGTTGCAGGTTACTCTGATGAGGATTAGGGTTATGAGTCTACACTCAACATGTTTGCCTATGGCACATGAAGATGAAGACTTTACTTTATTTACTTATGTTGAGATCTTGTATTAGCCTATGGCTATGGAGTTGTAAAATACTATGTTATCCCTAGAATGACGATGTAATAAAGACCTTTATATCTGTGTACTTCATCTTAAACTGTGGATCCTGGCATTTGATCCAGGGACTAGCATTGCAATCACAGGGACCTTTACCTTTATAAAGGTGGGGTCTTACAGATGGTATCAAAGCCAGGTTGCCCGTAGGATTATGACCCTAGGTTGGATTATACTAAGAAACCACTAAGGAAAATTTCAACACTTTGTAAAATTCTACACTTGTCTTTTCTTCTCGTAAACTTTTCTAATCTTCTTTCTCATCTCTATTTGTAGATGAACTCCATCAACGAAGCCATCAGGAAGGGACCACTCATGATCATGACTTTGGAATGTGAGACGGAGTTTCCCAAAGCACTCAAGAATCTTATGGTTACCATGGGGATACATTGTGCAGCTGTATACAAGGGATTACCTGTGATGGATGAAGGAGAAGAGTATTGGTGGGTGCAAATTCACTTGTACAAAAACAAGGAAGACAACCACAAAGAGTCAGGATTCTGCATGGTCACCAAATCTGATATGCACACAACATTCTTTGTCTCTGCAAGAAATGCAGCTTGGAATGCTATCAAGGAGCTTGGTGATAGGCTCAAGTGTAGAATGCTCAACACTCAAAATGATCTTAGAGAAGAAAAGAAGCATACCCAAGACTTAGAGGCTACCAATCAACGTCTAAGGGAAGACATCATAGACTTAATATGGGAGTCATGTGATCAAGATAGACAGATTGCCACTAAAGATTCCCTGATAGCTATCTTGTCTAGTGAGTGAGAATTATAACGTACTACGTTAGTTGGACCACCATATTTGTCATTTTACTCGCAAAAATTTGTCTAAGTTATGTTGAACCTTGGTATTTGAATTGGATTGTGTATGCCATGACTTGTGTGTTTATTGTTAAATATGTGCTTGTGTTCTATTGTCTTGTGATTTTTTTCTCTAATTGTATTGATTCTAACCTTTCTCTATCTTATACAATAGATGCCTAACATTGTTATCAGCACTGCCGAGGAGTTCAAGGGAACTCGTTTTGGTTCTCGTCTCGTGGAGCTCACTAGTGTGCTCAACCTCCCACTTCCTAGTATCACGACACTTCATCTCACCAAGTTTGAGAGGAAGGACCTTTGGGGCTTCAGAGTCACACAGCCGGGATGCCAGGCAGAGCCACCCACGGAGGATATCACCTTCAAGCTGATGCATGATGACAAAGAGAGAGGCTTAGATGTATTCATGCAGGAGTTACTTGGACGCTTGGTTGGGAGGCACTCCACCGAGCTTAGAGGTCTCTACTTTCACCTGTTCGGGAGACGTGATGAGGAGGGTGAGGCTGTAGAGAATGATGACGCTACTAGAGAGACGATTGAGCTAGTTCGTCTGTACCTTCAGGACCTAGAGGGTATTATTAGACACCTCGACATGGAGAGGACCAACGTCATGCTTAGCAATGATGAGCTCCAGGTTCAGCTGAGGGAGAAGGACAAGCTCTTCGCGGAACAAGACGAGATCGTCAAAGAGATGGAAGCCAGATTTGAGAGCCAGGACAAGAAGTTCAAGAGTCAGGAGAAAAGAGTCCAAGACAAAAACAAGAAGATTAGGGAGATGAAGGATGAGTTAGAGGCCAAGGACTTCGAGCTTGAGCACCAGCAGGGAGTGATTGAGAGGCTTCGCTCACAGAAGAGGGCCCTGAGGGCCAATATTGAGGCCTTTACCACTAGTGTATAGGAGTACAAGGCCACCATGGAGAATGCAGGTCTTGATCTTGTTGACGTGGAGGTCCACATGGAGGAGTAGTGTAGACTACTCGACTATCTTTCATCTATCATACTTTGATTATTGAGTCGCAATGACCATCCAACATGTGGATGGCTTGCTATTGTGTGTTTGCATTTTCAAAACCTGTTGTTTATGTTGTTCAAACTCTATGTTAATTTGAGTTGGTTATTATGTTTGTTTCTATGTGATGTATTGTACATGTTAAGCATCTATGGGTATCTCATTCTTATCCTTATTGAAACCACATATGCCTCCCCGTTGTGCCTGTTGGAGATATGCCCAAGAGGCAATAATAAAGTGGTTATTATCATATCTTCATACTTATGATAAATGTTTACATACCATGCTATAATTGTATTATCCGGAAACATTAATACTTGTGTGATTTGTAAACATAAAAGAGTCCCTAGTAAAGCCTCTTGTTAAACTAGCTTGTTGGTTAATATATGATCATGGTTTCCTGATCATGAACATAGAGATGTTATTAACAATAGGGTCATATCATTAGGAGAATGATGTGATGGACATACTCCTATAGTTAAGCGTAGCATAAAGATCAAGTCATTTAATATAGTTCATTTGTTATAAGCTTTCTGATACATAGTAACCTAATTCCTTTGACCATGAGATCATGCTAATCACCATCACTGGAAGGATGCTTTGATGACATCAAACACCACACCGTAACTGGGTGGCTATAAAGGTGGCATTGAGTGTTCGGAAAGTATTGGTTAAGACACATGGATCAAGAGTGGGATTTGTCCATCCATATGACGGATAGATATACTCTGGGCCCTCTCGGTGGAATGTCATCCAATTAGCTTGCAAGCATGTGACTGGCTCACAAGGGATCACATATCACAGGAACGAGAAAAGAGTACTTATTAGTAACGAGGTTGAACTAGGTATGCAGAGATACCGACGATCATAACCTCGGATAAGTAAACTATCGTGAGACAAAGGGAAATTGGTATCGTATGTAAGTGGTTCATTCGATCGCAAAGTAATCGTAGAAATATGTGGGAGCCATATGAATTTCCAGATTCCTCTATTGGTTATTGTTCGGAGAAGTGTCTCGATCATGTCCGCATAATTCACGAACCGTAGGGAGACACACTTAAGGATTCGATGTTGTTGAGTAGTTATGGAATGATGAGAAAGACACCGAATGTTGTTCGGAGTCTCGGATGGGATCCGGGATATCACGAGGAGATCCAAAATGGTCCGGAGAATAAGATTCATATAAGGAAAGTCCTGTTTCGGAGTTGGAGAATGGTTCCGGTGTTTTCATCGGGAATGTTCTAGAAGGTTCCGGAATGTCCGGCACTCCAGAGGGGAAGGGTACATGAATGTGTCATATCAAGTTGGAATGATTGCATCATGTACTAGGTGTCATCGCTGAACAAAATAAAGGGTTTAATCAAATCCTAGTTTGAAAAGTCAAACACCAATTTGAAAAGTCAAACGGCTATTTTGGAAGGTGGAGGGGAAGTAGGAAACCTACTTGGGGAGGAGTTCCTCCCCTCCGTCGCCGGCCCACTTGGGAAACCGAGTTGGGGAGGGACTCCCCTCCCCTGGCGCGCCCCCTCAGAAACCATGATGTGTGGAAGATATTGTGATATCTGAAACGAAGTTTTGGTTGCAACATGATAGAGTATAATATGGCAAAGGTCATGTTCTCATATTTGATGAGAATTTGCAAAAGGTTGGAGACACTAGTTGTCCTAATCCTCCAAAAGGTTTTGGAGAGCAACATTATACTCGCGATTCACCGTTACAAGCTAAAAGTAGCTTGATCATGGATAATCCCATGATAAGGGTGAATATTTGATGTAGGTAAAATGATTACTACACCAAGAGATTACTAAAGAAAGGAATTGAAAGAACACCAAACATTTGATGATGGTGATCTACTTCAAAGTGCAAGTCCAAAGACATTGGTATTTTACTATACATGCTTTGGACTATGTTGTTGGAATTATGCCCTAGAGGCAATAATAAAGATGTTATTATTATAATTCTTGTTCATGATAATGTTTATATTCCATGCTAGAATTGTATTAAGCGAAAACTTTAATACTTGTGTGGTTTGTGAACAACACCGTGTCCCTAGTACGCCTCTATGGACTAGCTCATTGATTAATGATGGTTAAGGTTTCCTAACCATGGACATGAGTTGTCAATTAATAATGAGATCATATCATTGGGAGAATGATATGATGGACATACCCAAACTAAGTAAAGCAATTAGATCGTGTCATAGTGTTCATCTTTGCGAAGCTTTTCTTATGTCAAATATTGTATTCCTTAGACCATGAGATAATACAAATCCCTGGTATCGGAAGAAAGCTTTGAGGTCATAAAACGTCATCCTATGAGAGGGTGATCATAAAGGTGTCTCTCAGGTGATCGGAAAGTATCTGTTGGGTTGTATGTATCGAGATGGGATTTGTCCCTCCCAAGTCGGAGAGATATACTTCGGGCCCACCCGGTAATCGATATCAACACCGCTTGCAAGCATGTGGTTAAGGAGTTAATCACAAAGGGATATCGTATTACGGAACGAGTAAAGTACTTGCTGTGAACGAGATTGAACTAGGTATGACGGTACCGACGATCGAATCTCGGGCAAGTAAAATATCGCGAGACGAAGGGAATATATATGGGATTGATTGAATCTTGGCATCGTGGTTCATCCGATATGATCATCGATGAATGTGTGGGAGTCAATATGGGTTTCCAGACCCCGCTGTTGATTATTGATAGAAGATCATGTCTGCATATTCTCGAACCCGAAGGGTCACACACTTAACGTGTCTCGACGCTAGGATAGATTGGATAATTGGTTTATGAGTTTTTGTTCGGAGCCTCGGATGGGATACGGGACATCACGAGAGGTTCCGGAATGGTCCGAAGAATAAGATTCATATAAGGCAGTGCAGTTTTTGGAGTTCAGAATTGTTCCGGGTTAATCGGTATTGTACCGAAAGCTTCTAGAACCTTCCGGAAGGGGACCAACGTGGCCCCACCTTCCGGGAGGGGGCATGGGCCTATGAGGGAGTGCCCTGGCCGCATTGGTCCAGGGTCACAAGGCCCCATAGGGCCCAACCGGCCAGCAAGGGTAAAACCCTAGTTGGAGCTTCTAGAAGGGGGGGGGGGTTTCCTTGCCCCCCACTCCTCCCTCCTTTGGCCGCCGGACTAGGGCTTGGGGGAGGGGTTAGGGAAGGCGCCCACCCCTCTATATATAGAGGGCTGGGGCGCACCACCCCCCACACCTTCCCCTCAAGCCTAGTCGCCCTGCTGCCCTCCTCTCTCTCTCCCTCCCGACTGCGTGTAGGCGAAGCCCTGCTGCAGAAACTCTCCACCAATTGCACCGCGCCGTCGCGTTGTAGATCCAACCCATCTCTCCACCATACTTGCTGGACCAAGTAAGGAGGAGACTTCGAGGTGTTGCACGTGTGCATCTCACGGAGGCATCGCCACTTGTGGTGCTAGATCGGATCGGATCGCGAGGAGGAGAAGCGAGTACGACTACATCACCCACGTTCCGACGAACGTTCCGCTGTGCGAATCTTCAAGGGTATGAAGATGTAATCCAATCTCTCTCGTTGTTTGCATCTCCTAGATTAGATCTTGGCTTCCCTTTGTTCGCATCCGTAGAAAATTTTGATTTACTATGCCGCGAAACCCTTCAGTGGTATCAGAGCTAGATCTATGCGTAGATGTGTTTCACGAGTAGAACGCAACATGGTTGTTGCGGGCGTTGATGTTTTCTGTTGCAAGCCTCTTGTTTGTGTTCTTCTTATGACGCGGGATAGTGAGATTGAAGCGGTCTAGGCCAACCTTACGCGACGTCGTTCGCGAGACCGGCTCCGCACTTGACGTGTGTCTTGTTCCACACATGCGACTGGTGGATGCCAGTTTCTCTCACTATAGTTGTCATGGGATTAACACCGGAGTTTGGCAACCATAATATCACCGTTGTGGCTTTTCGTAGGTAAGAATCGTTCTTAGCATGCTACTCCCATAAGCCACGTAAAACATGCAACAACAAAGTAGAGGCGTCTAACTTGTTTTTGCAGGGAGTGTTTTCTGTGATATGGTATGGCCCAAGATGTGATGTGTATAATGTATGCGATGACCATGTTTTGTAATGTTTCACGACTTGCATGTCGATGAGTACACAACCGGCAGGAGCCATATGGTTGTCCTTATAATTGTGTATGACCTATGTGTCAAATTCTTATATGCCATGTAATAGTTTCACTTTATCGCTAAGTAGTTAGCAATAGTTGTAGTTGCTATTCGTGGTGGAGGAAATCATGGTGGAGTGATGGAGATCATGCCGGCACGCACAAGATGGAGATCATTGCGCGAAGATTGGCTATACCATGTCACATAAAGTTATATGCATGTGATGTTTATCCTTTTATGTATCTTATTATGCTTAGATCGCGACGGTAGCATTATAAGATGATTCCTCACTTAAAGATCAAGATAAAACTGTGTTCTCCCCAAGTATGCACCGTTGCGAAAGTTCGTCGTGTCCAAGCATCACGTGATGATCGGGTGCTATAGACTCTACGTTCACATACAACGGGTGCAAGCCAGTTTTTGCACACGCGGAAATACTTGGGTCTAACTTGACGAGCCTAGCATGTATAGACATGGCCTCGGAACACAAGAACCGAAAGGTTAAGCATGAGTCATATGAATGATATGATCGACACTTTGTTGTCCACCATTGAAACCACATCTCTTCTCGTGAAGATCGGATTAGGTGTGGTGAATTTGGATCGTGTTCACTAAACAACTTGAGGGATGTTGAATTTAGTGGGAGTTCATCTAGTAATTTGATTAAAAGTTGAACTAGTTATCATGAACATAGTCTAATTTGTACTTGCAAATATTGTAGATCACATGGCTAAGTCCAACTTCAACTTCAACGTTTTTGCTGAGAAAGAAAAGCTTAAAAACAATTGGGTCTAACTTCACCAACTGGTTCCGCAATCTGAGAATCATTCTCTCTGGCGGTCAAAAGGACTATGTCCTTGAGAATGCGTTAGGTGATGCCCCTGCTGCTACTACGCCGGCTGATGAGAAAGCTGTCTATCAGTCGTGCAAAGATGATTATAGTGTGATTAAGAGCACCATGTTTTTTTCTATGGAATTGGACCTTCAAAATCGTTTTGAAGACTATCCCGGGCCCTTTGAGATTCTCGAGGAGCTGAAAACCATGTTTCAGACTCAGGCCCATTCTGAGAGATATGAGATCTCTGAGAAGTTCTTTAACTGCAAGATGGAGGAAGGGAGTTCCGTTAGTGAGCACGCCATTAAGATGTCGGGCTACACTCAACGCCTTGAGCAACTGGACTGCAAGATTCCAGAAGAGCTCAAGATTGACAGGGTTCTGCAATCACTCCCTCCCAGCTACAAAAGTTTTGTAGTGACTCACAATCAGATTGGATCCACTGATACGATCACCGAGCTCTTCGCAAAGCTGAAGGCTGCGGAGGTGGACATCAAAAAGGATAATCATGTGTTGATGGTCAACAAGCCCCCCACCTTCAAGAAAGGTAAGGGTGCAAAGAAGCCCTTCAAGAAAGGTGGCGGCAAGCGCGTTGCCCCTGCTGAGAAGAAGCTCAGGTCTGGTCCTAAGCCGGACACTGAGTGCTTCTATTGCAAGGACAAGGGTCACTGGAAGCGCAACTGTCTGAAGTACTTAGCGGACAAGAAGGCTTGCACCATCAAAGGTATATTTGATATACATGTTATTGATGTTTTCCTTACTAGCCCTCGTTGTAGTGCCTGGGTATTTAATACTGGTTCAGTTGCTAATATTTGTAACTCGAAACAGGAGCTACGGAATAGACGGCGGCTTGCGAGGGATGAGGTGACGATGCGCGTTGGCAACGGATCAAGAGTTGATGTGATGGCCGTCGGCACGCTCTCCTTAGTTTTACCTTCGGGATTAGTTTTAAACCTTAATAAATGTTATTATGTGCCTGCGTTGAGCATGAACATTATTTCTGGATCGTGTTTATTGCAAGACGGTTATTCATTTAAATCGGAGAATAATGGTTGTTCTATTTATATGAGTAACATATTTTATGGTCATGCACCTGTTGTGAATGGTTTATTTCTTCTAAATCTCGAAAGGGATGAAACACACATCCATAACATTGAGGCTAAGAGATGCAAAGTAGATAGTGATAATACTACTTATTTGTGGCACTGTCGTCTAGGTCATATTGGTGTAAAGCGCATGAAGAAACTCCATTCTGATGGACTTTTGGAGTCTCTTGATTTTGAATCATTTGACACATGCGAACCATGCCTCATGGGCAAGATGATCAAAACCCCGTTCTCCGGTATGATGGAGCGAGCAACGGACTTGTTGGAAATCATACATATCGATGTATGCGGACCGATGAGTGTTTCGACGCGCGGTGGATATCGCTATTTTCTCACTTTTACTGATGACTTAAGTAGATATGGGTATATCTATTTAATGAAACATAAATCTAAAACATTTGAAAAGTTCAAAGAATTTCAGAATGAAGTGGAGAACCATCGTAACAGAAAAATTAAGTTTCTACGATCCGATCGTGGAGGTGAATATTTGAGTTATGATTTTCTCACGCATCTTAAAGCAAGCGGAATCGTTTCGCAACTCACGCCACCCGGAACACCACAGCGCAATGGTGTGTTTGAACGCCGGAATCGAACCCTATTAGATATGGTCCGATCAATGATGTCTCTTACTGATTTGCCGTTATCATTTTGGGGTTATGCATTAGAAACCGCTGCATTCACTTTAAATAGGGCTCCATATAAATCCGTTGATACGACACCGGATGAACTGTGGTTTGGTGCTAAACCTAAGTTGTCGTTTCTTAAAGTTTGGGGATGCGAAGCTTACGTCAAGAAGTTGATGCCGGACAAGCTCGAACCCAAAGCGGAGAAATGCGTCTTCATAGGATACCCTAAGGAAACTATTGGGTATACCTTCTATCACAGAACCAAAGGCAAAGTGTTTGTCGCAAAGAACGGTTCCTTCCTTGAGAAGGAGTTTCTCTCGAAAGAAGTGAGTGGGAGGAAAGTAGAGCTAGACGAGGTTGTTGAACCTTCTCTTGAATTGGAGAGTAGCGCAGCACCTGAAATTGTTCCAGTGCCGCCTGCACCAACGATAGAGGAAGCTAATGACAAGGATCATGAAGCTTCGGACGATGCTGCTACTGAACGTCGCAGGTCGACAAGGTCGCGTGCCCCTCCTGAGTGGTACGGCAACCCTGTCTTGACTGTCTTGTTAGTAGAAGACAATGAACCTACGAACTATGAGGAAGCGATGATGAGCCCAGACTCTAAGAAATGGCTAGAAGCCATGAAATCCGAATTGGGATCCATGAGCGAAAACCAAGTATGGACTTTGGTGGACCCTCCTAGCGACCGAAAGGCCGTTGAGTGCAAATGGATCTTCAAGAAGAAAACGGACGCGGATGGTAATGTTACCGTCTATAAAGCACGACTTGTCGCGAAAGGTTTTCGACAAGTTCAAGGTGTTGACTACGATGAGACTTTCTCTCCCGTAGCGATGTTTAAGTCCATTCGGATTTTATTAGCAATTGCTGCATTTCATGATTATGAAATATGGCAGATGGATGTCAAGACTGCGTTCCTCAATGGAAACATTGATGAAGAGTTGTATATGATGCAACCCGAAGGTTTTGTCGATCCTAAGGATGTTGATAAAGTATGCAAACTTCAGCGTTGCATTTATGGACTGAAGCAAGCATCTCGGAGTTGGAACCTTCATTTTGATCAAGTGATCAAGAGCTTTGGATTTGTTCCAAATTGCTACGAAGCTTGTATCTACAAGAAAGTGAGTGGGAGCTCGGTGACATTTCTGGTACTATATGTGGATGACATATTGATTATTGGAAATGACATTAACATGCTTAACGATGTGAAGAGTTGTTTGAACAAGTGTTTTTCAATGAAAGACCTAGGTGAAGCTGCTTATATATTGGGCATCAAAATCTATAGAGATAGACAAAGACGCCTGATATCTTTAAGCCAGAGTACATACCTAGACAAAGTTCTGAAAAGGTTCAGAATGGATAAGGCAAAGAAAGGTTCAGTGCGTATGTTGTCAGGTAAGATATTGAGCAAGGCTCAGTGTCCAGCTACGGTAAATGATAGGGAAGCTATGAGCAAAGTGCCTTATGCCTTGGCCATAGGTTCTATCATGTATGCCATGTTGTGTACTAGACCGGATGTGTCCAATGCTCTTAGTTTGATGAGCAGATATCAAAGTGATCCAGGAGTGGAACACTGGACAGCCGTAAAGAACATCCTAAAGTACCTAAATAGGACTAAAGAAATGTTCTTAGTCTATGGGGGTGATGAACAGCTCGTCGTAAAAGGTTACGTTGACGCTAATTTTGACACCGACAAGGATGATTCTAAATCTCAGACAGGATACGTGTATATTTTGAATGGAGGAGCTGTGAGCTGGAGAAGCTGCAAGCAAAGCCTGATCGCGGGATCTACAGTAGAAGCGGAATACATGGCTGCTGCAGAAGCGTCAAGTGAAGGAGTTTGGATCAGAAACTTCATCACTGAGCTTGGCGTGGTTCCAAGTGCATTGGACCCACTGGAGATATTGTGTGACAATACTGGTGCCATAGCACTCGCTAAGGAACCAAGATATCATCCAAAGACCAAGCATATCAACCGCAAGTTTCATATAATCCGAGATTATATAGCAGATGGAGATCTAAAGATTAGCAAAGTACATACAGATCTGAATGTTGCAGATCCATTGACTAAACCTCTTCCACGTGTAAAACATGATCAGCACCTCAGTGCCATGGGTGTGAGATTGTTGCCAAATGTAAACTAGATTATTGACTCTAGTGCAAGTGGGAGACTGTTGGAATTATGCCCTAGAGGCAATAATAAAGATGTTATTATTATAATTCTTGTTCATGATAATGTTTATATTCCATGCTAGAATTGTATTAAGCGGAAACTTTAATACTTGTGTGGTTTGTGAACAACACAGTGTCCCTAGTACGCCTCTATGGACTAGCTCATTGATTAATGATGGTTAAGGTTTCCTAACCATGGACATGAGTTGTCAATTAATAATGAGACCATATCATTGGGAGAATGATATGATGGACAGACCCAAACTAAGCAAAGCAATTAGATCGTGTCATAGTGTTCATCTTTGCAAAGCTTTTCTTATGTCAAATATTGTATTCCTTAGACCATGAGATAATACAACTCCCTGGTATCGGAAGAAAGCTTTGAGGTCATCAAACGTCATCCTATGAGAGGGTGAACATAAAGGTGTCTCTCAGGTGATCAGAAAGTATCTGTTGGGTTGTATGTATCGAGATGGGATTTGTCCCTCCCAAGTTGGAGAGATATACTTCGGGCCCACTCGGTAATCGATATCAACACCGATTACAAGCATGTGGTTAAGGAGTTAATCACAAAGGGATATCGGATTACGGAACGAGTAAAGTAGTTGCTGTGAACGAGGTTGAACTAGGTATGACGGTACCGACGATCGAATCTCGGACAAGTAAAATATCGCGAGACGAAGGGAATATATATATGTGATTGATTGAATCCTGGCATCATGGTTCATCCGATATGATCATCGATGAATGTGTGGGAGTTAATATGGGTTTCCAGACCCCGCTATTGATTATTGATAGAAGATCATGTCTGCATATTCTCGAACCCGAAGGGTCACAAACTTAACGTGTCTTGACGCTAGGATAGATTGGATAATTGGTTTATGAGTTTTTGTTCGGAGTCTCGGATGGGATCCGGGACATCACGAGAGGTTCCGGAATGGTCCGGAGAATAAGATTCATATAAGGCAGTGCAGTTTTTGGAGTTTGGAATTGTTCTGGGTTAATCGGTATTGTACCGGAAGCTTCTAGAACCTTCCGGAAGGGGACCAACGTGGCCCCACCTTCCGGGAGGGGGCATGGGCCTATGAGGGAGTGCCGTGGCCGCATTGGGCCAGGGGCAAAAGGCCCATTAGGGCCCAACCGGCCAGCAAGGGTAAAACCCTAGTTGGAGCTTCTAGAAGGGGAGGGTTTCCTTGCCCCCCACTCCTCCCTCCTTTGGCCGCCGGCCTAGGGCTTGGGGGAGGGGTTAGGGCAGGCGCCCACCCCTCTATATATAGAGGGCTGGGGCGCACCCCACCCACACCTTCCCCTCAAGCCTAGTGGCCCTGCTGCCCTCCTCTCTCTCCCTCCCGACTGCGTGTAGGCGAAGCCCTGCTGCAGAAACTCTCCACCAATTGCACCGCGCCGTCGCGTTGTAGATCCAACCCATCTCTCCACCATACTTGCTGGACCAAGGAAGGAGGAGACTTCGAGGTGTTGCACGTGTGCATCTCACAGAGGCATCGCCACTTGTGGTGCTAGATCAGATCGGATCGCGAGGAGGAGAAGCGAGTATGACTACATCACCCATGTTCCGACGAACGTTCCGCTGTGCGAATCTTCAAGGGTATGAAGATCTAATCCAATCTCTCTCGTTGTTTGCATCTCCTAGATTAGATCTTGGCTTCCCTCTGTTCGCATCCGTAGAAAATTTTGATTTACTATGCCGCGAAACCCTTCATATGTGTCATGTATATGGCTCCACTATTGATGTTGATTGATTCTTTCAAATAGAAAAGGAAATACTGAAAGAGAATCTCATAAGTATATGGCAGAAAAGAAAAGACTAGAATTGTTCAGCTGAAGTATATAGATGATATACATGTTATGGATATATTCTTTGCTTATTAAACAATGTGGTTCTAAAGTATTTGATACTGAATTTGTTGGTGTGAATCGTCATACGAAACAACACAATTCATGAACTACAATGGCCTAAGTAACTAGCAAAAGAATATGTGATGATGTTCATCGAGAAAAAATAAAGGGTTATTGTGCTGCTTGTTAAACATCAAAGCTTGCCTTCAAGATTTGTTTTATCAGGTATTATGAGAACAAAAGGGTTGTTCAAAATAATTGTCGTAATCCATAAAAGATGGATGATTCACAAATCTCGTTGGAGAAATCACATCTATAAAACTAGTGCTAAAAATGTCGAAAGACAAATTGATTGAAAGATCACTTAGGAAGTGACATCGCCGTTTAAATTATACTCGAAAGAAAACATGAAGAAACTCCATGTGGATGGAATTTTGGAGTCTTTTGATTTTTGATCAAATGACGCTTGTGAAACTTTCCTAGAGATAATTAAAACTTCGTTCATAGGCCAAAAGGGAACGAATGACTAGCTTATTGGAAATTGTGCATATTGTTGTACGAAGTCCATTATGTGTAGTCAAGAGCGATGGATTTCAACTTCATATGCTTTCTCCGAAAATTTGAGTGAATATATGAATATTTACTTAATAAGGATGAAGTATGAAACATTTGAAAAGTTCAAAGACTTTCAAGATGAAGTGCAAAATCATTGTAACAAGAATATAAATAGTTTATGATAAGATCATAAAGGAAGATATTTGAGTTATAAGTTTAGCATAATACCTAAGATTTAAGGAATCATTTCGTGAATTTGCATGTCCCGAAACACCATAAGAGTATGGAGCGTTCGAGATATACAATTAAACCTTGTTTGACATGGTAAGATCGAAGGTGTAATTTATAAAACTGCCATTATATTTTAAAGATTAAAAGCTTTAAAGACTACCGTTTTTCCACTGAAAAGAGCTCCATCATAATCCATGGAAATGACACCATATAAAGTTGTGGTTTGGGATAAAACCCAAGTTGTCCTTTCTTAAACATTGGTATGCTATGCATAAGAAAGATGTTTGCAACCAAAGTCGGATGAACCTGTCTTTGTATGTTATTTCGAATAACTGTTCCTCCATAACATCGGAGACAAAAGTGTTTGTCACTTAGAACGTCAAGTTTCTTTGAGAAGGAATTTTTTGTGAAAAGATAGGTGGGAGGACAATAGAACTTTGATAAGGTTAAAAGAACCTTAGCTATATGTGCAAAGTTGCGCAGCACCGAAAAGTGTTCCGGAGGCAGCAACAATGCTCATGGCTCACGTGCCTCAAAGGTTGTGCTTATGGAGGTCAAAGTTTCTATTGAACCAAGTAGGTCAAGTAAACAATCAAATACCAAGATTTGAGGGTTAAATCATTATTTGAGAATAATGAACGTACTACATGCAAAGAAGCGATGATGGGCCCTAACTCCTTAAAATGGCTTGAAGCCATAAAATCTGTGATAGTTCCATACATGAGAAATCAAGTTTTGAACTTGAAGGACCCTCAAGAAAGGTGTAAGACCTTACAGTTGTGTTTGGATCTATAAAGAAATAGACATGGATGTTGCACATCTATGAAATAGTCGACATGTTGGGAAAGAGATCACAACAATGTTCAAAGGTTGACTATGACAAGATTTGATCTTTCATAGCGATATTTAGTCTAGACGGATTAATGTAGCAACCACTACATATAATTTTGTTATGTGATAGTTGAATAAACAAAACAAGTTCTTCTAATAGAATTGTTACCTAGGACATGTGCATAACACGGTCCGAAGGGTTTTGTTAATTCAAAGGATGCTAAAAGCATATGCAAACTTCAATGGTTGAATTAAGCATTGCGGAGTTGGAATCTTCACCATGATGAAATTGTTAAAGGAGTTTAAATTCGTCGGAGACGATGAAGATGCTTGCATTTGCAAGAAATTAAGTGGGAGCGCTAAGACATGTTTCTAATAAATTATGTGGAAGACATATTGATTGGAAATGATGTATCTTTCATTAACACATATTAATAATTTCATCCCGATGAAAGACTTAGGCAAAACCCAAATATTTGGCATCAATAGACGCTAATATGGTTGTGCCGAAAATACATAGATGATATATTGAATGAGTTCATTATAGAAACTACAAGAAAGGTTCTTGTCGCACAGAAAGGATTGAATGAGTTCAATATTGATGATATATTCAAGTGTATTGACATTTGGTAAGTGAAACAAAGATTCAAGTATAGATTGATAGTTGATGTATGAAATCACAAAGAGTATTTATATCAATCATATTGTGATATGTATAAATCCAGATATGTCCTATACTCTAAATGTTATGAGCATATACCAGAATGATTCATAAGATGATCATTGGACAATAGTAAAGATATTCTTATGATCTTTTGGAAGAACTAAGAGTATATTATTTGTAGAAGTGACAAATAGATAGTTAGTTCATTGTAAAAGTACTACATTGATACTAGTTTTTTCACAAAGTAAAAATTAAGTTTATCTCAATCTAAACTAAGGGTGGCACGATATAATGGAAAGTAAGTTCCATAATGGATTTGGATGAGTTCCAAAGTAAAAAACATTGTGACAGATACTACAACAAAAGGCTAAGTATATGACTGCTATTATAGCAGCTAAAGAGGGCATTTGTGTCAAGTAGTTTGTTATCAAACTAGGTATAGTTCACGGCGGGATAATATGTCACATCCCAAGATTTTCCAAATCTTGTAATGTGAAAAATAAATGAATAAAATAAAACTTTGTTGATTTTCAGGGTGAGATGAAACTTTTTGATTCTAATTGGGAACTTTCAAACCTATTTTGATCAGGATAAATCCTAAAGGGATTTAAAAGGATAAACATTTAATAAAGGAAAATAAAAATATTTAAAATTACTATTTTGGATCTTTTAATAAAGGTTTTGGTTTTCAAAAGAAAAGGAGGATTTATAAATAAAGATTATTTTATAGAGCCAAATTAAACCTTGACCAATATTTTGAAATAAAATGTTTTATTTTGATTAAAAGAGTAAAAGTTTATTTAAACAAAATAATAAGGATTTAATAATATCCAATTTTATTAAAATAAAGGTTTTGCCATTGTAATTAAACAACAAAACTTGTTAAAATTATTTTAAACAAGTTTTATAAGTATTTTATGCTCTCAAATAAAACCTAATGAAGTGTTTTGGCTTTATTTTGGATTTCAAAATAAAGATTTTAATAAAACAAATCCTATTTGATTTAATAACTAAGGTCCATTTTATATAATTATTAATGGACTCTAAAATAAAATGATATTTTATTTTAAACAAGTTTTCCAAGTATCTTCTATTTTTTTCAAATAAAACTTACTGATTTGGTTTTGAAAATATTTAGATTTCAAAATGGAGTTTTTTAAATAAATTAAAACCCATTTGATTTATTAAATAGTGTCCATTTTATTTAATTATAAATGGACTCTAAAATAAAAATATTATTTTATTTTGGGAATTGGTTTATGTGGCTAAACAGAACCAAAATCAATTACAAAGTGTGGTGGATGTTTGAATTGTTTGAATGTTTGGATTGGTTGTTTGAATTTCAAAACCGAAATTAGAATCAGAAAAAGGAAAATCAATCAGGAAAGAAAAAAATAGAAGTGGACAGCAGCCCAGCCGGCCAGCCCAGCAGCCCAGCAAGGCCCAACTCGCAGCCCACCTTTCTTTCCCCTCAGCGAAACGTTTTCACTCGAACACGCACCCATACAGACGATGACAAGTGGACCCAACTCCCCTCTCCTCTCTCTCGCTGACCAGCCGACCCCACCCCTCCTGTTCATTGTCCTCACCCGCGGTGATAGCGCCTCCCTCCTCGGCCGTTTCTGGCTATAATCGCACGCGTAAATTCGCTTCAATGCCACTTGATCAACGACCCCTGACCACACTCGCTTAAACGCCAGCGTTCCCTCCCCATTTCCCCCCAGTCACCTCACCTTAGCGCGCCCCCGGGCCACAGAATTTTGCCCTACACTACCACTGCTCCGACGACTCTCCGGTGCAAATTCCGGCGACCCCACGCCGCCCCTTGCCTCATCAACCACGCACACATACTCCCCACCTCCTGGCGCATCTTTCCGTGCCTTTCGTTCAACCTCGGGCGCCCCAGAACGTCGTCTTCGACAAGCTCCGAGCGTCGCCGCGTCTGGTTCTTCTCCAACGACCTCCCCCTGGTAAACTAGACCACCCCGCGCATTCTCCTTCACGCATGCATCTTCGCCAGGACTGTGCGCATCTGACCCTGTCTTCCGTTTGCCCTAGTACGCGTTGTAGCCTCGTCCTCGATGACGCCTGAGCAAGCCCGACGCCGACGACGTATCCGACGAGCAATCGCCGCCGTTCCCATGCGCCCCCTGTGTAGGGGTTCGTAGCATGGAAAACAAAAATTTTCTATCGCATACAAACAAACAAGCCAAGATCTATCTACTAGATTGTAGCAACGAGTCGATGGTATAACTTACCCTCGAAGATTCCAAAGCGTTTAACGAGAGCGGATTCTCGTGGGTGATGTAGTCGTACTCTTTCCGATCTCAAGATCGTGTAGGCGATCCTTCCGGCGCCACGTTCCGGCAGCGCTCCCGCAGTCGGTCACACGTTCGGTACTCGACGAAGACCTTCCTCTCCCTTGTTCCAGCAGGCAGCGGAGGTTGTAGCACTCTCCTCGCGATTCCGGCAGCACAACGGCGTGGTACCGGAGGTAGAGGGGAAATCCCGCAGGGCTTCGCCTTAAGCCGGTGCGAGTATGGTGGAGCTTATGAGAGAGGCTATTAGTGGTCTAGTAATTAGACACACCAATTAGAAGGCTCTAAACCAATTAGAAGGCTCTAAACCGTTGGCTAAAGCAATTAGAAGCTCTAAACCAAAACGGCTCTAAACCGGAGATCTAGAGGTGAAAGTTGTGTGTCTAGGAGGGGAGCCCTGCCCCTCCTTATATAGGTGGGAGGGGGTGGCGCGCCAGGGGAGGGAGGGAGTCCCTCCCCAACTCGGCCTAGGGCTGGCGCCGGCTTGGAGGAGTGGGACTCCTCCTCCAAGTTGGTTCCAACTCCTCTTGCTTGTTTCCCACAGTTTCTTGTTTTGGCAGTTTGACTTTCAAACTGGACATTTGACTTTTCTGTTTTAGGATTCAATTTAATTCTTTATTTGGGACAGCAAGAACACTTAGTACATGATGCAATCATTCCAATAAGTAATGACACATTCATGTACCCCTCCCCCCCCGGAGTGCCGGACAATTCGGAACCTTCTAGAACATTCCCGATGAAAACACCGGAATCATTCCCGAACTCCGAAACGGGACTTTCCTTATATGAATCTTATTCTCCGGACCATTCCGGATCACCTCGTGATATCCCGGATCCCATCCGAGACTCCGAACAACATTCGGTCTCTTTCTCATAATACCATAACTACTCAAACAACGTCGAATCCTTAAGTGTGTCTCCCTACGGTTCGTGAATTATGCGGACATGATCGAGACACTTCTCCGAACAATAACCAATAGAGGAATCTGGAAATTCATATGGCTCCCACATATTTCTACGATTACTTTGCGATCGAATGAACCACTTACATACGATACCAATTTCCCTTTGTCTCACGATATGTTACTTATCCGAGGTTATGATCGTCGGTATCTCTGCATACCTAGTTCAACCTCGTTACTGACAAGTACTCTTTTCTCGTTCCCGTGATATGTGATCCCTTGTGACCAAGTCACATGCTTGCAAGCTAATTGGATGACATTCCACCGAGAGGGCCCAGAGTATATCTATTCGTCATGTGGATGGACAAATCCCACTCTTGATCCATGTGTCTCAACCAATACTTTCCGAACACTCAATGCCACTTTTATAACCACCCAGTTACGGTGTGGTGTTTGATGTCATCAAAGCATCCATCCGGTAAAGGTGATATGCATGATCTCATGGTCGAAGGAATTAGGTTACTATGTATCAGAAAGCATATAGCAATTGAACTAATGAAATGACTTGATCTTTATGCTACGCTTATCTATAGGAGTATGTCCACCATATCATTCTCCTAACGATATGATCTTGTTGTTGATAACATCTCAATGTTCATGATAGGGAAACCACAATCATTAATCAACCAACAAGCTAGTGAAGTATAGAGGCTATACTAGGGACTTCAAATTAAGTTTACAAATCACACAAGTATCAATGTTTCCTTGTTGATACTATTATAGCATGAATGTAAACATTTATCATAAAACACAAAGATATAATAATAACTACATTTATTATTGCCTCTAGGGCATATCTCCAACAGTCTCCCACTTGCACTAGAGTCATCTAATCTAGATTACATGGTAATATACCGAACACCCATGGCAGTTTGGTGTTGGTCATGTTTTGCCCTCGGGAGAGGTTTAGTCAACGGATCCGCCACATTCAGATCTGTGTGTACTTTGCAAATCTTTATATCCCCATCCTGGATATGTTCTCGAATAGCGTGAAAACGCAGCTTGATATGCTTCAGCTTCTTGTGTGACCTTGGTTCTTGCGCATTGGCTATGGCGCCCATGTTATCACAGTAGATAGACATTGGGTCCAGCGCACTAGGAACCACACCCAGCTCTGTAATGAACTCTTTCATCCATATCGCTTCTTGTGAAGCCTCCGAAGCAGCCATGTATTCCGATTCAGTTGAAGATCTCGCCACAACGCTTTGCTTTGCACTCCTCCAGCTAACTGCTGCACCATTCAAAATAAATACGTATCCGGATTGCGATTTAGAATCATCCGGATCTGTGTTCCAACTAGCATCGGTGTAACCATTAACAACGAGCTGTTCATCACCTCCATAAGAAAGAACCATATCCTTAGTTCTTCTCAAGTACTTAAGGATGTTTTTGACCGCTGTCCAATGATCCACTCCTGGATCACTTTGATATCTGCTAGTTAAACTAACAACATATGCAATGTCGGGTCTAGTACATAGCATGGCATACATTAGAGATCCTATGGCTGAGGCATAGGGAGTCTTACTCATCCTTTCTCTATCTTCTGCCGATGTTGGACTTTGAGTTTTACTCAAGGTCGTATTGGGCAACATGGGCAAGAACCCTTTCTTGCTTTCTTCCATTCCAAATCTCTTTAGAACTTTGTCCAAATATGTACTCTGTGACAATGATATTTGGCGTTTCGATCTATCTCTATAAATCTTTATGCCTAATATGTAAGCTGCTTCGCCAAGATCCTTCATTGAAAAACTATTATTCAAATATTCCTTGACACTATTAAGAAGGTCTACATCATTCCCAATCAATAATATGTCATCCACATATAGTATTAAGAATGCTACAGAGCTCCCACTCACTTTCTTGTAAATACAAGCTTCTCCATAAGTTTGTATAAAACCAAAACTTTTGATTACCTTATCAAAACGTTGATTCCAATTTCGGGATGCTTGCTTCAATCCATAGATGGACCGTTGAAGTTTGCATACCTTGTTAGCATCTTTAGGATCGACAAAACCTTTGGGTTGCATCATATACAACTCTTCATCAATGTCTCCATTGAGGAATGCTGTTTTGACATCCATCTGCCATATCTCATAATCATAATATGCAGCGATTGCTAACATAATCCTCACAGACTTTAGCTTCGCTACCGGTGAGAAAGTCTCATCGTAGTCAACTCCTTGAATTTGTCGAAACCCTTTTGCGACAAGTCGAGCTTTATAGACAGTAACATTACCATCAGCATCTGTTTTCTTCTTGAAAATCCATTTGTTCTCGACAGCCTTTCGGCCATCCGGTAAGTCCACCAAAGTCCATACTTGGTTTTCGTACATGGATCCAATCTCGGATTTCATGGCTTCTTGCCATTTATTGGAATCTGGGCTCATCATCGCTTCCTCATATGTCTCGGGGTCATCGGTGTTGTCCACCACCATGACATTCATAACGGAATCATACCAATCTGGAGTGGTACGAGTTCTCGTTGACCTCCGAGGCTCTGTAGCAACTTCAACCGAAGTTTCATGATCACCATCATTAGCTTCCTCTCTTATTGGTGCAGGCACCACAGGAACTTCTTCCGGTGCTGCGCTACTCGCAATATCGAGAGAAGGTTCGACAACCTCGTCAAGTTCTACTTTCCTTCCAGTCAATTCTTTCGAGAGAAATTCCTTCTCTAGAAAGGATCCATTCTTGGCAACGAAGATTTTGCCTTCGGATCTATGATAGAAGGTATACCCAATAGTTTCCTTCGGGTATCCTATGAAGACGCATTTTTCCGCTTTGGGTTCAAGCTTGTCCGGCTGTAACTTCTTTACATAGGCTTCGCATCCCCAAACTTTAAGGAACGACAATTTAGGTTTCTTCCCAAACCATAATTCATACGGTGTCGTTTCAACGGATTTAGATGGTGCCCTATTTAAAGTGAATGCGGCTGTTTCTAATGCATAACCCCAAAATGATAGCGGTAAATATGTAAGTGACATCATAGAACGAACCATATCTAAGAGAGTTCGATTACGACGTTCGGACACACCATTACGCTGTGGTGTTCCCGGCGGTGTCAATTGTGAAAGTATTCCGCATTTCTTCAAATGCTCGCCAAACTCGTAACTTAGATATTCACCTCCACGATCAGAACGTAGAAATTTAATCTTCTTGTTACGTTGATTCTCTACCTCACTTTGAAACTCCTTAAACTTCTCGAAAGTTTCGGACTTATGTTTCATGAAATAGATATACCCATATCTACTCAAGTCATCCGTGAAGGTAAGAACATAACGATAACCACTGCGCGATGCTACACTCATTGGACCACACACATCGGTATGTATGATTTCCAATAAGTCTGTAGCTCGCTCCATCATACCAGAAAATGGAGTCTTAGTCATTTTTCCCATCAGACATGCTTCGCATCTTTCAAGTGATTCAAAATCAAGTGATTCAAGAAGTCCATCGGAATGGAGTTTCTTCATACGTTTCACTCCGATGTGACCAAGACGACAGTGCCACATATAGGTCGAATTATCGCTTGATTTCAATCGTTTAGCCTCAATGTTGTTGATATGTGTATTTCCACTATCGAGATTCAATAAGAATAGACCATCTATCAAAGGTGCATGTGCATAAAACATATTACTCATATAAATAGAACAACCATTATTCTCGGATTTAAACAAGTAACCGTCTCGCAATAAACAAGATCCCGATATAATGTTCATGCTCAACGCAGGCACCAAATAACAATTATTTAAGTATAAAACTAATCCCGATGGTAGATGAAGGGGTAGCGTGCCGACCGCGATCACATCAACCTTTGATCCGTTTCCCACGCGCATCGTCACCTCGTTCTTCGCTAGCTTCCGTTTATTCTGCAGCACCTGTTTCGAGTTACAAATATGAGCAACCGAACCAGTATCAAATACCCAGGCACTACTACGAGTACTAGTGAGATACACATCAATAACATGTATATCAGATATACCTTTCTTCTTGATGTTGCCGTTCTTCAAATCCGCCAAGTACTTTGGGCAATTCCGCTTCCAGTGACCTTCTCCCTTGCAGTAAAAGCACTCAGTATCAGGCTTAGGTCCAGCCTTGGTCTTCTTCGCCGGCGTGGTAACTTTCTTACCACCCTTCTTGAAGTGTCCCTTTTGCTTAGACTTGCCTTTCTTGAATTTGGTGGTCTTATTGACCAACAACACTTGGTGCTCTTTCTTGATCTCCACTTCTGCAGATTTCAACATGGCAAAGAGTTCTGGCAACGTCTTGTTCATGTTCTGCATGTTGTAGTTCATCACAAAGTTCTTGTAACTTGGTGGTAGTGATTGGAGGACACGATAAATCCCCAAAGCATTAGGAATCACTATACCCAAGCTTTGAAGTTTGTTTGCGTGCCCTGACATCTTAAGAACATGCTCACTGACGGAGCTGCCTTCTTCCATCTTGCAGTTAAAGAACTTTTCAGAAGCTTCATAGCTTTAAATTGCCGCATGAGTCTCAAAAATCAATTTGAGATCCTCGACAATATCATATGGGTGTGAATCCTCAAACCTTTTCTGAAGCTCCGATTCCAAACCATACAAGATAGCACACTGAACTATGGAGTACTGATTCTTCCGAGCGAGGTAAACATTCTTTACTTCATCGGGATCATCAGCTGCAGGTGGGTCACCCAGCGGTGCATCCAGCACATAGGTCAAATTACCAGCTGTGAGGACAATCCTCAAATTGCGGAACCAATCTGTGAAGTTGCTTCCATTGTTTTTCAACTTTTCTTTCTCTAGGAACGCATTAAAATTGATGGTAGGGGCTGCCATTGATCTACAACATATTTGCAATAGTTTAGACTAAGTTTATGATAAATTGAGTTCAAATTAATTAATGTAATTAAACTAGGTGAACTCCCACTCAAAACAACACCCCTCACATTGTTTTAGTGATCACACGAACCAAATCCACTACATCAACACCGATCATCACGAGAGTTGATATAGTTTCAATGGCGAACAATCGTCATGTTCATCATATCTACTATATGATTCATGCTTTACCTTTCGGTGATCCGTGTTCCGAGACCATGTCTGTACATGCTAGGCTCGTCAAGATCAAACCTTAGTTTCCGCATGAGCAAATCTGGCTTGCTCACGTTGTATACACTTGCGGAATCTAACACACCCGATCATCACGTGGTGCTTTGAAACAACAAGCTTTAGCAACGGTGCTGACTAAGGGTGAACACTTTATGATTTGAAATTCATGTGCATGAGGGATCATCTTATAATGCTACCGTCGTCTACTAAGCAATACAAGATGCATAAAGGATTAACATCACATGCAATTCAATATATATGTGATATGATATGGCCTTTCTTCTTTGTGCTTTGATCTCCATCTTCAAGCACGAACATGATCTCCATCATCACCGGCATTGCATCAAGGTCAATGACGCCTCTCCATGGTTGTCGTCCACCGGCTTCAACTATTACAACTACTTTGAATAGACACGCGGGTCTTAACATAATTTAAAGACAACCATATGGCTCCTGCCGGTTGCCGACTTACAATAAGGAACATTGCATACATCAAATATAATCACAATCATGGCCATATCACATCACTGCACACCCCTGCAAAACAAAGTTAGACGCCTCTACTTTCTTTGCATATTTTACGTGGTTTGGGGCTTTCAATAAGTGTCGTTCTAACTTACGAACATGAACCACAACGTTGACACAAGTATTGTTAATCACCCGTTGTGTATTGGATCTTTACTATGCTAGGAGAAACAGGCACCAGCAAAGCCACTTATGCAATACAAGTTGCATGTCAAGCGTGGAGCAAGTCTCATGAACGATGTCATGTAAGGTTAGCCCGGGCCGCTTCATCCCAACATACCGCAAGATGCAAAGTACACAAGAAGCAATCGACAATAAAAGCATCAACGCCCATAATGACCATTGTGTTCTACTCGTGCAACAGATCTACATATAGACACGGCTCTGATACCACTGTTGGGGTTCGTAGCATGGAAAACAAAAATTTTCTATCGCATACAAACAAACAAGCCAAGATCTATCTACTAGATTGTAGCAATGAGTCGATGGTATAACTTACCCTCGAAGATTCCAAAGCGTTTAACGAGAGCGGATTCTCGTGGGTGATGTAGTCGTACTCTTTCCGATCTCAAGATCGTGTAGGCGATCCTTCCGGCGCCACGTTCCGGCAGCGCTCCCGCAGTCGGTCACACGTTCGGTACTCGACGAAGACCTTCCTCTCCCTTGTTCCAGCAGGCAGCGGAGGTTGTAGCACTCTCCTCGCGATTCCGGCAGCACAACGGCGTGGTACCGGAGGTAGAGGGGAAATCCCGCAGGGCTTCGCCTTAAGCCGGTGCGAGTATGGTGGAGCTTATGAGAGAGGCTATTAGTGGTCTAGTAATTAGACACACCAATTAGAAGGCTCTAAACCAATTAGAAGTCTCTAAACCGTTGGCTAAAGCAATTAGAAGCTCTAAACCAAAACGGCTCTAAACCGGAGATCTAGAGGTGAAAGTTGTGTGTCTAGGAGGGGAGCCCTGCCCCTCCTTATATAGGTGGGAGGGGGTGGCGCGCCAGGGGAGGGAGGGAGTCCCTCCCCAACTCGGCCTAGGGCTGGCGCCGGCTTGGAGGAGTGGGACTCCTCCTCCAAGTTGGTTCCAACTCCTCTTGCTTGTTTCCCACAGTTTCTTGTTTTGGCAGTTTGACTTTCAAACTGGACATTTGACTTTTCTGTTTTAGGATTCAATTTAATCCTTTATTTGGGACAGCAAGAACACTTAGTACATGATGCAATCATTCCAATAAGTAATGACACATTCATGTACCCCTCCCCCCCCGGAGTGCGGGACAATCCGGAACCTTCTAGAACATTCCCGATGAAAACACCGGAATCATTCCCGAACTCCGAAACGGGACTTTCCTTATATGAATCTTATTCTCCGGACCATTCCGGATCACCTCGTGATATCCCGGATCCCATCCGAGACTCTGAACAACATTCGGTCTCTTTCTCATAATACCATAACTACTCAAACAACGTCGAATCCTTAAGTGTGTCTCCCTACGGTTCGTGAATTATGCGGACATGATCGAGACACTTCTCCGAACAATAATCAATAGAGGAATCTGGAAATTCATATGGCTCCCACATATTTCTACGATTACTTTGCGATCGAATGAATCACTTACATACGATACCAATTTCCCTTTGTCTCACGATATGTTACTTATCCGAGGTTATGATCGTCGGTATCTCTGCATACCTAGTTCAACCTCGTTACTGACAAGTACTCTTTTCTCGTTCCCGTGATATGTGATCCCTTGTGACCAAGTCACATGCTTGCAAGCTAATTGGATGACATTCCACCGAGAGGGCCCAGAGTATATCTATCCGTCATGTGGATGGACAAATCCCACTCTTGATCCATGTGTCTCAACCAATACTTTCCGAACACTCAATGCCACTTTTATAACCACCCAGTTACGGTGTGGTGTTTGATGTCATCAAAGCATCCATCCGGTAAAGGTGATATGCATGATCTCATGGTCGAAGGAATTAGGTTACTATGTATCAGAAAGCATATAGCAATTGAACTAATGAAATGACTTGATCTTTATGCTACGCTTATCTATAGGAGTATGTCCACCATATCATTCTCCTAACGATATGATCTTGTTGTTGATAACATCTCAATGTTCATGATAGGGAAACCACAATCATTAATCAACCAACAAGCTAGTGAAGTATAGAGGCTATATTAGGGACTTCAAATTAAGTTTACAAATCACACAAGTATCAATGTTTCCTTGTTAATACTATTATAGCATGAATGTAAACATTTATCATAAAACACAAAGATATAATAATAACTACATTTATTATTGCCTCTAGGGCATATCTCCAACACCCTGCTCAACGACGAGCACCTTGAGCATCAGAGCGTCACCGCGATCACTGTAAGCACCTTCCCATCCTCCCTCGCTTCCTGTTTCACCAGCACCTCCACCATCTGACCTCGCCATCGCCAGCCACCGTCGCTGCGCCGCCAGAGCTTGGTCAATGCGGTGATAGCCGTTAGATGACGATCCAAGCGTCACGATAGATCCTTAGCCGAAGGGGTACGAGTGATCCTGTGCCTCACGATCTGACTTGATCCAACGCGCCAGAGCAGTCGATCCAACCGAAACGGTATGGACGAATCAGAACACGCCAATCAGAACACGCCGCGTGTCACTGGATGATTTAAAACAGAATTTGAAAACAGATTTAGATGCAAATTTGAAACCCTTGTAACTTTTGATCCACACGTCCAAAATTTGCAAACTTTATATCAATGGAATCAGTGGAACAAGCCCTAGCCAACCATGCCATTTGTTTAGTAAAAAGCCTCTGGTAAAATGTTTGTTTTTGCAGAAACATTTGTAGGCTTGTTTAGATTATAAAAATTGTTCAAAAATGATTTTGGGGATAAAATCTTTGGAAAATGGTGTGATTTGAACCTACTGACCATAGGAAACACTTTGTGGTTTCAAAAATAAATTTGGTGAAGGAAAAGAATGATCCTTTGATTTAAAACCAATTCTAGTCAAATAAAATATAGTTTATTTAGTAAAAATGGTTTTGAAGGAAAACCTTTGGGAAATGTTTTGTTTTAAACTCTCTGACCCCAAACACCAAGTTTTATGGTTTGAAAACATATTTGGTGAACCCTATAGATTAATGCCTTAAGTAAAAACATTTCTACACCACATAAAATGATACTTTGTTTTGAAAATGGTTTTTGAAGTGAAATCTTTCGCTAATGACTTTAACACTTTGACCAATAGGTGTTTTCAAATGTTTATGACCCATTAGGAACCACTTTTTCAAATAAAACAATCCTTGGCATGCTTGCATGCATTGTTATGTTTTAATATTTTATGTGATGATTGCTTGAATGGTAGATTGAACTTGTGCCTTGCTTGATTGAATTGTAGTGACTTGAAGAGTGTGATTGTAGCAAGGACAAGGAGTGAACTTATACTCTACCAAAAGGGCAAGTGATGCTTCATACTTTTGTCCCATTACTTTCACTATGCATTAGTGATTTTCTCTAAGTAAAACTTGCATGGAATTTTGCTAAGTATAAACCTTGCTATAGGAAAACCTAGTAGATGAATCCTAGTAGAAAATTTTCCTAAGTTAAGACTCCTACTACTATCATGCTTAGCTTAGCTAATAGAAAACAAGGGTGGAATATATATCCATACTATGGAAAATTTCTAAGTCTGAGGACTTGTGTTTTGTTTAATAAAACAACTAAGTTAATGAATCACCTGGGTGGCATGGTAATTGCTTGGTGGTTTTTGGTTGAGTTGTTCACAAGGCCCATGTCTATGGTTGACCTTGTGTATCTCACTTGTGGATGGCCACCCAGGAACAAAGAGATTTGAGATGTCAAATGTTGAGAAGCTTCAAGTGCAACCACTTGGCATTATGGGCTCTGCCTGGATCATATAGGTTGTAAGAACTTAGCCATATGGACAGTTGGTGGTAGAGTTTGATAGGTTGGAACGCGTCCATTTTGGTCTAAGGGAAGGCTTCTGAAAGATCTTGTCTTGGTGAAACCAAGTCTTGTGGGGAAAGTGCACCACCTCTACAGAGTGTAAAATCTAAGTACTTAGCCACGTCCCTGGCAAAGGACAATTTGAGCATCAAGACATGGAAGCAATCAAGAGTCTCATCATTCAAATTTCTAAGTTAAAAACTTGTGGTTGAACAAGGGTTAAAGGATCTTCAATCTTTGATTGGGAGAAATGTTTTTGTCAAGCAAAAACTTAGTGTTTTCAAATGTTAAGGAAAAACTTATTTTGAGCAATGCAAGCCTCAACTCCACTTAGCCAAATGCATATAGATGATAGACTCCACTATACTACCATAGTATCACTTGCCAATACAATTCAGTTGTATTGACCCTTGTGGCTGTAACTTGTTATGTTGCAGGTTTGATTTATTTAGTGAAGTTTAAGTGATTAGGATTACAAGTCTACCACCAACATGTCTGCCTGTGGCACTTTGAAGATGAAGGACCCCATGCTTATAGATATTCTGCTGCAATGTAATGTAATAGCCAAATGAGCTATGTAAGATGTAATAAAATTATGTTATTCCTGGTTATAAAGTTGTATTATGACCTTTGTTTCTTGATATTACATCTTAACTGTGGATGCTAGCTATTGATCCAGGGACTAGCATTGTAAACACAGGGGACTCTACCTTATTAAAGGTTGGGACCCTTACAGATAGTATCAGAGCATTGTGTTGCCTGTAGGATTTGTAAACCTAGGATTGGACAAAAACCCTTAGAAAAATAGGAGTTGTATTTGATCCAAAACTTATTACAAAAAAAATCTTGTAAACTCTTTCCTTAAACCATTTTGGTTTCAACTCTACATCTCTTCTATTTCAACTTGATGGAAAAACCTACACCTTGGCCAAAGACTACACCATGTGCAAAGGACTTCATCAACTCTAATGACTTCAACATTTTCAACTCTAATGACTTCAACATCTTCAGCATATTCACCAAGGAGTTCAACCATGATTATCACTAAGGACAAATGAGACAAGAAATCTTGCTCAAGATTTGGAGACTAAGGAAACACAACTTAGAAGGAGCCATCCTAACCTTTAAAGTACTTGTGACCAAGAGTTTTCTTAAGGAAACCATGATTTCATGCAAGAAGAATCAACCAAGAAGGATGGAAAGATCACAAGTGAACCATATAGATGGACCACCATATTTTAGTTAAGTCAAACACACCAACTTATGTGGTGTAACAAAAATATTTTTGGTTGCCTAAAAATATGCTTGAAACTTATTGTTTGAGTGGGATGTTTGTTTGTGATTTCTTGCACATTGCTTGTGTGAATTGTGATGTGTGTGATTAGAATTATTCCCTTAGAAATATTTTTGCCTATTCTAATCCCAATCCAACCCAAACAGATGACTACTCCAAGAAACTCCAACATCAAGGTTGATGACAACAACAACAACCAAGAGGACAACATGAGAGAACTTATAGCAACCCAAAACCAGTTGAACCAAGAGACAACTCAGCTTTTAGCCAACAACAATGGACTAGACCCAGCCATACAAAGGATTTTGAAACTTCAATCCCAATTGTTGTAAGGATTGGTTACTCAAATGATCAACATGGGAGAAAACATTTCCCAAAGAGCTAATGGCAACAAGGATGACAAAGATGTTAATCTAGAAGGAACCCAAGCTAGCAATATTTAGGGAGACAAGGATCATGCATCCAAGGAGCATGAAGATCAATGCCCCAAGAAGAGCGAAAGATTTCCCACCTCTGAGGTGAGATATGAAGAGCATGAACTAGAAGAACTCCTAGCTTTGGAGAGACCCAAAAAGAAGAAGAAGGACATAAGCCAGTTGCAATGTTACAATTGCAAAGATAAGGGACACTATGCCAGTGACTGCCCAGAAAATAAGAAGAACCAAAGAAACAAACAAGAGGCAATGATACCAAAGGAAAAGAAAGATATCAGCCAAGTGATGTGTTCCAAATGCAAGGAACTAGGCCACTATGCAAACTTCTGTCCAGAAAAGATGAAGCACAAGATAAACCAACCTATAAAAGATCTCAGCCTTGTCACATGTTTCAAGTGTGAAAACAAAGGACACTATGCAGATGTTTGCCCAGAGAAGTTTCCCTAGGATCCCAAGAAGGCCAATATGTAATTTAGTTGGAAAATTCTTAAGGGTGGTAGTACCCTAGATACTTTTGAGCCTACTTGTAACCTTAGCCTTCCCAAATCTCGGGACGAGATTTATTTTAAGGGTGGTAGCCTGTCACATCCCAAGATTTTCCAAATCTTGTAATGTGAAAAAATAAATGAATAAAATAAAACTTTGTTGATATTCAGGGTGAGAAGAAACTTTTTGATTCCAATTGGGAACTTTCAAACCTATTTTGATCAGGATAAATCCTAAAGGGATTTAAAAGGATAAACATTTAATAAAGGAAAATAAAAATATTTAAAATTACTATTTTAGATCTATTAATAAAGGTTTTGTTTTTCAAAAGAAAATGAGGATTTATAAATAAAGATTATTTTATAGAGCCAAATTAAACCTTGACCAATATTTTGAAATAAAATGTTTTGTTTTGATTAAAAGAGTAAAAGTTTATTTAAACAAAATAATAAGGATTTAATAATATCCAATTTTATTAAAATAAAGGTTTTGCCATTTTAATTAAACAACAAAACTTGTTAAAATTATTTTAAACAAGTTTTATAAGTATTTTATGCTCCCAATAAAACCAAATGAAGTGTTTTGGCTTTATTTTGGATTTCAAAATAAAGATTTTAATAAAACAAATCCTATTTGATTTAATAACTAAGGTCCATTTTATATAATTATTAATGGACCCTAAAATAAAATGTTATTTTATTTTAAACAAGTTTTCCAAGTATCTTCTATTTTTTTCAAATAAAACTTACTGATTTGGTTTTGAAAATATTTAGATTTCAAAATGGAGTTTTTTAAATAAATTAGAACCCATTTGATTTATTAAATAGTGTCCATTTTATTTTAAAAATATTATTTTATTTTGGGAATTGGTTTATGTTGCTAAACAGAACCAAATTCAATTACAAAGTGTGGTGGATGTTTGAATTATTTGAATGTTTGGATTGGTTGTTTGAATTTCAAAACAGAAATTAGAATCAGAAAAAGGAAAATCAATTAGGAAAGAAAAAAATAGAAGTGGACAGCAGCCCAGCCGGCCAGCCCAGCAGCCTAGCAAGGCCCAACTCGCAGCCCACCTTTCTTTCCCCTCAGCGAATTTTTTTTCACTCGAACATGCACCCATACAGATGATGACAAGTGGACCCAGCTCCCCTCTCCTCTCTCTCGCTGACCAGCCGACCCCACCTCTCCTGTTCATCGTCCTCACCCGCGGTGACAGCGCCTCCCTCCTCGTCCATTTCTGGCTATAATCGCACGCGTAAATTCGCTTCAATGCCGCTTGATCAATGCCCCCTGACCACACTCGCTTAAACGCCAGCGTTCCCTCCCCATTTCCCCCAGTCACCTCACCTTAGCGCGCCCCCAGGGCGCAGAATTTTTCCCTACACTACCACTGCTCCGACGACTCTCCGGTGCAATTTCCGGCGACCCCGCGCCGCCCCTGCCTCATCAACCACGCACACATACTCCCCACCTCCTGGCGCATCTGTCCGTGCCTTTCGTTCAACTGCGGGCGCCCCAGAACGTCGTCTTCGACAAGCTCCGAGCGCCGCCGCGTCTGGTTCTTCTTCGACGACCTCCCCCTGGTAAACTAGACCACCCCGCGCCTTCTCCTTCACGCATGCATCTTCGCCAGGACTGTGCGCATCTGACCCTGTCTTCCGTTTGCCCTAGTACGCGTTGTAGCCTCGTCCTCGATGACGCCTGAGCAAGCCCGACGCCGATGACGTATCCGACGAGCAATCGCCGCCGTTCCCGTGCGCCCCCTGCTCAACGACGAGCACCTTGAGCATCAGAGCGTCACCGCGATCACTGTAAGCACCTTCCCATCCTCCCTCGCTTCCTGTTTCACCAGCACCTCCACCATCTGACCTCGCCGCCGCCAGCCACCGTCGCTGCGCCGCCAGAGCTTGGTCAATGCGGTGATAGCCGTTAGATGACGATCCAAGCGTCACGATAGATCCTTAGCCGAAGGGGTACGAGTGATCCTGTGCCTCACGATCTGACTTGATCCAACGCGCCAGAGCAGTCGATCCAACCGAAACGGTATGGACGAATCAGAACACGCCAATCAGAACACGCCGCGTGTCACTGGATGATTTAAAATAGAATTTGAAAACAGATTTAGATGCAAATTTGAAACCCTTGTAACTTTTGATCCACACGTCCAAAATTTGCAAACTTTATATAAATGGAATCAGTGGAACAAGCCCTAGCCAACCATGCCATTTGTTTAGTAAAAAGCCTCTGGTAAAATGTTTGTTTTTGCAGAAACATTTGTAGGCTTGTTTAGATTATAAAAATTGTTCAAAAATGATTTTGGGGATAAAATCTTTGGAAAATGGTGTGATTTGAACCTACTGACCATAGGAAACACTTTGTGGTTTCAAAAATGTATTTGGTGAAGGAAAAGAATGATCCTTTGATTTAAAACCAATTCTTTTCAAATAAAATATAGTTTATTTAGTAAAAATGGTTTTGAAGGAAAACCTTTGGGAAATGTTTTGTTTTAAACTCTCTGACCCCAAACACCAAGTTTTATGGTTTGAAAACATATTTGGTGAACCCTATAGATTAATGCCTTAAGCAAAAACATTTCTACACCACATAAAATGATACTTTGTTTTGAAAATGGTTTTTGAAGTGAAATATTTTGCAAATGACTTTAACACTTTGACCAATAGGTGTTTTCAAATGTTTATGACCCATTAGGAACCACTTTTTCAAATAAAACTATCCTTGGCATGCTTGCATGCATTGTTATGTTTTAATATTTTATGTGATGATTGCTTGAATGGTAGATTGAACTTGTGCCTTGCTTGATTGAATTGTAGTGACTTGAAGAGTGTGATTGTAGCAAGGACAAGGAGTGAACTTATACTCTACCAAAAGGGCAAGTGATGCTTCATACTTTTGTCCCATTACTTTCACTATGCATTAGTGATTTTCTCTAAGTAAAACTTGCATGGAATTTTGCTAAGTATAAACCTTGCTATAGGAAAACCTAGTAGATGAATCCTAGTAGAAAATTTTCCTAAGTTAAGACTCCTACTACTATCATGCTTAGCTTAGCTAATAGAAAACAAGGGTGTAATATATATCCATACTATGGAAAATTTCTAAGTCTGAGGACTTGTGTTTTGTTTAATAAAACAACTAAGTTAATGAATCACCTAGGTGGAATGGTAATTGCTTGGTGGTTTTTGGTTGAGTGGTTCACAAGGCCCATGTCTATGGTTGACCTTGTGTATCTCACTTGTGGATGGCCACCCAGGAACAAAGAGATTTGAGATGTCAAATGTTGAGAAGCTTCAAGTGCAACCACTTGGCATTATGGGCTCTGCCTGGATCATATAGGTTGCAAGAACTTAGCCATATGGACAGTTGGTGGTAGAGTTTGATAGGTTGGAACGCGTCCATTTTGGTCTAAGGGAAGGCTTCTGAAAGATCTTGTCTTGGTGAAACCAAGTCTTGTGGGGAAAGTGCACCACCTCTACAGAGTGTAAAATCTAAGTACTTAGCCACGTCCCTGGCAAAGGACAATTTGAGCATCAAGACATGGAAGCAATCAAGAGTCTCATCATTCAAATTTCTAAGTTAAAAACTTGTGGTTGAACAAGGGTTAAAGGATCTTCAATCTTTGATTGGGAGAAATGTTTTTGTCAAGCAAAAACTTAGTGTTTTCAAATGTTAAGGAAAAACTTATTTTGAGCAATGCAAGCCTCAACTCCACTTAGCCAAATGCATATAGATGATAGACTCCACTATACTACCATAGTATCACTTGCCAATACAATTCAGTTGTATTGACCCTTGTGGCTGTAACTTGTTATGTTGCAGGTTTGATTTATTTAGTGAAGTTTAAGTGATTAGGATTACAAGTCTACAACCAACATGTCTGCCTGTGGCACTTTGAAGATGAAGGGCCCCATGCATATAGATATTCTGCTGCAATGTAATGTAATAGCCAAATGAGCTATGTAAGATGTAATAAAATTATGTTATTCCTGGTTATAAAGTTATATTATGACCTTTGTTTCTTGATATTACATCTTAACTGTGGATGCTAGCTATTGATCTAGGGACTAGCATTGTAAACACAGGGGACTCTACCTTATTAAAGGTTGGGACCCTTACATAATACTATGAAGATATATTGTACGACAATATTATCAACATGTTTTAACCCCAAAGAACTAAAGGTCTCACCAAAGGACCAAATTTATACAAAGCCATCTCATTAGAGAATGAGTGATGTCTAGACGCAAAGACATGCAATTACACACGGACCTGGAAGTGTCAGATCCGGAGATCAGTTGACCACTAGCAATCGTGTACATACGACACCAGAAAGCCATAGGTGTTGAATACACAAAGGTTTGTGTTGGGGGGGGGGTGACCCCGGATAGGTTAAAGACGGGGAAAGACGAGGGTACGATCCCCGTCTGGTTTCCGAGTTACAGTCTAAGTCGGCCGAATCCTGTAGAAGTCGGCCGACATATGGAGGCGAGAGACCCGTATATGTATATTAAGACATTACCCGGCCGAGATATTACGTAAGTCGGTCGGGTTAGCCTGAGTGATCTTGATGCAGGTGAAGGACGATCCGAGTTATGCGAGGAAGGACCGAATGATATGAAGCTTGCAGGAGAAGGAGAAGCCTGAAGTTAAACCCTAGCTGCAAGCTAGGGAGAATCTGAGCGGAGCCAAGCGCTACAGACAAAGGCACAGAACGACAGAGAGGCAGGAGGAGGTCACGGAGGTGACAGTCCAGAAGACCGAGGCGCACAGGAGGGGCCCTCTAGAACCTTGCCGTCGTTAGAGGGGCGACAGGGAAAGGGGGCGCCGAACTACTATATTGGGACAAGCATATTCCTCGAATATGCTTGCCACGTCAGCCCTAGAGGAACCCAGGGCTCTCCTTTATAAGGAGAGGCTTGGACTCAGAAGGGGGGATCGACTGAAGTTAGATCCGTTAGGCTGGTAAAGTTCTTCTCTTCTCCCTGTATACAGCTCAAGGAGCACTTGTAGCCCAAGGAAGAAGAAATAAAGATCTTTGCCTTAGTCTTCTGTGTGTAGAATCAACTACATCTTCCCTCCCCAGATCCCTCTAGCATCTATTGGCCCCATACTTTAGCCTACCCATGGCATCTGCCGTGATACCACCACGACAGTTGGCGCCCACCGTGGGGCCAGCAGCGGTGCTAGCTGGAGTTATGATCCGGACGGGAAACTTCATCAACACGGGCGAGCGCGTGGTTTCTGGCTTGGTCCAGAGATTTGGTCTCTGTGACTATGTCAGCGACAATGCAGGGAGCTTCAGGGGGAAAACTCCCCCGCGTAATGGTGTCTTCATCAGCCTGGGTGGGCACAAGGTTTACGTCGGCGTCGACATCTCCGGCGTGTATCCTCACCGAGTTGTTGTTGCAGGAGAGCCACCTCTTAACGCAGCAAGCCGTCCGCCCAGAGCACATCCTGCAGGCAGCGTCGAGGTGATGGTCGCTGCCGGAGTGCAAACTGGAGCAGCAGCAGCCGGGTCAAACAGGGAGCCCACCACAGGTGTACAAGGCGCACCCAGGCAGACCGCACCACAACCCACCGAGGTAATCCCGCCAGTGACCAACCCGACCGAGGTGCAAGACACCACCCCAAAAGCACCAAGAGTAAGAGGGCCACCTCTGGAGAAGCCAGAGAACATCCTTCAGGCAACCATAGAAAACCTGACTACGCCTGTAGCGCCGATACTTGATCCGGCAAATGCTCAGGCAGAGTTGGAGGAAACCAGGCAAAAGGTGCTGGTAGAGGCCAAAAAGGTGTCGGCCTTGCGGGAGTCCTTAAACAGGACCCTGCAAGAATATGCCAAAGCTAATAAGCTGGACATCGCACCCGAACGGGTGGACGAATTAAGATTGAGAGGGAAAAACCTCATGGATGATATCAACAAAGAGCATGATGCTCATAAAGAAGAATCGATGGATTTGGGCTTGCCGAGGTACAATACCCCGGCAAAGAACCTAAGAGCGGCAAATGCCGCAGCATTAGAATTAGAGGGGTTGACCGGCGAGGCCCGGCAGAAACAGCAGGAAAGAGTGAATGAGCTGGTGCGCATCGCGAACCAGCAAAACGAAGAAATGCTCAGAGCAAACCCGGCGAGGCCGGGGGCCTCGCGAATGGTTCACTCGGCAGGGGCAGCACCTTCCTTATCCATGGCAGCAGCGTCTTCACCCGGAAATAATGCACGAAGGGACAAAGAAGTAACCTCAGGAAAGAGGAACAAGCAAATTGTTCCATATGATCCGGCAATGGCTAGAAAGGCAAATGAGAACAGAGGCAATGCAAGCCGAGGTAACAGTGGGGAGAGGAACCACGGCCATGTGGAAAAAGACGGCGGAAGCCGAGGCAATGGAGATCTCGGAAGAAGAGAACCCGCAAGAGGCAATCATGAGAACAATACCCCGGTCGAAGTAAGGAGAGAGCTGCCGCTCAACCTGCAACCAAGGCATGAACCCCGACAGGAAAGAGAAACAAGGCCAGCTCGCCACAATCAAATTAATGAGAGATACAATGATGGTTATTCCGAGATGGAGTATGCGATCCATGGCGGAAACAACCACTATGGGGTACAAGATAGAATTATGTACAGGGATTTGCCATCAAATGATGCAAGAGTAAAGCTGGATCGGCTATACCGGTCCGAACTGTTGGAAGAACAGGGTCCACCAGGGCCGGCATGCTTTGGACCATGGATCATGGGCGAACCGCCTGTACCAAATTTTCAGCTAGCAAGGGGCACGAAAACGTATAATGGGAGCACCAAACCGCAAGACTGGTTGATCGATTATGCCACAGCTGTGAAAATAGCGGGTGGAAACTTACGATGGGCAGTACGGTACGTACCACAAATGCTGGAAGGACCAGCCAGGGTGTGGCTGAATAATCTACCAGCGGGCAGTATCAACTGTTGGCTGGATTTTGAGGAAATGTTTGTCAGCAACTTTACCAGCACATACAAGAGGCCAAACATGCCACAACAGTTAGCCATGTGCAAGCAGAGGCCGAATGAAACAGATAGAGAATTTTTAACTCGGGGGTGCAACCTGAGAAACTCATGTGAAGGGGTTATAGAATCGCAAGCAATAGCTTGGTTCGCGTAAGGATGCCGCTATGGCAGCGTGTTGTGGCAACGTCTGCAAAGAGATATGCCGACCACACTGGCAGAAACTATCAGAATAGCAGACTCCTACGCATTAGGAGACCCAACGCAACCAGAATTAATGTCGGCGGATCATCGCGAGCAACAGGACCATTATGCAAGAAATTTGGCCGGGTCATTCAGGCGCAGTGATTTCAGAGGAAGAAGAAGAGAGGAAAGGCCGGATTATAGATATAATTTGGCCCAAGTGGCGACAGTAGCACAAGATCAGCCGAGTCACGGAGCAACTCAACGGCAGAAGAATGGACCTCAGCAGTGGACACCAAAGAATGAAGGAAAAAGGCAGTGGACCCCAGAACAAAAGAAACAGTGGCAGGAGAGGCCGAAATACACGTTCGAATCCATGTTAGATCAGCCGTGCAAATTTCACACATCAAACCCATCCAGGCCAGCCAACCATACGACCCGCCAATGTGCATGGATGAAAAATGCAACGGGGAACCCCGCAGGAGTTCAGGCACCCCATCAAGTACATCAGCAGCATCAACCATAGTTGACTGGAGCAAATGCACAGCAACTGATGTTACCGCCCCCTCCCCCGAGGTACGGTAACTAGGATCGGAGAGACGCGGTACATCAAGTGATGAACCAAGTCCAGGATGGAAGGACGAATCCGGCGAATACTGGACGCAATGATTACAGAGAACATCATCAGTCTTATTGCATGTCACAACGGAACAACAAGACAAGCAGAGTGTGCAGCGCCGGCATATGGAAGTAAATGCATTTATGCCGGCAGTACCAAGATATATGCCTTGTTAGGATCAAGAAGTAACTTGGAGCATAAAGGATCATCCCAAGATAATGCTGAATCCTGGGTCATATGCACTTGTATTAGACCCAACATTTGTTGGACCGAGCATCAATGCTAAATTCTCAAAAGTACTCATTGACAACGGAAGCAGTATCAACATCATGTACAAAGATACCATGCATAAACTCGGAATATCGCAGAACATGTTGCAATCCACGAGGACCACTTTCCATGGGATAGTGCCAGGGCTTTCATGTGAACCCATTGGTAAGGTCCGAGTGGATGTGTTATTCGGCACAAGGGATAACTGCAGAGCAGAAAACTTAGAGTTTGAGGTGGTGGATCTAGAAAGTTGCTATCATGCTCTACTTGGACGGCCAACATTGGCCAAATTCATGGGCAGTTGTCATGCAAGTTATCTGAAAATGAAGCTACCCGGACCACAAGGAGTAATAATAGTTGCAGGGGATTACAAGAAGTCAATGGAGTGTGCTTCAGCCGGGTCAAATTTGGCCGAATCATTGGTGATAGCAAGAGAAAAGAGAAGGATTCAAGAGGTAGCAGCCCTCACTCAGTCGGCACAGCTGAACATGCCGGCACTAGCCAACCCGCATGGCAGTGTCTCTTTTCAGCCGACTAAAGAAACGAAGAAATTTCAGATCGATGAGCAATTCCCGGAGCGTACTGTTACTATTGGTGCAGGCCTGGACGCTAAATAGGAAAGCGAGCTCACCAACTTCCTCCGTGAGAATCGGGACATATTTGCATGGTCAACTCAGGATCTGCAAGGTGTTCCGAGGGAGTTGGCTGGGCACTCTTTGAACATAAGGCCAGGAGAAAGGCCGGTGAAGCAACCTCTCCGCCGCTTCGCCGAAGACAGGAGAAAAATAATAGGAGATGAAATAGCTCGGCTCCTCGTGGCCGGGTTCATCATGGAGGTGCTGTATCCGGATTGGTTGTCGAATCCGGTGCTAGTAGATAAGAAGAAAGATGATCCCAATGTAGCCATTGTATGGCGAATGTGTATCGATTACACCAACCTGAACAAGGCGTGTCCAAAAGATCCTTTTCCATTGCCTAGAATAGACCAAGTCATTGATTCGACCGCTGGTTGTGAGTTATTGTCATTTGTAGACGCGTATTCTGGTTTCCACCAGATACCGTTAAATCCGGCCGAGCAAATAAAGACCGCGTTTATTACCCCGTACGGGGCTTATTGCTATCGCACAATGCCATTCGGCCTGCGAAACGCAGGAGCAACATATCAGAGATGCATGCAAAAATGTCTACATGATCAGATAGGAAAAAATGTACAAGTATATGTAGATGACGTGGTCATCAAAACCAAGGAAAGCAAAACGTTACTGGAAGATATACGGCAGACTTTCGTGAACCCGAGAAGGTTCCGAATGAAGCTTAATCTAGAAAAATGCACGTTTGGCGTGCCGGCAGGAAAATTACTCGGTTTTCTTGTATCTAGCCGAGGTATAGAGGCCAACCCAACAAGATAAAGGCAGTAGAAAGAATGGAATTGCCAAGATGGTTAAATGATGTACAGAAATTCACGGGTTGTCTGGCCTCGCTTAGCCGGTTTGTATGTCGGCTAGGAGAGAAGGCGCTACCACTCTATCAGCTGATGAAGAAATCAGATAAATTCATTTGCACTCCACAAGCGGACATCGCATTTCATGAGTTGAAAAAGATGTTGGTCACAGCACCCATTTTGGCTTCTCCATTATCAAAAGAGCCTATGTTACTCTATGTAGCGGCTACCAACAGAGTAGTGAGTGCTGTAGTCGTAGTGGAACGACTTGAAGATGGTAAGTCGGTTCAGAGGCCGGTGTATTATTTAAGTGAGGTGTTATCCACTTCAAAGCAGAATTTCCCACATTATCAGAAGATGGCTTATGGGGTGTATATGTCGGCGAAAAAGCTTAAACATTACTTCGAAGAGCATCCCATCAAAGTGATCTGTGAGGCGCCCATAGCCGACATATTGAGCAACAAAGACGCAAGTGGACGAATAGCAAAATGGGCAATCGAGTTGTCACCATACGCTCCACAATTTGATAGGAGAGACGCAATCAAATCTCAGGCGGTCGCCGACTTTTTCGTAGACTGGGCCGAGGTGCAGTATGAGCCACCATTGCCAGACCCAAATTATTGGACTATGCATTTTGACGGTTCCAAACTAAGGAATGGTTTGGGGGCAGGAATAGTGTTAACCTCACCTAAAAGAGACCAACTGAAGTATGTGCTACAAATACATTTTGCTGCATCCAACAACGTAGCCGAATATGAAGCACTGGTCCATGGATTGAAAGTAGCAAAAGAAATTGGCATACGCCGAATCTTGTGCTATGGCGACTCGGATCTGGTAGTACAGCAAGTCTCAGGCAGTTGGGACGCATTAGATGCTAATATGGCTTTATACAGATTTCACGTGCAAAAGATCAGTGGATACTTTGAAGGATGTGAATTTCACCACATACCTCGGGCAGAAAATGATGTCGCAGACACGTTGTCAAAACTAGGATCAACCCGGCAATCAATTCCTCCGGGTATTGCCCTGTAACACCTCAGGAAACCATCAATAATCCCATCACCAGAATCCGAATCTATCTTTATCCCGGCAAATTCAGCAGAAGATAACGCGCCGATGGAAGTAGATCAGCAATATAACTCGGAACCCCCCAAGAGGAGGACAGCCGAAGTAAGCACAATCATGGGGAAAGCCGAGATAGGTATATCGGAAGAAAACATGGAAATAGAAAGTGAGATCACACCAGAAAAAGTCACACCGCTATGGGCGCAACCCATATTCTCTTACCTAAAAGACTCGATGTTGCCGAGTAATGAGGTATTAGCTAGACAAACTGTAAGGAGAGAAAAAACTTATACAATCATAAACAATGAGCTATATAAAAGAAGCGTCACAAGCGTGTTGCAGAAGTGTGTGAGTTCGGCAGAAGGTCAGGAGATCCTCCTAGATATACACCAAGGAGAATGTGGGCACCATGCCTCATCTCGTGCCTTGGTAGCCAAAGCATTCAGGCATGGATTTTATTGGCTGACGGCATTGAAAGAAGCAAAAGAATTAGTTGAAAAATGCAATGGGTGTCAGAGATATGCAACCAAAATACACATGCCATCGGCCGAGTTAAAAACAATACCCATCACTTGACCATTTTCTGTATGGGGTTTAGATATGGTGGGACCATTTAAGCCGGCACGAGGAGGAATGACCCACATATTGGTTATGGTGGACAAATTCACAAAATGGATTGAAGTGAAACCAATAAAAAAATGCGATGGATCTACAGCAGTGAAATTTCTCAAAGATATTATCTTAAGATATGGGTATCCGCACAGTATTATTACAAATAATGGCACAAACTTTGCAGAAGGAGCCTTCACCAGATTTTGTAGAGAGAAACACATAAGACTAGATATTGCCTCTGTGGCTCACCCAGCATCTAATGGGCAAGTGGAAAGGTCTAATGGACTGGTGCTATCAGGAATAAAACCACGACTTGTCGAACCGTTGCAAAGGTCGGCAGGGTGTTGGATTGAGGAACTCCCAGCCGTACTATGGAGCCTCAGGACTACTCCGAATAGATCAACAGGTTATACACCATTCTTTCTGGTATACGGGGAAGAGGCCGTACTTCCAGCCGACATAATATATGACTCACCAAGAGTTACTCAGTATACAACCTCTGAGGTGAATGAAATAGCTCGGCAAGATACTGTAGACCTACTAGAAGAAGCCAGAGAACTGGCACTTTCACGATCAGCTATTTATCAGCAGAACTTGCGATGATATCACAGCAAGAAGGTGAATCCAAGGGTGTTCAAAGAAGGGGATTTAGTCCTCCGACTGGTACAACGCACGGCCGGCATGCACAAGCTGTCACCTCCATGGGAGGGACCATTCATCACGAGCAAAGCATTGTATAACGATGCTTATTATCTAATCGACGCTCAATCCTCCGGAAGGAACAAGGCAGACAAAGCTGGCGAAGAAACGAAGTGGCCATGGAATGTAGCTTTGCTTCGTCCATTTTACTCATAACATAGTATCTCGAGGTTAGGAACCAATGATGTATTAAACCTCGGCATCCAGAGCAGTGACTCGGGGACTGCCATATATTGTTTCAATATCATCTTATGTATTTGAACCTCGGCACCCAGAGCAGTGACTCGGGGACTGCCATATATTATTTCAATATCATCTTATGTATTTGAACCTCGGCACCCAGAGCAGTGACTCGGGGACTGCCATATATTATTTCAATATCATGTTATATATCTGAACCTCGGCACCCAGAGCAGTGACTCGGGGACTGCCGTCTATTATTTCAATGTCATCTTATGTACTAAATCTCGGCACCCAGAGCAGTGACTCGGGGACTGCCATATATTGTTTCCATTTCATACTAAATATTTGAACCTCGGCATCCAAAGCAGCGACTCGGGGACTGCCATATGCTGCCCCAGTTATATTATTTCTGAAATTTGGTTTACATATTGAAATTCGGCGCGATAAACAGTGATTCAGGGATTGCCATATATTGTTCCAAAGTAGTAGTCAACTTCTGTTCAGAACAGATCAATATTATATGATATTCAGAGCTCACGCCTAGACTACTCGGCTAAACCACGAAAAAACGAAGGCAAGGATACATCCTAAAGTCAGGAAATTGCGGGCCATCAAAGCAAGAATTCGGACGAACACCCACTTAAACAAAATGATAACAACTGCAAGCGTATATGTCACAGCAGTAAACGACAAAAGAAATTCAAATCATACAGAGAGCGGATAAATGTTTCGCGTACATCATACGCCCGGCATGCCAGGGATAAGAAATAACTTAAGCGTTGTTCGCTGGAGAGGCAGCATCTTGGTCAGGCGCTGGGCACTCCGACGTAGGAGGAACTTCGACCGAGGTTGCCTCGCCCTCCATAGACCCAGGTGCAACTTCAGCGGAAGCCCGAGGCTGCTCAGGAGCATCAGTCTGTGCAGTTGAATGCCCAGTACCTTTGGAGGAGGACCGCGCATCGCCGTCGCTGTCCGAGCTTGAACTGGAGCTGCCAGATGTGGCCGAGTCATCCTCACCCTCCCCTTGCTCAGCCGAATTGTTATCCGAGGCATCCTCAACTACGACCTCCTCATCCGGGTTTGGAAGAAAACTCGGCCCTTCATTCCAGGTATGCACGTCGGCATACTCGACGAGTTGGAAGGCGCGAGCTAGCCGAAGAGCGACGAAAGTGGGGTCTTCAACCCAACGAGAACCAGTGCGCAGATTTCTCAGGATATCAAGAGAGATGTCTTCGTACCATGACATAATAACAGTGAGGGCCATATCAGCGCCAGCGCGCCCGGCTGATTCCCTCCAGAGACTTAGTTGCCTCTCAGATGCCATCAGTCTTTTCACCAGTAATTCGACCTCGTTGATATCAGGAGTCCCAGAAGTGTTCGGCCAAAGAACGTGGTAAGCTCGAATAGCTGCTTGCACCAAATCCCGGCCCATAATCTTCATTGGACCAACCGTAGCACCAACAGCAACCAGAAAATCCTCCATCGAATACTCCGAATCAGCGGCAACAGGGACACCTCGGCGTACACGAGCCGCAAGAACTGCTTTAGAACTCACAGGTTTAGCTTCGGGAAAATGATCTGCGTAAAACACGAACGTGTCAGGTGGCAGCAAGGACAAAGAGAAAAATATAATTCGGCCATGCCAAGAAGCTTACGATGAATGTAACTCATCATGATCTGGAGGTCTTTGGCCCAATCAATCTTGCTCTTCTCAAAGTGTGCGATTTCCTCGCTCATTCCCTGAGTTTTCAGTTCGGCAGCGTCGAGGAGTTCTTTGTTCTTCTGCAGCTCCAAAGCCAGCCGATTCTTTGCTTCGGAGAATTCTTGATCGACCTTTTCTAGTTCGGATTTCTGAGAAAGCTTAAGGGTCTCCACCTCGGCCCGTAGGCGAGCGATTTCATCGTCTTTTTCTTTTAGCTGCGCCAAATGAGTAGCGCTTTGTTCTAAAAAATGCAGCATCACGTCAGGCATGGGCGTGCAGTCTTGATGAGATACTACGAAGATTTGCAACTCGGCTTTACCACAGCCAAACGAAAAAAAAAATTAGCACGTATACTAAAGCGCGAAAAGAGTTAAGGTAAAAGGGAGACTAACCTTCCAAGCTCTTAACTTTCTTCTCAAGACGAATGTTAAGGTTATTGATATTACCTGTTCATCAAAAAAGTGAGCCGGCATCTCGCGGACAAATCAATAAGACCGCCGAGAATAACGAAAAGGAACTATCGACTTACCAGCCTTTTTTACCATAGGAAGGATTTTCTCATACTTTTCTTCCAGTTTGTGGTGCGAAATCAACCTCTGAAATTCGGCAGTCCGCCGGTCATGTGCAACCTGAGCAATGGAGCAAAACGATAAATGGATATTCGAAGCTAAATCAGATCCGAGTCAAGCAAAACTTAACTCGGATCTAGGTGGCTGGATATTCGAAGCTAAATCAGATCCGAGTCAAGAAAAACTTAACTCGGATCTAGGTGGCTGGATATTCAAAGCTAAATCAAATCCGAGTCAAGTAAAACTTTACTCGGATCTAGGGGGCTGGATATTCGAAGCTAAATCAGATCCGAGTCAAGAAAAACTTAACTCGAATCTAGGTGGCTGGATATTCGAAGCTAAATCAAATCCGAGTCAAGCAAAACTTAACCCGGATCTAGGTGGCTAGATATTCGAAGCTAAATCAGATCCGAGTCAAGAAAAACTTAACTCGGATCTAGGTGGCTGGATATTCAAAGCTAAATCAGATCCGAGTCAAGCAAAACTTAACTTGGATCTAGGTGGCCGGATATTCGAACCCTAGAAATAAAGTTAAATTAAGTAAAACATCATTAAACTTCCAAGCATATAACAAGTTATTTCCTTGCAAGTTTCGGGGACTAGAGCATATAGTAACATCTAGGGAACTAATCTAAACTCCGCAAAACAGCAATTACCTCATTCATCTTGTTAGTGTCAAGGATGAACTTGGCGGCTTGATCGAAACGGCCGCTGATGTCGGAAAGCTGAAAGGGCTGATTGATGGGATTACCCTCAAACTGATCAGCAGCATTCCAATTATTGGCATACTCCACCAGCGAGCCGAGGCTGTTCCCACTAGATGTCCGAGTTAAGACCTTACCCCGGACATGTTGTGTAACTACTGCAGCCGCAGGGCTCTTATGAAGAGCAAGCTGGGTGCTGGCAGCCGAGGCAACGGAGGCTTTGGTAGGCGCAGTTCCCGTGCGCAGCCTGTCGGCAATACTCAGCTGAGAAGATCCGACAAGACCTTTCTGGGAAGAGGAAGCCTTGGTGGCAACAGCTTTTCTCGCCTTAGAAGAGGCATCAGCAGGAAGCGATACCTCGGTAATGGGGACGGTGTCTTCAGGAGCAGCAGGAGTCACGGTCGCAGAAGGCGCCGAGATAACGACCTCTTCGGCCGGGGCTGGAGTGGCTGTAGAAACTGCTGGGGCAGATAGAGGCTCAGTAGCGGCGCTGGGACCCACAGAAGGGGCAACGGGTTCGATGAAAATCTCGGAGGGCCGATTGGAATCAATGTCGACAAAAGAAGTTCCAGGCACGTCGCGACGAGGAGGCGACGGATTCGGAGCTGGAGGAGAGACAGCACGAGCAGGACTGGGAATCCTAGTATCATCGACGGGCGGAGGAGACGGCTGCCGAATCGGGCGGCTAGTCATGCTAGGACCGCCGGGCTTAACAGAAAGCGGAGCACTGCAAAAATAAGAAAGAAAAAAGAGTGTCAGTATGAAAAACAGAAAGAGAGAAACAAGAAATACGAGCAAAAGGAACTTACCCGGCGACCCCAGGCATAGTCTTGCGCCTGGGAGGATTCAGAGCGGATTTCTTCACTCGTTTCTTGGGGACCGCCTCTGAGGCACTAGCAGGGGCCCCGCGTTTCCCCGAGGTAACAGGGGGTCGAGAAGCAATAGGCTCGGCGTCGTGAACCTGACCGGCCGGATTAGCTGGGAAAGTAGAAGCCGGAAATGCATAAGAAATAGGCATTGCGGCAACTACCTCAAGAACTTGGACCTCGTCCGAATCACCTTCCTCCTCGTGCGCCGAGGTCTTGCCACGAGCTCGAGCCGGGGCAGGATCCGACTTAGGGACGAACTCTTCCGAGTCCGGCTCACCAGTATCCGGGGTGCTCCGGTCCGCAGGCCACGGAAGCAACAAAACTTCGGTATCCTCATTCTTCTGCTATGCGAACCTCTGCAAGACGAGGAAAAAGAAAGTTAGCGGAATCCGTTACAAAAACGATGGAATAGCAGATCGTTATTGATTAAGCTTACTTCGGGAGGCGGACGATCGCGGGTGAACGGTTTCAATCCCCAAGTCCAATCCTCAGGCATCTCCGTCTTAAAGATAGCCCGGACACGCTTATAGATAAGGTAATTGTCCAGCTCCACGGTCGAGAATCGGTTAGGGTCAAGAGGACCGCTCATGTAGCACAGTTTGTGAGTCCGCTTCTGGAATGGACAGATTCGGCTACTGATAAAGGTAGCCATCAGGTCTTCGCCGCATAACCCGGCGCGGATCAGCTCTTTAAGCCGAATCTCAAAAGCCTCGGCCAAGGCATGACTCTTCCTCGGATTGTAAGTCCAATTCACCTTAGAAGGCGGACCAATTGAGAAGGAAGGAAGCCGAATCTTGTCCTCCGTCCCTCTGTTCTTGACGTAAAAGAAGGATTTGTGCCACTTCTTGCATGACTCTAACCTGGTGACACGAGGAAATACGGATTTCCTCCGAGTTGTAATGGACGCTGCCCCACATTGAGTAAGCAATTTCTCGGAAGGGTGCAGAGACTTTTCAGGGACTACGTTAGAACGAATCTGGAAGAACTTCGACCAGACGTGCACGGACGGCCATAGGCCGAAGTATCTCTCCGAGGCGGAGATAAAAGCAGAAAGAGAAGCGATGGCATTCGCGGGAAGATGATGCGGCTGAAGGCCGAAGTAGTCGAGAAACTCTCTAGCAAAATCGCTAAGAGGGAGACCAAAGCCACGCGCGAAGTGCGACATAAAAACTACATACTCGCCCTCCCTAACATCCGGAGAGGACTCGCTGCCGGGTAAGCGACAGGAGGCCTCGGCGGGAATCCTCCGAGTTCGGATAAGCCACTCAATCTCGCGGCGTGTAACAGAAGAGCCTTGCCACGAGCCTCGCTCGGGACCAGAGCCAGGGTCATCATCCTCTACCAGAGCACCACTAAAGGAGCTTGACATTGGTTCGCCGGAAAGATCGACGGAAGAAGAGCTGGCGGCAGAGGGAAGTTTAGAGCTATGAGGCCCCGTCGTGATTTTGCACGGGAGCGGCGGCGGAGGAGCAGAGGAACCGCCGCACGAATACAAGATCGAAACGGAGAAATCTAGGATAAAACCTAGGCAAGCGGCCGGAAAGAACTCACCGGCGACGATGCCGGAGCTGGCGAACGCAGGCGAGGCGGACGGAACAACACGGCGGAGTCCTCGCCGTCAGAAGTTCTGATGAGCGTGTGGCGGCGGAGCTGCAAGAGGGCGCGGATGCAAGAGGAATAAGAAGGGCACAGGCGAACGAGAAGGGGAAAAGTGAATTCCCAGACGCTGCGCCCCTCTTTATAATCGAAACACAAGCGAGGTAGTGGGATCGTGGGTGCAGCAGGTGACCGTGTAGATCGTGGGTGCGGCACAAACGCATGACGTTAAGTGGAACCACACCAACGGCCACACAACAGCGAAGAAGGTTGCGATCCCCAAGGGAAACGACACACGAGGCATCACAGCGCCGGCGCGACAGGTACAATGTTAACTATAGCCTGTCAGTAAATACTGTAGAGGAACAAAAAACTAGAAGAACAATGATGGGGGTGACACGTAGGACAAGGCCTACCAGAGAAGGAACATGGGTACCTCGAACGAGAAAAAGATAACTCGGAAACAATACAGAAAAATGTGATGAAGCTGATATGACCCGACCGAAGTTATCGGCAGGGCCACACCAGCTTCGGGGACTAATGTTGGGGGGTGACCCCGGATAGGTTAAAGACTGTAGGGGCCTCAACCTGATAAGGTGGATTCCTCCCGTGTTTTACAATGCTAGTCCCTGGATCAATAGCTAGCATCCACAGTTTAGATGTAATATCAAGAAACAAAGGTCATAATATAACTTTATAACCAGGAATAACATAAGTTTATTACATCAAACATAGCTCATTTGGCTATTACATTACATTGCAGCGGAATAACAATAATCATGGGGTCCTTCATCTTCAAAGTGCCACAGGCAGATGTTGGTTGTAGACTTTGTAATCCTAATCAAACAATCTTCACTAAGAACAATCAATCCTGCAACATACAAGTTACAGCCACAAGGGTCAATACATTTGAATTGTATTGGCAAGTTTCACTACTTTGTATATTATGAGTGGATACTATCATTACATGCATATTTGGCTAAGTAGAGTTTAAGGCTTGTTTGCATAAAGCAATATTTATCCTATCTTTTCAAAATGGTTTTGGTCCTCTGTCAAATCCTTTTTCCAAGATCCTTGAACTCCTTGGTAGAAACACAAGTGTTCAAGTCCTTGTCAAAAATCCCTTGAGCTACTTGGTAACCCCAAGTGCAACAAGTTTTATTAAATCTCATGAGTTCCTTGGTAACCCCAAGTAGATCATGCTCTTGAGAACCTTGGTAACCCCAAGTGCAACAAGCTTTATCAAATCTCTTTGAATTCCTTGGTACCCCCAAGTGCATCAAGTTTTTATATTAGAAGTTGGAATGTCGAGATCTCCCATGGTTTAAACTTTAGTTGCTCAGTATTGTCCATAACCGGGGACACGGCTAAGTACTTAGATTTTATTAACTTCTGGAGAAGGAGTACACTTTACCCACATGACACAATCCCATCTTGTTGCCACCAGTGGCCTACTGGATTAGTGCTCACCAAGATGGAGTACTGGCAGACTGAGAATGTGACGAAGTCTTTCCAAAAGGTCCCCCCATACATCATTGCTAGCTTGTCTTCAGCCCCCATGAAGCATTCCAGAACCCCATGTCCGGTAACTAAAGACAATGTATAGGTCTTCCTAATGTAGTTGACTAAGCCAGAGCCATAATAGCATGTGGTTGCACACGAAAGCCACAATTGGAAAAACATGTTCAATCTCTAAGTTTCCTAGGTGGTTTTCATTTGGAGCACAACACAAAGTGATTGCCATAGACATGGTTCCTTTTGTTGCCACCTTCTCCAAAACATAAAGTGTCCACCACCTAGGTGGTTCATTGAGTCCTTGTTTTATTATGTAAAAAACACAAGTCCTTTTCTCAACCTTTGTAAAATCTCAACATGTATCTCTTTTCAAAACATAGCATGGCTAAGCATGTACAACTTCAATATTTTCACTAAGGAGTGTATAGGGAATCCTATTAGGATTAGCATAGCATAAGTATAAAACATTTTCATGCATGTTTACAAAATCCACTAAGTATAATGAAAGTAGTAGGACTTTTGTATGATAGTGTAACTTGCCTTTTTGGTAGGGAATGGTGGTTCACTCCTTGATCTTGCTAGTCTCACACTTTTCTAAATTCACTACAAGTCAATCAAGCAAACACCAAATCAACTAACATTCCAAACCAAAGTCAAACAACAATTTCATACTCACAAAGTAATTGGAATCTAAGTCATGCATAAGTATGCAAAGGTTGGTTCTATTGCAAGGATGGTCTCTACTAGGTTTATGACTTGGTAAGGTTCCAAATTGGTCATTTACCAAAATGGCAAAGTCCTTTGTAATTTGGGTTTTATCTCAAGACCATTTTAAAAATCCATTCATCATTTTATGTGGTGAAAATTATTTTTATCACTCAAAACTTTATGTTTTTCACCAAGTGAGTTGCTCTTGGCAAAGATTGGTGTTTTGGGTCAGTAAGTTTGGTCCAAAGCATTTTCACAAAGTTTTCCTTGCAAAAACATTTCCATAGTGAAATCAATAATTTTATCTGGCTAGAAAATGGCTAAGTTAAATAATTCAACCTAAATTCTACCAAAATCATTTTTAACACTAAGGGTTGGTTCCTAGGGTCAGTATGGTCACTACAAATTATTTGGCAAAGGTTTTATCCTTAAATTCAATTTTAAACAATTTTTTTATACTCTAAACTAGCTCACAAAAGAATCTGAAAAAACAAGCAAAAAAACAGATACTATTTTCCAAACTAAGGCCATGGTTGGCTAGGGCTTGTTCTCCTGAATCCAACGACATAAAATTTGCAATTTTTGGACGTGTGGTTTGAAAGTTACAAGGGTTTGAAGTTTGCAAATAAATCTGATTCAAAACCTGTTTTAATTCAAACACTGGCCACGCGTCACGTCGTGATTGGCCGGTACCGGTTCGTCTGGATCGCGTGTTGCTGGGCGTTAGATCTAAATAAATCGTGCGGCTCTGGAGGCGTACCCTTTCGCGTTTAAGTGCACCTATCCTATTCGTCCGATTTGAATCGAACGGCTGTTGGGTGCTCGACCATAGTCGGGCGGCGCTGCGACGGCTGCTGGCGGCGGTGACTCTGTTTCACGGCGGCGCCGGCGATACAGGAAGAGAAGCAGAGGGGGAGTGTGCTCACCAGGTTCGCTGACGCTCGCTGATGCTCAACGTGGTACTGGTTGGTGAAGGGGCGCACTGGGTAGGGCTTGATTGCTCGCCGGAGTTGAAGACAACGTCGGGCGGCTCTGTCGGTGGTCGAAGTCGACGTTGCAGATCATGCGGAGGCAAACAGAGAGCTTAGTTAGGTACGCAAGACCAAGGCGAGGACGTTTGTGTGATCGGAAAGACGCGGGGCGGTCTGGTTTACCTGGGGGTCGTCGTCGGAGAAGAATCAGGCGGCGGCGCTGTCAGAGCTAGTCCAAGCCGAAGCTCTGGGGCGCCCGCGGTTGAAGGAAGGGCACGGGGAGAAGCGTCTGGGAGTGGGGAACTTGCTCGTGTGCTCAGTGTGGCATGGGGTGGTCAGGTTTGGATGGAATTGAAAATGGACCTCGTCGGAGACAGAGAGAGTGGTTGGCGAAATACGGCAGCCTGGGGGCGTGCTTTGGGGAGGGGCAGAGGGAAACGGAGGGGAGGAGTGGACGCTTAAGTAGGAACGATCGCAGGGGCGTTTAATCACAGCATTAACGAGAATTTACTCCGCAGAATCACAGGCAGAAACGGGAGAGAGGAGGAAGAAGGGGCCGTGCGGGTGTTGAAGACGATGAGCTGGCTGCGTGGGGTCTACCTGGCAGTGAGGGAGAGAGAGAGGGGAATGGGTCCCGGTTGTCTGTGACTGAGTGGGTTCACTAATTGGTGCGAAACGTTTTCCTTTCTGGAAGATAAGTGGGCTGGCTCGCTGGGCCTTAGTGGGCTGATGGGTTGGGTCGACCTGTATTTATATTTTTCCTGTTTCTGAACTCTTTTCTTTTTCTATTTCTATTTTCCTGTTTTGAAATTCAAATCAATTATTCAATCCTTCACTCAAGTCAAACAATGTTTAAATCAAATCAAGTGACATCCAAACTTTGTGATATTGCAAATAGTTCTGTTTATTAACATAATTATCAAAATAAAATAATGTTTTAATATCCCTTTATTAATTAAATAAAAGGGTCCTTTACTTATTTAATATAGTTTGATTTATTTAATAAAATCTTCATTTGAATTCCCAACACTTTCATAATCCAATCAGTAGGTTTTATTTGGAAACAAAGAATATTTGGAAACTTGTTTAAAACAAAATAACATAACCTTTTATTTTAGGATCCTTTAATAATTAATTTCAATAGACTTCATTATTAAATCAATTAGGATTTATTTTATTAATATCTTTATTTTGAAAACTAAAAGTAAAACCAAAACTCTTTAGTAGGTTTTATTTGAGAATATAAATTATTTGGTAAACTTATTTGAAATCAATAAATAGGTTTTTTTTAATGTCTATTTAAAATGGAAAAAGCCTTTACTTTAATAAAATTTGGATATTAAACCCCTATTATTTTATTTAAACAATCCTTTATTATTTTTAAATAAACCTTTTATTATTTTAATCAAAGAAAACTATTTTGTTTCAAAATCTTGGCCAAGTTTAATTTGGCTTTATAAAATAATCCTTATTTATAACTTCATCTTTTCTTTTGAATACCAAATCCTTTTATTAAAAGATCTAAAATAGTATTTCCAAAATATTTTAATTTCCTTTGTTAATTGTTTATCTTTTTAAATCCTTTTTAGGTTTAATTCCAAATGGGTTTGAAGTTCCAATTGAATTCAAAAAGTTTCTTCTGACTCTGAAAATCAAACAAAGTTTTATTTTATTAATTTATTTTCACATTACAAGATTTGGAAAATCTTGGGATGTGACAGGCTACCACCCTTAAAATAAATCTCGTCCCGAGATTTGGGAAGGCTGGGGTACAAGCAAGTTTAAAACAACTAGGGTACTACCACCCTTAAAATATTTCAAACAAAAATTACATATTGGCCTTCTTGGGTCCTGGAAAACTTCTCTAAGCAAACTTTTGCTTTATTTCTATACTTGACTCATGGGCCAAGATTGAGTTTCTCCATAGGCTTGTTCAACTTGTTCTTCATCCTTTCTGGACAGTTGCTTGCATAATGTCCTGGATTCTTGCAGTTGAAGCAATGAATGTCCTTGAGTTCTTTGCGTTGTTCTTGTGGACAAGTGGCTACATAATGGCCTGGTTCTTTGCAGTTGTTACACCACACTTGATCAATCTCTTTATTCTTCTTGTTCTCTGGGCATCCACTGGAGTAGTGTCCCATTTCCTTACATCTACGACATTGTGCAAGGCTCATGTCTTGCTTTTGTTTCTTAAACTTCTTTAGTCCTTTGAATTGGGTTGTCTTGTTAGGAGGTAGGAGTGGTCCTTTTCCTTTGGTAGACTTGGATCCTTCTTGTTTCCTTTGTTCCACCATGGCATATATGGGACATTGGCCAGGAGTATGGTCACTTCCTTCACAAAGGTAACAAGTAGCTTGAGAGGTGGGGCATTGTCCAACAGGATGATCTTCTTCACAATTGGGGCATTGTCCTTCATGCTCCTTGGAAGTATGATCCTTGTCTCCACAAATAGTGCAAGATGGGGCTCCATCTAGAATAACATTCTTGTCAGCCTTGTTATCATAAACTCCTTTGGGGTAGTTTTCCTCCATGCTGATCATTTGGTTAGTCACCTTAAGCATCAGTTGAGACTGCTCTTCCAAATTTTTTTGTAGTGCTGGATCTTTATCACTATTGTTGACTATGAACTGAGTTGTCAGTTGATTCAACTGGTGTTGGGTTGCTATGAGCTCTTTCATGCTGTCAGCTTGGTTGGTGTTGATGTCATCAACCTTGGAGTCTTTTGGAGTAGTCATCTGTTTGGGTTGAAGGGAGGTTAGAATAGGCAAGTTATTTCTAAGGAATCAATTCTAATCACACACTTCACAATTTACACAGACAATGTGCATGCAATCACAAACCAAACATTCACAAACAACTTTGCACTCAAACAACAAGGTTCAAGCACTTACTTAGGCAACAAAATATTTTTGTTACACCACATAAGTTGGTGGTTTGACTTAACTAAATTATGGTGGTCCATCTATGTGGTTCTCTTGTGATCTTTCCATCCTTCTTGGTTGCTTCTTCTTACATGAGATCATGGTTTCCTTGGAAAAACTTTTGGTCACAATACTTCAAAGATATTGATGGTTCCTTCTCATTTTGCATTCCCTCAGTCTCTAAATCTTGAGTAAGATTTCCTTGTCTCACTTGTAGTCCTTAGTAGTTTCCATGTTGGAAGTCCTTGGTGAACATGCTGAAGATGTTGAAATCATTAGAGTTGAAGATGTTGAAGTCATTAGAGTTGAAGAAGTTGAAGAAGTCCTTTACACATGGTGTAGTCTTTGGCCATGGGGTTGGTTTTTCCATCAGGTTTGAAATAGAAGAGATGTAGAGTTGAAACCAAAATGGTTGAGGAAAGAGTTTACAAGTGTTTTTGTAAATAAGTTTTTGGAACAAAATAACTCTTATTTGTCTAAGGGTTTTTTGTCCAATCCTAGGGTTACAAATCCTACAGGCAACACAATGCTCTGATACCATCTGTAGGGGCCTCAACCTGATAAGGTGGATTCCTCCTGTGTTTTACAATGCTAGTCCCTGGATCAATAGCTAGCATCCACAGTTTAGATGTAATATCAAGAAACAAAGGTCATAATATAACTTTATAACCAGGAATAACATAAGTTTATTACATCAAACATAGCTCATTTGGCTATTACATTACATTGCAGCGGAATAACAATAATCATGGGGTCCTTCATCTTCAAAGTGCCACAGGCAGATGTTGGTTGTAGACTTTGTAATCCTAATCAAACAATCTTCACTAAGAACAATCAATCCTGCAACATACAAGTTACAGCCACAAGGGTCAATACATTTGAATTGTATTGGCAAGTTTCACTACTTTGTATATTATGAGTGGATACTATCATTACATGCATATTTGGCTAAGTAGAGTTTAAGGCTTGTTTGCATAAAGCAATATTTATCCTATCTTTTCAAAATGGTTTTGGTCCTCTGTCAAATCCTTTTTCCAAGATCCTTGAACTCCTTGGTAGAAACACAAGTGTTCAAGTCCTTGTCAAAAATCCCTTGAGCTACTTGGTAACCCCAAGTGCAACAAGTTTTATTAAATCTCATGAGTTCCTTGGTAACCCCAAGTAGATCATGCTCTTGAGAACCTTGGTAACCCCAAGTGCAACAAGCTTTATCAAATCTCTTTGAATTCCTTGGTACCCCCAAGTGCATCAAGTTTTTATATTAGAAGTTGGAATGTCGAGATCTCCCATGGTTTAAACTTTAGTTGCTCAGTATTGTCCATAACCGGGGACACGGCTAAGTACTTAGATTTTATTAACTTCTGGAGAAGGAGTACACTTTACCCACATGACACAATCCCATCTTGTTGCCACCAGTGGCCTACTGGATTAGTGCTCACCAAGATGGAGTACTGGCAGACTGAGAATGTGACGAAGTCTTTCCAAAAGGTCCCCCCATACATCATTGCTAGCTTGTCTTCAGCCCCCATGAAGCATTCCAGAACCCCATGTCCGGTAACTAAAGACAATGTATAGGTCTTCCTAATGTAGTTGACTAAGCCAGAGCCATAATAGCATGTGGTTGCACACGAAAGCCACAATTGGAAAAACATGTTCAATCTCTAAGTTTCCTAGGTGGTTTCCATTTGGAGCACAACACAAAGTGATTGCCATAGACATGGTTCCTTTTGTTGCCACCTTCTCCAAAACATAAAGTGTCCACCACCTAGGTGGTTCATTGAGTCCTTGTTTTATTATGTAAAAAACACAAGTCCTTTTCTCAACCTTTGTAAAATCTCAACATGTATCTCTTTTCAAAACATAGCATGGCTAAGCATGTACAACTTCAATATTTTCACTAAGGAGTGTATAGGGAATCCTATTAGGATTAGCATAGCATAAGTATAAAACATTTTCATGCATGTTTACAAAATCCACTAAGTATAATGAAAGTAGTAGGACTTTTGTATGATAGTGTAACTTGCCTTTTTGGTAGGGAATGGTGGTTCACTCCTTGATCTTGCTAGTCTCACACTTTGCTAAATTCACTACAAGTCAATCAAGCAAACACCAAATCAACTAACATTCCAAACCAAAGTCAAACAACAATTTCATACTCACAAAGTAATTGGAATCTAAGTCATGCATAAGTATGCAAAGGTTGGTTCTATTGCAAGGATGGTCTCTACTAGGTTTATGACTTGGTAAGGTTCCAAATTGGTCATTTACCAAAATGGCAAAGTCCTTTGTAATTTGGGTTTTATCTCAAGACCATTTTAAAAATCCATTCATCATTTTATGTGGTGAAAATTATTTTTATCACTCAAAACTTTATGTTTTTCACCAAGTGAGTTGCTCTTGGCAAAGATTGGTGTTTTGGGTCAGTAAGTTTGGTCCAAAGCATTTTCACAAAGTTTTCCTTGCAAAAACATTTCCATAGTGAAATCAATAATTTTATCTGGCTAGAAAATGGCTAAGTTAAATAATTCAACCTAAATTCTACCAAAATCATTTTTAACACTAAGGGTTGGTTCCTAGGGTCAGTATGGTCACTACAAATTATTTGGCAAAGGTTTTATCCTTAAATTCAATTTTAAACAATTTTTTTATACTCTAAACTAGCTCACAAAAGAATCTGCAAAAACAAGCAAACAAACAGATACTATTTTCCAAACTAAGGCCATGGTTGGCTAGGGCTTGTTCTCCTGAATCCAACGACATAAAATTTGCAATTTTTGGACGTGTGGTTTGAAAGTTACAAGGGTTTGAAGTTTGCAAATAAATCTGATTCAAAACCTGTTTTAATTCAAACACTGGCCACGCGTCACGTCGTGATTGGCCGGTACCGGTTCGTCTGGATCGCGTGCTGCTGGGCGTTAGATCTAAATAAATCGTGCGGCTCTGGAGGCGTACCCTTTCGCGTTTAAGTGCACCTATCCTATTCGTCCGATTTGAATCGAACGGCTGTTGGGTGCTCGACCATAGTCGGGCGGCGCTACGACGGCTGCTGGCGGCGGTGACTCTGTTTCACGGCGGCGCCGGCGATACAGGAAGAGAAGCAGAGGGGGAGTGTGCTCACCGGGTTCGCTGACGCTCGCTGATGCTCAACGTGGTACTGGTTGGTGAAGGGGCGCACTGGGTAGGGCTTGATTGCTCGCCGGAGTTGAAGACAACGTCGGGCGGCTCTGTCGGTGGTCGAAGTCGACGTTGCAGATCATGCGGAGGCAAACAGAGAGCTTAGTTAGGTACGCAAGACCAAGGCGAGGACGTTTGTGTGATCGGAAAGACGCGGGGCGGTCTGGTTTACCTGGGGGTCGTCGTCGGAGAAGAATCAGGCGGCGGTGTTGTCAGAGCTAGTCCAAGCCGAAGCTCTGGGGCGCCCGCGGTTGAAGGAAGGGCACGGGGAGAAGCGTCTGGGAGTGGGGAACTTGCTCGTGTGCTCAGTGTGGCATGGGGTGGTCAGGTTTGGATGGAATTGAAAATGGACCTCGTCGGAGACAGAGAGAGTGGTTGGCGAAATACGGCAGCCTGGGGGCGTGCTTTGGGGAGGGGGAAGAGGGAAACGGAGGGGAGGAGTGGACGCTTAAGTAGGCACGATCGCAGGGGCGTTTAATCACAGCATTAACGAGAATTTACTCCGCGGAATCACAGGCAGAAACGGGAGAGAGGAGGAAGAAGGGGTCGTGCGGGTGTTGAAGACGATGAGCTGGCTGCGTGGGGTCTACCTGGCAGTGAGGGAGAGAGAGAGGGGAATGGGTCCCGGTTGTCTGTGACTGAGTGGGTTCACTAATTGGTGCGAAATGTTTTCCTTTTTGGAAGAGAAGTGGGCTGGCTCGCTGGGCCTTAGTGGGCTGATGGGTTGGGTCGACCTGTATTTATATTTTTCCTGTTTCTGAACTCTTTTCTTTTTCTATTTCTATTTTCCTGTTTTGAAATTCAAATCAATTATTCAATCCTTCACTCAAGTCAAACAATGTTTAAATCAAATCAAGTGACATCCAAACTTTGTGATATTGCAAATAGTTCTGTTTATTAACATAATTATCAAAATAAAATAATGTTTTAATATCCCTTTATTAATTAAATAAAAGGGTCCTTTACTTATTTAATATAGTTTGATTTATTTAATAAAATCTTCATTTGAATTCCCAACACTTTCATAATCCAATCAGTAGGTTTTATTTGGAAACAAAGAATATTTGGAAACTTGTTTAAAACAAAATAACATAACCTTTTATTTTAGGATCCTTTAATAATTAATTTCAATAGACTTCATTATTAAATCAATTAGGATTTATTTTATTAATATCTTTATTTTGAAAACTAAAAGTAAAACCAAAACTCTTCAGTAGGTTTTATTTGAGAATATAAATTATTTGGTAAACTTATTTGAAATCAATAAATAGGTTTTTTTTAATGTCTACTTAAAATGGAAAAAGCCTTTACTTTAATAAAATTTGGATATTAAACCCCTATTATTTTATTTAAACAATCCTTTATTATTTTTAAATAAACCTTTTATTATTTTAATCAAAGAAAACTCTTTTTTTTCAAAATCTTGGCCAAGTTTAATTTGGCTTTATAAAATAATCCTTATTTATAACTTCATCTTTTCTTTTGAATACCAAATCCTTTTATTAAAAGATCTAAAATAGTATTTCCAAAATATTTTAATTTCCTTTGTTAATTTTTTATCATTTTAAATCCTTTTTAGGTTTAATTCCAAATGGGTTTGAAGTTCCAATTGAATTCAAAAAGTTTCTTCTGACTCTGAAAATCAAACAAAGTTTTATTTTATTAATTTATTTTCACATTACAAGATTTGGAAAATCTTGGGATGTGACAAAGACAGGGAAAGACGAGGGTACGATCCCCGTCTGGTTTCCGAGTTACAGTCTAAGTCGGCCGAATCCTGTAGAAGTCGGCCGACATATGGAGTCGAGAGACCCGTATATGTATATTAAGACATTACCCGGCCGAGATATTATGTAAGTCGGCGGGGTTAGCCTGAGTGATCTTGATGCAGGTGAAGGACGATCCGAGTTATGCGAGGAACGACCGAATGATATGAAGCTTGCAGGAGAAGGAGAAGCCTGAAGTCAAACCCTAGCTGCAAGCTAGGGAGAATCTGAGCGGAGCCAAGCGCTACGGACAAAGGCGCAGAACAACAGAGAGGCAGGAGGAGGTCACGGAGGTGACAGTCCAGAAGACCGAGGCGCACAGGAGGGGCCCTCTGGAACCTTGCCGTCGTTAGAGGGGCGACAGGGAAAGGGGGGCGCCGAACTACTATATTGGGACAAGCATATTCCTCGAATATGCTTGCCACGTCAGCCCTAGAGGAACCCAGGGCTCTCCTTTATAAGGAGAGGCTTGGACTCAGAAGGGGGGATCGACTGAAGTTAGAGTCGTTAGGCTGGTAAAGTTCTTCTCTTCTCCCTGTATACAGCTCAAGGAGCACTTGTAGCCCAAGGAAGAAGAAATAAAGATCTTTTCCTTAGTCTTCTGTGTGTAGAATCAACTACATCTTCCCTCCCCAGATCCCTCTAGCATCTATTGGCCCCATACTTTAGCCTACCCATGGCATCTGCCGTGATACCACCACGACAGTTTGAAACTAGATTATTGACTCTAGTGCAAGTGGGATACTGTTGGAGATATGCCCAAGAGGAAATAATAAAGTGGTTATTATCATATCTTCATACTTATGATAAATGTTTACATACCATGCTATAATTGTATTAACCGAAAACATTAATACTTGTGTGATTTGTAAACATAAAAGAGTCCCTAGTAAAGCCTCTTGTTAAACTAGCTTGTTGGTTAATATATGATCATGGTTTCCTGATCATGAACATAGAGATGTTATTAACAACAGGATCATATCATTAGGAGAATGATGTGATGGACATACTCCTATAGATAAGCGTAGCATAAAGATCAAGTCATTTTAATAGTTCAATTGCTATATGCTTTCTGATACATAGTAACCTAATTCCTTCGACCATGAGATCATGCATATCACCTTCACCGGAAAGATGCTTTCATGACATCAAACACCACACCGTAACTGGGTGGCTATAAAGGTGGCATTGAGTGTTCGGAAAGTATTGGTTGAGACACATGGATCAAGAGTGGGATTTGTCCATACATATGACGGATAGATATACTATGGGCCCTCTTGTTGGAATGTCATCCAATTAGCTTGAAAGCATGTGACTGGCTCACAAGGGATCACATATCACGGGAACGAGAAAAGAGTACTTATCAGTAACGAGGTTGAACTAGGTATGCAGAGATACCGACGATCATAACCTCGGATAAGTAAACTATCGTGAGACAAAGGGAAATTGGTATCGTATGTAAGTGGTTCATTCGATCGCAAAGTAATCGTAGAAATATGTGGGAGCCATATGAATTTCCAGATTCCTCTATTGGTTATTGTTCGGAGAAGTGTCTCGATCATGTCCGCATAATTCACGAACCGTAGGGAGACACACTTAAGGATTCAATTTTGTTGAGTAGTTATGGAATGATGAGAAAGAGACCGAATGTTGTTCGGAGTCTCGGATGGGATCCGGGATATCACGAGGAGATCCGGAATGGTCCGGAGAATAAGATTCATATAAGGAAAGTCCTGTTTCGGAGTTGGAGAATGGTTTCGGTGTTTTCATCGGGAATGTTCTAGAAGGTTCCGGAATGTCCGGCACTCCGGAGGGGAAGGGTACATGAATGTGTCATATCAAGTTGGAATGATTGCATCATATACTAGGTGTCATCGCTGAACAAAATAAAGGGTTTAATCAAATCCTAGTTTGAAAATTCAAACGCCAATTTGAAAAGTCAAACGACTATTTTGGAAGGTGGAGGGGAAGTAGGAAACCTACTTGGGGAGGAGTTCCTCCCCTCCACCGCCGGCCCACTTGGGAAACCGAGTTGGGGAGGGACTCCCCTCCCCTGGCGCGCCCCCTCCACCTATATAAGTAGGGGCAGGGCTGCTCCTCCTAGGACACAAGATCTCCACCCAAAACCCTAGCTCCTAGCCGCCGCCCTCCATAGCCGCTGCCGGCCTAGGGCAACTCGCCGCCGCCTAGGTCAAACCCTAGACGCCGGCCGTGCCCCCTCCTTGGTGTGTCTAAACCCTAGATCACCGAGGTCTCTCTCATAGTCCACCATACTCACTCCGGCTTAAGGCGAAGCCCTGCGAGATCTCCCCTCTACTTTCGGTACCACACCGTCGTGCTGCCGGAATCGCGAGGAGAGTGCTACAACCTCCGCTGCCTGCTGGAACAAGGGAGATGAAGGTCTTCATCAAGTACCGAACGTGTGACCGACTATGGAAGCGCTGCCGGAACGCAGCACTGGAAGGATCGTCTACGCGATCTTGAGATCGGCAAGAGTACGACTACATCACCCACGAGAATCTGCTCTCGTTAACCGCTTTGGAATCTTCGAGGGTGAGTTCCTATATCGACTCGTTGCTACAATCTAGTAGATAGATCTTGGCTTGTTTGTTTGCATGCGGTAGAAATTTTTTGTTTTCCATGCTACGAACCCCTACAGTGCCAACCCCAACCCAAACAACAATAATAACGTCACTCTCGAGATGCAACAGTTGATGATAGCTCAAGCTCAACTGATGCAGATGATGACCCAGTTCATGCAAAACCAGAATCAAAACAACAACAACAACAACAACAACAACAACAACAACAACAACAACAACAACAACAACAACAACAACAACAACAACAACAACAACAACAACAACAACAACAACAACAACAACAACAACAACAACAACAACAACAACAACAACAACAACAACAACAACAACAACAACAATCAGAATAATCCTCCAGCATTTTACATGCTCACCAGATTTCTAAGACTAAGGCCTGCAAAGTTCTCGGGAACCACTAATCCAATGGTAGACAATGACTGGTTACGTTCAGTGAATAAGGACTTAGTGACTGTTAGCTGCACCGACGAGGAAAAAGTCAGGTTTGCAGCACATCTGCTCGAAGGACCAACAGCAACCTGGTGGGACAACTTTCAGATCACCACTCCCCTTGAGGATGTGACTTGGGATATTTTTGAGGATGGATTTTGTACAGCTCACATCACATCCGGGGTGATGAACTTGAAGAAAAAGGAGTTACACAACCTGAAACAGCGTCACCGCAGTGTGGCTGAGTACATCGAGGAATTCAACAATCTGGTGCGCTATGCACCGGATGAAGTTGATACTAATGCTAAGAGGAAGGAGAAATTCCTCGAAGGACTTAATGATGACTTGAACCTGCAGTTGTCTGTTGCCTATGTCACAACCTATCAATCACTTTGTGACAAGCCTACCATCTTGGAAAACAAGATGAAACAGGTTGAGGGCAGAAAGAGGAAGCGTAGCTTTGATAAGCACAGCTCAGGATCGTCTCACAAGCGTTCCCATCATGATGATAGTGGAAGTTCTGGATTCCACAAACATGGGAAGTACAACAACCACCACAACCACAACTGTCATCATGAAAACAAGCATCATCGCAGTCATGACAATGACAAGTATAAAAATCACAAGAGTGGACACAAGAGCCACCACAGTGGAAGTGGAAATGGAAGTCAGCCTGTAAAGAAAGATCTCAGTCGGGTTGAATGCTTCAAGTGTAAGAATATGGGGCACTATGCTAATGAGTGCCCAGAAAAGAAAGTTGAAGGTGCCAATAAGCCCAATCCCTTCCAAAAGGGACAAGTGAACCACATTAATGTGGAAGAAATATATGAAGAGTCTGATGCTGCGGCTGGTAAGTTCAAGCTCAATTCTTTTCCAGCACTTGTTCTTTTTTATACCGGCGCATCACATTCATTCATATCAAGAGCATTTGTTGATAAAAATGGATACCAACTGAAAATATTGGGTGTCCTATAAAAGTAAGCTCTCCCGGTGGAGAGATGATAGTGAGCCTTGGATGTCGTGGTCTAGTGATAGAATTTGGGAAGCATAAGTTTCTAGTTAGTTTGATAATCCTAGATTCCCAAGGATTGGATGTCATTCTGGGAATGGATTGGATGACCAACTATGAAGGAGTACTAGATTGTGCCAATCATACTGTCACACTCACAACCCCGAATAATAAAAGGATTAGGTTCAAGTCTAATTTTGAATCTAAAGGGAGTAAGCTAAATTCTCTTAAGGGGGTTAGCATAGATAGTGTGCTAATTGTGAGAGAGTATCCAGATGTGTTTCCGGAGGAATTGCCTGGAATGCCACCAGATAGAGATGTTGAGTTCCTGATTGAATTACTGTCAGGATCTGGACCAATAGCAAAGAGACATTACAAGATGTCAGTTGATGAGTTGAAGGAACTCGAGAAACAGCTAGGAGAATAGTTATAGAAAGGATTTATTCAACCAAGTTCTTCATCTTGGGGTGCACCAGTTTTGTTTGTTGAAAATAAAGATAGAAGTCAAAGGTTATGCATAGATTACCATTCACTCAATGAGGTAACTATCAAGAACAAATATCCTTTGCCTAGAATCAATGATCTGTTTGATCAGCTAGAAGGAGCCCGTGTGTTCTCAAAGATTGATCTCCGATCAAGCTACTTTCAGCTAAAGATCACGAAGCAAGACATACCTAAAACTTCTTTCACCACTAGGTATGGTTTGTATGAGTATACCGTGATGCCATTTGGTTTAACAAATGCACCAGCCTACTTCATGAATATGATGAACAAAGTGTTCATGGAATTTTTTGACAAGTTTGTTATTGTATTCATCGATGACATTTTGATCTACTCCAAGAGCAAAGAAGAGCATGAAGAACATTTACGATTGATACTCGAGAAGCTTAGGGAGCATAAGCTGTATGCCAAATTCAACAAGTGTGAATTCTGGCTAAATGAAGTGGGATTTCTCGGTCATATTGTGTCAGGAGATGGTGTAGCTGTAGATCCCGCAAAAGTGTCAGCTGTAACTGAGTGGGAATCTCCTAAGTCAGTGAAAGAAGTACGTAGTTTCCTTGGCTTGGCAGGATACTATAGAAGATTCATTGAGAATTTCTCAAAGGTAGCTAAGCCAATGAGGAATTACTTAAGAAAGATAAGAAATTTGATTGGACTGAAGGATGTGAACTCAGTTTCCAAGAGTTGAAGAAGGGACTAGTTACAGCACCAGTCTTATGTCTGCCAGATTTGGAAAAATATTTCCAAGTCTATTGTGATGCATCTCACCAAGGATTAGGTGGAGTTCTGATGTAAGAAGGGAAAGTTGTAGCTTATGCCTCGAGACAACTCAAAACTCATGAAGTGAATTATCCTACTCATGATTTAGAGTTATCCTCTGTTGTCCATGCACTCAAAACATAGAGACATTATCTTTTGGGAAAGCGATGTGAAGTGTTCACATATCACAAAAGTTTGAAGTATATCTTCACTCAGAAGGAAATCAATATGAGACAAAGAAGATGGCTAGAACTCATCAAGGACTATGACTTGAGTTTGCAATACCACCCCGGTAAAGAAAATGTTGTAGCAGATGCATTAAGCCATAAAGTTTATGTGAATGGCCTCACTAAGGGAGAATTGCCAGATGATCTGTGTGCCCAATTCAAGGATCTCAGATTGGAGATAGTGCCTGAAGGACATCTCATGTCATTGGATGTTCAACCCACCTTGTTGGACAAAATCAGGGAAGCGCAAAAGACAGACAAGGAGATTGAATATTTTAGGGAAAAAATTAGCAAAGGGAAAGCTAAAGGATTCCATGAAGACGAACATGGTACTTTATGGTATGGAAAACGTATCTGCATTTCGCAAGATCCGGAGCTTCGGAAACTGATTTTACAAGAAGCACACAACTCACCATATTCCATTCATCCAGGTAACACCAAAATGTACATGGTTGTGAAGGAGAGATTTTGGTGGAATAATCTCAAGAAGGACATGGCAGAACATATTGATTTGTGTGATGTGTGTAGTAGAGTGAAAGCAGATCATCAGAAACCAGCAGGATTGTTACAACCACTACCTATTCCTGATTAGAAGTGGGACAAGATTGGCATGGATTTCATCACCGGACTGCCAAGGACTAGATCAGGATATGATTCTATATGGGTTGTAGTAGATCGCCTAATTAAAGTGGCACATTTCATACCCGTGAAGATAACCTATACGAGTGCTAAGTTAGTTAAGATCTATATGAATAGGATTGTGTGTCTGGATGGAGTACCCAAGAGTATTGTGTCTGATAGAGGAACTCAGTTCACTTCGCATTTTTGGAGACAACTGCATGGATCATTGGGAACAAGATTAGAGTTCAGCACAACTTTTCATCCTCAAACAGATGGATAGACAGAAAGGACCAACTAGATTCTGGAGGATATGTTGAGGGCATGTGCCCTAGACTATGGTGCTAGTTGGGATGAAAGTCTGCCTTACGCAGAATTATCTTACAATAACAGCTATCAAGCCAGTATTGAGATGGCACCGTTTGAATTTCTCTATGGAAGAAAGTGTACTACACCATTGCTATGGAGTGGTGTTGGAGAAAGAAATTTGTTCGGGCCAGAACTAATCAAGGAAGCTTAAGAGAAACTCAAGTTAGTAAAGGACAAATTGAAGATAGCACAGTCTCGACAGAAGAGCTACGCAGATCCAAAGCGTAGATAAGTCACCTATGAGGTGGGTGATACAGCTTATATTAGAGTTTCACCACTTTGTGGAGTGAAGAGATTTGGAATCAAAGAAAAATTGGCTCCAAGATATATTGGACCATTTAGGGCCTTAAGTTGCAAAGGAGAAGTGGCTTATGAAATTGAATTGCCTGAATCACTGTCTACCGTTCACAATGTGTTTCACGTAAGTCAGTTGAAGAAATGCCATCCGGAGATGAAAGAGACTTCTTTGAAGGATACCATACCTTTGGAAGAAGTTCAGTTGGAAAGTGATCTCACTTATGAAGAGAAACCTATCAGGATTCTTGAGACCGCAGAGAGATTCACTCGCACTAAGACTATCAAGTTTTGCAAAGTTCAGTGGAATCATCATTCCGAAGAGGAAGCAACTTGGGAAAGAGAAGATGACCTTCGGAAAGATCACCCTCACCTATTTGCTAGCCAATCCGAATCTCGAGGGCGAGATTCACCTTAAGGGGGTTAGATTTGTAACATCCCAAAAATTATGATTTGAAAAGTTTGCATATCATTCATAATTTCATAGCATTTGGTCATTTCAAACAAGATTCCAAAATAAAAAAACCAAGTTATGCCTATTATTTTATGCAAGGAAGGCAATGGTTTTATTTTTACCTTCAAAGTATGAGAATGCTTTGGTTTGATCAGAAATGTTTTAAAGTTGAAACCAAAGCTTGCACAAAAATTTTCAAAGCTAAACCCTAAGTAAAACCATATTTAAACCCCTCTTTTTAGAAGAGGCATGGTTTTATTTTTAATTTCAAAGGACAAAAGTGTTTTGGAGTGACTAGTGGTGTTTGACACACTTTTGAACACAAGAAACACAGTACAAAAGTCTGGAGAAAATTTGAATTCAAACAGATTTGAATTAGCCATTCAAATTCAATCTAGAAAATCAAAACAGAAAAGAAAAAGAGAAAAGGGAAAAATAACAGACGCCACCTATCTAGCCCAACCCACCCCGTGGCCCAGCTAGCAGCCCACCTAGCCCACCCGGGAAAACCCCCTCTCCCTCTCTGTTTCTCACCACCAACGCACGCACCCACTCGCTGATAGGCGGGCCCTACCTCCACGTCACCCCTTCGTCCCCAATCAACGCCCGCATACCTCGCCGTCGCCGCCCGTTACCTCGCCGATTGATTTCGAATCAATTCGATTGATTGCCTCAGTAATTCCTGCACCCGACCCTGCCTACTTAAACCCCTTCCTCCTCCGCATATTTCCCCTCACTCGCCACTGTCTAAGCGCCACCAGGCTGCCCACACTTGAGCTTACACCGCCATGGTACCGAGCCTCTCCAGTGACCAATCTCGGTGATCCTCCACCCCCCCTTTCTCTCTGGTTCTTACCATCTTGATCGCCATCCTCGCATGCATCTAATAATGCCTTCCGTTTGTTTTCTGGTGCCTCGTAGCCTCGCCTTCGTCAACATCTGCTAGGACCCGACGCTGAGCACGACTCCGGTGAGGAATAGCCGCTGGACCTGAGCGCTCCGTCCTCGCCCGTGACCTCCACTGCAACCGCGCCATCATCGCGACCTCGGTAATGCCCTACGCCTTTCCCCTTACCCCCTAGCATCGCCGGAGCATCATCGGCAGAGCCGTCGCTGCCGGGCTCGCCATTTGCGCCGCCCGCGTATGGTCAGTGCAACGAGATCCGTTGGATCTAGATCGATCTAGATCCAACAGTCATGATTAGAACAGATCGCGAAGGGGTACGAGTGGATCTGGTGCGTTGGATCCAATGGCATGGAGGCGTGACCCCGCGCGAAGCGGTACCGCCCAATCAGAGCACGCCACGTGTAGGTGCTCTGCTTAAATAAAATCCAGAAAAGAATTTTGAAGGTTTAAACTTGTGAAATTCATAATTTTTGATCTGTTTATCCAAAAAAATGCAAATAAGATATCAATGGGTTCACAAAAATAAATCCTACGCTACTGTGGGCTTAGTTTTATATTTTTTTCTATAAAAATGGAATTTTATGCAGAAACATTTGTAGGCTTATTTTGAGTATAAAAATTATTTAGAAAATGTTTTAAAGACTATTTTGAGTCTAATTAATCTATAAAAGTTTAGTTTTGTGTTTAGTACTATTTAATTGTCTTGTTTGGTTTAAGAAAAATCATCACATGGCATTTGCATGCATTCGTATATTTTTGCTTGATTAATTTGAATGTAAATTTGGTGATATCATTTTATGTGTAGATTTTGGTGCTAGTGGTGATTGTGAGTGTGAGGATTGTTGCTACTCCCCCAACTACCAAGGCAAGTGGTGCTTCATATTTTTGTCCCAATACTTTGACTATGCACTAGTGATATTTTGTATAGGGCTTGCATGATATTTTTGCTAAGTATCTATATGCTATGCTATGGGAAATCCTAGTAGTTGTAGTCTTGGTAGAATTTTTTCTAAGTTAAGATACTTGTTATATTGCCATGCTTGTCCTAGCTAGTAGCAAACAAGGGTGGATCACATACATGCTATGGAAAATATTTTTAAGTCTTTGACTTGTGTTTTTGCTTAATAAAACAACTAAGTGAATGAATCACCTGGGTGGATTGGTATGTTTGGGTTATGGTGAGTGGTTACACAAGGTCCATATCTATGGTTTACCTTGTGTATCACACTTGTGGAAATCCACCTAGGAACAAAGGGATTTGAGATACTTAGTGTTTAGAAGCTTCTAGTGCAACCACATGGCATATGGGCTCTGCCTTGATCATATAGGTTGCAATAACTTAGCTAGATGGACAGTTGGTGGTAGGGTGATAGGTTGGAGCGCGTCCATTTGGTCTAAGGGAAGGCTTCTGAAAGATATCATCTCGATGCATGTCGAGTCTTGTGGGGAAAGTGCACCACCTCTCGGGAAGGAAAAAATCTAAGTACTTAGTCGTGTCCCCGGCAATGGACAATTTGAGCACCAAGACATTGAAGCTATCAAGGATCTCCTCATCCCAATTTCTAAGTTAAAAACTTGTGGTTGAACAAGGGTAAAGGTTCACCAATGTATATTGGTGGTTCCTTGGGAGTTTTTGTCAAACAAATACTTAGTGTTTTCAACTAATAGGCAAAAACCTATTTTGAGCAAAGCAAGCCTAAGCTACACTTAGCCAAATTCATATAGAAGCTAGAAACTATTATTCTACTAAGGTATCACTTGCCAATGCTATTCCAATGTATTGACCCACTGTGGCTATAACTTGTGATGTTGCAGGTTACTCTGATGAGGATTAGGGTTATGAGTCTACACTCAACATGTTTGCATGTGGTACATGAAGATGAAGACTTTACTTTATTTACTTATGTTGAACTCTTGTATTAGCCTATGGCTATGGAGTTGTAAAAGACTATGTTATCTCTGGAATAACGATGTAATAAAGACCTTTGTATCTGTGTACTTCATCTTAAACTATGGATTCTAGCATTTGATCCAGGGACTAGCATTGCAATCACAGTGACCTTTACCTTTATAAAGGTGGGGTCTTACACTAGTCTTGCATTGTTATGCCTTGCTCAGTCCTGTCAATTGCCCTGCTGTAATTTGTTTACCATGCATGCCATGTTTGTTTATCTAAGGAGAGCACCTCTAGTGAACTATGGACCCCGGGCCAATCTTTACCATTGATACATCTTCCACTGTTACTCATTTACTTGCTGCAAACCACCATCACCTTCCACATCATACAGTTAATCCTTTGTTACTGCAAACCAGTGAGCTTGACAACCTAACTGTTCGTTGGGGCAAAGTCTTGAGTTTGTGTTGTGCAGGTTTCCGCGTTGCTTGCAACACCTTTGAGACGTTTCCTTCCTCCTACTGGTTCAATAACCTCGATTTCTTACTGAGGGAAGACTTGTTGTTGTGCTCTTCACACCTTGCTCTTGGGGTTTCCAACGAAGCGTCCCATGTCAACACCGGGTGCCATCACAACTGCCTACAAGAAAGAAGTGTGTAGACATCAGCTGCCCATGTTTGTATGGGCTGGTCAAAACCAACCCTACTCTTGCCGTTTTTCTGTCCATTTCTTTTTAGGTAAAATCCCTCCGGGATTTTGCCTAACTTTTATGACGCCTTTTATAAATCTTTATTTAAATATTCTTTTACAATATATTCATTCATAATTAATATATAATAATCATATTTAAATAAATATTTATCCGAAAACCCTTTTCGGTCCTTTTCCTTATTCTTTCTCCGAACACCTTTAGATCTCCCCAGAACTTTTCTGGTTTCTCTCTTCTCACTTCTTTAGTGATTCAAACTAGCCATTGACGATATCCAAGCTTAGTCAAGCCCTTAAGCATGCTACCAACAGTTCAAGAATAGTACAGACATGGCCAAGACTCCTCTATGACCAATGATCAACATCGCGATCTGGATATCCATAATGACCACCTATGTACTCAACAATATTTATCGTTGAACCGTAAACACCTTGTCTTATTCCTTTTGTCTCTGTGATACTGTATTGTCCGAGGTTTTGATCAAGTGACATCCCCATGTCAGTGTTCTACCTCGTTACCGACAATACCTTCTTTACTTGATCCGATAAGTGATATCCCCATGACCTAGTCACACGCTGCGTAGCTTATGGATATAACTTATTGTAGGGGTTCGTAGCATGGAAAACAAAAAATTTCTATCGCATACAAACAAACAAGCCAAGATCTATCTACTAGATTGTAGCAACGAGTCAATGGAATAACTTACCCTCGAAGATTCCAAAGCGGTTAACGAGAGCAGATTCTCGTGGATGATGTAGTCGTACTCTTTCCGATCTCAAGATCGCGTAGACGATCCTTCCAGCGCTGCGTTCCGGCAGCGCTCCCGCAGTCGGTCACACGTTCGGTACTCGACGAAGACCTTCCTCTCCCTTGTTACAGCAGGCAGCGGAGGTTGTAGCACTCTCCTCGCGATTCCGGCAGCACAACGGCGTGGTACCGGAAGTAGAGGGGAGATCCCGCAGGGCTTCGCCTTAAGCCGGAGCGAGTATGGTGGAGTATGATAGAGTACTATTAGTGGTCTAGGGATTAGACACACCAATTAGAAGGCTCTAAACCGCAGGCTAAAGCAATTAGAAGCTCTAAACCAAAACGGCTCTAAACCGGAGATTAGAGGATAGGAACTTGTGTTGTGTCTAAAGGAGGAGGCCCTGCCCCTCCTTTTATAGGTGGAGGGGCTGGCGCGCCAGGGAAGGGGAGGGGAGTCCCTCCCCAACTCGGCCTAGGATGGCCGCCGGCTTGGAGGAGAGGGACTCCTCCTCCAAGTTGGTTTCAACCTCCTCTTGCTTGTTTCCCACAGTTTCTTGTTTTAGCCGTTTGACTTTCAAACTGGACATTTGACTTTTCTGTTTTAGGATTCAATTTAATCCTTTATTTGGAACAGCAAGAACACTTAGTACATGATGCAATCATTCCAATATGTAATGACACATTCATGTACCCCTTCCCCCCCGGAGTGCCGGACATTCCGGAACCTTCTAGAACATTCCCGATGAAAACACCGGAATCATTCCCGAACTCCAAAACGGGACTTTCCTTATATGAATCTTATTCTCCGGACCATTCCGGATCACCTCGTGATATCCCGGATCCCATCCGAGACTCCGAACAACATTCGGTCTCTTTCTCATAATACCATAACTACTCAAACAACGTCGAATCCTTAAGTGTGTCTCCCTACGGTTCGTGAATTATGCGGACATGATCGAGACACTTCTCCGAACAATAACCAATAGAGGAATCTGGAAATTCATATGGCTCCCACATATTTCTACGATTACTTTGCGATCGAATGAACCACTTACATACGATACCAATTTCCCTTTGTCTCACGATAGTTTACTTATCCGAGGTTATGATCGTCGGTATCTCTGCATACCTAGTTCAACCTCGTTACCGATAAGTACTCTTTTCTCGTTCCCGTGATATGTGATCCCTTGTGAGCCAGTCACATGCTTGCAAGCTAATTGGATGACATTTCACCGAGAGGGCCCAGAGTATATTTATCCGTCATATGGATGGACAAATCCCACTCTTGATCCATGTGTCTCAACCAATACTTTCTGAACACTCAATGCCACCTTTATAGCCACCCAGTTATGGTGTGGTGTTTGATGTCATCAAAGCATCCATCCGACAAAGGTGATATGCATGATCTCATGGTCGAAGGAATTAGGTTACTATGTATCAGAAAGCATATAGCAATTGAACTATTTAAAATGACTTGATCTTTATGCTACGCTTATCTATAGGAGTATGTCCATCACATCATTCTCCTAATGATATGACCCTGTTGTTAATAACATCTCTATGTTCATGATCAGGAAACCATGATCATATATTAACCAACAAGCTAGTTTAACAAGAGGCTTTACTAGGGACTCTTATTTTAGTTTACAAATCACACAAGTATTAATGTTTCCGGTTAATACAATTATAGCATGGTATGTAAACATTTATCATAAGTGTGAAGATATGATAATAACCACTTTATTATTGCCTCTTGGGCATATCTCCAACAGTCTCCCACTTGCACTAGAGTCAATAATCTAGTTTTAAACCTTTGTGTATTCAACACCTATGGCTTTCCGGTGTTGTAAGTACACGTTCGCTAGTGGTCAACTGATCTCCGGATCTGACACTTCCAGGTCCGTGTGTAATTGCATGTATTTGCGTCTCTACGCATCACTCATTCTCTAATGAGATGGCTTTGTATAAATTTGGTCTTTCGGTGTGACCTTTAGCTCTTTGGGGTTAAAACATGTTGATAATATTGTCGCACAATATATCTTCATAGTATTATCCCACTGTGAACTACACCTAGTTTGATAACAAACTACTTGACACAAATGCCCTCTTTTGCTGCTATAGTAGCAGTCATATACTTAGCCTTTTGTTGTAGTATCTGTCACAATGTCTTTAACTTTGGAACTCATCCAAATCCATTATGGAACTCACTTTCCATTATATTGTGCCACCTTTAGTTTAGATTGAGATAAACTTAATTTGTACTTTGTGACAAAACTAGTATCAATGTAGTACTTTTACAATGAACTAACCATCTATTTGTCACTTCTACAAATATTATACTCTTAGTTCTTCCAAAAGATCATAAGAATATCTTTACTATTGTCCAATGATCATCTTACGAATCATTCTGGTATATGCTCACAACATTTAGAGCATAGGACATATCTGGATTTGTACATATCACAGTATGATTGATATAAATACTCTTTGTGATTTCATACATCAAGTATCAATCTATACTTGATTATTTGTTTCACTTTACCAAATGTCAATACACTTGAATATATCATCAACATTGAACTCATTCAATCCTTTCTGTGCGACAAGAAACTTTCTTGTAGTTTCTATATTGAACTCCTTCAATATCTTATCTATGTACTTCTGGCACAACCATATTAGCGTCTATTGATGCCTAATATTTGGGTTTTGCCTAAGTCTTTCATCGAGATGAAATTCTTATCTTGTGTTAATAAAAAGATACATCACTTCCAATCAACAATATGTCTCCTACATAATGTATTAGAAATATGTCTTTAGTGCTCCCACTTAATTTCTTGCAAATGCAAGCATCTTCATTGTCTCTGATGAATTTAAACTCTTTTAACAATTTCATCATTGTGAAGATTCCAACTCCGCGATGCTCACTTCAACCATTGAAGTTTGCATATGTTTTTAGCATCCTTTGAATTAACAAAACCCTATGGACCGTGTTAAGCACATGTCCTAGGTAACGATTCTATTAGAAGAACTTGTTTTGTTTATTCAACTACCATATAACAAAATTATATGTAGTGGTTGCTACATTTATCCGTCTAGACTAAATATCGCTATGAAAGATCAAATCTTGTCATAGTCAACCCTTTGAACATTGTTGTGAACTCTTTCCCAACATGTCGACTATTTAATAGATGTGAAACATCCATGTCTATTTATTTATAGATCCAAACACAACTGTAAGGTCTTATACCTTTCTCGAGGGTCCTTCAAATTCAAAACTTGATTTCTCGTGTATGGAACTATCACGGATTTTATGGCTTCAAGCCATTTGACGGAGTCAGGGCCCATCATCGCTTCTTTGCATGTAGTCGGTTCATTATTCTCAAATAATGATTCAACCCTCAAATCTTTGTATTTGATTGTTTATCCGACCTACTTGTTTCAATAGAAACTTAGATCTCCATGACCACAACCTTTGAGGCACGTGAGCCATGCGCATTGTTGCTGCCTCCGGAACACTTTTCCGGTGCTGCGCAACTCTGCACATATAGCTAAGGTTCTTTTAACCTTATCAAAGTTCTATTGTCCTCCCACTTAACTTTTCACGAAAAATTCCTTCTAAAAGAAACTTGACGTTCTAAGTGACAAACACTTTTGTCTCCGGTGTTATGGAGGAATACTCAACAGTTATACAAAGACAGGTTCATCCGTCTTTGGTTGCAAACATCTTTCTTATGCATAGCATACCAATGTTTAAGAAAGGACAACTTGGGTTTTATCCCAAACCATAACATATGGTGTCATTTCAACGGATTATGATGGAGCTCTTTTTAGTGGAAAAACGGTAATCTCTAAAGCTTTTAATCTTTAAAATATAATGGCAGTTTTATGAATTATATCTTTGATCTTAACCATGTCAAATAAGGTTTAATTACATATCTCTAACGTTCCATACTCTTATGGTGTTTCGGGAAAATGCAAATCCACGGAACGATTCCTTAAATCTTAGGTATTATGCTAAACTTGTAACTCAAATATCTTCCTTTATGATCTTATCATAAACTATTTATATTCTTGTTACAATGATTTTGCACTTCATCTTGAAAGTCCTTGAACTTTTCAAATGTTTCACACTTCATCCTTATTAAGAAAATATTCATATATTCACTCAAATTTTCGGAGAAAGCATATGAAGTTGAAATTCATCGCTTTTGACTACACATAATGGATTTCGTACAACAATATGTACAAGTTCCAATAAGCTAGTCATCCGTTCCCTTTTGGCCTATGAACGAAGTTTTAATTATCTCTAGGAAAGTTTCACAAGCGTCATTTGATCAAAAATCGGAAGACTCCAAAATTCCATCCACATGGAGTTTCTTCATGTTTTCTTTCCATTATAATTTAAACGGTGATGTCACTTCCTAAGTAATCTTTCAATCAATTTGTCTTTTGACATTTTTAGCACTAGTTTTATGGATGTGATTTCTCCAACGAGATTTGTGAATCATCCATCTTTTATGGATTACGGCAATTTATTTGAACAACCCTTTTGTTCTCATAATACCTGATAAAACAAATCTTGAAGGCAAGCTTTGATGTTTAACGAGCAACACAATAACCCTTTATTTGTTCTCGATGAACATCATCACATATTCTTTTGCTAGTTACTTAGGCCATTGTAGTTCATGAATTGTGTTGTTTCGTATGACGATTCACACCAACAAATTCAGTATCAAATACTTAATAACCACATTGTTTAATAAGCAAAGAATATAGCCATAACATGTATATCATCTATATACTTAAACTGAACAATTCTAGTCTTTTCTTTTCTGCCATATATTTATGAGACTCTCTTTCAGTATCTCCTTTTCTGTTTGAAAGAATCTATCAACATCAACAGTGGAGTCATTCATATGACACATAGTCCAATGCGTGTATAGTTAAATACCAATGTCTTTGGACTTGCACCTTGAAGTAGATCACCATCATCAAATGTTTGGTGTTCTTTCAAATTCCTTTCTTTAGTAATCTCTTGGTGTAGTAAACATTTTACCTACATCAAATATTCACCCTTATCATGGATTTATCCATGGTCAAGTTACTTTTAGCTTGTAACGGTGAATCACGAGTATAATTTTGCTCTCCAAAACCTTTTGGAGGATTAGGACAACTAGTGTCTCCAACCTTTTGCAAATTCTCATCAAATATGAGAACATGACTTTTGTCATATTATACTCTATCATGTTGCAACCAAAACTTCGTTTCAGATATCACAAAATCTTCCACACATCATGGTTTCTAAAACAACTCTTTCATATCCTTAGATAACCTTGATATTAGGAGAATCCTTTGAATATCAAGAATCATGGAGACAAACATGATACTTATATACTAACATTGGAATTGTTACTCTTGATTTTAATACCAATTATTAAACTTCATGGAGTAACCGGAACTTACTGGAAGTTTGCAATAGGACTTTTAAACTTTAGATTAACACTTCAAAAACAATACGATACCAGTTCGTAAAGTAACTAACCAGAATTCTATAGTTCTATCATCTCAATTATAACTAAGCGCAAGGTGGTAAACGGATGCCAATGACTACAACAACTATGCAAATTCACTTTGATTTAGTTTATGATAAATTGAGTTCTAATTAATAATTAAATTAATCTAGGTGAACTCCCACTCAAAACAATATCCCTCACATTGTTTTAGTGATCACACGAACCAAATCCACCACATCAAAACCGATCATCACGAGAGTTGATATAGCTTCAATGGCGAACAATCAACATGTTCATCATATCTACTATATGACTCATGCTCTACCTTTCGGTAATCCGTGTTCCTGAGGCCATGTCTGTACATGCTAGGCTCGTCAAGATCAAACCTTAGTTTCCGCATGAGCAAATCTGGCTTGCCCACGTTGTATACACTTGCGGAATCTAACACACCCGATCATCACGTGGTGCTTCGAAACAACAAGCTTTAGCAACGGTGCTAACTAAGGGAACACTTTATGACTTGAAATTCATGTGCATGAGGGATCATCTTATAATGCTACCGTCGTCTACTAAGCAATACAAGATGCATAAAGGATTAACATCACATGCAATTCATAATATGTGATATGATATGGATTTTCTTCTTGTGCTTCCGATCTCCATCTTCAAGCACGAACATGATCTCCATCATCACCGGCATTGCATCAAGGTCAATGACGCTGCTCCATGGTTGTCGTCCACCGGCTTCAACTATTACAACTACTTTGAATAGACACGCGGGTCTTAACAGAAATTAAAGACAACCATATGGCTCCTGCCGGTTGCCGACTTACAATAAGGAACATTGCATACATCATATATAATCACAATCATGGCCATATCACATCACTGCACACCCCCTGCAAAACAAAGTTAGACGCCTCTACTTTCTTTGCATATTTTACGTGGTTTGGGGCTTTCAATAAGTGTCGTTCTAACTTACGAACAAGAACCACAACATTGATACTAGTATTGTTAATCACCCGTTGTAAATTGGATCTTAACTATGCTAGGAGAAACAGGCACCCGCAAAGCCACTTATGCAATACAAGTTGCATGTCAAGCGTGGAGCAAGTCTCATGAACGATGTCATGTAAGGTTAGCCCGGGCCACTTCATCCCAACATACCGCAAGATGCAAAGTACACAAGAAGCAATCGACAATAAAAGCATCAACGCCCACAATGACCATTGTGTTCTACTCGTGCAACAGATCTACATATAGACACGGCTCTGATACCACTTTAGGGGTTCGTAGCATGGAAAACAAAAATTTTCTATCGCATACAAACAAACAAGCCAAGATCTATCTACTAGATTGTAGCAACAAGTCAATGGAATAACTTACCCTCGAAGATTCCAAAGCGGTTAACGAGAGCAGATTCTCGTGGATGATGTAGTCGTACTCTTTCCGATCTCAAGATCGCGTAGACGATCCTTCCGGCGCTGCGTTCCGGCAGTGCTCCCGCAGTCGGTCACACGTTCGGTACTCGACGAAGACCTTCCTCTCCCTTGTTCCAGCAGGCAGCGGAGGTTGTAGCACTCTCCTCGCGATTCCGGCAGCACAACGGCGTGGTACCGGAAGTAGAGGGGAGATCCCGCAGGGCTTCGCCTTAAGCCGGAGCGAGTATGGTGGAGTATGAGAGAGTACTATTAGTGGTCTAGGGATTAGACACACCAATTAGAAGGCTCTAAACCGTAGGCTAAAGCAATTAGAAGCTCTAAACCAAAACGGCTCTAAACCGGAGATTAGAGGATAGGAACTTGTGTTGTGTCTAGAGGAGGAGGCCCTGCCCCTCCTTTTATAGGTGGAGGGGCTGGCGCGCCAGGGAAGGGGAGGGGAGTCCCTCCCCAACTCGGCCTAGGCTGGCCGCCGGCTTGGAGGAGAGGGACTCCTCCTCCAAGTTGGTTTCAACCTCCTCTTGCTTGTTTCCCACAGTTTCTTGTTTTAGCCGTTTGACTTTCAAACTGGACATTTGACTTTTCTGTTTTAGGATTCAATTTAATCCTTTATTTGGAACAGCAAGAACACTTAGTACATGATGCAATCATTCCAATATGTAATGACACATTCATGTACCCCTTCCCCCCCAGAGTGCCGGACATTCCGGAACCTTCTAGAACATTCCCGATGAAAACACCGGAATCATTCCCGAACTCCAAAACGGGACTTTCCTTATATGAATCTTATTCTCCGGACCATTCCGGATCACCTCGTGATATCCCGGATCCCATCCGAGACTCCGAACAACATTCGGTCTCTTTCTCATAATACCATAACTACTCAAACAACGTCGAATCCTTAAGTGTGTCTCCCTACGGTTCGTGAATTATGCGGACATGATCGAGACACTTCTCCGAACAATAACCAATAGAGGAATCTGGAAATTCATATGGCTCCCACATATTTCTACGATTACTTTGCGATCGAATGAACCACTTACATACGATACCAATTTCCCTTTGTCTCACGATAGTTTACTTATCCGAGGTTATGATCGTCGGTATCTCTGCATACCTAGTTCAACCTCGTTACCGATAAGTATTCTTTTCTCGTTCCCGTGATATGTGATCCCTTGTGAGCCAGTCACATGCTTGCAAGCTAATTGGATGACATTTCACCGAGAGGGCCCAGAGTATATCTATCTGTCATATGGATGGACAAATCCCACTCTTGATCCATGTGTCTCAACCAATACTTTCCGAACACTCAATGCCACCTTTATAGCCACCCAGTTACGGTGTGGTGTTTGATGTCATCAAAGCATCCATCCGGCAAAGGTGATATGCATGATCTCATGGTCGAAGGAATTAGGTTACTATGTATCAGAAAGCATATAGCAATTGAACTATTTAAAATGACTTGATCTTTATGCTACGCTTATCTATAGGAGTATGTCCATCACATCATTCTCCTAATGACATGACCCTGTTGTTAATAACATCTCTATGTTCATGATCAGGAAACCATGATCATATATTAACCAACAAGCTAGTTTAACAAGAGGCTTTACTAGGGACTCTTATTTTAGTTTACAAATCACACAAGTATTAATGTTTCCGGTTAATACAATTATAGCATGGTATGTAAACATTTATCATAAGTGTGAAGATATGATAATAACCACTTTATTATTGCCTCTTGGGCATATCTCCAACACTTATCCGAGTGGTCCCAAGAGTATATTCCATCACGCAGATGGAAAAATCCCGATCTTGACGAGTCTCCTCTACATGTTCCTCCGGATACCCAACGACACCTTTATGATCACCATATCACTGAGTGACGTTGTGTGCCATCAAAGAATCCTCAGGTGACAGTGATTTGATATGGTCTCACTGTCTAAGGAAAGAGTCACTATGCTTCCTAAACATCATAACCTGAACTTTGTGACATGATCGTGATACGATGCTCTAGATAGGGTATGTTCACCATCTCATTCCCCAATGAAATGATCTCATTGTTAATTAGGGGCCGAGGCACCTTCATGATCAGGAAACCATTGCTCATCAGTTTACCAATGACCTAGTGACTAGAGTTTCACTAGGACCTAATGTTTGTTTATATATCACACGTGTATTGATGATTCCCTATCAATACAGTTATAGCATGATATAAAACTTAATCATAAACTTTATGAAATATACCATCTTATATTTGACTCTAGGGCATATTCCCTTCAAAATATATCTTTAAGGTCTCTTCTAGAGTATCGGGGAGGGGGCAATGGACCCCCTTGACCCTAGACAAATCTGCCACTTTAAACAAGGGTCCCTTAGTGTCTTGTTGTCCTAGGGCCCCTGAAATCTATGGACCGGCCTTAGCCCTGACGCACAAGTGCACTAACCTCATGGCCAATGCGACACGCCAGTGAAGGCCAAGCATGGCGCCTGCACCCCTCGCCGACCATGGTGTAGCCCTAGCTCGATCGATGCGCACATACATGGCCCACCTGACCTAGATCGGGTCCTGGCCACACCACCACCACCAGCCATGCCAAGGGGTCACCACCTATACATATTTCTGACATTATTGTTACAATATCAAGCTGTATCGAATTTCCACTAGAAAAATGTATGCCATTTTGTTTGTTGTAAAGAAAGTAAAATGAATCTTTTGAGCACAAATAATATATGAGCCAAAATTAGTGGTTGGTGTGGACGTTTTCGTCTACACACGGTAGAGGAGACACACATAAGCAGAAATTGTCTAAGCATCCAATGTGGGGCCCATGTGTAAAAAATGTACTCCCCTTTCAAAATATAAGATGTTTTACCTTTTGTGATACAAATGTATCTAGACCAATTTTAGTGTGTAGGTTCGTAGTTGCTCGTGCAAGCGATCCCCTCTCGTACCAAAAAACCCTAGCTCGGGCTGACCTGGTAGCCGCCAACACCGACAGTGATGGCGGCACCCCGACCATCGAAGGCAGTGGGGCGAGGATGGAGTGCCCCTATTCTACATATCCGCGAGGAGAGGCAGTCTTGGCAGGTTGTGTGGTCATGGAGGTGACACTGTCTAGGTGGGCGGTTGGCGGTGACCATCTTGGTCTATTTGGGTCATGGTGATTATGCCCAGTTCTAGCTACCTTGTAGCACGGCCGTTTCCCGGATATCCACCGCAATGCTGCCCCTCGTGGTGCTCACGGCCGTCATGGCCGGGGTTGCCCTCGACCTGCCGGCCTAGTTCCGGTGGGTCTGGTGGCCGGTGAAGGACGGTAGTGTGGGGGCTGCCAGTCTAGCTTTAAATAAAGGGGTTTGGTCATAGGATTCCTCTCATGCTAAGACGAAGATCTACCTGCTGTCTGTCTTTATCGATATGGAAGGAGTGTTGTGTTCCGAAAGGCTCCGATGGTGAACTCCAATGGATGATAGCCCAGAGTTTGCCGGATCTGATGGAATTCAATCGCGCACAACCATGTTTTTTATGACCGTTTGGTTTTAGAGGGAGCGATGTGAAGCTTTGTAGTCTGTTATTGGGAGATCACAGATGCCGCCTAGATGAGGGGGGGTGAATAGGCAGTTTACATTTTTTACGATATGGGCTTAACAAAGGCAGAATAAAACTAGCGTTTTCTTTTTTCAAGCACAAATCCTATATATACTAAGGTTCACCTATGTGCACCAACACCTTATGCTAAGAAAGACAAGCAAAAAAGTGATAGCAAGATATATTACTTCAAGCATGAAGGCTATCACAATGTAAGGCGCATAAGTAAAGAGCTCGGGTATAGAGATAACTGAGGCACGCGGGGATGATTATATTTTACCGAATTCCTTCCAACACGGAAGTACATCTCGTTGGAGTGGTGGACGGTACTAAGACCACTAATGCCATAAAAGGCCTCACCCTATTCTCCTGAGCACCCGACGCACGACAAGCACCCGATCAACTATACGGTGGCCTTCAAGGTGGCGACCGGAACCTTTACAAACTTGTTGAGTAGACATGGAGTCTCCCAACTCGATCCTGAAGCTTTACAACCAATGTCCGAGCTCCGAGACCAACCACTTCCACACAACTGTCTAGGGTTCCAAGAACCCAAGAGGGACAAACTTCTTTTGATTTCACCAACCAAATCCTCTAAGGAGAACTCAAACCGATGCACCTAATTAAAATGGCTGGAACACCACAAAGATGCTCCAATCCTTCACTCTCAAGTTTCAACAATGCTACTAAAGCTATTGGGGGAACAAGAGAGGAATAACACAAGGAGAACAAAAAATCCTCCAAGATCTAGATCCCAAAAAATCACTCACAAAGAGATGATATGGATTGGTCAAAATGTAGATCTAGATCTCCTCAATCTTCCTCTCAAATATGGGCAAGAATCATTGAAAGGGAATAATCAAATCAGATAGAGATGAGTCAAAGAAATGGGGCAAAAGATTGAAGAAAGAGGAGGACCCACCAACTAAAATATATATATATATATATGGCCCAAGAAAATTCTTCCTGTTGGGGGCAAAACAGGCGGACTGGGCCGATACTACCGGATTGGGCCAGTACTACTGCCCAGCCCAACTACCAAGTAGCGAACTGGAAGCAGGAGAGCGATAGATGCTAGCGCAACAACCTGGGGAAATCGACAGCGGCAGGGGATCGGGGTAGCTGCAGGGACGAGGCAGGAGTGCACGATAGAGAGCGGCGGTTGCGCGCGCGCCCATGCAGGAAGCAGCGGCAACGATGGAGCGGGCCACGTGCGGGAGCAACGGCCCAAGATCGAAGCGGTGGCGCAGGGAGACATATCGGCCTAGGCGGGCTGGAGCTTGGCGAAGAAGAGGTTCCGGCCAGTAGTACCAGCCTGGGCCCCGAATTGATACCGGGCGAGGCAGTATGGAATGAAGACCGCACAAGAGCGGCCGGTAGCGAGGTGCGGTACTACCGCCCGGCCCAAGAACAGATTCCCTTTTCTTTTTAAATCAACGGGCAAACTTAAAATATTCATAACTTCAGTTAGGAAACTCCGATCGACCCGAAACAAAATATTGGTTACTACCAAGTGAGAATATTTGATGTATTATAATGTGAGATACCTCCCTTGGTGAAAAACCGGAAAACTTCCAAGATCAAAAACACGATAAGATAGAAAAGGGAAATCTATTTTTGATGAACTAGAGCTTGTCAAGAATATTACCACAAGCTATAGAGCCTCACAAGGATAAGATCCAAAAAACAATCAAGAAAGGATGATTCTAAGAATGCAAAGGTTTGATCTCTCTTCGAAAGATATGATCAAGTTACTCACTCGAGAGACCCTCTTGATAGTATGGCTATCTATCCTAAACCTAGTCTCCCAACTGACAACATGAGATCGGTAAAAGGAAAAACCTATCAAAATTATAACTTTTCCTTGAGCATTCCACTTGAGCTCGATGTAGATGATCTTGTCCTTCTTAAGATGAACACCTTTCTTGATTCCTCTTCCACACACCCGCTTGATTAAGACTTGCAACTTGCTCCCCCATACACCATGGGGAAACCTCTTCTTTGACCTTATTTTTATCAAACCATGATCACCGAGAATGGCAAGTATCAAACATGAGATCTTCTAGAGATGCCAATACATACTCCAAGAGATGCCAATGAACAATTCCTATAAGTGCAACTTAATACACATATTAGTTCATTAAGATTATCATTAATTATCAAAACCACACATGGGCCCACATGCTCTTTCAGTTACCATCATGGGACATGTATTTAGTCCCATGGTGAAGTCGGTAGAATGGCATGAAAGCCAAGGTCTAGAGACTAGCAATGGTGGTTTGATTTCTAGTGGCGATGAGGTTTTATCTTGGTGATCCGTGACTTAGAGCAATGAAATCATAAAGTAGGGGTGACAACACAAGAGAAGTTTAGAATTCAATCTTGCAGGGTGAAAACCCAATGTCTGACCTTAATTGGTTATGTCTGACAATGACATTGTTGTTTTGTGAGCGCAGACTTTCTCCTGGATGAAAACTTATGATCTATGATTATGACGATAATGACGTTGTGCATTATTTCCTTTTTGAAGACGTTATTTCTGGAGAACTTGGACTTCTGGTATTGTCTTGGTGGTGTTAGCTTTGCTACTATAAGGAATAAAATAAATCACTATAGTAGGATTTTTTTATAATTCTTTTTTTCTAAGTTGTATGCATCCGTATGCCATTAGAGCAATAGATTTTGCAGAGGCTGAATATAATTTGTCGTAATATTAATATATGCTCTTAAAAATTTTTGCTCCGATTAATCGATATCTAAATCTAATTACCCCCGCCTGATTAATTATGAGTTTAGACAGTTGAGTAAATCTTGCTTTGATTTACGACAATTAGATCGGACCGGAAGAAGTACTGGAGTGACATAGCTCCACAAACTGTTCCGCGAAAATGATTCTAATTTCTTTTTTTCTTTGAACGGATTCTAATTCTTAGATGTTTCGATTTGCTAACTTAAATCCATAGGAACCTACCGGATACAAACTCGATCCGCAGTGAAACTACAAGGTTCCAGAGCAATCGCTAATTTGACGCTGTGTTGATCGTTGCAGCTGCCGAGGAAGATCGAAACCTTTTAGATGAGATTAAAAAAAAAGACACAAGAACGACCAAAAAGGTCGGTTGGTGGTGCTCGTCAGGGGCTGGCGACCTGGCGTGCCACGGTGGAGCCGTTTCCGTCGGCGCTGCACTACTGTCTAATGCCACCTACAGCCGTGACGTGTACCGGATGCGACACTACCGCCACGTATATCCCTGAACCGGACACCACCCTTTCCACGTGCGCATGGCATGGACCCTCGCGGTTCTTCTCTGTTGACGTCCGGGACTACGCGCCCGGTCCGTCCTGCTTCAGGGCCGGCGACGCCGCTGCTGCTGGCTCTCACGTGAACGGCCGGCCGGCGGCGCGCTCACCGGCACGAGGATTGCACCGCCACCGGCCGGTCACCGGTCGCCGGACGCTAGCTGGTCACGAAGAGCAACAGCAGTGCACGTCACCCCACGGTTTGACCCGTCCGAAACGGCCGCACTCCGTGCCAAATACATCCAGCCTCTATACGTACTACTAGCTGGAAACGTAGCGTATCGTACATTAAGGAGTAGCGCCAGAAAGAAATACGGTGGAAAGCAAATTAAAGCGCACAAGGTAGGTAGGTGGAGATATAGTGGGAGGAGATTTATTTAATCATATATCGTTCTAAATCTTCAGGAATTAATGTGGGAAAGATCGGGGTCCGTTTCCCAAACGGACCAGCGTAGAGCCGGTCGCCATGCACGCCGGCCAAGGGCAGAAACGGAAAATCACACGCCAGGATGGAGGTATCCGGTGGGAGATTACTTGGAGGAGTAGACCGACCGGGATCGAGACAAAAGTAGGTGGTGGCGGAGGCAGAAGCATACGTTTATTATTTTTTGGAGTATATCGTATCACCAAGGTAGAGGACAGGTAAAGAGATAGAGTACGTAGCAGGCAATAAAGGAAATATACGCAAAAAATAAGGCAATATACGCTAGAGAGAAACACATTAATTAATTAAGCCACAAAATTTAGAAAAAAGCTGTATATCCGGTCCTTGGCACAATATACAGGTGTACCATGCCGTAGAGCACCGAAAGGGTGCGACACAAGGGACTAATTTAACAGGAGCACCCCCATTATTTCTACTATTTATATAAGAATAAATTTCTGATAAAATTGAGCCAAACTATATGCTACTGCATACTATTCGCATTATCACCCTTTTAGTCTTTGAGAAATAGCTCCAGCAAACTTAGGTATGTATGGTCACCCTAGGTCTTTATTTTTATTTTTGACTCCGATCAGAAGTGTTGCCAACCGAACACTCCTTCATTTTTACACTTTAGGCCTCCATATATATACTTATTCGTTCATTGCATTATTACCTCAAGTACTAGCTAGAATCTGACCTTCTTTTGGTACTCTTGAATATGCAAGCCATATATCGCTTCTTATCTATGTTAATCCATACAACATCATTAGGTAGAATTATTTACCTTTTTTACAAAGTTAATTGTATGATAAAAGGCATAACAACAGTGAATCAAAATCTAAGAATCACATATAGTAGAAAAATATACAAGACATTGCATCATAGTTATGGAATATGACCCAACTTTGTTTATATAGCAAAAAGCTTCGGGACTAGGATTCAAAAACCAATAACAATCATGGATTTGTGTCGTATTTGTTCACGTGTATAGAAAAATCATTTACGGATCAACAAACTATACTTATATAAATTAACACAATCATATATTACATTATGAGACTAGCTTAATGAGAACAATCAACTACGTGTAATTCTGTTGCAAGAAAACAATGATTTGTAATTTGTACAATCGATCCATGTGTCAAGGCACGTGGCAACCGGTGACGTACTTCGTAGACACACCTGGCAAGCCAAACGACAGCGATGCAAAGAAACCATGTGAACCGGCTCCCAGAATCGACTATAAGTAGTCGCTCCAAACGAAAGGTCTTTTGGTAAAAACATAAGAGTCATTGCATAGTAGTGGAAGGCTAGAAACCCGGAAGCCCTGCAACCGAAGAGAAGGATGGATGGCGATAGCATCGAAGCTATACAAGAAAGTATGCGGCTTAGCCTAGATCTAAGCGATGAAACACTAGATGTACGATCAAGAAGGTATGGTAGGACCACTCCTGCCAATTTCAAAGGTATTTCTTTTAGTTATTTGAAAAGTTTATTCTTTATGTGAGATGCATCTATAAATACATGATTATTAACATAACATATCTCGCTAGCAAGAACACGAATGTAGTCTCCCTCCTCTTCGCTGAGGAGGGGCTACCATCAAAGTAGGTATCCTTTTCTTTACTTACATCTCTCTCGCATAAGAAATTTCTAATTACAGGCGCATGTAAGCATGGAAAAATTCGACATCTACGCATACACATGGGCCCTACCTTCTCTTTTTTTCTCTGTATCTTTCTTAATCCTTATAGATTTCGTGTATTTCCCCTCGGATATCTCGCACTTTCTTCGTCTTTCCTTTCTTCTCTTCCTATGTTTATCTTGCACTCTCTCCCTCTTTCTCTATCCATCACAAGTCATGTCGAAAGCCAGCCAACGTCACAGTGCTCTGCTTTTTTTGTCGCCATTGGCTCACCGGTTGATTATCACGCCACTGTGAGCCCCTACACGCCTCTTGCGTCACGCCATCGGTTACTACCTGTAGCCGCTAGTTCCAAAGAAGATGGTATGGCACCTTGATTTATGTTTTTTGTAATTTGGTGGGAAATTGGCTTTGATCTTTGGAGACAAAAGTTGGCTATTTTGGCTGATTTTTTGGTGTGGAATTTGCTTAAAAGTAAAAGGATGAAAGTTGTAATCTCTTTTCAAAGTTGATTTCATTGTGGTTGAATCTTGTTTTTGTAGAGCTTTAAAAAGTAAACCCTCCTAGAGAAAATTTAAATATATACACTTAGAGTTGAAACATCTATTAATTTTGGAAAACAAAATAGAGATAAAGGTGGGAGTGAACTGGCAAAAGTGGTTGTGATGAGCCATTAAGACAAGAGGTAACGCTCGTCGAAACCGCTCGTGTGTAGCACATGTCCATATATTATACTCGTTGTTTCCCGCCCATATATTAGCCCCTCTTTCAAATGTTGAATTTGTCGTTTCCCGCCCGTAAATCCGCCCTCTCCTTACGCTCGCCATTTTCCCGCCCACGAATCACATCTCCACGTATTATGCTCGCCATTTTTCCGCTCATATATCGATATCTCTTCAAATATCATGTTAGTTGTTTCCCGCCCAAAAATCTACCCTCTCCATCACTTACCATGCTAGCCATTTTTCACCCACAAATCAGTCCCTCCTCTACCCGCACTCTCAAATATCATGATCGCTTTTCCCTGTCCATAAATCACGCCCACGCGTTATGCTCGCCATTACCCGCCCATATATCGGTCACCCCTCTCACATATCATACTCGCCATTTCCCGCGCATAAGTCACCCCCTCGCCTCCCCTTCATGTATTATGCTCTTCATTTTCACCATGGATGTACACAGGAAAAAACACCTGCAACACTAGGACAGAAATACCTAGCACAATCAGGGCCAAATTGCCACTTCCCACACCTCGCCAAGGATCCCTGGAATATGAAATTCCTCGGAACTCCAGGACACACCCTGCAAAATCACCCGCGTTCCACCTATAAAAAGACCCCGGACCCCACCTCCCGAATACAGTATTCGCAGAAAGAATTACAATTCCCATTTCGGTCCATAGAGAAATCCCGAACGAGCCCCTGTCCCTGGCCCCACCCGTTTGAAGCCCCCCTCCGCCGCTCCCCGTTTGGTTTTCGTCCACCGCCAGGTGGTGCTGGTGGTTTCGTCTCACTCCTCCCATGACCAAGAGGTCGCGCTCTCCTCCTCCGTCGGCAGCCGCGGGGGAGGGCAATGGCAAGGCGGCGGAGAAGAAGGAGTGGGTCGGGTGGGAGGAGGAGGTCGTGCTGGACGACAGTGGGCGGCGCGTGGTCTGCTACTACCTCCGCTGCGCTCCGCCTCGCGGCGGCGACGGCGTGGTCGAGAGGGATCTAGCGGTGGTGGGGAAGTACTGGGGCGTGGGGAACATGGCGTACACGGCGCACCCCAAGTTCCTGCGGTCCATCGAGGCGGCCGCGATCCGGTCGCCGGGGCCGTCCAGGGCGGTGACGGTGGCCGTGGAGGCCACCCAGCTGAGGTGGAAATCCAGGCGAGAGGTCATGGACTGGCTCACGTCGCTCGTCGCAGGTAGCTGCTAGCGTTCTTTCTCCTGTTCCGTTCCACTTCTAGGTGTCGACGTGAGTATTGATCTGGTGCAAGGTTCAGTGCAAGCTAATGGCTGCAGTGAATCGATCATCGCTGTCTCCGGCGATCGATCGTATTAGGAAGTTTATGTCTTGAACAAAAGATCCAATCTTTTTCCTCGTGTTTCTAGCGTCTGGTTAGCCTTTATTTTTGGCAACTTTTTGGTGTTATTAATGTGCTGCGTAAGTACAACTAAATCCAGGCCGTTTCTTCTCCTGCTCTGTCATCTTTTTGTCTCCTGTTAGGATTCAGGGACAAGGAATGCACATCATCGTCTTGCATGGACGGGAGACCATGCATGCTCTCCTTGTGACCCCTTATTAGCAGTATCTAGAGAGTAGAGACTAGAGTTATCTTCTGTCAGGACGACAAATAAGTTGTTAGATGCGTGTCAATTTCAGAGGCCTTAAACATCATGTATTCTTCGTCAGATGTTGGATGAATATATACTTTGGGTTTATGCCTTTCCCTTCTTATATACCCTCATCCATATTGGTTATTACTATGGCACAATAGATCTGCTCTGATGTTTAGTCTATCACACAGTAGATCACTATATCTGACGTATTCCTCGTTAGATATTGGCTGAATACATTGGATTTATGTTTTTCTCCTCCTTATGTTTGTTATTACTATGGCACAGTAGCTAGATCAGCTCTCATGTTTGCTCTATGACATAGTAGATCTGATGTATTCCTCATTAGATGTTGGGTGAATACATTGGGTTTATGTTTGTTTCCTTCTTATGTTGGTTATTAATTACTGTGACACGAAAGATATGCTCTGATGTTTGGTCTATGACTGAGTAGATCACTAGATCTGATGAATATTGGGGTGAATACATTGGATTTATGCTCTTTTTCCTTCTTATGTTGGTTATTACTATGACACGGAAGATCTGCTCAGATGTTTGGTCTATGACACAGTAGACCTGATGTATTCCTCATTAGATGTTCGGTGAATACATTAGGTCTATGGATTTTTCATCTAATATGTTGGTTATTACCATGACACAATAGATCTGTTCTGATGTTAATTTGGTCTATGACAAGTAGATCTCCTCTGATGTTTGGTCAAGGGACGCTAATATGTGGATCTGGCTCTTTTTGTTTGAGTATGAACTAATTTCCTATTCAAGAATGAATTTTTTTCTTCAAAATGAGAGGAGGCTCAGTAACAATGTTGTCCTTGTGTTCCCTTATTAGCAGTATCTACCTTTTTCCGGTATATGCTATGTTTTATATCCTCCTTTGTTATGTAGGATGACAAATAAGTTGTTCAGGGGCTTCAACATCATGTCTTCCTTGTTTTTTAGATAAAAGGCATTTCTGCCCGACTTTAAATTAATAAAGCCCACGTAGTTCTACAACCTATAGGTCACCGCAGATACGCAGGGGTACCAGCTTAACTATTACAGACCTGCCCAAAGGCAAAAAGTTTAAACAGCAACATTTGCCAATGCCTTCCTTGTTAGATCCCCAGTGTATACATTGGGTTTATGCTTTTCCTTCTTATGTTGGATTTTACAATATATGACCCAATAGATCTGATCCGATGTTTGGTCTAGGGACTCCGATATGTGCAACTGATTTTTTTCGAGAATGAACTAATTTCCTTTTTTCCTGGAAAAAAATAATTTCCTTTTCAAGAATGAACTAATATTTTTCCGAGGATGAGTGGAGTCTTACTTTCTTTTCTTAAATACCGTTTATGCAGATTCTCCATATAAAACCTCAGCGTCGGCTGATACATCTGATGGGTGTTCTGTTGGTGACCATGATGGTGGCAGCACCGCATCCAAGGTATGATTTCCCGATGATTTGAATTTCTCTTGTTTACAGTGTTCCAAAGGATTGCTTCAGCATAACGTGATTTATGCTGTTGATCCAGGATGCCCTTTCAGTATTTGCTGGAAACAATCCAAAAGGCTTTGCATGGTTATGTCCTCTGCCGCACTTGGATAAATGGCGGAAGCACTACAGATCCTTTTGCCGCGATGGGATGAGAATTTCGGTACGTTCATGGGTCATCCTCACATAGACCTTGTTTTTGTTTCGAGGAACGATGGAGCTTGGTTTACAAATTTTGCGCGGATACCTTTGCAGGTTCATGATTTTATTTACATCAAGAGTGAAGAAGGGAGAGAGTACAACGTTGGTTATGTGGAGGATATGTATGAAGACGGGGCCGCAAACAACATGGTTGTGGTACGTTGGATGGACAAACCCGACGACGACCATGGTGCTGTGCTGCCCCCAGATGTTCATGAGAGAGAGGTTTTCTTCTCCTATGGGCTGCAGGATATCGGAGTTAACTGTGTAGGGGGACTGGCTCCGGTCCTGAACTATCAGCACTTCCAGATGTTCCAGAGAAGGGAAGAAGAGCACAGCAAATGGAAGCCCTATTTATGCCAGCGGCAGATCGTGGGTGAGACTTTCCATTCCTTTAACGTCGCACAGCTGCAAGGATATGCAAACCAGGAGATTGTTAGGGAACTCTCCAGGGCACCCTCTTCCATGGCGATGGTCGTGCATTCCAAGGAACCTAACAAAGATAAAACTGATGGGGGCCAGAAAAGGAAGCGCGGCGAAATCAGTGAACACCAGCTCGTCAAAAACCCAGCTGCCCCGGGTAATGTAACTAGTGATCGGGCCATCGATAGCCATACTGCACTTGTCGCTATCGACACCGTGCAGAAGCTCCCTCAGTGCAATGCAACCAATGTCCAGACTGCTGCAAAGGATGCTCCAGAAAATGTTGCTATCAAAGATCAGGCCGTGAAGAAGCTCCCTGAGTGTAATGCAACTAATAATGACCAGATCGCCGCAAAGGGTGCTCCAGAAAATGTTGTTTTAATCAAGGATCAGACCGTCCAGAAGCTCCTACCATGCAGTGCAACCAATGATCAGACCGTGCAGAGGCTCCTTCCACAAAATGTTACCAGTGAGCAGACCGGCGGAAACAGTGCCCCGGTCAGTGCACCGAAGTCTAAGACTGTGGTGAACAAGCCTCCGCTTAGTGTAGCCAATGCTCAGGCTGTGCTGAAGTCTGCTTCTGGTTCTGGATCGCTTGGGAGTGTTCTGAAGCCCAATGTGGAGGAGCTGTTCAACGTCGGTTCCCGTGTCGAAGCCCTGTCCCAGGACAGCGGCATCAGGGGCTGTTGGTTCAGATGCGTGATAGTAAAGAAGAAGCGGAGGGGCGACCTCATCAAGGTGAAGTACCAAGATATCCGTAACCCCGAAGGGACAGGACATCTCAAGGTTGGTTTATTATTTCTGTCCAGCATTGCAGCCCTTTCTTCGATAATTGATCAAATGTGTTGATGATGCAGTATGAGTTGAAATTATTAACCTGCCCTGCCTTTTTTTCTGCAGGAATGGCTTAGAGTGGAAAGAACTGCTCGCCCTGACCGCCTGGGCATACGCCTTACTGGAAGACCCTTGATTCGCCCATGGCCTTCAAATTTGCCCAACATCCCATCTCCGTCGACCCCCGGGACAATTGTCGACGTACGGTTGCAAGACGGATGGTGGGAGGGGATCGTGGTGGAGCCGAGAACTGTCGGCCGTGTAACGGTATATTTCCCAGGTGACTACTACCTTCTGTCCGTCGTGTGATCTGACTGACCTTTTTCCTCTCGTATCCAGTTCGCTAGCACGATGTTTTCATGTTTTTCAAAATCTGCAGGAGAAAAGAGAATTGGGGAGTTTGTCGTGGGAGACCTGCGGCGCTCATTTGAGTGGGTTGGTGACAAATGGATGGCTTTGATGATAAGAAAAGATGTCGTCACTCGATTGCCGGCTGCGGATACACTGGCAAATCAAGAAAGGCCAAAAAATGAGAAGCAGAAGACTGGAAGCCTGCTATCCAGCATCGTTGCTGCGAGGAATGCAAAAGCAGCTGGGGCAAAGACCAATGCAGCACCGGTGCCAAGGGTGAGCCAGGGTGAGCAATCTGCAGCACCGGTGCCACCAACGGTAATCCTGGAACCAATGCAGGTCAATGGCATCTCTTCAAAGCTAGGAGCCCAGAACACCAGCCAGCAGTCCGGCTTGAAGGCTCAAGGCGTATCCGCACAACCGGCAGCGCCTAGGCCAGGGCTGCAATCTAGAGGCAAAGTTGAAGATGAGCCTGCAAGGCCAGCTGCAGAGAAGGTAAGCCCGCAGCGCCGCGAGGGAGATGGTACGTCTCCTGCTGGTGCCGTGCCACCTGATGTCAGACGTGCTAGAGTTGATCTTGGAAATCTACTCAAGTCTGACAAGGTCCTGAAGTGGGCTGAACGTAAGGCTAGAGGATCTGGTCACCTGATGGGGTATTCAGACGGCAGCAGCAGCCAGGACTCTGCTCCGAATGGAGATACCGCGCCGCCAGTGAATTCAGTGCCTGTCATCACAGAGGAATGGAAAACCAATGAACAGGCTGCTATCACCACAACCCCGCCGATGATGATCGACTGACAGGTGCCTGAATGAAATCAGTAGCAGCAGGATATGAAGGCTGGCATGAGCTTTTGGTCCATGCATGAATTCCATTTCTCCAGATCCTGCCGCGCATTGCCGTGTTGATGTTTGCTATTTAGACCCCTTCCAGACAGAGTGGTGTTTGTACTCTGTAGAATAAATTGAGAAACTCTTAATCTGTTTTGCTCCTCAACTTTGGTCGTTCCTGTAAGTTTGTTGTCACTTAAGAATCTCTTCCTTCTGTACTTCAGCCATTCTATGGCTTGCTTTTTTTCCTTGTAATATAGCATATGCAGTTCTCCTGCATGGTTCGATAAAAAAAATCATGTTGATGGTGTTGTGACGAAGGAATCCAGGCATATAGTGTAGGTTGTTGGCTTGGCGTTTGGTGGTTCAGCACCAACTTGGCAGCAGATTCAGGAATCTGATCCTTCCAAAACATGCTGCAGGTCCTGGCCAGTTTCACCGTCTCGAGACCAAATCCTAATTTTACTTCAATGCAACGCTGCTTCTATTCTGGCAGGTCAAACTAGCCGGCTAGTTAATCTGGTGGCCTGCAACTTTCCTTCATTATCAACGCACTACAAGATTCTCGTTTCCGTTTGCAAAAGATGGTCTCTGCCTCTCTGGATGCTAGGTGTGCACATGAGACTGGCAAAGTTCAGATTGATGCCATGAAAAGCAGAAAAGCTCGGAGATGATCACATATATTTTTGCATCCTTCTTGACATGTCCTTCGCTGACAAATCTGTTCAGTTTTTCACCTCTTGCTTTTAAACCCTGAAATATTACTGCCCCTACCTCTCGCTGCATATGTGCCTCGAGTCTAAGGTAAACTAGTATTAGTGTGGCAAGTACTGGAAATGAATAAAGGTAAACTGTCAAGTACAAGCTAGAGCCTGAAAGAAGATTGAAAAGCATAAATTAATACGGAGAGCATGTTTGCAGACCCTACCTAGGGTGAAGAAGAGAAGGCAAAGGAAATCTGGGAAGCAGAATCTGATTCCGACGACAACGCACATCGAGCCCACAGTGGAACGGAGAACCGGATGGCCATAATAAAGAGGCTCTTGAGCCACGCTAATTCTTCTTGCTTTCCTTGCTTGCTACTTTTTTCCCCAGAGACCCCGAAGCTCTCTCCGGTCAGTCGACGCCACCACCGTCGCCGGGGAAGAGCAGCCTCATCGTCTTCATGGACTACAACAGGGTATTTGCCTGAGCCGTCCTAGTGTAGGCATAGACTGGAAAGCAGCAGTGTTGACGTGGTGTATCTCTGTCTCTTGTGCACTGCAGCAGTTCTACTGCATGACCCTCAGGATGAGCATCGACTGCAACGGGTGCTACCGCAAGATCAGGAGGGCTCTGCTCCAGATGCAAGGTACGTCCTACACCCCTCTCAAGCGTGCACTCGTTTCACAGACCTAAGGCTGCTTGCCTGGGTGTCATCTGAAACAAAAATTTGGCAGAGCTCGAGAGCCACCTGATCGACCGGAAGCACGGTCGGGTGAGCGTCTGGGGCGCCTTCAGCCCGCAGGACGTGGCGATCAAGATCAGGAAGCGGACGAACCGGCGCGTCGAGATACTGGAGCTCAGGGAGGCCGCAGCGCCAGGGGGCGGCGAGGAGCAGAACGCCGGCCAACATATGCCCGGCCAACCTATGCCTTGAAGCTCCCACCCCCACGCACCTTGTAAGGCTGGTACGAGCACTCAGATGCTGCTGCTAATGATGCTGCTTTAGCTACCTGATGAAATTCGTGGACTGGCAACTGAAACCTTTTGTGTGCAAGCTTATGTAGTCATGATTTTGATATGTAGTCCTATATGGGCTGTTTGAGTGAACTTCACCACTGAAGCCCTGCTTAACCTTTGGTTTCTTGCTAACCAGCATCAATCATCCAAGGCACACAAACAGTTTTGAATGTAAAGATCTTTTCCATTATTACCAACACTGCATCGAGTGTAGAATTATTCATGGTTTGTTGAATCGGGGTATCTACATCCAAGAAAGAAGAGTATCCGGAGTTATCTGTGGCTATTCTACATTTTTAAACGCCTTCGTGGATTCTCCATACCATTATTAGTAGCATCATGCTCCAATTGGAACCAGATAAATCACGGACTTGTAGGCAGCACTTGTGAGGAACTTCTCCTTACAATGTTAGGCTCTCAGGGTCCTCCACGATCTTTGCAAAAGTTTGGAGAAATGCTGCCAAATCAGAACCATATATGATCCTGTGATCAGCAGTGACATTGACCTGAAAAGGAAATTTTGTTAGGCACTGCACTGGAAGGAAATTTTGTTACCAAGACCAAACAAAACGACGTGGTTGTAACTGAAGGCTTGAAGGTCTAACTGTGGGATGGCATGATACTATGAAGTATGATCATGGGAAATTTTACAATAAACACACCATTTGTAGGTTAACACTAAGAATGTACAGTCTGGAGAGAAAATCAGTATCCTTGATAGTTGCCACAAAGCATACTTGGTAATATTAATATCATACATGTTGAACTAATGACGCAAAAAACTCAAATTTGTTTTCTGTTACAGAACAAAATCAATTGACTAAATTGTCTGCAAAGCCAGCTCAGGCAAACAGAACATCCTGTCAGCACCTCCAGGTGCAGCCATACTAGCATGAACCTGCAACTGACACTGCTCTAAATCGCTAGACTCTTACATATAGTGAACAAGTTTTGAAGTTTACATACTTATCCTGCTTGCATATTATATATGATATGATGTAATATACTTAAGCAACATGTGCTACGGGTTCACACACATCAATCCAGTCGCATGCTTATGACATAGTACTAAACAGCAGTCAGAACTTCGATATATCCAAATTATATGCTATATGAAAAGCAAGCTAACCAGCATTTCGTTCTTGATACTGAAGAATCCATCCTTATCAGCTATAACAGTAGGCCTCGATGCTCCAACAGCCATGATAGCCCCCTGCATCAAGTAATTTACATACAGTACTTTTTAGTTGTTATGTTGCACAGATGCAAATCTATCTGCATTCATACTGACTGGGAAGAGATCATTAAAAAAAATACTTACCTGACCAGGTGGAAGGATTGCATCAAATCTATCTACCCCAAACATACCCAGATTGGATAGCGAAAATGTCCCTGTCCATTAGTAGATCACCATGTAAGCACAGTGTATGAATACCAAATGTCAAAACATGACAACAAATGTTCCCTACCTGAGTTGTACTCATTTGGTTGGAGCTGCTTCAAGCGTGTCTTCTTGAGCAGGGCTCTCCACTTTTGCGCAAGAAGATATATATCCAACTGCCATGCCAATTATAATTTCAGCTGACGTACTCGGATGCTAAAATGTTGCATTCTTCATTAAGAAGACAACTATTGCAATAAGCATGTACCTTATCAACGTCCTCCAAGACAGGCGTAAGAAGGCCACCCTCGATGGCAACCGCCACTGCAATGTTGATACTACTGTTGTAACTGAAACTCTTTCCATCCCTGCAGCAGGCATTCACAACTGGGTGCTGAGCAAGTGCCATGGCTACGGCTTTCGCTAGCAGCAATGTCTTTGTGACCCCTTTCAACTTAACCTATCCAATCCATTTTAATAAAACTGTCACTACGCATGAAAATCTGAGCAGTGAGAATTCAGCTATGCAATTCAAGATTTTGTCGAAGGTTCATAGCAACGATACCTTTTCATAGAGTTCGCCAAGCTTATCAGTCTTGATGGCATACCCGACTCGGAACGTTGGCACTGTCAAGCTTTCCATCATGTTCCTGCTCACCGCAGATTGCATCGATGTGAATGGTACCACCGTCGCACCAGGCACCGGAGGCAGAACTGCTGGTTGTCGGACCGCAGCCACAGGCCTGCCCGCCGGAGGCGCAGCGTGAGCAGCAGGGGGTGCAGATGGAACGGCCTTTGGCTGGATGCCAGCGGCTGCCTCAACGTCAGCCGCCGTGATGCGGCCGTTTAGCCCCGTACCAACGACCTTGGAGATGTCCACTCCGTGCTGCTTCGCAAGCTTCTTGGCATGAGGCGTCGCGATGCCTTTCGTCGGCGCGGACACTGGCGCCGGAACAGGAGACACGGCCGGTGGGGCCACGGCGGCGGCTTGGGGTGGAGGGGGTTCTTCGCCCTGGGCATTGGATAGGGCCTGGGCACGCGCCTGCGCGAGGACGACATCCTCCTCGGACTCGGCGAGGAGGGCGATAGGGGCGCCGACGGGGGCGGTCCCGCCGGCCGGGACGAGGACGGCGGCGATGATGCCGTCGTGGAAGGTCTCCACATCCATGTCGGCCTTGTCGGACTCTACGACCACCACGGGATCGCCCTTGGAGACGCGGTCTCCCTCGGCGGTCGTCCAGGAGACGATCCTGCCCTCCGTCATCGTCGAGCTCAGCGCCGGCATGAAGATCTCCCGCACCTTCGCCCGCACCACCGCCATACGACGCCGTCGATGGCCTTCATAGTACACCGCACGGCGTGCGCGCCCCGGCACGGTGGAGATGGAGAGGGAGAGAGAAGCCATCTGTGCCATGGCCCACGGAGGGGTCACTCGCCGACTAAACGAGTCAGCTCGTCGTGGCAAACTTCAAAATAAGGAGGAGCTTTCCGCAGTGGCGAGCCCGCGGGACGGGCGGAGAGGACGTGGCCAGAGAAAATGCGTCGGAATCCGGCGAGGGCGGCGGCGGCGGCGGCGCGGTGAGGGGGGAAGGAAATGTCATTCGGCGAAGGCAACCGCCCACCAACCAGAGGGTGCCACTATGCGAGTTTTTCCCGGAATTCGTGGGCTCTCTTGGTGCCGTCCGATCATGATCTCCCGGTCCATACGGCAACAGGCGTCGACCGTTGGATGGAACTTTCACGGCTCTCTTGGTGGGTCGCCTGGTCGGTATCTTCTTCGTGTCGTCTGCATCCGCCGTCTCCGTCACAGTTGTTGAGTCGGGTGTCTCACCATTTCGTCCTCTCCCCAGCGCCATTTTTTCCTCGTCACAATTGTCGCGCTCCATCTTTGCTTCTGTTCAATATTGCGTGCTAGCTTCTAGTTCTTGGGAAGAACCTGATTTCAGTCATGTGGTGGGAAGTTAAAAATAAATAAATAGGATACCTCCATTTTGATCAATCTGATAATGTTTTGCTGGCTTTTGAGTGTATCACCACATTAAGCAAGAGAAGGATCCCACAAAAAGTTTTTATGCTTATAAGTTGGAATTATCAAAGGCATATGACAGTATTGATTAGAATTTTTTGAGGCAAAAGTTGGGTTTTTCTCACACATTTATAGATAGGATTATGACATGTGTCATGTATGTGAGATATGCGGTTAAATTTAACGAAATCTTCTTGGATTCATTTGCATCGTCGCGTGGGCTACGACAAGATGATCCATTGTCCTTGTTTTTTTGTTTTTGATGGTCTTTTTGCTCTTTTGAGTAAAGAAATTCAGGATAATACAATCTCCCCATTAAAGTGTGTCGTCGTGTGTTCTAGGAGTTTCTCATTTATTATTTGCTAAAACACTCTTTTGTTTTTAAGGCAACACACGAACAAGCCATACATGTCAAGCAAGCCCTTGATTCTTATGCTACTGCCACATAACAGCTCATTAATCCTGACAAAAGTTCACTACTGTTTGGTGAATCTTGTTATGATGATAATTGTTGGAATATTAGGCATAATTTCTACGATTAATTTCAGAATATAAATCATGACAACAACAACTACAATTACGTGAATCTCTAACATACTAGATGTATTGATCAACATGAACAGTAGCAGATTATACGCACTAACAGCCATAGTAAAACAACAGATCTGTTGACGGTGTACGTACTGATCGGTTGTCGATGTAGTCGTCGTTGGTGCAGTAGCCAGTCGAAGAAATCGGCGTTGAAGACGACGCGCACGAGGTCCGGCTTGACGACCGGGAAGACGCGCCGTTATGACGAACTTGAGCAGTCACGCGGAGCGCTTCCCAAAAACCTTATTCGCCCTCTCCCGTACAGGATGACAAAGGCGAGTGGTTCCGGAGACCTGCTCTTCCGACCGCCGGTGCACGCCGGCAAGCGGGATGGAGTAGACTACGGTGGCGACGCAAGCAGAGAGAATGACAAAACCCTAGATTGGTTTGGTGTCGTGCATTGTGGAAGCCGCATAGGCGTTTATATAGAGCGCCTCGGAAATCCCGTACAGGACACGAAGTGGACCAAGCCCACATCGCGCACGTTCGGGTCGGTTACAGATAGCCCACGATCCGGGAGCGACCCGAATCCGCTAACGGTTTGACACGTCTGTCTAACCGCACACATTTTCCTAAGCAGCAAAATAAAGCTTGGCTCGGCGAGATTCCCGCAACACGCAACCCGTGGAACGCGCGTCGTGACGTGACGTGACGAGACGAGACGATGCGAGTGTGCGAGCGGTGTCGGAGGAGGAACGCGCGTGTATCTCTCTTATTGTCACTCACTTACAAAGTGGTGCAACACTCCACCTTATAAGGTGGTGCAAATCTCGTTCAACTTTCCATGTGGGACTAAACTTTAGCCCCCACAGCTCTTGCCACACACATGTGAGCTGCCACCAACTTGGGTCAAATCACATATGGGCTTCCACATATATGGGCTTTGAGATTTAGGGAAAATCTGAAATAACACATGGGTCTAATGATTTATCCCATTATTTCTAACAATCCCCTACCAGATCTCAAATGCCCATTTGAAGATTTGTCAATCCTCATTGCTTGTTTATATAACAGTGTTTCTGCAGAGACTGTTAAGTTGAACTTCCGCCTAGAATCTTGAACTACGTCTATCAACAACTTGAACAATGTACGAACCTTGAATTGCAAGTTTGGTGCCAATAGATTTCACTCAAAATCATAACTAGTACATGGCTGCCAGTAGCCTACCCCGTAGGTTGGAGCATATGCGTCATACTCCCTGGTCTCTTCATGAGTTTACTAGAGATCACCCAAGTCTCATAGACCGCGACGTTTACAGTCGATCTCATATAGGTGTGTTCTTTCAAGAATGCCCTGTAGGACGGCATCTTTGCTAGTTAAAGCCAACAAAAACACATTGAGGCGTGTTGCCAACCTGCCTTACAGATTATGAGAGTTATGCATCTTCACATAGAGAAGGTTACAAAATACTCTCCTCAGTCCACCCACTAGCTTGTTCTTCCCAGGTCCTAATTCACGGGATATTCGATCACATAGGTTGGGTTACCACTAGGTGTGACATCCATGGGTCTCAACCCCATCTCCCTCGAGGCACTTTCTATCACATTTCGTGATAGTCCCTTTGTAAAGGGATCTACCAGGTTTTTGTCTGTTTGAATATACGTAACAGTTATTACTCCGGAGTTTCTCAATTTACTGACAGACTTCAAACATCTCTTCACGTGTCTTAATGACTTCGCGTTATCCTTAGAATTGTTCACTTTGACAATAACAGTTTGGTTGTCACAATTCAAAAGGATTGCCGGCATATGTTTTTCAACCACAGACAAGTCCATCAAGATCTCACGCAGCCATTCTGACTCAATAGTGGTTGTGTCTAAAGCAGTAAGCTCTGCTTCCATAGTTGACCTCGTTAATATGGTCTGTCTACGGGATCTCCATGACACCGCACCACCTCCAAGGGTAAACACATACCCGCTCATGGCGTAGAGTTCATCAACGTCAGAGATAGCGCATGACCCTTTCAAGTGCATGCCAATGATCAATACCCGGGTTAGACATGAACCTACTCAACTTGCTCATAGCAAAAGAGATATCAGGTCTTGTAGTGCTTGCTAAGTACATGAGAGAACCAACAACTTGTGAATATTTTAGCTGATCTGTTGGTTCCTTCTTATTCTTTCGTAATGTCAAACTGGGATCATAAGGTGTTGGAGAAGTCTTGCCATCATTAAAGCTAAATCGTCTCAAGACCTTCTCAACATAATGAGATTGCGTTAAAGTAATCCCATTCTCGTTCTTAATAAGCTTGATGTTTAGAATCACATCAGCCTCTCCCAAATCTTTCATATCAAAACTCTTTGACAGGAAAGACTTGACTTCATTTATCACTTTCATGTTTGTACCAAAGATCAGAATGCCATCCACGTACAAACATAATATAACGCTATTGCCCCCACCATGGCGATAGTAAACACACCTATCAGCCTCATTAATGACAAAGCCAGCAGAAAGTAGTGTTCTGTCAAACTTCTCATGTCATTGCTTAGGTGCTTGTTTCAGGCCATATAAAGATTTTAATAACTTGCACACCTTTGTCTATTCACCTTTTACCACAAACCCATCCGGCTAATCCATATAGATCTCTTCTTCCAACTCTCCATTAAGGAAAGTTGTCTTCACGTCCATTTGATGAACGAGAAGACCATAAGAGGCAGCCAGGGACAGTAGTACTCGAATGGTGGTCAGTCTAGCGACAGGTGAATAGGTGTCAAAGTAATCTTCGCCTTCTTTCTGTGTGTAGCCCTTAGCTACAAGCCGCGCCTTGTACTTCTCAATAGTACCATTAGGCCTTAGCTTCTTCTTGAACACCCACTTACAGCCCATAGGTTTACAACCATAGGGTCATTCTGATAATTCCCAAGTTCCATTAGAAAGAATTGAGTCCATCTCATTTTGGAAAGTTTCTTTCCAATCATCTGCATCAGGAGATGCATATGCCTTTGCAATGGATCTGGGAGTATCGTCCACAAGGTACACGATGAAATCATTACCAAAGGATTTTGCAATCCTCTGTCTCTTACTCCCCGTGAGAGGTTCATCGTCATCCTTCTCAAGGACTTCCTCATGTGGTTGTTCAGAATTCTCAAAAGATGCACTAAACTCAGGAAGTACTCCAAAAGAAATTCTACCAATGCTATGCATATCTTTCATAGGAAAAATATTCTCAAAGAATGTTTGAAAGGATCGTATGGGCACCTAGAGGGGGTGAATAGGTGCTACTTCAAATTTTCTTCTTTTTCAAATTAGGGTTTGACAAGAAAGGTAAATTATCTAGATTATGCAACTAAGGTGAATTTACCTATATGTCAACCATGCACAAGCTAACACAACACTAAGCAAGAACAAGTAAGTAAAGTGTGGTAAAGGATAGAAATAACCAAAGGAGTGGACGCGGAGACACAAGGATTTGTTTCCCGTAGTTCCTTCCTTTGAAGGAAAGTGCGTCTACATTTGGAGAGGGGGTGGTTTCAAACCACCAACGCCACGATAGGCCTCCCTTGTTCTCGATGAATCTCACCCCAACGGGCTCGATCCACCTTCCACTATATCGGCAACCTTCAAGGTGGAAGCCGACACCTTTACAAGTTTGGGGCACACATCCACAACTGAATTGGAGGCTCCCAAATACAAGCAAGCTGTCAAGACAATCAAAGAAAAGCTTGTAAGAACCAAATGTAGAACTAGAGTTTTCAAGAAAACACTAGAGAAAAGGGGCCCTCAATGAAATGAGGGGGGAAATGAAGATCTCTTTTGGTGAAGTAGTAGATCGGGGCCTCCTCCTTCGATTCCCCAAAGATCAAAGACTTTGGGTGGTGGGTTGAGGAGATATTGAAGATTTGGTGGCTCCAATGGTGGTCTTGACTTTAATGTGGATGAGAACTTTGTCCCAAGGTAGGTGGAGGGGTATTTATACCCCTCTAAGAAATCTGGCCGTTGGAGCCTTTAATGCAGCGGTAGTACCGGAAGTTTAAGCGGTACTACCGAGAAACTCCGATACTACCGGACCTGGTACCGGAAGAGCAACTTATAAAATTCATATTCCCTGGCCACAGCGGTACCACAATGTGGTGCTACCGTAAAGCGGTAGTACCGCTTATGGGAACCGGTACTACCGGACGGGCAATGGTATCTGCAACATGGTCGAAAAACTCTCTGTCACGCCAGGTACCAAAATACGGTACCACCGCATTTTGGTACCTAGGCAGCCAGTGGCTTTTGCCAACATACAAAAGGCTACTGCCACGCTAGGTACTAAAATGCGGTCGTACCGCATTTTAGTACCGGGGCGAGCAGTGGCCTTTTATAGGTTGGAAAAAGCCTCTGCCGTGCTAGGTACTAAAATGCGGTTTTAGTACCGGAGCGGGCAGTAGCTTTTGACAAGTGGTCAAAAAGCTTCTGTCGTCCTAGGTACTAAAATGCGGTACTACCTCTTTTTAGTACCTAGCCTGACAGTGGCTTTTTGACAGCTAGTCAAAACGTACTACCGTGTCCGGTAGCAAAAAGCGGTACTACCGCTTTTTGGTACCGCGCCAGGCAGACAGTTTTGGACTGTTGTTTAACCATTGCAAAACCTTTTTTAATACACCTGCGATACACTTGGCAAATAATTAGTCTGATATGTGTGTTGTCATAAAACACCAAAATCACTAGGGATAGGAAATGCTCTTTCAATCTCCCCCTTTTTGGTGTTTGATGACAACACACATTTTGCAGAGTAATCCAATGATGACAAGATAGAGATGGGGCTCCCCCTAGATATGTAGAATCAAGCCCCAATCTATCTAATAAGCTACCTGGGAGTAGAAGTAGCACATAGAGCACATACCTTTGCTAAATCACATGTGATGACCAATATTGATTAGGGGTAGGGAAGGTCGTCACATACACCACATAAGATGGATCCAAATGAGAGTAGCCATATTACACACAAGATGGATCCATACAATAACCACATAGTCTCACCATACATATCACAAATAGTTAGTTCACACATAATAAGAGGCAAGCAAATAAAGTTCACAAGCAAATAAAACTCAATGACAAGAACGAGCTTGTGACTTTTCCCTCACAAATCCCGCATACCTAATGTGCAACTTATCCCCCTTTGGCATCAAGACGCCAAAAAGGGACAAGAGCAACACTAACATCCCGGAGATCAATCGTCATCAACATCACCATCACATGCATCCCATGCATCATCATGAGTTGGCGGGGTACGAAAGGAGGAGGTGGCATCATCATCCCAATGGCTGTGCTTGGAGATCCATTGGTCTTCTGGGGTAATGTTGTTCTCGGAGCCCTTGGAGACGGTCAAACCTTGAGCCTCCATCATTTCCTTCTGACGAGCACATGACTTCTTGGCATAGACATGGGCCTCGTACATGCGTTTCTGATTGTCCACTTGGAAGCAGAATACCTTCTTGAGTTTGGCCTCAATCCTCTTGGCCCAAGATGGCTGAGCAGGCTTGCGACATGAGACCACAAAGCCAACATCCTTTTGGGCATCTTCAGCATCACCGGATCCCTCCACAAAAGGGTTCCCATCCTCATCAACAATATGACCATCGGCATTGCGTGGTTTGAGATGGGTCTTGATCAACAGATTCTTGTGGCGGTGAGTGACAAGGCAAAGAGAAGGCATGTCACGGGCAATCACGGGGCACTTGCTAATAATGAGAGCCATGATATATGGAGCAAAAGGAGGCACCCTCCTTTGAAAAGTGGCACATACCATTTCATTCCAAATAACATCCATCACATCCATAGGTTGGCCGGAGTCACGGTGGTGAAAGGTGGCTAGCATGATATCCACCATGAAGGCATGTATCTCATCAACATTCCCAGCTCGGGGGGCGACAGTCTCACGGAAAATGCGATGCAAGATGTCATATGTAGGTAGAAGCCCTTTGATCTTTCCAGGGATACCGCACCCCCGGATGTATAGTGGTGCAAGAGCATCCTTCTTCATGGGGCGATCATTGTTGTGGCACCGAAAGCCAACGGGAGTGTCCTTGCCATGGTCTTCGTACCCGAGAATAGCCACGAACTCAGCCAAAGTTGCTTTCTTGAAAACACCCTCGGTCATCCAGGTGAGTGTCCGAGTCTGATTCTTGGCAAAGTTAACGGTTGCATAGAACTGAGTAATGAGCATTGGGTCATAGTTGCACCGGAACTCCATAATGGGAAGCAAGCCAATGTTGGTGCAAATCTCAAGAGCTTCACCAAAGTATTGCAGGTTCTTCCTCACATGATTCATCTCGATCCACTTTTGAGGGACCACAAGTTTGTCATCTTTCATGATTATCTCATGGAACACCCGCTCCTGGAAATCCGTATAAAAGAGGCTACCTTGCCGAGCTTGAGAGCAAGCAGCCACATATGGATTGACAGTCCGCAGTTCATGAAATTCTGTCTCAGACAAATCAGATAGCATCTTTGGCCCAGATGGCTCTGAACTGTGGCTCTTGCGAGGACCGGAGGGAGGAGGAGGTGGAGGAGCCTTACCACAACCAGCACTTTGCTTGACCCCCCACCTCGACGACCACGAGTTGTTTGCAGTTTCAGACGGGTGCTAGGTTGAGGCATGATCTCCTCTTCTGACTCAGTCTCTGACTCTGACTCATAGTCCTCAATCTCATGGTGAGCTTTGGAGCGTTTGCGAGATCCCCGGGAACCCCCTGCACCTGTGAAAGAACGAGGGAGATAGCATAGGGGTAAGGGCACAAGAACCCAAGACAAACAGATGATGGAACTCTTGGTTTTAAAAAAAAATTGTTGTCGGTACAGGGCGGTAGTACCGGATCTGCACAGGCGGTAGTACCGCACAGCGGTAGTACCAGAAAAAGATTCCCGGTACTACCGGCCAGCGACCACAGTGCAGATCTGAGACATAGATCCATGTACGGGCAGTAAAATTGATGTAAAACAGGAATTCCATCGGTCTAAGAGGTAGATCTTGTAGATAGCACACGGTACAACCTCAATAATACGTGTTTTAGCCAAGAATCAAAGTCACCCTAGATTCAATGGAGAAAACAAGTGAGAATAAGAGGAGGGAGGTAGTACCGGTGTCCATGGCGGTGGAGAATGAGGAGGAGCCCGCGAGGAGGCCGGATCCGGTGTGGATCTGGGAAAAGGAGAAGGGGGCGGGGCTCCGGCGGTGTTCTCCTGCTCCGGCGGCGGCGGTGGTGAGGAGTGGATATGGGGGACTAATGAGGCACTGAGAGGTGCCTCTCCCATGTATCCAATCTTAACCAAAACGCAGAGCGGTAGTACTAGAGCCACGAGCGGTAGTACCGCTAGGCGGTAGTACAGTAGAAAACTACCGGTAGTACCGCACCTGGGAAGTTTCCAGACAAGACCCTGGATACTGATCCAGAAGCGGTAGTACCGCTAGACTTTTATGGTAGTACCATTCGGCGGTAGTACCGCTAGTTAGCACCGGTAGTACCGTAACCACCAGAACAGAGAGCCAGGATACATAAAGTGGAAGGTTCTTGTGCAGAGTATATGAGTTTTGTCGAGGGATAAGAATGGCTTGGGTTTAGAGAGTCACACTGATATGGGCCAATGCACTCAAAAATTATTAAAACATATGAAGAGCCAAATGTGAGTGCACGACCAGAAGAACAAAACCAAATAGAGGATGACAAACACGAGTAAGAACAAACCTCTCAAATGAGAAGGGGCGGTGGCCTAAGCCACCATATATGAGTATACTCGGCTTGGCACCACGAAGATATATCTTGGGTCCATTACCGAAACTCATCATTAAGCTCACATATCACTAAATAATATTAAGAGGAATGATTTTGATTGCTTTGGGCATAATGGGGGGAGGGATGGTCCAATCAATTAGGACCGCACTCCCCCTATATCCATGCCTGCACCTAAACCAAATATGAGTTGAAACATAGGTGAGAATGCAAGAAAATCAAGTCAAGCTCCTTGAATCTACGACATTTAGTTCATTCCTCAAGTAGCAAAACCTTGCTTCATCAAGTGGCTTCGTGAAGATATCGGCAAGTTGATCTTTGGTTTATACATATGATAGATCAATATCACCTCGAGCAACATGATCTCTAATGAAGTGATGGCGAATCTCAATATGCTTTGCCCTTGTGTGATCCGCCGGGTTGTAGGCAATCTTGATGGCACTTTCATTGTCACATAGAAGAGGCACTTTGTCACAATGGACACCATATTCCTTTAAAGTTTGCCTCATCCATAGCAATTGGGTGGAAGCACTAGCAGCTGCCACATACTCGGCTTCGGCGGTGGAGAGAGATATACAATTTTGCTTCTTAGAAGACCAACATACCAAGGACCTACCAAGGAATTGGCAAGCCCCGGATGTTGATTTTCTATCATCCTTATCCCCCGCCAATCTGAATCCGTGTATCCACAAAGAGCAAATGTTGAGCCTCGAGGATACCAAAGACCATAAAATGGGGTATGAACTAAATATCAAAAGATTCTCTTGACCGCCATTAAATGGCTTTCCTTAGGAGCCGCTTGATATCTTGCACACACACCTACACCCAACACAATATCGGGTCTAGATGCACAAAGGTAAAGCAAGGAACCAATCATAGACTGGTATACCTTTTGATCCACATCTTTACCATTTGGATTTTGTTCTAGATGAGTCTTTGTAGCCATGGGAGTAGGAGCTCCATTTAAATCTTGCATATTGAATCTCTTGAGCATATCTTGAGTATACTTGGCTTGATTGAAGAATGTCCCTCCTCTAACTTGCTTGATCTCAAAACCAAGAAATACTCTCAACTCCCCCATCAAAGACATCCGGAACCTACTAGTCATAAACTTTGAGAATTCATCATTAAAAGTTTTGTTAGAAGATCCAAAGATGATATCATCAACACATATTTGGCATACAAAAAGCTCCCCATTGACTTTCTTAGTAAAAAGAGTGGGATCGATTTTCCCAACCTCAAATCCACGGTCAAACAATAACTCTCTAAGGTGCTCATACCACGTGCGTGGGGCTTGCTTGAGCTCATAGAGCGCCTTATCAAGTTTGTAGACATGGTTTGGGAAGTTGGGGTCCTCAAATCCCGGGGGTTGCTTAACATATACCAATTCATTTAATGGGCCATAAAGAAATGCGCTTTCTACATCCATTTGTTGCAACTTAAAGTTATGATGTGCCGCATAAGCAAGAAGGATACGGATGGACTCAAGGCGAGCCACGGATGCATATGTCTCTCCATAGTCAATGCCTTCAATTTGAGAGAAACCTTGTGCAACCAATCTAGCCTTGTTTCTTACTATGATTCCATGCTCATCTTGCTTGTTCTTGAATACCCACTTTGTTCCAATAACATTGCAGCAATCCTTTGGCTTCTCTACTAACTTCCATACTTTGTTTATCTCAAAGTTGTTAAGTTCTTTGTGCATAGCTTCTAACCAATCCAAATCTTCAAGAGCTTCCCACACTTTCTTTGGTTCAATCATGGAGATGTGTGCTTGATGTTCACTGAACCTCTTCAATTGTGCTCTTGTGGAATACCTTTCCTTAGATCACCAACTACATTTTGTAGAGTGTGGTCTCTTAATTCCAACATTCTTTCCTTTCTAGATTCGCGATGAGCGTGGATCTCCGTGTTGTTTCTTGGGGGACCCTCTTCATCATTTTGATCCTCGTCTTGACCATTAACTTGACCTTGATCATCATTGGAATCATTCTCTTCATCTAGAGGCAAAGATTGACCTTGGTCATGATCATGTGCTCTTCTAGCATCAATTTGAGCTTGTTTCAAAGTAGTTTGTATGGATCTTCCTTGAGCAATTGCCTTGGCACCACTTGACACCCGGGCAAAAGAATCAAGCTCCCCTTGACTAGAGTCGTCACTATGATCATCATGTTGAGGGTCCATATCTTGTCTTTGGCGTGTGTCATTGCCCTCCTCGGTGGATGGAGCATGTTGATGTTGTGAAGATGAGGGCTCCACTTGAGTGGAGCATAGTTCTTCTCGATCCGCCATAAGGGGTTCCTCAACAGGGCGGATATATCCCACACCCATTCTTCCTATGGCATCCTGAGGCATTTCATCATCTGCATCACAAGCATCAACATGCCCCCCTTGGGGACCATCATATTCTTCGAAGGTCACACTACAAGATTCTATGACGACTCCGTAGAGCTTATCATAGATTCTATAAGTGTGATATTCGAAAAATACCCTCTAATGCTTTAGACTCGAATTTGGACAACTGAACACCTTTTATGAGATAGAAACACTTACAACCGAACACCCGGAAGTATGATATGTTGGGCTTGTTGCCGGTAAGTATTTCATATGGGGTCTTGTTGATTTCTTTGCGGAGGTAGAGACGGTTTGAAGCATGACAAGCGATGGAGATGGCTTCGGCCCAAAAGTTGTATGGATATTTAAACTCCACCAACATGGTCCTATCCATCTCAATAAGAGTCCGGTTCTTCCTTTCGGCCACACCATTTTGTTGAGGGGTGTATGCAGCGGAATATTGATGTTTAATCCCCTCATCACTAAGAAAATCATTCAAGGTGTAGTTCTTGAAGTCGGTGCCGTTGTCACTTCTTATGATCAATACGGGAATATTGGATTGACGTTGGACCATGTTGATGAAGTCGATGAATGTATTTTGGGTCTCACTCTTCAACTTGAATAAATATACCCATGAGTATCTTGAAAAGTCATCAACGATCACCAAGCAATATTTCTTCCCACCAAGACTTGCATGAGATGGAGGACCAAAGAGGTCCACATGGAGGAGCTCCAAGATCTTGGTGGACATGATGCGGTTCTTAGACTTGTGAGGAGCATCATGCAGCTTCCCTAGAACACATGTCCTGCAAACACGATCTTTGGCAAAGGAAACATTTTCTTTTAGTCCAACAATATGGCCCTCCTTGTGGAGACTTTGCAAAGTTCTCATATTGACATGGGCTAGTCGGTGATGCCATAACCAACCCACATCGGCCTTTCCGAATAAGCACATCGCACTTGTAGTGGCTTGCCCTGAAAAGTCCACCACATACAAGTCATGTTCGATGTACCCAACGAAAGCGACCTTGAGAGACTTGCTCCACATGAGGACCACAATATCATCATCAACAAAGACGGCAAAAACCATCTTTCCAAGAGCACAGACTGGAAGTAAATTGTATCCAAGGGTCTCAACAAGCATGACGTTCATGAGTCTAATGTCGTGAGCAACCACAACCTTGCCGAAACCCATCACCTTAGACTTTGACTTGTCGGCATATGTCACGGTGATTTGATCATCATTTGGCTTTAAGTCCTTGAAAATAGACGAGCTTCCGGTCATATGACTTGTGCAACCACTATCAAGTACCCACTTTGACCCTCCGGAAGCATATGTCTACAAAAGATCAAGCTAATTTTTAGGTACCCATTTTTCAATGGGTCCTCTTTTGTTAGCAACAAGGGTCTTGGGAACCCAAATGGACCAAGCAATATAACCATCATATGGTCCAACATATTGTGCATACACATCACCATAATAATCACACATTAGAACATAGTGAGGGTTAGCACTTCTCGCAAAGTCATCATGAGACATAGTTTTACCACTTGTGGTCTTACTATCCACAATGGCCTTGTTAGTTTCTTGTGTGGGCTTGGCCTTCTTCTTGTTGTTCTTCTTCTTCTTCTTCTTCTTAGCATTGGAGACAAAACCAATGCCCCATTTTTCACCACTAGACCTTTGCTTACTCAAAATATCATCAATGGACTTGTTGCCTTGTGGAAATGTGGCCTTAGCAAGCTCCCCCTTCAACCTAGCATTATCTTCAAGAATAGTTGTACTACTAGATGGAATGAAGTTACTAGGTGAAGGAATATTGGCCAATTGAGTTTGAAGCATTTCATGGGACTTTGTGAGTGGCAAGAGTTCACTTTTCAAAGCCTTGTGATCCTTGTTAAGCAAACTAAAGTCCTCGGCAAGTTTTTCATGAACCACACCAAACTCAACCTTGTCCTTTTTAGCCCTTTTATATTTAGCAATAGCATGATCACGCTCTTTGATGAGTTTGTTAACAATAATATTGTTTGCCTCATCAAGCCCTTCAAGTTTTAATTCAAGAGACAACCTAGTCTCTTATTCTTCTTCTAGAGCATTGTTTAGAGCCTCTAGTTCAATCATGTGTTCATGCCCAAGTTTCCATCTTACATCTAGGAGCTCTTGTGTGTGAGAAAGTTGATCTAGGATGTTACCAAAATGTATCTTAGCATCCCCTTGTAGGTTATTCATGAACTCATCAAAAGCAATTAATTCCTTTTTAACATCAAGAGACATCTCATCATCGGTTTCATCATTAGCTAAGGGAGTGGAGTGAGATGATGATGATACCTCCGTTCCCCTTGCCATAAGGCAAGTGACGTTCTTGATGGGAGAATTCTCATTTGGAGAATCAAAGAGAGAGAATGTCGGAGTAGAGGTAGTAGCTAGAGCCGCCACACCATTAGACGTTTCCTCTTCCTCTTCTTCATCATCTTCATTGTCGGAGGAGTATTCTTCATGAGTGATCAAGACAATTTCTCCCGACTTCTTGTTGATGGGATTCTTCTTGATGAAGGGTTTCTTGTAAGGTGCTTTGAGAGTCTTCTTCAACATAAGCTTACCCCCATGATCTTCTCTCTTCTCATAGGGGCAACTTTCCACAAAGTGATAGCGGTCACCACAATTGAAGCAAGTTCTCAATCTAGTTGTATTTTCTCTTTTCCCATTTGGGTTGCTTTTTATTTGCATTTCCATCTTGGCCTTGGCGGGGTTCTTCCAAAAGTTCTTTGCATAGAAGGCCATATATTGACTGTGAGCAATCTTGACATCATCGGGGTGGTCCATGGAGAGCCCTTCATCACTATCATCTTCATCCCCATGGTCCACACCTTTGGCCTTCAAAGCAACATTGAAAACGTTGCTCATACCAAGGGCACGGGCACGAGCATCTTTGGCATTCTTGGTGGCAACTTTGAAGGCGACCATCTCTTGCATAACTTCATTTGAGGTCATGAGATGGTAGTTGTGTCTTCCTTGTAAGCTCTTCAAGTCGGTGGGCTCAAAAGGCATGAGTGCACTCACATATTTCCTTGTTATCCATGCATCATCCACATGTGAGGCACCCACATTTCTAAACGCGGTGGCGGTGGTCTTGAGCCTTCGGTATATGTCTTCATGATCTTCACCTTCTTTCATGTTGAAGCCTTCGACTTCATTGCTTAGAGCATCATATCGGTTCCTCCTCACACTCTCATTTCCAACAAACAATACAGTGAGGGCATCCCAAGCTTCCTTGGCAATGCTAAAGTGCTCAATGTGTGGATAATCCTTTGTCCCCAATCCTTGTTGAATCATATGCAAAGAAGTGGCATTGAGTTGACTATTCACAACCTCTCTTCTTGTCAGGTTGTTTGGATCCCCAATAAAGAGTCCATGCTCGATGATGTTCCATAGTTCAATGCAAGAGCTGCGCATATGAGTTCTTATTAGTGATTGCCATTGAGCAAAGGTAGCGGATTCTTCAAGCTTAGGTGGGTCACCTCTATTTTATACATGAGGGTGAGGTATTGGAGGGTCGGGAGAGTACCATGAATCACGGTGCTCACCCTTCCCACCATCATTTTGTGTGGAGGAATTAGTGTTGTCTTGTTTACCCCTAACCATTCTATCCTCGGGAGATATGGGAGTATCCCCTTTAGGTAAAACGGATGGAGGATCCCCTTGAGGAGAAAGGGATGATGAGCCATCTTTGTCTTTAAGAAGTTGCTCAAGCATCTTCTTGACTTCGTTGACCAAGGAAGAGCTCAATCTTGTTTCCAAGTTTTTGAGAAGTTCCATGGTCACCGTAGTATGCTCACCATCACCTTCCCCTTCTTGGCTACCCATATTCTCTTAGGCGGTAAAGCCCAAATAAAGAGCCGAGGCTCTGATACCAATTGAAAGGATCGTATGGGCACCTAGAGGGGGGGGGGTGAATAGGTGCTACTTCAAATTTTATTCTTTTTCAAATTAAGGTTTGACAAGAAAGGTAAATTCTCTAGATTATGCAACTAAGGTGAATTTACCTATATGTCAACCATGCACAAGCTAACACAACGCTAAGCAAGAACAAGTAAGTAAAGTGCGGTAAAGGATAGAAGTAACCAAAGGAGTGGACGCGGAGACACAAGGATTTGTTTCCCGTAGTTCCTTCCTTTAGAAGGGAAGTACGTCTACGTTTGGAGAGGGGTGGTTTCAAACCACCAACGCCACGAGAGGCCTCCCTTGTTCTCCGATGAATCTCACCCCAACGGGCTCGATCCACCTTCCACTATATCGACAACCTTCAAGGTGGAAGCCGACACCTTTAAAAGTTTGGGGCACACATCCACAACTGAATTGGAGGCTCCCAAATACAAGCAAGCTGTCAAGACAATCAAAGACAAGCTTGTAAGAACCAAATCTAGAACTAGAGTTTTCAAGAAAACACTAGAGCAAAGGGGCCCTCAATGAAATGAGGGGGAAATGAAGATCTCTTTTGGTGAAGTAGTAGATCGGGGCCTCCTGCTTCGATTCCCCAAAGATCAAAGACTTTGGGTGGTGGATTGAGGAGATCTTGAAGATTTGGTGGCTCCAATGGTGGTCTTGACTTTAATGTGGATGAGAACTTTGTCCCAAGGTAGGTGGAGGGGTATTTATACCCCTCCAAGAAATCTGGCCGTTGGAGCCTTTAATGCAGCAGTAGTACCGGAAGTTTAAGCGATACTACCGGAAAACTTTGGTACTACCGGACCTGGTACCGGAAGAGCAACTTAAAAAATTCATATGCCCTGGCCACAGCGGTACCACAATGTGGTGCTACCGTAAAGCGGTAGTACCGCTTATGGGAACCGGTACTACCGAACGGGCAATGGTATCTGCAACATGGTCGAAAAACTCTCTGTCACGCCAGGTACCAAAATGCGGTACCACCGCATTTTGGTACCTAGGCAGCCAATGGCTTTTGCCAACATACAAAAGGCTACTGCCACGCTAGGTACATTTTAGTACGGGGGCGAGCTGTGGCCTTTTATAGGTTGGAAAAAGCCTCTGCCGCGCTAGGTACTAAAATGCGGTACCGGAGCGGGCAATAGCTTTTGACAAGTGGTCAAAAAGCTTCTATTGCGCTAGGTACTAAAATGCGGTACTACCGCTTTTTAGTACCTAGCCCGGCAGTGGCTTTTTGACAGCTAGTCAAAACCTACTGCTGTGTACGGTAGCAAAAGCTTTTTGGTACCGCGCCAGGCAGACAGTTTTGGACTGTTGTTTAACCATTGCAAAACCTTTTTTAATGCACCTGCGATACACTTGGCAAATAATTAGTACGATATGTGTGTTGTTATAAAACACCAAAATCACTAGGGATAGGAAATGCTCTTCCAATGTTGCATCACGAGATTCCATTATAGTATCAACATGCATATCAGGTACCTCAGATTTAACCACTAGAAATCTATAGCCTACACTCCGTGGAGCATATCCTAGAAAGATACAATCCACTGTTTTAGGTCCGAGCTTGCGTTTCTTGGGAATTGGTATGTTGACCTTCGCCAAACACCCCCAAGTGCGCATATATGAAAGTGATGGTTTTCTCCCAGCCCACTCCTCATAAGGGGTCTTTTCTTTATTCTTGTTAGGAACTCTATTCAGGACATGACATGAAGTCAAAAAAGCCTCCCCCACCATGCCTTTGATAAACCAGTAGTGGCTAACATGGAATTCACCAAGTCTGTCAGCGTGCGGTTTTTCCTCTCGGCAACCCCGTTTGATTGGGGCGAGTAGGGAGGCGTCCTCTCATGAATAATTCCGTGTTCCTGACAGAATTCGTCAAATATTTGGGAAAATACTCACCACCATGATCCGACCTAAGACGCTTGATCTTTCTCTCTAGTTGATTTTCAACTTTGGCCTTATAGATTTTAAAGTAGTCTAAAGCATCATCTTTAGTTTGCAACAAGTAAACATAGCAGAATTTAGTAGCATCATCTATCAACGTCATGAAATATCTCTTTTCACCTTTTTTTCAACACACCATTCATCTCGCATAGATCAGAATGTATGAGTTCTAGAGGTGCCAAGTTTCTCTCCTTGGCAGCCTTGTGAGGCTTTCGAGGTTGCTTTGATTGCACACAACTATGGCACTTAGAACCTTTGGCAATAGTGAAATTCGGAATTAACTCATACTGGACATCTGAGACATTAAACCAAAATTAATGTGAAATAAACGAGAATGCCAAACACTGGTATCATCATTAACATCACCACAAATATGATTCACGGATTTATTACAAACTCTGAAAGTGAAAACCAGAACAAGCATCCAAACTCATAACCTTTACCAATAAATTGTCCATGTTTTGAAACAACGACTTTATTGGACTCTAACACAACCTTAAACCCATCTATACACAGAAGGGAGCCACTAACGAGATTCTTGTTCATAGTAGGGACATGTTGCATGTTCCTCAGCTGCACGATCTTTCCGGAAGTAAACTTCAGATCCATCGTGCCAACACCACGAACAGAAGCATGTGATCCATTCCCCATTAGGACGGATGAATCCCGAGCGACCTAATAAGAAGTGAACATAGAGATGTTAGCGCACACATGAACATTAGCACCCGTAACAAGCCACCAACATGGTGATTGAAATACTGAAAGAACAGTAAATAAATTACCGTACCCATCAGTGTTGCTAGCGGTCACGACATTGACAGTCTTCTCACCTTTCCCTCTGCGATCTGCACGATCTAGGCAGTCCTTGGAAAAGTGGCCGAGCTCTCCACATGAATAACAATGTAGCTCGGCCTTGTTCGGCTTCTTCTTATTCTTGAAGGTTGTAGTCTTTTCTGGCTTGTTGAACGAGGGCTTATAGTTCCCTTTATTCTTGCCGAAGGTCTTCTTCTGTGCCATGTAGGCGCTAGACTGACCCTCGCCTCCTCTCTCAGCAGTGTCCTTAGCCTGAGCCTTCTCCTCAACATCAAGAGACGCTATCAGGTTTTCAACCGATATCTCCTGTCTCTTGTGTTTGAGAGTTGTGGCGAAGTTCCTCCACGAAGAAGGCAACTTTGCAATAATGCACCCAGCTACAAACTTGTCGGGTAAGATACACTTGAGGATTTCAATATCCTTGGCAAAGCACTGTATCTCGTGAGCTTGCTCAACTACAGAACGATTGTTAACCATCCTGTAATCATGAAAGCTCTGTATGATGTACATCTCACTGTCAGCATCTGCTACACCGAACTTAGCGTTCAGTGCCTCCCAGAGCTCTTTTCCATCTTTGATGTGCATATACACATCAAATAGCTTGTTGTCAAGAATGTTGGAGATATGCCCTAGAGGCAATAATAAATATAGTTATTATTATATCTTTGTGTTTATGATAAATGTTTACATTCATGCTATAACAGTATTAACAAGGAAACATTAATACTCGTGTGATTTGTAAACTAAATTAGAGTCCCTAGTAAAGCCTCTTTATAATACTAGCTTGTTGGTTAATGAATGATTGTGGTTTCCCTATCATGAACATTGAGATGTTATTAACAACAAGATCATATCGTTAGGAGAATGGTATGATGGACATAGTCCTATAGATAAGCGTAGCATAGAGATCAAGTCATTTTAATGGTTCAATTGCTATATGCTTTCTGATACATAGTAACCTAATTCCTTCAACCATGAGATCATGCATATCACCATCACCAGAAGGATCCTTTGATGACATCAAACACCACACCGTAACTAGGTGTTTATAAAGGTGGCATTGAGTGTTCGGAAAGTATTGGTTGAGACACATGGATCAAGAGTGGGATCTGTCCATCCATATGACGGATAGATATACTCTGGGCCCTCTCGGTGGAATGTCATCCAATTGGCTTGCCAGCATGTGACTGGCTCACAAGGGATCACATATCACGGGAACGAGAAAAGAGTACTTATCAGTAACGAGGTTGAACTAGGTATGCAGAGATACCGACAATCAAAACCTCGGATAAGTAAACTATCGTGAGACAAAGGGAAATTGGTATCGTATGTAAGTGGTTCATTCGATCGCAAAGTAATTGTAGAAATATGTGGGAGCCATATGAATTTCCAGATTCCTCTATTGGTTATTGTTCGGAGAAGTGTCTCGATCATGTCCGCATAATTCATGAACCGTAGGGAGACACACTTAAGGATTCAATGTTGTTGAGTAGTTATGGAATGATGAGTAAGAGACCGAATGTTGTTCAGAGTCTCGGATGGGATCCAGGATATCACGAGGAGATCCGGAATGGTCCGGAGAATAAGATTCATATAAGGAAAGTCCTGATTCGGGGTTGGAGAATGGTTCTGGTGTTTTCATCGGGAATGTTCTAGAAGGTTCCGGAAGGTCCGGCACTCTGGAGGGGAAGGGTACATGAATGTGTCATAACAAGTTGGAATGGTTGCATCATGTACTAGGTGTCATCGCTGAGCAAAATAAAGGGATAAATCAAATCCTAGTTTGAAAAGTCAAACGCCAATTTGAAAAGTCAAACGGCAAGTTTGCTTGGTGGAGGGAGAGTAGGAAACCTACTTGGGGAGGAGTTCCTCTCCCTCCACCCGCCGGCCTTGGAAGCCGAGTTGGGGAGGAACTCCCCTCCCCTTGGCCGGCGCCCTCCACCTATATAAGGAGGGGCAGGGCTGCCCCTCCAAGGACACACCTTGCCTCACCAAAACCCTAGCCCTAAGCCGTCGGCGCCACCACCTCCTGCTGCTGTCGTCGCCGCCTAGGGCAAACCCTAGCCGCCGACTTGGGATTCCCCAAGCCCTAGCCGCCGGCCTAGCCCTCTCTCCTTGGTGTGTCTAAACCCTAGATCGCCAAGGCCTCTCTCATAGTCCACCATACTCGCTCCGACTTAAGGAGAAGCCCCGCGAGATCTCCCCTCTACTTCCGGTACCACGCCGTCGTGCTGCCGGAATTGCAAGGAGAGTGCTACAACCTCCGCTGCCTGCTGGAACAAGGGAGAGGAAGGTCTTCATCGAGTACCGAACGTGTGACCGACTGCGGAAGCGCTGCTGGAACGCAGCGCCGGAAGGATCGTCTACACGTCTTGAGATCGGCAAGAGTACGACTACATCACCCACGAGAATCCGCTCTCGTTAAACACTTTGGAATCTTCGAGGGTGAGTTATTCCATCGACTCGCTGCTACAATCTAGTAGATATATCTTGGCTTGTTTGTTTGTATGCGGTAGAAATTTTTTGTTTTCCATGCGACGAACCCCTACAGTGGTATCAGAGCCGTGTCTATATGTAGATCTGTTGCACGAGTAGAACACAATGGTCATTGTCGGTGGTGGTGCTTTTATTATCAATTGCTTCTTGTGTACTTTGCATCTTGCGGTATGATGGGATGAAGCGGCCCGGGCTAACCTTACATGACATCGTTCATGAGACTTGCTCCACGCTCAACATGCAACTTGTATTGCATAAGTGGCTTTGCGGGTGTCTGTCTCTCCCATTATAGTATAGATCCAATTTACAACAGGCACTTGATAGTTCAAACATCAACGTTGTGGTTCTTGTTCGTAAGTTAGATCGACACTTATTAAAAGCCCCAAACCATGTAAAATATGCAAAGAAATTAGAGGCGTCTAACTTTGTTTTGCAGGGGTGTGCTGTGATGTGATATGGTCATGATTGTGATTATATTTGATGTATGCAATGTTCCTTATTGTAAGTTGGCAACCGGCAGGAGCCATATGGTTATCTTTAATTTCTGTTAAGACCCGCGTGTCTATTCAAAGTAGTTGTAATAGTTAAAGCTGGTGGACGACAATCATGGAGCAGCGTCATTGAACTTGATGCAATGCCGGTGATGATGGAGATCATGTTCATGCTTGAAGATGGAGATCGGAAGCACAAAGAAGAAAGGTCATATCATATCACATATTATGAATTGCATGTGATGTTAATGCTTTATGCATCTTGTATTGCTTAGTTAACGACGGTAGCATTATAAGATAATCCCTCACGCTCATAAATTTCAAGTTCTAAAGTGTTCATCCTTAGTAAGCACCATTGCTAAAGCTTGTTGTTTCTAAGCACCACGTGATGATCGGGTGTGTTAGATTCTGCAAGTGTATACAACGTGAGCAAGCCAGATTTGCTCATGCGGAAGCTAAGGTTTGATCTTGACGAGCCTAGCATGTACAGACATGGTCTCGGAACACGAATCACCGAAAGGTAAAGCATGAATCATATAGTAGATATGATGAACATGTCGATTGTTCGCCATTGAAGCTACATCAACTCTCGTGATGATCGGTTTTGATGTGGTGGATTTGGTTCGTGTGATCACTAAAACAATGTGAGGGATACTGTTTTGAGTGGGAGTTCACCTAGATTAATTTAACTATTAATTAGAACTCAATTTGTCATAAACTTAGTCTAAACTATTGCAAATATGTTGTAGATCAATGGTGGCCCCTACCATCAATTTTAATGCGTTCCTAGAGAAAGAAAAGTTGAAAAACAATGGAAGCAACTTCGCGGATTGGTTCCGCAATTTTAGGATTGTCCTCAATGCTGGTAATTTGACCTATGTGCTGGATGCACCGCTGGGTGACCCGCCTGCAGCTGATGCTACCGATGAAGTAAAGAATGTTTACCTCGCTCGGAAGACTCAGTACTCCACAGTTCAGTGTGCTATCTTGTATGGTTAGGAATCGGAGCTTCAGAAAAGGTTTGAAAATTCAGACCCACATGATATTGTCCGTGAACTCAAATTGATTTTTGAGACTCACGCGGCAGTTGAGAGCTATGAGGCTTCTGAAAAGTTCTTTAACTGCAAGATGGAAGAGGATAGCTCCGTCAGTGAGCATGTGCTTAAGATGTCTGGGCACGTAAACAAACTCCAAAGCTTGGGGTATAGTGATTCCTAATGCTTTGGGGATTTACCGTGTCCTCCAATCACTACCACCAAGTTACAAGAACTTTGTGATGAACTACAATATGCAAAGCATGAACAAGCAGTTGCCAGAACTCTTCTCCATGTTAAAATCTGTAGAAGTGGAGATCAAGAAAGAGCACCAAGTGTTGATGGTCAATAAGACCACCAAATTCAAGAAAGGCAAGTCCAAGCAAAAGGGACACTTCAAGAAGGGTGGTAGGAAAGTTACCGCATCGACGAAGAAGACCAAGGCTGGACCTAAGCCTGATACTGAGTGCTTTTACTGCAAGGGAGAAGGTCACTGGAAGCGGAATTGCCCAAAGTACTTGGCGGATTTGAAGAACGGCAACATCAAGAAGAAAGGTATATCCGATATACATGTTATTGATGTGTATCTCACTAGTACTCGTAGTAGTGCCTGGGTATTTGATACTGGTCCGGTAGCTCATATTTGTAACTCGAAACAGGTGCTGCAGAATAAACGGAAGCTAGTGAAGAACGAGGTGACGATGCGCGTAGGAAATGGATCAAAGGTTGATGTGATCGTGGTCGGCACCCTACCTCTTCATCTACCATCGGGATTAGTTTTATACTTAAATAATTGTTATTTGGTGCCTGCGTTAAGCAAGAACATTATATCAGGATCTTGTTTATTGCGAGACGATTACTTGTTTAAGTCCGAGAATAATGGTTATTCGATTTATATGAGTAATATGTTTTATGCACATGCACCTTTGATAGATGGTCTATTTTTATTGAATCTCGATAGTGGAAATACACATATTAATAACATTGAAGCTAAATGTTTGAAATCGAGCGATAACTCGACCTATATGTGGCACTGTCGTCTTGGTCACATTGGAGTGAAGCATATGAAGAAACTCCATTCCGATGGACTTCTTGAATCACTTGATTTTGAATCACTTGAAAGATGTGAAGCATGTCTGATGGGTAAAATGACTAAGACTCCATTTTCTAGGATGATGGAGCGAGCTACGGACTTATTAGAAATCATACATACCGATGTGTGTGGTCCAATGAGTGTATCATTGCGTGGTGGTTATCGTTATATTCTTACCTTCATGGATGACTTGAGTAGATATGGGTATATCTATTTCATGAAACATAAGTCCGAAACTTTTGAGAAGTTTAAGGAATTTCAAAGTGAGGTGGAGAATCAACGTAACAAGAAGATTAAATTTCTATGTTCTGATCGTGGAGGTGAATATCTAAGTTACGAGTTTGGCGAGCATTTGAAGAAATGCGGAATACTTTCACAATTGACACCGCCGAGAACACCACAGCGTAATGGTGTGTCCGAACGTCGTAATCGAACTCTCTTAGATATGGTTCGTTCTATGATGTCACTTACAGATTTACCGCTATCGTTTTGGGGTTATGCATTAGAAACAGCCGCATTCACTTTAAATAGGGCACCATCTAAATCCGTTGAAACGACACCGTATGAATTATGGTTTGGGAAGAAACCTAAATTGTCGTTCCTTAAAGTTTGGGGTTTCGAAGCCTATGTAAAGAAGTTACAGCCGGACAAGCTTGAACCCAAAGCGAAAAAATGCGTCTTCATAGGATACCGAAGGAAACTATTGGGTATACCTTCTTTCATAGATCCGAAGGCAAAATCTTCGTTGCCAAGAATGGATCCTTTCTAGAGAAGGAATTTCTCTCGAAAGAAGTGACTGGAAGGAAAGTAGAACTCGAAGAGGTTGTCGAACCTTCTCTCGAACTTGCGAGTAGCGCAGCACCGGAAGAAGTTCCTGTGGTGCCTGCACCAATAAGAGAGGAAGCTAATGATGATGATCATGAAACTTCGGTTGAAGTTGCTACAGAACCTCGCAGGTCAACAAGAACTCATACCACTCCTGATTGGTATGATCCCGTTATGAGTGTCATGTTGGTGGACAACACCGATGACCCTGCAACGTATGAGGAAGCGATGATGAGCCCAGATTCCAATAAATGGCAAGAAGCCATGAAATCCGAGATTGGATCCATGTATGAAAACCAAGTATGGACTTTGGTGGACTTACCGGATGGCCGGAAGGTTGTCGAGAACAAATTGATTTTCAAGAAGAAAACAGATGCCGATGGTAATGTTACTGTCTATAAAGCTCGACTTGTCGCAAAAGGGTTTCAACAAATTCAAGGAGTTGACTACGATGAGACTTTCTCACCTATAGCGAAGCTAAAGTCTGTGAGGATTTTGTTAGCAATCGCTGCATATTATGATTATGAGATATGGCAGATGGATGTCAAAACAGCGTTCCTCAATGGAGACATTGATGAAGAGTTGTATATGATGCAACCCAAAGGTTTTGTCGATCCTAAAGATGCTAACAAGGTATGCAAACTTCAATGGTCCATATATGGATTGAAGCAAGCATCCCGAAGTTGGAATCAACGTTTTGATAAGGTGATCAAAAGTTTTGGTTTTGTACAAACTTATGGAGAAGATTGTATTTACAAGAAAGTGAGTGGGAGCTCTGTAGCATTCTTAATACTATATGTAGATGACATATTGTTGATTGGGAATGATGTAGACCTTCTCAATAGTGTCAAGGAATATTTGAATAATAGTTTTTTCAATGAAAGATCTTGGCGAAGCAGCTTACATATTAGGCATAAAGATTTATAGAGATAGATCGAGACGCCTAATATCATTGTCACAAAGTACATATTTGGACAAAGTTCTAAAGAAGTTTGGAATGGAAGATAGCAATAAAGGGTTCTTGCCCATGTTGCCCAATACGACCTTGAGTAAAACTCAAAGTCCAGCAACGACAGAAGATAGAGAAAGGATGAGTAAGACTCCCTATGTCTCAGCCATAAGATCTCTAATGTATGCCATGCTATGTACTAGACCCGACATTGAATATGCTATTAGTTTGACTAGCAGATATCAAAGTGATCCAGGAGTGGATCATTGGACAGCGGTCAAAAACATCCTTAAGTACTTGAGAAGAACTAAGGATATGGTTCTTTCTTATGGAGGTGATGAACAGCTCATTGTTAATGGTTACACCGATGCTAGTTGGAACACCGATCCGGATGATTCTAAATCTCAATCTAGATACGTATTTACTTTGAATGGTGCAGCAGTTAGCTGGAGGAGTGCAAAGCAAAGCGTTGTGGCGAGATCTTCAACTGAATCGGAATACATAGCTGCTTCGGAGGCTTCACAAGAAGCGATATGGATGAAGGAGTTCGTTACAGAGCTCGGTGTGGTTCCAAGTGCGCTGGACCCAATGTCTATCTACTGTGATAACATGGGCGCCATAGCCAATGCGCAAGAACCAAGGTCACACAAGAAGATGAAGCACATCAAGCTACGTTTTCACGCTATTCGAGAACATGTCCAAGATGGTGACATAAAGATTTGCAAAGTACACACAAATCTGAATGTGGCGGATCCGTTGACTAAACCTCTCCCGAGGGCAAAACATGACCAACACCAAACTGCCATGGGTGTTCGGTATATTACCATGTAATCTAGATTAGTTGACTCTAGTGCAAGTGGGAGACTGTTGGAGATATGTCCTAGAGGCAATAATAAATATAGTTATTATTATATCTTTGTGTTTATGATAAATGTTTACATTCATGCTATAACAGTATTAACAAGGAAACATTAATACTTGTGTGATTTGTAAACTAAATTAGAGTCCCTAGTAAAGCCTATTTATAATACTAGCTTGTTGGTTAATGAATGATTGTGGTTTCCCTATCATGAACATTGAGATGTTATTAACAACAAGATCATATCGTTAGGAGAATGGTATGATGGACATACTCCTATAGATAAGCGTAGCATAGAGATCAAGTCATTTTAATGGTTCAATTGCTATATGCTTTCTGATACATAGTAACCTAATTCCTTCAACCATGAGATCATGCATATCACCATCACCAGAAGGATCCTTTGATGGCATCAAACACCACACCGTAACTGGGTGTTTATAAAGGTGGCATTGAGTGTTCGGAAAGTATTGGTTGAGACACATGGATCAAGAGTGGGATCTGTCCATCCATATGACGGATAGATATACTCTGGGCCCTCTCGGTGGAATGTCATCCAATTGGCTTGCCAGCATGTGACTGGCTCACAAGGGATCACATATCACGGGAACGAGAAAAGAGTACTTATCAGTAACGAGGTTGAACTAGGTATGCCGAGATACCGACGATCAAAACCTCAGATAAGTAAACTATCGTGAGACAAAGGGAAATTGGTATCATATGTAAGTGGTTCATTCGATCACAAAGTAATCGTAGAAATATGTGGGAGCCATTTGAATTTCCAGATTCCTCTATTGGTTATTGTTCGGAGAAGTGTCTCGATCATGTCCGCATAATTCACGAACCGTAGGGAGACACACTTAAGGATTCGATGTTGTTGAGTTGTTATGGAATGATGAGTAAGAGACCGAATGTTGTTCGGAGTCTCGGATGGGATCCGGGATATCACGAGGAGACCCGGAATGGTCAGGAGAATAAGATTCATATAAGGAAAGTCCTGTTTCGGGGTTGGAGATAGGTTCCGGTGTTTTCATCGGGAATGTTCTAGAAGGTTCCGGAAGGTCCGGCACTCCGGAGGGGAAGGGTACATGAATGTGTCATAACAAGTTGGAATGGTTGCATCATGTACTAGGTGTCATCGCTGAGCAAAATAAAGGGATAAATCAAATCCTAGTTTGAAAAGTCAAACACCAATTTGAAAAGTCAAACGGCAAATTTGCTTGGTGGAGGGAGAGTAGGAAACCTACTTGGGGAGGAGTTCCTCTCCCTCCACCCGCCGGCCTTGGAAGCCTAGTTGGGGAGGGACTCCCCTACCCTTGGTCGGCGCCCTCCACCTATATAAGGAGGGGCAGGGCTGCCCCTCCAAGGACACACCTTGCCTCACCAAAACCCTAGCCCTAAGCCGCCGGCGCCACCACCTCTTGCTGCCGCCGCCGTCGCCTAGGGCAAACCCTAGCCGCCGACTTGGGCTTCCCCAAGCCCTAGCTGCCGGCCTAGCCCTCTCTCCTTGGTGTGTCTAAACCCTAGATCACCAAGGCCTCTCTCATAGTCCACCATACTCGCTCCGGCTTAAGGCGAAGCCCTGCGAGATCTCCCCTCTACTTCCGGTACCACGCCGTCGTGCTGCCGGAATCCCGAGGAGAGTGCTACAACCTTCGCTGCCTGCTGGAACAAGGGAGAGGAAGGTCTTCATCGAGTACCGAACGTGTGACCGACTGCGGAAGCGCTGCCGGAACGCAGCGCCGGAAGGATCGTCTACACGATCTTGAGATCGGCAAGAGTACGACTACATCACCCACGAGAATCCGCTCTCGTTAAACACTTTGGAATCTTCGAGGGTGAGTTATTCCATCGACTCGTTGCTATAATCTAGTAGATAGATCTTGGCTTGTTTGTTTGTATGCGGTAGATTTTTTTTGTTTTCCATGCTACGAACCCCTACAAAGAACACTCAGAACGCATCCCACAAAGGTAAGATTGGTTTCCTTGAACTTGTTCTAAACCTTGTCAGATGTAGTTCCTTCAGGTAAACCCTCACTAGCCTCGAATACTTTTAGAGCTTACAGCCATATAGTGGTCTTATACTGCCACCTCTTAAAATGAACACCGGTAAAATTTTCCGGCTTCATAGCATCGGCCAAGTGTCCCATGTTTAATTCAGGAAATTGCCTATAGTAAGGTTTTTGGATTGTTGGAATATTAGGAATAATTTCCATGATTAATTCCAGAATATAAATCATGACAACAACAACAACTACAATCACGTGAACCTCTAACATATGTATTGATCAACATGAACAGTAGCAGATTATACGCACTAACAGCCATAGTTAAACAACAGATCTGTTGACGGTGTACGTACTGATCGGTTGTCGATGTAGTCGCCGTTGGTGCAGTAGCCTGTCGAAGAAATCGATGTTGATGACGACGCGCACGAGGTCCGGCTTGATGACCGGGAAGACACGCCGTGATGACAAACTTGATCAGTCGCGCAGAGCGCTTCCAAAAACCTTATTCGCCCTCTCCCGTACAGGATAGCAAAGGCGAGTGGTTCCGGAGACCTGCTCTTCCAATCGACGGTGCACGCCGGCAAGCGGGATGGAGTAGACTACGATGGCGGCGCAAGCAGAGAGGATGGCAAAACCCTAGATTGGTTTGGTGTCGTGCGTTGTGGAAGCCGCATAGGCGTTTATATAGAGCGGCTCAGAAATCCCGTATAGGACACGAAGTGGACCAAGCCCACGTTGCGCACGTTCGGGTCAGTTACAGATAGCCCACGATCCGGGAGCAACCCGAATCCGCTAACTGTTGACACGTCTGTCTAACCACACACATTTTCCTGAGCAGCAAAATAAAGCTCGACTCGGTGAGATTCCCGCAACCCGTGGTGCGCGCGTTGTGACGAGACGAGACGAGGCGATCTTGTGAGCGGCGTCGTCGGAGGAGGAGCGCGCTTGTATCTCTCTTATTGTCACTCACTTACAAAGTGGTGCAACACTCCACCTTATAAGGTGGTGCAACTCTCCTTCAACTTTCCATGTGGGACTATACTTTAGCTCCCACAACTCTTGCCACACACATGTGAGCTGCCACCAACTTGGGCCAAATCACATATGGGCTTCCACATATATGGGCTTTGAGATTTAGGGAAAATCTGAAATAACACATGGGTCTAATGATTTAGCCTATTATTTCTAACAATAATAAAGGCTATATCCGGTCTACACTTGGTGTTTCTTCTGTGTTCTTTGTGGAAAAATACATGGGACTCCCAACCCCCCATGGACGCATATCGATAGGAAAGTTGTAGAATATGCAAGCCCAATTAACAAAGAGGTGACAAATGTGGGATGATGGTCATTTCACACAAGTTGGTAAAGAGATCTTCATTAAATCTGTTGCTCAATCCTTGCCAACTTACATTACGGGAGTTCTCAAGTTATCTTTCTCGGTTTATAATGATCTTAGGGTGTGTTCAGTTCGGGAACGAAGTGGAATGGAATGTCATGGTGCAGTGACCCAGCATACCACAGCATGTTGTAGTATACTATAGTCGTGGACATAACACTCACGGAGTACCATTCCGCAAATATTACATCCTCAGAGTGGTACAACAGAAACAAAGCGGGTCCACAATATACATTATCACTATTACAACCAGAAATTACATGACGACTTTGAGATCCTTCTGGGTCCATAGAGGTATCCTGATGACTCAGGATAAACTATAATAACTCGAAGAACAGAATAAAGAAGCAACTAAGGTCTCTATTTCATAGATGTTTTCATAATTGTTCCCTTCGACGCTTTAGGATACTTCTGGTTCTTCATAGTGGAATTCTTCTTGGTCTTCAATTGGATATAGTATTTCCTCTTCCTGACCGTTATTGTCTTCAGAATCTAGCAAGGGTCAAGAAGATACGTTGAGTACGAGCATACTCAGCAAGTTCACTAAAAAGGAGTGTTTGATGCACTATATCTACTGCCACAGACCATAGGTCGTAGGCAATGCATGTTTTCATAAACATTTCTTCAAAGGTTGCTTTTATTCTGAAAAGCTATGTCCGTCAGCCTTCACAGGTTTACCAGAACTTTCATGGAGTTCCTTTCCTGCAGCGTTCGCATCTCCTTCCCGGAACAGGGAGTAACAAGTTATAGTTCTTACACTCTGCAGAGGTGCGTCACTTTACCCATGAGAGATCAAATCCTTGTTGCACAACCGGGCGAATCTTTACCGTCCACACTTCCTATGGTGTGGGGCCCAGTAGATGATCCAAGCCAATCACTGTCCTTCTCCGTGACCCCGCATACACCGCAATTGTTGTATGCCCAAACTCAAGGTAGACATTTCCCCGTATGAAACGGCTATACCTTAGTTGGATATACACAACAACCATTAACACTAGAAATCCGTCTTTTGTAAGCCCAGATCCACGGTAGACCTTTCCCCGTATAAAACGGCTATACCCATTATCTGCAACTCACAAATGCCCAGAGCAGTGTCCAATGCATGCGAAAGGGAGCCGATCCAGCTGACTTCTCTATCCCATTCCAAATCTCATGGTTTACGCGTAATATACGGGGAGAGAATCACTGTCGATATTGGTTGTTAAGTCCTAAATGATATATTCATGTGCAGTGGTATCCCAACTGCCAGTCATAATAGATTAGCTGATCACCCTGGATCAGTAACCGATACTTCAAGTTAATTATGAAAATAGTGTTTCGACCTTTTTAAAATGCACGTGATGAAAACACTAGATTTTCAAAATACTTTACATAAAATAATCAAAGGATATGAGCAAGTGATGAACTTGCCTTGGTATAGCGCAGTATTGTAGTCGAATGTCTCGACTTGACCCTGGACCTCGGGTTCTACAAAAATATCATCATTGCCCGGTAAGGACAATGTTTAAAGAAGCAATATGCTGTTATGCATAAGTAATGGTATGCATAATGTAAAATCCCAAGTAATTCCTCAATCATTACCAGTGAGATATATTTATGATTTATTTAATATTTGCTTTAGTTTAAGTTTTCTTCATAAGAAAGATAAACATATAAAATATGAAGAGTAAAGTACAATTATAATATAATTCTATGGTTCTATGTTATTATGTAATTATTACAAAATTCATGTTTTAAGTTGTCATGGCTTTAAAGAAATGGTATAGTGTTTCTTTTGAAGTGGAAAAAAGAATAACATTTGAAGAAAATGTTATTCATGTTAAGTTATTCAACTTTGAAGATTAATAGGATTGAAGCTATGGTTTTCTAATAAGGTTTAATTGATTTGAGTTATTATATATCTAACTTAAGATATCTTAGACCAAAGTAAACTATAAAAATGTAATTGGACTTGAGATATAGCATTTGTAGCATTACAAATTATTAGGGTTTTTCCTAAGCATAATAAAAAATGAAACCTTATAATTATGGAACTTTGTCTTAAAGATGTAAATTTAGTATGTGTAATATTTATAGATCATACTATGAGAATTTTTTCTTTATAATTAAAAATAGGTGGATTATATTATAATTTATTTAGTGAATTTCAAGTTTTTTAAATATGATTATTTATGAATTGTTAATGATTTGCAAAGAATAACTTTGTAAATCCTTGACTTATAGTTAGTTAAAGATTTTAAAAGAATATTATAAAGTTAATTGTTTACACCAAGATTTTATATTAAATTATAATTATGGTTTAGACTAGTTAGATTCAAAAGATTATGTTTTGAATAAGGTCATTTCTTACTTAGGAAATAATATTAAACAATTAACAAAACAATTATCTTATTTTAATAACTTAGATAATTCAAGTTATATGAGATAAGAACTTTAAAATGTTTTTATAATACGATACTTAGTACCTTTCTAGTAAATATACTTGCTTAACTTCTTAAAAAATGAGTTTTTTTTTACATTATCTTTATTATTATTTTTTATGCAATTTCTTAATTATTTAATGTCTTTAAATATTTGTTTTAAATTTTATAAGTACAATTTTAAGTTAGTATTTTTATGAGATAGGAGATTTCATTTTATTCATAAAAATTATTTTTATTTATTTTTATTTATTTTTCTAAATTTATTAATTTTCATTTAGATATTTAAGGGTGTTAATATTTATTTGCGTTTTATTTAACTTAAATAAATATGATTATATTTTTCTTAGGTGGATATTATTTTAATAAACATTTGGGTGTATTAAATATATTTTTAGGATTTTCCTACATTTTTCTAGAGCTTAGAATGTGTAGAGGGTATTTTAATAATTTCCACTTTTGTTTTTATTTATATTGGGCCAAGTTCTTGGGCCCTTCTATCCCAATACCCAGCCTAGTCCACATGGTTGGACTAGGCCACAGAGTCCAACCGATCGAGTCAGTCAACCCAACCCATACGATCCCTTCCTTTCTCCCACAATGGCTCGTTCCTCACCTTCTCTCTTTCTGGCGACGTGGTGTCACCGCCGTCGCCGCGCAACCATGGCCGGCCCCGGCCTCCTTGGCTGCCGCCATAGGTCGCCCTCAACGCTCCCCCCTCTGCTACTCATTTCCATCCAATTCGATCTGTGATACGAACCCTCTTTCGCTCGTCCCTGCTACACTCCCGTGGATAGGGTTTCAGCCTTCATCTCCGGTGTGCTCCGGTGACTCCTGGATGGTGGCGGTGGTGGAGTGGTGGTGTCCTGGTGATGCAGAGAGGGTCTGGTGGTGGTGTGCTCGTGGTCGCTGGCCACAGTTTCTTGCGGTGACGAGCTGGTGGTGCTGATTGCCGTAGGTTGCAGCTCGGCACGGGGTTAGCACTTGGTGCTCTCTCTACCGCAGTGCCGCTGCTTGTTCTAGTCCGCCTCCTCTTCGGCGAGCAGTAGCTTGCCAAAGGTAGGCATACTTTCCTTGCCTCTCCTCTGTTCTCATTATTATACGCTGGTTCACAAACATGGTGATGGATGGATGCCCCTTGCTGGTTATTAATGATTGAGTTGTTAAATAATATTCTACTATGCCTCTAATTTGAATATTATCAGTAGTTGGAATTCCATCTTGAATAAACATAGATGATCTCTGGTGGTAGTGCCTTAAGAAAATGATCAAACATCCATGCTATGGTTATGACAGTGACATATTGTTGCTCTGTTATTGACAAAACTAAATGCTTGTCATTCAGTTCTAACCATCCTAATGTGTTCCATGTGCTTTTGAAGTACTTCTATGTTGGAACAATAAGAATAGATACAAGATCTTTCTAAGGATATCATTATTTAAGTTGAAACCTTGTGACTGCTAGATTTTCTTACTACAACCAATTATGAATCACGTATGATAATTGAACCTGTGGTTCAGTGTTTGTGCTTGGTTGAATTTAAAGTTCAGTGATGATTCTAAATTTACATTAATAATGTGATACCTACTTTTCAGTGATTACTAGGTAATGGACTAGGAAAATGATTAAAGTTGTTACCCTGCATTCTTGTAGAGATAATATGGTCCTTTTAAGTATAAAGAAACTTGATGTACCATCTGTTGACAACTATATTAAGCTAACCTAGTGTTAACACCCGGATTTTTAATCACAGATGCCTGTTATGCCATACATCGCAATCCCAGGATTACCATTTTTGCGAGACATAACAGATTTGGATATCACCGTACATCATCCATTACAAACCATACATAAGGTCTTACACAAATAAGGATCTCATGATCCAGCTCTTAATACAAATCAAGCAGCGGAATAACGTAAAGATAACGATAGCATGGGCGAAGCTCCATGTTCATGGTCACAGACAATGCTGACGATGGGAGATGATCCTAGTTGTCATAACCTTCCCGCGGTCCGTCATCCTAATACTCCTCTTCATAGTTTTGCCACGGGAATAGCCAGGGAAAAATCCATGAGTACTCTTTAAGTACTCGCAAACTAATACTAACAAGTGAAGTGGTTTTGAATAGGATATAATAAGATCTAGGGCTGTTTTGCAAAAAGACAGATTTACCTTTACTAAGTTCAGAAGCAAAGAAAGCTAGTTGAAAGTTTTATAACACCTAAGTGGGAACTTTGAATTCATGTCACAACTATGTTGTGGTCAAGTCAAAGTCATAAATCATTTTATAAGTCATTTTGAAAACATCTGACGATAGAACAGTATGGCCACTCCAACTGTCCATAACCGCGGATGCGGATATTCGAATAGTTTGACACTCTTCAGAGATTGTACACTTTCACCACAACATTCGATATATCCGTCAGGAACAAATCCTGAATTCACCATACTCACTATGCGGATAATCAATCCTAACCTTTCAATTACACGCCCTAGTATAGGCACCTCTCCTGTGAGTTTGGCCTCCCAACCATGACCAACTGTCATCTTGGGTACTACACAGGTGGACAATCTTCACAAGGTAGCCTCAGCTCAGACCTTGGCCGCAGGGGAACCCATACTAAGGTATATAAATTTCCAGCCAAGCCCTACCCAAATTTCGGGTATTGTGGTTGTACAGTAAACTTGGAATGGTATCTCATCCAGACAACCATATGTTTTATAAAGGGCTAAGGCTCATGCCTTAACATTTTCATCATCAAAATCATGTGGTTTTCGGAAACACATGTCAAAACATTTCAGTAGAATGACTCATCATTCTAAGGTTTTCATAACCATTTTCACCAAGTATTCCCATCTAAAGTTGATCAAGTTTTATGCTTAGCACTAGCATCTACAAGTGGGGGTAAAGACTCATGAGGGGTGGTAAACAAGTGGGGATTAGCTAAGTTCAATCTCATGCCTTAGGATGACATCAGGATTAGCTATCTTAGGCCAAATTTTATGCTCTTTATGCTACCTTCAATTATCTCCTAGAAACTATAAGTCACTAAGTAAACTCTAAGAGAAAGCTTCGATAAAGAAAATAAAGTACTAAGCTTGCAAGTAAAACTAGGATGGTGTGTCAAGTGAGTATAATCACATATTCTTAAGGCATATAGTTGACCTAGTAGTAAGCAAGTAGTAGCTTGCATAAGTAGGGTATCTTGCAAGTGTTAGCTGGCAAGGTTGCATGTATATGCTTGCCTTGTGCAGATCAGTGGTTGAAGTTATCCTAGGCTTCTTCCTCGTAGTATCCTCCTTCCTCCTCGCATCCTTGGTCGGTACTAGCGTCTATAAATAAATACGAGTTACACAATCACCAGACAATACTTAACTATTTCTAATCATCACACAAAGGTTCATACTAGATGATCTAGCATCATCACTAACATTACAAGATTAAAGCACTTGTCTTATTTATTTTATTTTAGAAAAGTAATTTCTACTCATTGAAAAACTACTTAAGATTTAATATTCTCCATCTCAAACATGGGATCATGTTGACACATGTCATCACCACATATTTCAGTACATGGGAATGTGATTTAAAGTGGTGCACAATTTAATAAGATTTAACCTTTTTATTTTATTTAATTAAAGTGACTAGAAATGCCTATGTGGCATTCTTTTATTACTTGAACATTATTTCTGTAAGTAAACCTATATATTTTTATATATTCTGAAAGGTATAGTTAAATGTGATTTTTTAGAGTTGGAATCAACCCAAAAGCTTTTGTGGTTGAATTTTAAAAAATGTTTAAATGCAGAAAAGCTTCTGTCTTGTTATTTTTACCATGGTTGATCTACAAATCCAATTGGTTTGAATCCAACGGGCTTGGATTAAGCATTCCAGTACCTTTATAACAAAATTGGTTTCATGCATTTTTGTTTAGTGAATCGAGCTGGGTTGATTTTTTAATCTAGGTACAGAACTATGTTTGAAAATAAATAAATAAACTTAAGTTTGAATTGTTGGGTCGCGCGGGAGGTTTAGCTGGGCTGGCCCACTAGGCACAGCGCTTACGTGGGTTGTTTAAGTGAACGACCCCACTCGTCAGTGAGACAACGAGTGGCGAAGCGTTATGCAGCGATGTGGACCGTGGGATCTACTTCTAATCGAACGGCTCGAGTTCATCATCCACGCCTAAACAGGACGCGACGAGCACGAACCCTAGCGCGGCAGTGGGGTCGCGGGAGGCTCACTGGGGCTCCGGCGATGGTCGGCGATGGGGGCAAACGGCGAAGTCGACGATGGCGATCCTCCTGGTATCGACAACTTCTCGTGGGGCGGCTCCAATCGATAGCGCTTCTCCTCCTCTGCAGCGACGAACTCCGGTGAAATTCCAGCGATGCACTGCTTGCCTAGCTCCGAGAGTGAGTGGGAGGTATTAGTAAGAGGTGGGGAGTGAACTGGTGTGAAGAAAACGAGCGGGGGAGGCCTCCTTTTATAGTGCGATGAGGGGATCGAAGGTTGCGGGCTGAGCTCGTTGTGGTCAACGACACAGAGGGCTAATGGCATGGGCGACGATAGGGGGCGGTGCTGTGCTCCCTGGCAAAGCTCAACGGCGTGGTGGCGAGGCGTGGGGCGGTGCTGATCTGTCGGAACACGTCGATGCTCTGGGCGGGTCCGATAGCGATTTTAATGGCGCACAACATGCATGGTCTGCGCGGCGGCGAACGGGCATGTATGTGGGGTTGCTGGGGCGATGGTGATCACGTATGCAAATGGTGAGGGCGGCACGTGGTATGTGCGAGCGTGTCGAGCGGGGCGCTGTGGCGCGCTCTCGGCATGGCCACAGAGAAACTGGGCGCGGGCTTGGCGGGTGGTCTAGGGGCTGGCTGCGCTCAGGGCTTGGACACGGAATGGCGGTGGACGGTGCTGCGTCTAGAGACAAGGTTGGCGAGGCTAGGGAGGTGTGTAGCTTGCTGTCCACATTGGGGTTTGCAAAGGGGCTCGACATGGTCACCATTAATGGCTATGCCAAGCTCACAGTGGTGCTAAGGCTTGTTAATTAGGCTAGATCATCTACTGAGAGTGTAGTGAGAGCTAGAGAGGGAACAAGGTTGGCCAGAATCACTGCTCACTATAATGTTTGTTGTTTGTTTGTTTGCTGCAAACAAGGTGTTTGATGAAATGGCCGAAAGAAATTAAAATTTGAACTTTGGATTCAAACTTGGTGGGTTTTCTAGGCACATACTAGGGAGTCTCTGGTTAGTTGGATTAGTCAAGGGGCACTGGTTTGGTTGGATTTTGGAAAAGTGTGATCTTCACATATGATAAAGATTCAATTTTCACCTGTGATTTGAATGAGGTTGCCAAATGTTTCTGCAAGTTTGAAAGGTGGTCTTTGATTCACTTTTACTTGGTATTGCAAGGGGTGAAAAGAATTGGAAAAGTTTCTGTTTGAAATCTTGGACTAGAAACACCCAAAGTGACCTAGTGAGCAAGATTGGCAAAAATGACCATTTGCTTTATTTGATTTGTTTTTGATTTTCTCTTGATTTTTTTCTACATGGAATTGTTTTAGATGATGTTATTTTCATATTTACACCATTTCTTGCTATTTATGTTAATCACACAAGTCCATTCATGCATTGGTCAAATCATCACATACACACATGCATTCATACGATTTTAATTAATCAAAGTTTTTGTTAACCCTAATTTTTAGTGATTAGAGTTTGATAATCATTGTTTCATATTTTTGGGATGTTACACCTAGGTGTTGTGGAGCCTCCATCTTGGAGTGTGCACAATATCTGGTACAATGTAATATGACTTGCTATGAGCATATATGGGTTTGGTTAATTCTAGTGACCTCTTCTGATTGCCTAGAAATCCTCTGGTTGCAGGTCAGTGGAGTTTTGTTGCTTATACCTTTGTGCATAATTATGTGTGTGGCTATCAATTCTTGTGGGATATGACTTGACAAAATCAGATGGTGTAATGGTACATAGGCCCTGCCAATGATGCAAATATTGAGGCACTGATTTGGATAAAGAAGGACAATTACTTTTACTTGGCTGATTTCCCTGTGATGAGTTTTCAGGATATGTATTGGCTGTCAGTCAGACAGCATAAACAAATATGATTCCTAGTATGTACTAGGAAAATGATTATGCTTTTCCTAATGAGATTTTCTAGAGTTCTTCTAGTAGTGTATATACCACTGTGGTACCTCTAACTAGAGTGGCACAGTAGGTATGTAATTAACGTGGTTTGCTACACTCAATCTATGAATATATGAGATTGAGATAATTTATTGGATATTATTTATATGGAGGATAATGATTTTTGGGGAGTTCCTGGCAAGTGATGCAAAAGACTGAGGCCTTGATTTATGTAGGATAAGAACAGATACTGATCTTTGATGGCTTATAATATTCTGTGATGATCTTGCAAAGCAATTCTTTGCAAGACTGAGATTAATCTCCTCACAATACCAAGGCTTGGGATTATATATTGACTTATTGTCTGGAGTCTAAACATGGTTAATTTTCTAGTCTTGTCTAAGAGCTTAAGATCTGATGGTTGCTTAGTTTTACTTGCATTTGTGCCCATGTGCTTCTGCTAGACTGGATTTACACCTGTGGTGCCTCACCTTAGTGTGCATAGTGTAAATATTTGTTTTTGCATGAATTGGTGTTGTTGGTGCTTATGCTTGTAAAGAAACAGATCTTGTGATTTCAATCTGATATTAGTGTGATCTCACACTACTGCATATAATGAAATCTCTTCCCATACACTCCTGCTGGCTTGGTGATGAATAGCTACCTGGTATGGAAGCTTGATGATGTTGTTCCTAAGATTTATGCTTGATCAGCTGGCTCTTATTTTTCCTGTGCTTAAGCTGATCCTCCTTGATCTTCTGTTGGCTTGATTCTAATGATTGACTTGATCTTGATCTTGTTCTTGACAACTTCTTATCCTGACTTCAGATTCCTACTTATCCTACTCCTACTAGCTTCTGCTACATATCTTGATGTAAGTATCCATGTGATATTGGTGATCTTTTGGCAGTTTACTTCAGTGGATTTGGTTTGTGTGGATGAATGAAGAACTAGGGAAGAAATGATAGTGTTGTTGACTTGTGAGAGTGTAGGGAAAGGATATGGTAGCAGCTTTGCCACGGCTGGTTCCTTTCTATTATGTACTTCATATGCTAGCTGTGGTGTTGACAACACAACAACTACATGTGGTGTGTGTGCTGCCTGTTTGCTTACTCACTCTAGTGGACCAGATCAAGTAAAATATTTTGGTCCTACTTACTTACTTCCACTCTCTATGGTGAAACTTTCCCCTTTTGTCCACTGCCAATGAGGTTGTTCTGAGGCAAAATTTACAATAAGAACAGATACTATTTCATTTGGTGAAACTTGCCCCATTTTAATATGCTCAATGATGTGACAAAATAGTGCATCACACTATTACTACTGAGAGCACTAATACTAACCCCTAATCTTTTTTTATTTTTGTTTTATCTTTAATTAAATTTGTTTTGCAGGAATCAAAGGATTATCCAGGAATATCAAGACTAGATATAGGAATTGTAGTTTAGATTTGAATTACTGTAATTTTCTTATTCTTTTGTAATAACCATGTAATTCTTATATATTTGATTAAAGTATTTCTTTTCTAACAAGAAATTATGTAATGATATTGTAATGCAATAATTTATATTATTATAATTGTATCCATCTCTTATTATTCCTTTATTGTAAAAGAATAATGTAATGTATATTCTTTTAATAAAGAATTTTTCTACTTGTTTTAATTATTGTAATTCATTTTCCATTTTATTTATTCACTTATTTGTTTCATTGTAATATTCCTTTATTCTTTTATTGTAAAAGAACATTGTAATGTTGGATTTTAATAATCTTTATACTTTTATTTATAATACTTGTATTTGTATTATTGTGAGTAATTATTTATAAGTCAAATTTCTCCCCTCATAACTCAACAAAGCAATAGAGGTCATGTCAAAATTCACCCCACTCCCCTTTTGATGACACTAAACCTAATTCATCGGAGTAAGAATTTTGCTCACTTAGTCTTTTAATTTGGCAAAAAAATTACCCGGATTTTCAGATGCATACATGCAGATGCACAAAATCCTAAATCTACCCTTCGTTTAGTCCTAAATGCCGGGATTTTACACATGGTTCCATTCCACTGGAATAGGTTGGTTCTGTTCTTGTGTTTGGTTAGGACAAAAAATGTGTAATGGAATGGTTCCATTACAAATAAGTAGAAAAAAGGAATTACATTATTGAAATAAATAAAAGAATTCTTTATATATGACATTGTCTTTACAATTAGGATTTACAAAGGAAGAATTAATAAATAAATAGTTCATTATTTACAAACACAATAATGATACAAAATCTTTACACATGTGAATAAAAAGGAAATTACAACAAGATTAAAATTAAAACCTAACTAAGCTTCTTTTCTTGTTCTTGATCTTCATTCCTGTAAAATAAACAATAGAAAAGAAACATTGTTTTAATGTTAAAATATTTTCCCCGCCATAGGTGAGGCAATTTAATATGTGAAAATATCTTAGGGATTTTTGTAAGAACTACCAAAATCCACTAATGACCTAAGAGGGTACCACCCAATCTACACTTGAGTATGAGAGGCAAAGTTAAGGTCCAAAGAAACTAGGACAGATATGATCATTTGTATTATTAGGCAACAACTAGCATGCTATGGCACCCTCTTAAGCCTAGCTAAAATCAATTAGAAAGAAAGAGGCAACAATAATAAAAATGAATAATCATGTTTAGCACTAAATCAACTAAAGAGATTATGTTTAAGCCAATAAGGTCCTCAGCCCAAGATGAGCTAGATGGCAATACCAACCTTAGTAATCCACTTGGCAACATCAAATTATTAAACCAATATAAGCTAATACCAAACTTCCGGCCAAAGTGATCCATAGAAAATATCTTCCAAGCAGAGATCATCCATAGGCACAAGTTCCATAGATGGAAACTTGCACCATATGGTCCCCAGCTATAAGCAGCTTACACATACATGCAGCCATGTAGTGTTTTCAACACCAGGAAGTACAAAGGGAGAGCACAGCCGTAGCTGATAAGCTAGAAGCTGATCAGAATATCTCCACACACCTTACTTAGCCCAAAAAAAATACCCCAGTTCACCTTAGTTCATCACCAGATTCTTCCCAACAAATCAACCAATACCACTATAACCAGCATGGTTACTTAGAGAAGTTTAGAAAACAGGTCAAGACAGGAGCACAAGAAGGAGGGGGCAGGAGCAGACCAATTTTATCAAGTAGAAGTCGATCAACAGCAATACAAGGAGATTCCTTGGTAGCACATCCACAAGACAAGGTGCACAACCACATATCAGCAGATCTACACGCATCAGGTTGTTAGACCACAACCCAATCAACACATGATTTAATTAGATTTAAAAATAGAGTTTTTGTTGAGATTTGGAGAACTCTCAGACTAGCATAGAAGTGCTATGCTAGTCTCATCATTGGGTTAGAAAGATAAACTGTAGCATCTATTTCAATTACCATTAGTGCCTCAGTCTATGCATCATCGGCTAATCCAGAAATCAGGCACACCATTTATATTCATTAGTATCCATCAAGAATGGTTTAAAAACCTGTGACCATCACTTAGATTTACAAAGATCTAGCAGCTTAAAAAAGCTTAATCCACTTTAGCACTCAAGCTAGTTAGATAAGTGTAAATCTGTGCATCTTCCAAAGAAGTACCACAGAGTTTATCCTAACTCTAACTAGTGATACATGAGTTACTAAGCTATAAATTGCCACTTTATTGATCTAAGTTTAAGCCATCAGTTTTGTGTAATCATAATCAAGTGTCCATATGAACAGGAACTCAATTCTTTATCAATATATCCAACCAGAAAAGCTAGTTCAACATTAGCTAATCATAGCTAGAAATCATCCAAGGATGTGCTGTATCATAGTAATAGTAATTATGCTAGCCTTCCAACTTAAAATTCAAAGTAAACTTGTCCTTATTCAACAAGAGCTTCAGACCAGCATCATAAGCATTAATTCCATATAAGTTTCTTCAATTGTTTAAGCAGCAAAACATCTTACTAGAGTCATTTTGTGCACACTCCTATTTGGAGGCACCACAAACACAACCAAGTCAAGAGAAGCCAGCAAAACAATACATCTAACCCAGTAATCATCTTCCTAATTAAATAATTAGGAATCATTATAAAAAAATCACTACTATATGGATCACCCATGGGTGATATACCATTTCATCTAGCACCAAGGCTTGAGATGATTCAATCATACATATATAAGCATCAGATCTAGTACAACATCCTTAGTAGTGGAACACCAAACTCACATCACATGTATAACATGGATCAACAGAAGTCATAGGCACAATTACCACCATTAACCATAGAACCACCAACCCATACTGAACCAAATGGTTCAGTCAAGGACAGTTCTTTTTGACGAGGTTTAATCTCGTCAATGCCCATTGTTATGGACTTGGGTTTTGGAGAAGATGGGGATGCTGGAGATCGTGGCACGGTTAATAAACAAGCAACCAGGGGACACGAGATTTACCCAGGTTCAGGCCCCCGAAGGGAAAACCCTACTCCTGCTTGTCTGCTCTTGATTACGGCGGAACCGAAGGTTACAGGGTGAACAGATTCGATCTGGCATGGAGGTGTGTGCGAAAGTATGAGTCGAGAGATCTAGGACGTGCCCTCCTGGCCTTTATATAGACTTAGGCAGGTCCCGGGCATAGTCCTAGTCGGTTACAAGTTCTAGGGTTTTACCCCTTTGAATTTCCTATCTATGCTAGTCTTGCTCTCCAAGGATCCGAAGGCGTCATGGGCCTTGGCCACCCGAAAATCTTCATGGGCCAGCGTATATCTGCTGTGGGCCCTCCTTGGGCTGGACCAGGTATGCTGAAGTCACGTACCCGTAGGGTATAACCATGTCAGTAGCCCCCGAGTGATCAGTCGAATCGTAGATTCGGCTGAGGACTCTTCTATCTTTCGGGTGCAACTATGTATTAATAGTATATGTGTGTAGGGATTGTTGACGCGTGTGCCTGACTCACCCGACGGATCAGGGTCAGTTAACTGTCTTAGGACGAAGCAACACGATCTTCTTCAAGTTCGAGTCCCTCAACTCGGACCTGGAACATATGCTGGCGTAATTCGACTCAGGCCGCGGAGGACTTACAGGAGTGGAATTCCAGTGATTTTAATTAATGTACCCAACGCATCCATCGGGATTTTTCATCGCGCCTGTTGGCATGGATTTGTACTAGCAGAGCGCAGTCATGTATGTTGCCAGGCCGTCAGATGATATCTGCAGGTCTTATCTTTGCGCCGCGGGCGTAGCATCCGAACATTTGTCACCACGGAGGTGTTTCGGGTGGCCAAGGAGATTGTCGCTCACTCAGCGCTTGTTGGGGCAGAGATGCCAAAAAGTTTTTGCATGTTGATCCGAAAGATCGCAGTCGAAGAATTCGTAGGGTGCGCGACCAGCGCTCCCTATGGGAGTAGCCCCCGAGTGTCTGTTCGAGTCGTAGACTCAAGCAGAGACTTTAGTTCAATCATTGTTCAGTTGTTAAGTCCGTAAGACTCAAAAAATTTCGGATGCTTAAATCCACCCTCCCTATGGGAGTAGCCCCCGAGTCCGTAGTGGAGACGTAGACTCGACGTGGGACTCGAAGAAATACTTTGTCGTTATTCATCTTCGGGTGCGCGGCTAGCGCTCCTGATAGGAGTAGCCCCCGAGTATTTAGTCGAATCGAAGATTCGAGTGAGTACTCTTAGCTGTGGAGCCGAAGAACTGTAGTTAGTGCTAGTATAGCTTTTGATGACATCAGTGCTGACGATCGATGACCTCAAGCGTCTGCTATGCCAGAGATGACTTGACTGGACGAACATGGGTCCCACTTGCTGACTTTGAATTGACCGGTCACGCGCGTCGTGGAGATAATTACGGCGTCTCCTCGATTTCCGCGCATGGTGGACGGCGTGATAACGACGGTTCGTTGTGATGCTGACACGTGTACGGTCAGATCTGTCGTTGGCGTTAGGTCTTCTGGATGGACGGTGCCGTTCGTCCTCTATTTCTTTTTCTGCAGCCTTTTGTGCAGGAGGCCAAGCGGCTGGTGCAGGAGCGCCTGGCGCTGGAGGCGAACCTTCGGCAGCTTCAAGGTATCTATCTGCCTTTTAATGCCTCTCTTATTTATCCTGGTCATGTTCTTTGACACTTGCTTGTCTTGAATGCAGAGGAGCATAACAATTCCCTCCGTGAGGTCGACGCTCTCAAAAAGAGCCTTGGTCAATCGGAGCAAAAGGCCGAAGCCGCCGTTGGCGTGAAAGAACGCCTCGAGCTAGAGCTGACTAAGGAAGCCGAAGCGAAGGAGCATCTGCAGCAGGAGGCCGCAGATCGTGAGGAGCAGCTGGCCACCGTTGCGGCTGCTCGTGAAAGAGAGGTGGCGGCGAAACTCATGGCTGCTGCCAAGGCTATTTCGGGTGAGTACTAGTTTTGTACTTGTTTCTTTTTCTTCGGGTCTTCTTCTGTGCTGCTTTTCTTCATGCTTTTCTTCTTATTTTTTGTCTCAGATGCCGCAGGCATCGAGTTCGACCGCGGTGCTCTGGAGCACGGGAGTGCTCTAGATGATGCCACTGTGGCGGTCAAAGACCGCTGCAGCACCGTCGTCAGCTCTCTTGCCAAGGCGAAAGAGGTCCTTGGTCGCTTCTACAAGGAGCTTGTCCCGAAGGGAGCAGCCCTTGATGATGTGGATGCTCTGGCGGAGGCTCTGTCAGCCGAAGCGCCTGCGGCGTACAAGCGCAAGGAGAAGGGCATCGGCGCGTCCGTCGGGCTGGCGATGGCCTTGGCGGCTGGAGCGGAGCTGGATCTGCCCCAGATCACCTCTCGGATGCCGACGACTGCGGATGGATCCGAGGTAGCCTTTGCTGCCTATTCTGCTCGCTGCAAGCGATATGGGCCCAAGCTCATTGATTTGCTGTCTGAGTATGCACTGCGGCAGCAGGGCGGGGCCAAATCTAGGCAGTCTGGCTCCAAGGCGACTCAGGGTCCCACATCTTAGGCGTAGTAGACGTAGGGTAGTTTGTAGTATAATTTTGTTGTAAATATCTTGAAGAACAGCATCCTTGTGCCACGTAGTGGCCTTATATATTTAATGAATTCCTCTGAGTTGTGGCTTATCATTGGCTGAATGTCTGTGTTCCTTTCTTTTGCTGCTGCTCTAGGTTCCTTCGGGTGCTGATCCTGTTGACGCCCCATCCGCAATGCCGTTGCGACCATCTTTGGATGATTCCTCGCAGCTCACTTTCCTTCGGGATCGTGTGCGTAGTCTGGAGAGGGAGTTGCTCGGGTTACACGGTCATGCCGACGTTTGGAAGTCCAAAGCGGATCGTGGTGCAGCCAGAGAGGAGTACTTGATGGCGGAGCTGGTTCGACTGTCCGAGCAACTGCAATGTAAGTTGTTCTTTGGTTCGAGCTGTAGCTCGGTTCTTCGGATGAGCCTGCTGGCTTTACTCTTATTTTGTGCAATTGTTGCAGGTGCGAATCTTGCTCCGAGGGAGGAAAAGTAGCGTGTCGCTGTTCGGGTCAATTGCTTGACTCAACAGGACATGGAGGCCGGCGGCTTCTTCTGGATGGATCGCGATCGTGCCATGGCTCTAGCGACGGTGCATGATCGTGTTCATCAAGTTTCGCGGGTACTCCGTCAAGTGCAGACATCGCTTTCCTCAGTGCTGCACGTCATGTTTCCTTTGGATGTCGTACCAACGACCCTTGCGAGTCTTCTGTCGAAGTTTCGGAACGTGAGTAATGTCAAGGAGTTGGTGCGGCAACAGCTCGTCGCAGGAGTGAAGGCTGCATTGTCTCTTGTGAGGCTGCACCGGCCTAACGTGGATTTGGCTGCTGTGGCCGATGGGCCACCTCTTCGCCCTGATGGCGGTGAGTGGGACATGCGTCCGCATTACGCAGCTGTAAGGCAGTATGCCGAACAGGTCGTAGATTTGTTTGAGCAGCGTGCCCAGGTTATTCTTCAACATAGGTAGTACCTGTAAAAAGAGAGAGATGTAAAATTTGTATATTTCGGTTGGGCGTGTTGTGCCCTTTGTTGTAAAGGTTTGTTTGTTTGTGAGCACGCAGTGCTTTGATTGAGTACGTGTCCTTTTCGTTTGCCTGACGTTGTCAGCTACTCAGGTGTACACGTTTGGTCCTCAGTCGATGAAATCGTGAGGTGGGGGGAGCCCCCGAGTGCGTTTGTAGCATGTAGTAAAGTTGCGAAAGAGCGAACTGAAGTTTTGGGGCGAGACACTTAGCTTTATTTATATCGTGATGGAGGAGGTACATTGTTCGGCTGAATAGCCTTGGATGAAAGCCTTATTGAAAGTAAAAGGGGGTAGGTTGCTACGGATAGAATCGTCGCAGGTGCGAGATATTCCATGGTTTGGAGTATGCGACTCCAGACTCCACGTGCTTGAGGCGATAGGCGCCACCCGGGATGACTTCGGTGATGACGTAGGGTCCTTCCCATGGTGACTCGAATTTATTCGGTCGCTTTTGCTTGAGTCGCAAGACGTGGTCTCCTTCGACGAAGGACCTTGGGCGCAGCCGGCGGCTGTGGTAGTTGCGGAGACTCTGCTGGTACACCGCTGATCGAGCTGCTGCTATATCCCGTGCTTCGTCGAGTGTGTCGACAGCGTCTTCAAGTGCAATCGTGGATTCGGCTTCGCTGTAAGCGACGACCCACGGGGCCTGGTGGCGTACTTCGGCTGGTAGCATGGCCTCGGCTCCGTGTACCATGAAGAACGGTGTGTAGCCGGTGGAGCTGTTTGGCGTAGTCCGTAAGCTCCACAGGACGGATGGTAGCTCTTTCGTCCAGTTTCCAGCTTTTTGTTCGAGTGAGCTCATGAGGAGCTTCTTGATGCCGGCGCCGATTAGGCCGTTGGCCTTTTCCACTTGCCTGTTCGTTTGCGGGTGTGCCACTGAGGCATACGTGATGTTGATCCCAAGGCCTTCGCAGAAGTCCTGGAATTCTTCGGAGATGAAGTTCGATCCGTTGTCGGTGATGATGCTGTGTGGTACGCCGAACCTGTAGACAATGGACTCGAAGAACTTGACGGCAGTTTTTCCTTTCTGGTTGGTGACCGGCATGGCCTCGATCCATTTGGTGAATTTGTCGACTGCAACCAGGAGGAAGACGTGTCCCCCTTTCGAGGATTTTGGCAGTTTGCCGATCATGTCGAGGCCCCATTGAGCGAAAGGCCAAGCTATAGGTATGGGTCTGAGCTTGGACCCAGGTGCGTGCGGTTTGTCGGCGAACCGTTGGCATCCGTTGCATCTTCGGACGATGTCCTTTGCGCCTCTCATGGCCGTTGGCCAGTAGAATACTGCTCGTAGAGCTTTAGCGACAAGGGAGCGGCTGCCTGCGTGGTGGCCGCAGATGCCTTCATGGATGTCTTGGAGTATGGCCTTGCCGTCGTCGATGGTGACGCACCGTTGAAGTATACCCGTGATGCTGCGCTTGTACAGCTCGCCGTTGATGATGGTGAAGGATTTTGACTGGCGAGATATGCGTCGGGCGTCTGTTGGGCTGTCAGGCAATTCTCCGGTTATCAAGAACTGGAGGTATGGTCGCATCCAAGCTTCTTCGGCTGCCATGACCTGTACTAGGTTGACCATGGCTACCTCCGTGTCCAGCTTTTCGGGTCCTTCGTGTCCTTCGGGTAGTGTAGCTCCCGAGTATTCTGCTTCTTCGGGTGATCCCTTGGGGAACTTTCGCTTGATGGATGGTACGCATATCTGTTCGAGGAACACTCCTGGTGGCACTTTTGCGCAAGTGGAGCCGATGTTGGCGAGTCTATCGGCTTCCTCGTTGCTCTCCCTTCCAACGTGCCGAAGTTCTCAGCCGTCGAATTCGCCTTCGAGTGCGTTGTAGAGCGCGCGGTATGCGATCATGTTTTCGGCGTGTGCGTCACACTCATTCATCGTTTGCTGGACGACGAGGTTGGAGTCACCGTAGATGACCAGGCGCGTTGCGCCACATATCTTTGCCATCCTCATGCCATGGATGAGGGCTTCATATTCAGCCTCGTTGTTGGAGGCTCTGAATTTCATCCGAAGAACGTACTTCATCTTGTCGCCTTGCGGGGAGGTTAGTATGACCCCTGCCCCTGCTCCGGCTTCTCGCTTGGAGCCGTCGAAGTGCATTGTCCATGACCGCGACATGTTTGGGGTGTCTGGCAGCTGCAGCTCCATCCAATGTACCAGGAAGTCCGGAAGGACTTGAGATTTAATTGTGTGTCGCTTCTCCTAGACGATGTCCAAGGGTGACAGTTCGATGCCCCACAGGGCCACCCGTCCTGTGGCCTCTGGATTATTCAGGATGCTGTTCAGGGGTGCCTCGTTGACCACCATCACTTGGTGCTCCTGGAAGTAATGGATCAGCCGTCGATCCGTCATGAACACGCCGTAGGCTAGCTTTTGGTAGTGAGGGTACCTCTGCTTTGTTGGTGTTAGTACCTCGCTGAGGTAGTAAATTGGGCGCTGGACCCCGTGGATCTTGCCTTCTTCGGGTCGTTCGACCACGAGTACGGTGCTGACCACCTGGTGTGTGGCTGCTATGTACAGCAGCAGGGGCTCGTGCTCCTTTGGCGTGACCAAAACGGGCGAGGTGGAGAGGAGCCGTTGAGGCTTTCGAATGCGTCGTTGGCTTCTGGTGTCCACTCGAACTTGTCTGCCTTGCGCAGCAGCTGGTAGAATGGTAGGGCCTTCTCGCCCATGCGGCTGATGAACCTGCTTAGTGCCGCTACTCGTCCTGCGAGCTGCTGGATGCCCTTGAGGTTTTTCGGCTTCTCCATCGTCATGATGGCTCTGATTTTCTTCGGGTTCGCCTCGATCCCTCGTTGAGAGATGAAGTACCCGAGCAGCTGACCTGATGGGACGCCGAAGGCGCACTTTTCGGGATTGAGCTTGATCCTGTAGCGATCAAGGTTTTCGAACGTCTCGCGGAGATCGTCGATAAGTGTCCTTGCCTCCTTAGTTTTTATTACTATGTCGTCGACATAGACTTGGACATTGCGACCGATCTGGTCCTTGAGGCAGGCCTGCATGCATCGCCGGTACGTGGCACCCGCGTTCTTTAGCCCGAAGGGCATTGTGTTGTAGCAGAATACTCCGAACGGTGTGATAAACGCCGTTTTCTCCTGATCTTCGACCTTGAGCCGAATCTGGTTATAGCCTGAGTAGGCGTCGAGGAAGGAGAGTTTCTCGCAACCTGCACTCGAATCGATGATCTGGTCGATCCGTGGAAGAGGGAAGTGGTCCTTTGGGAAATGCTTATTTAGTGACGTGAAGTCCACGCACATCCGCAGGATGTCCGTGTCCTTCTTCGGGACCATCACCGTGTTTGCAAGCCACTCGCTTTCTTTGATTTCCCTGATGAAGTCTGCAGCGAGTAGTCTATTGATTTCCTTGCCGATAGCTTCGGCTCGTGGCTCCGACAGTCTTCGGATGGACTGCTTGACTGGCTTGGTGTCTGGAAAGACATTGAGTGCGTGCTCGACGAATTCCCTGGGAACTCCTGGCATGTCTGCAGGACACCAGGCGAAGATTTCCCAGCGCTCACGGAGGAATTCGACGAGCGCGCCTTCCTATGCGGTGCTGAGGTCATTGGCGATCAAGTCCGTCTTGGAGGCATCCGTTGGATGGACCTGTACTTTCTTGGTGTTGACGGTGGAGTCGAAGGACATGTCAGGTGTGTTCTTCCTTGTGACTGGGGGTACCCCATTGTCTGTTACTTCACGGAGCCTTACAAGCTCGTCTTGCATGCCGAAAGACTGGGAGATTTTGTTGAAATCCCTGTCACATTGGTCCGATCGGGTGAAGCTCCTGTGGACTGTGATGACGCCCCTTGGTCCTGGCATCTTGAGTAGTAGGTATGCGTAGTGCGGGACGGCCAGGAACCTTGCGAATGCTACACGCCCCAGGATGGCGTGGTATTGCGACGGCCAGTCCACCACTTCGAATTCTAGGCGCTCCTGCCGGAAGTTGTCCGGCTTCCCGAAGATAACGTCGAGCCCTATTTTGCCCAGAGGGAATATGCCCTTTCCTGGGACAATGCCGTGGAACGTTGTGTCTGATTGTTCCAGGCTGCATTGCGGGATCCGCATAGCTGCTAGAGTGCTTGCGAACATCAGATTTATGCCGCTGCCGCCGCCCATGAAGACGCGACTCATCTCGAAGCCTCCGATCTGCGCCTCCAGCACCAGGGCAGCATGACCTGGGCGAGGGATCTGGCAAGGGTGATCCGCGCGGGTGAATGTGATGCAGGACTCCGATCCTCTGAGGTACTCACGGATTGCAGGCGGAGTTGCCATGGCCAAGTTGATTTGTCGGGTGATTTTCTTCTGCACCCTGTTTGTGGGGCGTCCCTTCTGGATCATATTTAGTGCTCCCTTTGGTGGGGGGTATCCGACCCCGGCGTTGTTTTGCGCTGGTGCGACTGGTTGGTTTGGGCCTCCAATAGGTGGCGGTGGAGGAGCTCCGTGTGCTATTTCTCCTGGCGCGGGTGCGTTTCCGAACGCAGGGGTTGGGGCTTCTTGCCTCATCTGCACCATGCTTTCGCTGAGTTTCTGGAACTCGCGGCAATCCTTGAGCATGTGACTGGCTTTCTTTTTGCCATCTTGTTTGTCGATGTAGAAGTGGATGGTGCATGGACCCGAAAGTTTGTCGAATGCTGAGGGTCCGTTGTCGCGGTCGCGGCGTTGCCACGACTGTGCTGGTCGTCCGCTGTCGCGGAAATTTCCTCCGCGTTATCCTCCGCTGTTGCGGCTGCTGTCGTTGCGGCGGTCGGCGTAGCCAGCCGCGACCATGTCGGGTCCGTCGCGGTCTTCGTAGACACGCGATCTCCTCTTGCTGCGGCGTTCTCGCCTTCGGCCGTAGTCGTCCTCTTCATATGATTGCGCTCGCTGGATGCAATCTTCGCCGTCTGCCCAACTGTTGGCAATTTCCATGAGGTGGTCGAGTGTCTTGGGCTTGACACACCCAAGTTCCTCCTTGAAATCTTGGCGTTTGACGCCGTCTCTGAAGGCGTCGATGGCCCTCTCCTCGGAGATATGTGTTGCGGAGTTCTTGGTGGTAGACCAGCGTAATATGTACGAGCGAATAGATTCCCCCGTTCTCTGAGTGCAGGCTCGCAACTCTTCGATTGAGGCGGGCCTCTTGCTGGTGCCCTTGAAATTTCGGATGAAGCTGTAAGCTAGCTCCTCCCAACTTCGGATGGATCCTGATGATAGGCTGCTGAGCCAGACCCGTGCCGCGCCTGTCAGCTGCAGCTGGAGGCATTGCATGGCGGTTTCTTTGTTACCCCCATGCAGCTTGACGGATGACAGATGATCGCTGAGCCAAGATTTTGGATCTTGCGTGCCGTTGAACTTCGGAGTATCCGAAGGAAGCTTGAAATTGCGTGGAATCTGTGTTCGCCGAACAGATCTGCTGAAGCATCGAGCTCCACAGAGTTCTCCTTCATCTTCATCCATCTCAGACTCGGACGAGCATGCGCGTTTGGCTCATGCTTTGTCGATTTTGCGCTGTGCAAGCGCGTCCCTGGCGTCGTAGTCGCGTTTATGGCGATGCGAGCTCTTCTTCCTTCGAGGAAGGTCGTGCTCCTCCTCCTCTTCGGATGAAGGGGTGGGGCTCCGGTCGCGCCTGACCGGAGCTTTCTTCTTCGGCTCCGCAGGAGCGTCTTCGTGGAGCGCACCGACGAGTCCGAGTCTGGTGAGTGCGGACTTATGCATGGTTCTTTTCGGGTCCCCTTACGGAGGTTGGTGGGCCGCGAGATACGCAGTGGCTGCCATGATCGCAGCTTGCGGTGTCTTCGGGATGATGTTGCCGTCGGCATCCATATCCATGAACGATGTGTGGAGAGTTCGGGTCACATCACGGCGTTCCTTGGGATCCATGTTCTCCACCCGCGAGCGGTGCTTGTTTCCCTGGTTTCCGTTCGTGCTAGAGCCGGGTGCCATGGCGGAGAGCGCAGCTCGTCGCGCACTGGACTCGGAGGTTACTTGCTTGCGTTTGTCGAGCGTCTCCTGCATCTTGACTTGCTTCTTGTGCTCCTCGATGAGGAGGTAGTGGTACGCCATCAGTAGGTCACGTGGGGAGTCCACAGGTAGGACTATGTCGCCTGCAATGGCACGGCGTGCCTGGACCCATCCTTCTTTGCTAAGTTGGATGACGTGGCCGTTGTTTTCCCCTTCGGGTGGGGGGGACTGGATTCTTCTGTTCCCGCCGTTTCCGCCGTTTCTATCCTGCGGGTTCGGGTTCGTGTTGGGCGGCGGGTTAGGCGTTTGTTGCTCCTGGATGTCTGCGGCGCATTGGTAGCGCTCGTAGATCGGTTCGCTGCTGCTGCAGCTTTCAGATCCGGAACCGTAGGTCCCTTCATCCGAAGGCGGATCGCACAGATCGGAGTTGCAGCTGCTGCTGTTGTAGAACTCATCTGTCGATGGTGATGTGCGTAGCACGGGGTGCGGAGCCCACGAGGCGGGCCTGATCGATGGAACGGGCACCCGCTCAGGAAGGCGGAGTGTGCCAGTTTGTCCCACTTGGAAGCAGAAGCTCCCGAACAAAATTTCGAGTCCGTCGCCTACGGGCTCGAAATCCTTCATGGTGGCCGGCGAGTGGGCGGTGAAGTCGAAAGTGCCGAAGAGGAGGTGATTCTCAGTCGTCGCGGAGTTGTATATTGATCGAGTCGGGACCGTCACGATCGCACAATCAGCAGCCCCGATTCCCACAGACGGCGCCAATTGACGAGGTTTAATCTCGTCAATGCCCATTGTTATGGACTTGGGTTTTGGAGAAGATGGGGATGCTAGAGATCGTGGCACGGTTAACAGACAAGCAACCAGGGGACACGATATTTACCCAGGTTCAGGCCCCCGGAGGGAAAACCCTACTCCTGCTTGTCTGCTCTTGATTACGGCGGAACCGAAGGTTACAGGGTGCACAGATTCGATCTGGCGTGGAGGTGTGTGCGAAAGTATGAGTCGAGAGATATAGGACGTGCCCTCCTGGCCTTTATATAGACTTAGGCAGGTACCGGGCATAGTCCTAGTCGGTTACAAGTTCTAGGGTTTTACCCCTTTGAATTTCCTATCTATGCTAGTCTTGCTCTCCAAGGATCCGAAGGCGTCATGGGCCTTGGCCACCCGAAAATCTTCATGGGCCAGCGTATATCTGCTGTGGGCCCTCCTTGGGCTGGACCAGGTATGCTGAAGTCACGTACCCGTAGGGTATAACCATGTCACTTTTGAATCAACAAAATAGTGAACTATCCAAATAGACAGTTACAGAATTTAGTATACTGAATTTATTCCATAGTAGCCAATGTCTTATAGCAAGGTTCTATTAACAGATTGATTAAAAACTCAAACCAGAGCTAAGATATATCAACAAGTCACAGATATTCACCAGATGTGAACCAATCAAACAGTGTATCAACTAGACATTTACTCATCCAAATAAAGGAACCTTAACTAGCAATGGATCAGCAGCACACAACCATAGCATAGCTGTGAATCAGAGCCATCAAACCAAAGGTGGGTCACAGGGAAATCGAAACTCACCAATGGATGCCGCGCATCTGGAGCAGAGGCGTGTCGAAGTCACGGTAGTCGATGTCGGGGTTGCGCAGTACAGCTGCACCGTCCCACTGGCATCGAGGTGGAGGTGACGACACGACACCTCCTCGCAGCAACACCACCGGTACGTCACCACCGTACTGAGGCAGCACAACGACACATCAATGAGCATCAGGGTTGCGGCCCAAGCTGCAATCCCTCCGGTGTTGGGGTTGAAGTATAAGACCTGGAGGATCAGTAGAAAGCAACGGTCAGCCATGGTAGCAGTAGCAGCAACAACACCACCGAAGAGGAGGCGCTGGGCCGCAGATGCCAAGCCAACGGCCATGGGGCTAGGGTTTCGGACAGGCGCGCTCACAAGGGCGTGGACAAACCAAATAGATGAGGGGACAAGAGATAGGTGTAGATGGCGAGAGCGCCGACGGACGAATGCGCTGGAGGCGGCTGTCGGCAGCCGGGGCGACAAGCGGCGGCGCTGGCGGCGCATCGCTCGCAGAGGAGGAACGCGAGAGGGATAAGGTTCGTATCTGCGTGCGTGAGTCTGAGCATAGAGTGGAGAGGGAGATGGGCCGATTTGATCTGAATGAGTTGGGCCTAGTGGGTCGACCACTGGGTTGATTCAACTAGACCAACTGGGCCACAACCCAACCTGTTGTCTCCACAAATTAGACTTTCCATTTATTAAATCTATAAAATACTTCCAAACAAAACAAAAATAAAAACAAAATCATAGAAAAATCCTAAAAATACATATAGTATATCAAAATGTTCACAAAAATAATATCTACCAAATAAAAATATAACTTTATTTGTTTAAAATAAATATAAAGTAAATAAATATTAACATTTTTAAATCCTGAGTAAAATTTCATAAAATAAGAAAAACTCCTAAAAATAAATAAAAAACATTTTTGTGTATAAAAATAACTCTACTATTTTATAAAAATACTAACTTAGAGATTTACAAATAAAATATAAAGCAAATATTTAAAGACACATAATCCTTTGAAGAATTTTATAAAAATAAAGGTAATACTTAAAAATAAATAAAATTCATTTTTAAGATCTTAAATAAATATACTTTACTATAAAAATACTATATATATTATTAAAAAACATTTAGATAACATTAGATAATAAAACTCATTTACTTATTTTACTAAAATAAAATAACCACTTTGTTATTTCCCTAAAATTATTTACTAAGAAAGAAATAATCACATTTCTTAGTAAAAACACTAAATCCTTTAAATTTAATTACTAAGTCTAAATCCATAATCAAAATAAAACTTAAATATAACTATATCCTTTAAATACTTTTAAATCTTAAATTCAAATTAAACTCCTTTTAAATAAATATTATATATCACTCATGTATAAGATGGTGAATAATCTCCATATCTTAACCACTCTTAAAAAGACTCTAAACCCTAACAAATTTATAAGATCATCTAATTATGCTCCCATTAATAAATTGCATATTATTAAATTCATCTTTCACTTAAATTAAAAAGGATAATCCATAATCATATTTGTCAAAACCCTAAAACTAGATGATATTCTAAAACTCATTATATCTTAAAATTCACTTCTATTTTTATAGTTAACTTTGGTCTAAACAATCATAAACATCTCATTTGAAGTTTATTCATGTTTTTAAAGTTAACTTTGGTCACTTGTACCACCAATTAAAATATGATAACTTAACATCATTCATAACCATCACCAACCCTAATGTAAAACCTAATAATCCTGAAGACTGATTAACTTTAACTAAACACTAGTTCCTTCAAATGTTATTCTTTTTGCCACTTCACAATAATAGTTCCTTCAGCTCTTAAGAACTCAACCCAAGGAATTTTTATCCTAGTCATCAGATAACAATTAATCATAATCACACTACTATATCCGTACTTGTATATCTTGGATTGTTAACACTTAAGTTCCTTATCAATGCCATTGCTTATGAACTAAACTTAAAGATAAACCCAATCTTAAAGAAGATACCTAAGATCAACTTATTTATAATGCTGAGGGTTTCACTCTGGGAATTACAAAATTGCATAGCATTACTTATGCATAATGACATCTTGCTTCTTTAAACATTAGTCCTTACCAGGCCAATGATGATGATTTCAGATATTGGATCTTTTATTATCTCGAAGACCGTGAGTGCATAATCTTGCAATCACAAACCGCAAGTTCACACTTGCTCATGTCCTTTGATTATTTTCTGTAAGGTATTTTGCAAATTCAGTGTTGTCATCACCTGCATTTGGAAAAGGTTAGAAAACACTATTTTCATAATAATATAGGTTATTTACCATGAGGTAATAACCTACTATGAAAGTTCCAGTGGTAAAGGAACATATTATCTAGGACTTAACAACCAATGTCGCCAGTGATTCTTGCGCCGTATATTAGGCGTTAACCATGAGATTTGGAATGGGACGGAGAAGTCAGCTGGATCGTCTCTCTCTCTCGCATGCCAACGGATGACCAGGCCATTGTTGCAACTCCTCTTGTAGAGGGTTAGTAGGTTATGGGTGGGATCCCTCAACGTCCCACGGCTTCTGGTATCTATGAGGGTTGTACACCTTAGGCTGATAATGGAAACAAGTTTTATCCTAGGCTTGATGTGCAATCCGTCGGGTATGCAGGGTCGCGGAGAAGGACAGTGATTGGCTTGGATCTTAGTCTGGGCCTCACACCAAGGAAGTGTGAACGAGCCTATAACTCGGATGTGCAACAAAGCTAAGGTCTCTCATGGGTAAAGCAACGCACCTCTACAGAGTGTAAGAACTGTAACTTGTTACTCCCTGTTCCGGGAAGGAGCTGCGAATGCTGCGGGAAAGGAACTCCATGAAAGTTCTGGTAAACCCGTGAAGGCTGATGGACATAGCTTTTCAGAATAAAAGCAACCTTTGAAGAAATGTTTTCGAAAACTTGCATTGCCTACGACCTATGGTCTGTGGCTGTAGATAGTGCATCAAACACTTCTCTTTAGTGAACTTGCTGAGTACGCTCGTACTCAACGTATCTTCTTAACCCTTGCTAGATCTCGGAGAAACCAATGACGTTCCCAGGAAATAAGTTACTTGACGAGTTGAAGATATCTGAGGGGGATCAACGGAGTCGAAGACCTTACCGGAAGCTATCGAAGACAAGCTGAAGCGTAGAATATAAATAAAACTCCTAGAATCTAAAACCTACTTCTGTAGAACAGTACTATAGTAGAACTTTCAAGCCTTATATATACTTATAAGTAGTACTCTTAAGGTAAACTCCGAATGGATCTTTCTGGTTCTTTTTATATAATATTCCTCATTGTTCGAGGAAGTTCTCTGGATCTTTTGTAATATGTTATATGTAATCTAAAGCATTGTATTGGACCCGCGATGTTTCTGTTGTACCACTCTGAGGGATATATTGCGGATGGAACGGTGTTCCATTGGTGTTCTGTCAACGACTATAGTGTACTACATCATGCAGTGGTATGCTGGGTCACCGCAATACTAAACATACCTGTCATAGCCTCGTCAACGTGGTTCCATCCAACGTTTCCACCCCTTGATGGTGGTTTTACTCCTCGAGTAACAAACTTGTTGGGACATTCAGATCTCCTATGTCCTTCTAGACCACCTATAGCACACATTTCCGGTCTTCCAACAATCCCTCCTTATATGACCTGATGCTCCACACTTACCGCACATGATTTCTTTCTTTCTTTTTGATGCCTCATACTTTGATGTACCACTTGTGGATATGAATCTAGGTATGAAACTTAAGTTTGATGTTGACTTAAATTGAAACTTCTTCGGTTCCCTGTTAGCTCTCTTCTTGGCTAATTTCTTCCTCTCTTCCAATAACATCTTGTAATCATCCTCGAAAGTAATTGCTCATCAACCAGCTCTTGGAAAAGTCTTGTTGCAGCCCCTCGTATTTTCATCTTCATATAAGGGTTTAGTCCTTCCAAGAACCTTTTTCTTGCGCTTCTCCTCCGTATTTACCTCATCAACTGCATAACGAGATAATTGACTAAACTTGCTAATATATTTCATCACGGTTTCATCGTTTTGCCGTAAGTCCATGAATTCTCTCCTCTTAAATTCCATAATGCTCTCTGGAACATGATACTCACGAAATTTCCGCTTGAATTCTTCCCAGGTGAATATCTCTTCTAGTGTGTGCATAGTTAATTGATTCTCCCACCAATTTGCGGTAGATCCGGATAGAAGAAATGTTGAATATCGTAACTTCTCCTCATCATTGCATCCTACTGTTTTAAGTTTCCTTTCTGTATCCATCAGCCAATCCTCCGCATCCATCGGTTCTGATGCAGATGCAAAAGGAATTGGTTTGGCGTTTTGAAAATCAGAAAGACTTACTTTGATATCTTTGTTTTCCTCTCCGGGTCCTATTCGTTTAAGTATTTCCTGCATGAACTTATTCTAGTACTCTTGCATCATTTGCATGTATTGCATGAAATTCTCCTCTGTCAACAGACGAGTTGATGGTCCAGTTGCAATTACATTCATATTGCTTTCCCTCTGCTTAGCTTCTTGCTCCAAACGTTGTCCTTCAAACCTAGCTTCTACTCCTGTATCCATACCCCCTCTAGTCCTGTTACATAAACCGAATACTCATACTTACATCATGCATATGTTTTCTGAGCTCAACTCTATGCACAGAGCTAGTCACACAAGGAAATCAAGAACCAAATCCAAATAACAACCAAACCTATACCATGTATTATACATGGTTTTTATAAGCTATTACAAACAATCCTCACAACTACGGTTTGACTCACACTTGGTACATTACTTGTATGTTACAAAGACTTGCTTGCTCATATGAGCATGCTCTTACTTCTTAAGTCATGCCTCTCAAACACTACGATGCACATTACTGATTATGTACATCACTTAAGCCCTTTACTTCTATGGATTGTCTCTTCTTACTTTTCTCTCTCTTTCTGGTACTTCCTGGAATTTCGTCCATGATGACGTGAAGTCCGACAACTACCTTCTGGAGTATATAAACATCCAGAGGGTGTGCACTCTTGATTAGAAGTACTTAGATTGAGATTAGCCATTGAAAAATGACTAGAAAATGTGTGATCTTCGGTGGAATTCTCATGTCCACCTTCAAATGCACTTTCAAAGTAAGATCTATTCTCTGCTTTTTCCTTGACTTAGTTATACATATAGATGTAATAACCGTCAGTGCCTTCTTCCAGGTCAATAGGATTGGTACTACCCCCATATGGATCATAGGTTCCACGCTAACCTAACTAGTTTCTACTCCTTTACTAGGATCACATGGTATAGGATTCTCCCTGGTTCTAGTGTAAGATTCTACTCACCATCCATCGTAATTCCCAACTGGAATACTTGAATTGGATGATTCCTAAGTTTCCTATATTACTCTATATTGTCCAAGGTCTACATGTTTCTAAGGCCCATTCTAATAACAATAAGCATAGGTTTCAGACTATAGTCCCTCAAAAATTTTCTCTTTATACACCACTTTTGAGAAGACTGTTCTAAAATGCCTAGCTTCTCTATATAAATCCTTTTTGCATTCTATTGCTTTAGTAAGATCAACCTAATCCTCAAGGTTGTGTCCAACTCCTGGAATAGAACCTAATGTGTGTCATGGTAGGTTTTGAGTAATGTCCTTCTATGACCTATGTATTCGGCAGCTCAAGTAGATTCAGTCTGCACGAATGCAGCATGATCCAACTTACATTACCAATTTATAGAATCTTGAGGTATAGTAGTAAGATTACTACCTACCAATTTCCTTATATTCTTGTTTTCGAAGCCTGATTATTGCTTCTAGAACTGCAATTTGATACGCCGCCGCCATACATCTTCTCTTCCCTAAGGACATTACTTCTCTTATTCCCAACTCTTTTGGTAAGATATGCACTACACGGTACTTGACTAACACTTTCCCGTGTTGGAAACTGTAAACCTTGACGAAAATTCGAGATTTGCAATTCCATATTCCATAAAAGTTGTATCAAAAATTCTGTCTAATCCTCTACATAGTCCTATATATCACTTGAAAATCACTTGGACATTCCGGTTTGGGTACCGAGATGTCATTCCTCACTGTAGATAAGAGATTATAATTGGTCCTACTAGGTTATAACTAATTATTATTACCCAAATTGCATCATAATAAAGAATTATCGCACTAGAAACATGACAATGTAATTCTCAAGTGAATATTCATCATATTTCTAGATAACTCTTTACCGTTGCTAACATACTTCCTAGAAGTTCTACCCATTTAATAGGTTTCCAACCTAAGGTCAAAGCTTTTCCTCGGATACTAGCTGCGGTGACCCAGCATACCACTACATGTTGTAGTATACTATAGTCATGGACATAACACTCACGGAGTACCACTTCGCAAATATTACATCCTCAGAGTGGTACAACAGAAACAAAGCGGGTCCACAATATACATTATCATTATTACAACCAGAAATAACATAACGACTTTGAGATCCTTCTAGGCCCATAGAGGTATCCCGATGACTTAGGCTAAACTATAATAACTCGAAGAACAGAATAAAGAAGCAACTAAGGTTTATACGAGATTTAATATAGATAGAGGATAGAGATCTATGCTACTAGACTAGATCACTATATATGCTACATCTACACTTCAGATACGTATGTCTCCATTCTATAGATGTTTTCGTAATTGTTCCCTTCGACACTTCCGGATACTTCTGGTTCTTCATAGAGGAATTCTTCTTGGTCTTCAATTGGATATATTATTTCCTCTTCCTGACCGCTATTGTCTTCAGAATCTAGCAAGGGTTAAGAAGATACGTTGAGTACGAGCGTACTCAGCAAGTTCACTAAAAAGGAGTGTTTGATGCACTATATCTATAGCCACAGACCATAGGTCGTAGGCAATGCATGTTTTCGTAAACATTTCTTTAAAGGTTGCTTTTATTCTTAAAAGCTATGTTCGTCAGCCTTCACAGGTTTACCGGAACTTTCATGGAGTTCCTTTCCTGCAGCGTTCGCAACTCCTTCCCGGAACAGGGAGTAACAAGTTACATTTCTTACACTCTTCACAGGTGCGTCACTTTACCCATGAGAGATCAAATCCTTGTTGCATAACCGGGCGAATCTTTCCCGTCCACACTTCCTATGGTGTGGGGCCCAGTAGATAATCCAAGCCAATCACTGTCCTTCTCCGCAACCCCGCATACACCGCAATTGTTGTATGCCCAAACTCAAGGTAGACCTTTCCCCGTATAAAACGGTTATACCTTAGTTGGATACACACAATAACCATTAACACTAGAAATCTGTCTTTTGTAAGCCCGGATCCACGGTAGACCTTTCCCCGTATAAAACGGCTATACCCACGATCTGCAACTCACAAATGCCCAGAGCAGTGTCCAATGCATGCGAAAGGGAGCCGGTCCAGCTGACTTCTCCGTCCCATTCCAAATCTCATGGTTTACGCGTAATGTACGGCACAAGAATCACTGGCGACATTGGTTGTTAAGTCCTAGATGATATATTCCTGTGCAGTGGTATCCCAACTGCCAGTCATAATAGATTAGCTGATCACCCTAGATCAGTAACCGATACTTCAAGTTAATTATTAAAATAGTGTTTTCGACCTTTTTGAAATGCAGGTGATGGCAACACTAGATTTGCAAAATACTTTACACAAAATAATCAAAGGACATGAGCAAGTCATGAACTTTCCTTGGTATAGCGAAGTATTGTACTCTAATGTCTCGACTTGACCCTGGACCTCGGGTTCTACAAAAATATCATCATTGCCCGGTAAGGACAATGTTTAAAGAAGCAATATGCTGTTATCCATAAGTAATGGGATGCATCATGCAAAACCCAAGTAATTCTTCAATCATTACCAGTGAGATATATTTATGATTTATTTAAGATTTGCTTTAGTTTAAGTTTTCTTCATAAGAAAGATAAACATATAAAATATGAAGAGTAAAGTACAATTATAATATAATTCTATGGTTCTATGTTATTATGTAATTATTACAAAATTCATGTTTTAAGTTGTCATGGCTTTAAAGAAATGGTATAGTGTTTCTTTTGAAGTGGCAAAAAGAATAACATTTGAAGAAAATGTTATTCATGTTAAGTTATTCAACTTTGAAGATTAATAGGATTGAAGCTATGGTTTTATAATAAGGTTTAATTGATTTGAGTTATTATATATCTAGCTTAATATATCTTAGACCAAAGTAAACTATAAAAATGTAATTGGACTTGAGATATATCATTTGTAGCATTACTAATTATTAAGGTTTTTCCTAAGCATAATAAAAAAATGAAACCTTATAATTATGTAACTTTGTCTTAAAGATGTAAATTTAGCATGTGTAATATTTATAGATCATACTATGAGAATTTTTTCTTTATAAAGAAAAATAGGTGGATTATATTATAATTTATTTAGTGAATTTCAAGTTTGTTAAATATGATTATTTATGAATTGTTAATGATTTGCAAAGAATAACTTTGTAAATCCTTGACTTATAGTTAGTTAAAGATTTTAAAATAATATTATAAAGTTAATTGTTTACACCTAGATTTTATATTAAATTATAATTATGGTTTAGACTAGTTAGATTAAAAAGATTATGTTTTGAATAAGGTCATTTTTTAATTAGGAAATAATATTAAACAATTAACAAAACAATTGTCTTACTTTAATAAGTTAGATAATTCAAGTTATATGATATAAGAACTTTAAAATGTTTTTATAATAAGATACTTAGTTCCTTTCTAGTAAATATACTTGCTTAACTTCTTAAAAATGAGTTTTACTTATTTTTAGACATTATCTTTATTATTATTTTTATGCAATTTCTTAATTATTTAATGTCTTTAAATATTTTTTAAAATTTTATTAGTAAAATTTTAAGTTGGTATTTTTATGAGATAGGAGATTTCTTTTTATTCATAAAAATGATTTTTATTTATTTTAGGAATTTTTCAAAATTTATTAATTTTCATTTAGATATTTAAGGGTGTTAATATTTAGGGAAAATTTGGTAGAGGACACCGTTATTTTCCGGCGTTTGCTAAAACACACTATTGGAATGTGGCTTTGCCCAGTACCATTATTATTTCGTGACAATTTGCTAGAACACACTGTACTGCCCAAAACGGAAAGTTTGACGTTTTAGACCTTTTTACCTTGTTGCAAATATGTCTAGAATTTTAATTGAAATGCAAGATGTTTCAGATAAAAAAACTGTCCAGCTTTCTTCCAATTCCCTCGTTGATTTTTTTCTTAACCACGATGCTGCATGCTGCAATGGATGGCGACTTGGCGATGTTCCAACTTGATATGAACTTACGTATAGTTTCTAATTCGTGTTCGGTATATGCATATGCTGGATTTGGTGAATTTGAATTAGAGAAAAAAGTGTTCAAAGCGATCATATGTCAAACTTTCCATTTGTGGCATGCAGTGTGGCCTAGCAAATGAGCCATAAAATTATAATGGTACTCAGCAAAGACACGTTCCAGCGGTGTGTTTTGGCAAACTCCAAAAAATAACGGTGTCCTCTAGCAAATTTTCCCTAATATTTATTTACACTTTATTAAACTTAAATAAATATGGTTATATTTTTCTTAGGTGGATATTATTTTAATAAACATTTGGATGTATTAAATATATTTTTAGGATTTTCCTACATTTTTCTACAGCTTAGAATGTGTAGAGGGTATTTTAATAATTTCCACTTTTCTTTTTATTTATATTGAGCCAAGTTCTTGGGCCCTTCTAGCCCAATACCCAGCCCAGTCCACATGGTTGGACTAGGCCACAAAGCCCAACCGATCGAGTCGGTCAACCCGACCCATACGATCCCATCCTTTCTCCCACGCTGGCTCGTTCATCACCTTCTCCCTTTCTGGCGACGTGGTGTCGCCGCCTTCACCGTGCAACCATGGCCGGCCCCGGCCTCCTTGGCCGCCGCCATAGGTCGCCCTCGATGCTCCCCTCTCTGCTACTCCTTTCCATCCAATTCGATATGTGATACGAACCCTCTTTCGCTCGTCCCCGCTACACTCCCGTGGCTAGGGTTTCGGCCTTCATCTCCGGTGTGCTCCGGTGACTCCTGGATGGTGACGGTGGTAGAGTGGTGGTGTCCTGGTGATGCGGAGAGGGTCTGGTGGTGGTGTGCTCGTGGTCGCTGGCCACAGTTGCTTGCGGTGACGAGCTGGTGGTGCTGATTGCCGTAGGTTGCAACTTGGCGCAGCTCGGCGCGGGGTTAGCACTTGGTGCTCTCTATGCCGCTGTGTCGCTGCTTAGTCCAGTATGCCTTCTCTTCGGCGAGCAGTAGCTTGCCAAAGGTAGGCATTCTTTCCTTGCCTCTCCTCTCTTCTCATTATTCTACGCTGGTTCACATACATGGTGATGGATGGATGCCCCTTGCTGGTTATTAATGATTGAGTTGTTAAATAATAGTCTACTATGCCTCTGATTTGAATATTATCAGTAGTAGGAATTCCATATTGAATAAACAGAGATGATCTCTGGTGGTACTGCCTTAAGAAAATGATCAAACATCCATGCTATGGTTATGACAGTGACATATTGTTGCTCTGTTATTGACAAAACTGAATGCTTGTCATTCAGTTCTAACCATCCTAATGTGTTCCATGTGCTTTTGAAGTACTTCTGTGTTGGCACAATAAGAATAGATACAAGATCTTTCTAAGGAGATGATTATTTAAGTTGAAACCTTGTGACTGCTAGATTTGCTTGCTACAACCAATTATGAATCATGTATGATAACTGAACCCGTGGTTCAGAGTTTGTTCTTGGTTGAGTTTAGAGTGCAGTGATGATTCTGAATTTACATTGATAATGTGATACCTACTTTTCAATGATTCCTAGGTAATGGACTAGGAAAATGATTAAAGTTGTTACCCTGCATTCTAGTAGAGATAATATGGTCCTTTTAAGTTGAAAGAAACTTGATGTACCCTTTGTTGACAACTATACTAAGCTAACCTAGGTGTTGTGGAGCCTCCATCTTGGAGTGTGCACAACATCTGGTACAATGTAATATGACTTTCTATGAGCATATATGGATTTGGGTAATTCTAGTGACCTCTTCTGATCGCCTAGAAATCCTTTAGTTGCAGGTCAGTGGAATTTGATTGCTTATACCTTTGTGCATAATCATGTGTGTGGCTATCAATCCTTGTGGGATATGACTTGACAAAATCAGATGGTGTAATGGTACATAGGCCCTGCCATTGATGCAAATATTGAGGAACTGATTTGGATAAAGAAGGACAATTACTTTTACTTGGCTAATTTCCCTGTGATGAGTTTTGGGGATATGTATTGGCTGTCAATCAGACAGCATAAACAAATATGATTCCTAGTATGTACTAGGAAATGATTATGCTTTTCCTAAGGAGATTTTGTAGAGTCCTTCTAGTAGTGTATATACCACTGTGGTACCTCTAACTAGAGTGGCACAGTAGGTATGTACTTAACCTGGTTTGCTACACTCAATCTATGAATATATGAGATTGAGATAATTTATTAGATATAATTTATATGGGATTTTTGGGGAGTTCCTGGCTAGTGATGCAAAAGACTGAGGCCTTGATTTATGTAGGATAAGAACAGATGCTGATATTTGATGGCTTATAATATTCTGTAATGATCTTGCAAAGCAATTCTTTGCAAGCTGAGAGTAATATCCTCACAATCCCAAGGCTTGGCATTACATATTGACTTATTGTCTGGAGTCTACACATGGTTAATTTTATGTTCTTGTCTAAGAGCTTAAGATCTGATGGTTGCTTAGTTTTATTGCATTTGTTCCCATGTGCTTCTGCTAGACTGGATTTACACCTGTGGTGCATCACCTGAGTGTGCATAGTGTAAATATTTGTTTTAGCATGAATTGGTGATGTTGGTGCTTATGCTTGTAAAGAAACAGATCTTGTGATTTCAATCTTATATTAGTGTGATGTCACACTACTGCATATAATGAAACCTCTTCCCATACACTCCTGCTGGCTTGGTGATGAATATCTACCTGGTATGGAAGCTTGATGATGTTGTTCCTAAGATTTATGCTTGATCAGCTGTCTCTTCTTATTCCTGTGCTTAAGCTGATCCTCCTTGATCTTCTGTTGGCTTGATTCTAATGATGGACTTGATCTTGATCTTGTTCTTGACAACTTCTCCTCCTGACTTCAGATTCCTACTTATCCTACTCCTACTAGCTTCTGCTACATATCTTGATGTAAGTATCCTGTGATATTGGTGATCTTTTGGCAGTTTACTTCAGTGGATTTGGTTTGTGTGGATGAATGAAGAAGTAGGGAAGAAATGATAGTGCTGTTGACTTGTGAGAGTGTAGGGAAAGGATATGGTAGCAGCTTTGCCACGGCTGGTGCCTTTTGCTTATGTACTTCATGTGCTAGCTGTGGTGTTGACAACACAACAACTGCACGTGGTGTGTGTGCTGCCTGTTTTCTTACTCACTCTAGTGGATCAGATCAAGTAAAATATCTTGCTCCTACTTACTTACTTCCATTCTCTATGGTGAAACTTGCCCCTTTTGTCCACTGCCAATGAGGTTGTTCTGAGGCAAAATTTGCAATAAGAACAGATACTATTTCATTTGGTGAAACTTGCCCCATTTTAATATGCTCAATGATGTGACAAAATAGTGCATCACACTGTTACTACTGAGAGCACTAATACTAACCCCTAATCTTTTTTTGTTTTTGTTTTATCTTCAATTAAATTTGTTTTGCAGGAATCAAACGATTATCTAGGAATATCAAGACTAGATATAGGAGTTGTAGTTTAGATTTGAATTACTGTAATTTTCTTATTCTTTTGTAATAACCATGTAATTCTTATATATTTGATTAAAGTATTTCTTTTCTAACAAGAAATTATGTAATGATATTTTAATGCAATAATTTATATTATTATAATTGTATCCATCTCTTATTATTCCTTTATTGTAAAAGAATAATGGAATATATATTATTTTAATAAAGATTTTTTCTACTTGTTTTAATTATTGTAATTCATTTTCCATTTTCTTTATTCACTTATTTGTTTCATTGTAATATTCCTTTATTCTTTTATTGTAAAAGAACATTGTAATGTTGGATTTTAATAATCTTTATACTTTTATTTATAATACTTGTATTTGTATTATTGTGAGTAATTATTTAGAAGTCAAATTTCTCCCCTCATAACTCAACAAAGCAATAGAGGTCATGTAAAAATTCATCCCACTCCCCTTTTGATGACACTAAACCTAATTCGTCAGAGTAAGAATTTTGATCACTTAGTCTTTTTATTTGGCGAAAAATTTATCCGGATTTTTAGATGCATACATGCAGATGCACAAAATCCTAAATATATCCTTCGTTTAGTCCTAAATGCTGGGATGTTACACATGGTTCCATTCCACTGGAATAGGTTGGTTATGTTCTTGTGTTTGGTTGGGACAAAAAATGTGTAATGGGGAATGGTTCCATTCTATGTTCAGTTGGGCCAAAAAATGGAATGGAATGGTTACGTTCTATGTTTGGGTGCATTTAGCAAAAAATATGGCAAGGGAATAGAGAGAGTGAGATCATTTAGGTGACTTTAGCATAGAGGAACAGGTAGATTCCACCAATTTGGTGGAATGAGTGTATTCTGGATCTAGAGGGAATATTCTCTTTTGAGGAACCACCTCATTCCATTCTATTTCCCAACTGAACACTAGAACGGTTCTCAAGTGTGGAACCATTCCATTCCATTCCACTTCGTGACACCAACTGAACACACCCTTATGCAAAGGTCTTTTTATAGTAAACAATGCGTATGACCTGACGAGGGATGAGGTTTGGAGGACTTCGACACCGTCTTGTAGCTCAACTCCTGATGGAAATAGGCTAGTATGACACCTCATATGGAAGGCTGGTGTACCTCCTAAGGTACAGAATTTTGCCCGACGCCTTGACACTGATTCTCTCCATACCTGGTCAAATAAACACAAACGTACAATTGATCTGTCAAGTTGCTTTTTTATTTGTGGAACGGAACCAGAGAATAATTTTCTTGCTTTCTTCCAATGTACCTTTGCAAAAAAAATCTAGGAGTTTATGCAGGAGAAGTGGACTCTCCCTGGTTTGGAATCCATAACATATAATGACCCAGATTGGCCACTAAACCTATTGCCAAATAGGATACCATGTATAGAACTTTGATGACTCTTTGGCGCATATGGTTTATTTGCAATGAAGTTGTGCATGACAAAAAAAACTCCACCAAAGGAAGTTCCCTGACAATTCATTATGAGCTACGTGGATTCTTTGCTCCAGATTAAGTATCACTCAGCATATGATAATGTTCAAGGTAAATTTGGTTTGGTTGTGGTTGATGAAACCAGGACTAAGCCCAAGATCACATGTGATATTGATTTAAAATGGGAAGCTCCTCCGACTGGCTGGTGCAAAATAAATACAGATGGGTCGTTCGGTGCTGATGGTTCTGTTGGAGGGGGTGTAGTTCTTCGCAACAATTTGGGTGAGATTATTCTGTAGAGGTACCCTTGAAGCGGAGATATATGCAACAAAGGAAGGTATGAGACTAGCCTTGAGCTGGTGAATCAACCTATGATACTTGAGATGGACTGCTTGGAGCTTATTAAGATCATGCATGATCATTCTTTGGATCGCTCAGTTAATTCGGACGATGATTGCATAGATAAAATCTTTGTTAAAGGATCGTCACTGTTGCATTGCTCATGTTAGGAGAACTCAAAACAATAGCAACTATTTTATGGCTAACTTTGCTAGAGTTAATATTCGTACGTCAGTTTGGCTAGGCTCCAGTCCGAACGGTCTAGTGGAAATTTTTCATGATCATGTAACTTCTATTATTCCTGAGTAATGCAATTTCTGCCCTCGTAAGAATAAAAAATCAATCTAAAACTCAGTTTTATTAGTTGATAGATCATAATTTTAATTTTGCCGCTATTCCTATACAACACTTCTTAATTTTGCCATTTTGTCATCTTCTCGATTAGTCTTTTTGCCATTTTACATTCTCCACCCTTTATTTTATATTTTATATCTTAGTGATTGATTGGATCTAAATGTTACTAGTAGCATGAACTGTGCAACGCACACATCCCTTAGTACAAACCAATGCAATATGTAATCCATAGTCATATAAGTCAGATAAAAATAAAGAAAAGAGTTGATTCTACTTTTATCCCTACAGTATTAATAGAATTACCTTCTGCTTATCCCATTTAGTAAACTTTTTAGCAGCTTTTTACCCCTTCAAACTTTTAATTATTATATCGGTTAGATCCTTGGTTGTGTACCATGACTTGTCACATCGATAATCAACATTTGCATCATCCCCAGTAGCACCAGTGCACCGTCTGAATGACATCTGACCATGTGGAATCTGTTTGTAGCATTGTTGGTCTGTGTGGACCAGCCGAGCAGGTAATGTACCAAATCCAGCTCGAGCGACGTCTTCGACCACACCAGCCGACTCGATACGATAAACGACGCTCATATGGTGTGGCATGTCCTATGACACGCATGTGAATCAGATGTCCATATCCAATCTTGTGCATGTAGATGTGGGGCAGGCTATCTCGTAGTTGATGACATATATCTAATTACTCCGTTAGTGTTAGACATGGAGATACCGATGAAAAACATCCTGATATGGCCCATGTGGGTTTCCTTGGCAGCGTCATCGGCGGCCTTGTGTCGGACGTTGTCAAATACGACGGTGAATACCACTCATGGTGCTAGGTCAAAGAATTTCTAGGATGTTCATTCTACCGTGGTTTGAACTTATTAGCCTTGGCATATGGCAATGACCCAACCATAAATACTATTCTCGAATAACGTTGATGCAGATAAGGCCACACCTCATAGAACATGTAAAGGTTTAAAATGGGTAAAATCCGTCACATGTTTCACTAAATAGGTAAATGGAAGTACTTTATATTATGTGGGGTAAATAAATACAGTCTCAAATGCAAAATTATGGGGTCAAAATGGAATTAACTCTAAAGAAAGAGGTGGAAAACCTAAAATGAAAAAACTGATTATAGTCTAACAGTGAAAAGATGACGAAATGACAAAATTAAGAAGTGTTGTAACGAAGTGGTGTCAAAATTGGAGTTTTGATCGGTCAAATGGAAAAACTAAGTTTTGGGCTGGTTATAGTGGAAAAATGATAAAAACCCAAATAAATATAGCAATTGCTAGACGCTTGCTGAGAGGTTATCATTATGAAATTTTTTGGTAAAAAGAACAAGTAAAAGAAATGTTGAACAAGATGCAAATGCCGTGTTGAATTGTGTGCAGATTCTACATGTGCTACGATGGATCGAGGATCAACAGTTCCTTTGATTAAGTCTCCGTAGTGGTTGTGACATTTATGGTGGCTCTATTGTTTTGAGCTAGTTTGGTTGCCTGCATAAGATTGACTCTAATTGTGCATTTGTTTGATTTTTTCTATTGCCTTGATATGCATGAGAGTAGAGACCGTAGCCTCGTGTTTGGTTGTTTGTTTGAAAGATTTTGTGCTCCCTATGATACAGAGTTTGGATTTTTTTTAGTGCATCGTAATGGTTGTTCTCACCTCTTTTTAACATAGTAAACTTATCTTATATTTATGTCTACACTGCCACATGTGCAAATGATTTTTCATGCAGTGGGAGCCACGCCGAGGGTCCTTGTGCACTTGTTTGGGTTTACTCTATTGCCTTGATATGCATGGCACTTGTGCAGTTGTTTGGGTTTACTCTATTTCCTTGATATGCATGACACTAGAGACTGTGTCCTCGTGCTTGGTTGGATGTGTGGGAGATTTTGTGCTCCCGTGATGCAAAGTTCGGATGTTTTTACTACAAACTCTGTCCTCATGCTTGGTTGAATGTGTGGGAGATTTGGGGCTCCCGTGATGCAAAGTTCGGATGTTGTTCTCACCTATTTATAACATGGTGGACTTACCATATATATATGTATACACCGCCACACATGCCAATAACTCATTAACCTCTTAGTATATGACCCTTGGATTTTTTTTGAAGAGTTACGGTTTAACGAAGCTTAAAATCTAAGAGCCTAAGGTAAATCTACACATCATGTTTCATGTGGTACATTAGAAGAGTGTAGGATGGTGCTAGGGTTTCATGTGGTACATTACAAGAGTGTAGGATGGAGGCAGAAGCAAAGGTGTGTATGAGGAAGGAGAGGACGTGCCCTAACTTCTACCGTTTCATCTCTCAGAAGTCTGAACTATTGACTAATTCTTCACTAAATGAATCTGCATTTTTTCTTCTTCATAACCGATTATCTATGCTCATATTATGAACATAAGGCAATACAAAGCTACACAAGGTGAGGACTGAGGATAGCAACTTTTGGTTGATCCGTATGTACCATATGACCAGAAACATTGACTTGATGATGCCAAAACACCTAAATTAGTTTCTGAGTGAACGACAAATCGTTGAAGCGGACACAACACACAACAAGCATCTGACCCATTATTATTTGTACTGACAGTTAATTTTAAATAAAACTTAAACATCTTATTTAATCTGAATTTTTTTCATAAAGGCGGTGGTAAGCTCCTTACCGTGCTTTGCTGTGCTGCCCTGCCCCCCGAGTGGTGGCTCCCGGTCACCCAGTTAGCCAGCGCCTCAAGCCCCAATGACACGTCCATGCAGTCCAGGCGGTAGTACCGCCTGGTGAGAACCTGTCGCTGCCGTGCATGGCATGATACACTAAGTCCTCCATGCTCGCCATCCCGTTCTTTGGGAATAGTTCCACGAATGAACCCGGCACCTTGATCCATGTCGTGACGGCGGCGGGGATTTCGCAAAATGCGGTCGAGTGCAACACATAGAAGGGTTCGTGGAATGCGTAGGGAGCGCGTGCCCTGCTACGACCGGACCAACCCATACAAAACCACCCTTGCTCTCACAGATCATGTTCACAACCGCCTCTGGTGCTGACAGACCCACAAACGCAATGGATGGAAAAAATACAACACGCGGGCATGTAGGGGCCCACCCAGTGACACTTCATGAGCAACCATAGGCCCTCAAAACCAGTGAGCTTAGATCTCTTCTAAGATTCTTTCCCTAATCTTAATTTCGAGCCATGCATTCCCCTATTACAATATTTTTCCTTGTAAAATTGACGCTCGGATATGATCCTGAGCGCCAAAAAAAGCAATTGGTTGTGCCATAAAAATAAGGAACACGGGACTTCTTTTCGCACATACTCAATGTTTTTAGTGGCGTGGTCATCTGGATGTAATATACACAAATTCAGTTAACTCTTTGAACGTTGAATCAGTTTATCACATAACAAAGTACTCATGCGCATGTAACTGAGCTCGCAGCAAAGTGCCACGAAAGGAGACTATTGGTGAATTCCATCTGCAATGGTGAATACTATAGAATAATTGGATATAAATCTATAGTGCGGACATTCGGTTAGACTTGTTGCTCCATGGCCAGTGGCCACCCACAAGTACATAAGTACCCCGATACCATTACTCATTGGCTTTACTAAGAAAAAAATAGTTAGGTTTTGCTTTATGTTCATATTTATACATTTTATTGGATTGCATTAAAATAAATTGGAATATTAATATTTACGGAATACCATGTAACTATATCTTATACACGTGGATTTTCATGTACATTTCTCTGACATGTGGTGAAAGAAACGGCCATTTAACTATAGTCTAATTTATATTTACATTGTAATCTACTTCTCTGTGCGAAAAGACATGTAATAAGAATTGCGACGCGATCATACTGCATCTAGGGTCTGAGTAGTAATTTCGAAAGATGCGACATTGGTGCTTTACTCCGGTTGACAAGTGAAACATCTCGTCGAGTTACTCAAGTCAAAAGCGTCCCGATGATTTTTTGTTGTTGTCAGAGAGGGCTTGAAAAATAGAGCAAGGTGCTAACCGACAGCAGAGAGCTCGTTTTTCACTGCATCTTTTTCAGGTGGTAACATACAATACACCGGAGAACTCGCTGCGGCGACTCGAAAGCGGTCAGGTAGAGTATCGTGAATCGTCGTCAATCACGCAATCATACTTGGATCAACTACAGAAACAGGATACTCGCAGGCGCGCTGAATTTTGTTCACCAAGGAGTTCTTGGACCTGAAGCAAGCAAAGGAGGAGCTAACCTTCAGGTTTCACGGAAAGAGGAAGCTTGGACAGTTCCCCAACCTTGGCGCCGGGGCAAAGCCACGGCGGCGCGCCCACGTGGCCGGCGACCTGACGCCGGCCAGGTCAAAGTCCTCCCCGCGCGTCTATTGACTCTTCCGGCGTCCGGATGACCGGAGCGTCCTGCTGAGCTGGCTGATGGACACGCCTGCGCTAGCGGCTTGCGACATCCACCTAACGGGTTGAAAGGGGCGCATCATGTCATGTGTCAACTTCAGCTTCCAAGGCCAGGCTGATCTTGGAGCTGGAATTGGAAAATTGGAACCTGTGGTCTGACGAGCTTCTTCGGATATAAAATTGGAAATTTGGAACCTGTGGTCTGAGATTTTATCCGCGTTTCGTGGTTCACAAGTGCGCATCTCAAAAAAAAAGTGCGCACGCGGACTGCGACGGGCTGGGGCTTCCTTCTGTTCGCCGCCGCGCGCTGGATCGCCGAGCCGGAGTTTGCGCGTGTGTGTAAAATTTGGCCCCGAATTCGTTCGGTGCCCCGTGACTGACAGTACAAGGTAGCGTTGGCGACGGCTCATCCGACTCTGAATTAGAGCATCACCACCGACGTGCCGATCGGTGGTGGAGGCGCTGGAGGACTTATTGCTTTTTATTTTTTAGTCTTATGATGCTTTTTATAAGAGGTTTTTTTTTTCTGTTTTATCTAGTTTTGCTAGGGTGTTTTACGTCAGGGTCTCTCTACAATTTGTAACTGCCACGTGTTTCAACATGCAGCTTCTGGGATCTTCTTGACCCAGTTATCGCTAAAAAAAAAACCACTGGCGTGCCAGAGATCGTAGTCGGTCGGCACAACCGGCATAACGCTATGGAAGCACCGACAATTGTTGGCTAAACAGTGGGAGGGTCATTCAGAGCAGCCGTCTCTCAATGGAATTTAGATAAATAGTAAGTTATTGCATATTTTAATTAATTATTCAAACCATATTATATACTTTTAGATAAAATTGTTTCACACAACAATTCATAACAAACAAATATAATTATTCATACAAGACTTAAGTCTTTCTTGCATATGAAATAGTTATTGTACTCTTGGACGTGGAACGCAATCTTCATGAACATCTTAAATCGGCGGCTAAAGTCTTTCGACATATGTGTTGCGTTGTTCTTAAAATACCCGTTGTCAAAAGATAATGTTGGTTCTTGTTCCTCGCCTTTCCCACCCTCGAACCACCGCGCCAAGGAGTGGCATGGAGATGCTAGCGGATATGAAGAAGAGAGCCCAAGATCAGCATCCGCTGCTCTCGGTGAGCGGAGGCATCGGCCTCCACTTCCATCAAGAGCTCATCGTCGTTGTCCATTGAGGCAAAACGCCAAACACCAAGATAGCGAGGCGAGCAAATGGCGATGATGACCGCGCTACTATCGAGGAAGAGGACGTACTAGAGGCCCGCGGTGGCGGCGACAAAAGGGCAGGTATAGCCGTCAGTCTGTGCGGCAGAATGATCGGTGGCGGCGATAGTACCTGCGAATAAGGTGCGGCTGGTGGGTTATGACCGAAAGTGCTTGTCTGGGGGCCGCCAGTGGAGTCGTTGGGGGGATATGGCGAACCTGGGAGGTAGGCAGGTAGGAGGCAAGTATAGGAAGGCGATAATGATGACGATGCGGCTGAGGGTGTGGGAGACGAGATGGACGTGTTTGGCTGACAAGAGGGTTCCACGGCAAGATCCGACGTGGCTTGAAGTGTCGGCGCTCCCAACGCAACCCTTGTCGGTAGGGGCCGGCGTGGACGTGCATGTTACTATATTTGGGTTCAAAATGTGTGGACAAAGTTTAGAACGCGTTGGTGTAGTCCATTTTCGCTACGGAACCTGTAGGTCTATTGGGATTGTTTCGGAGTGTGCCGAGAACAAGTGATACCGGGCTGCTATAAAATACTCCATCCAATATATATTAGTTGACTCTCTCTAAATACAGATATATCTGGCACTAGACTTTGTATAGATAATTCATATCTAATATATACACTAAAATATGTCTAGATACATCTCCTTCACAGACTAAAACATCTTATATTTCTAAACGGAGGGAGTATTTCATAGTCCATTCATATCATGAGCAGAATTCCAGACTTGCACCGTTTGTCAGTTCGTTCTGAAATTCCGTCGCGTAATGATATCGCTGGCTGCCGCCGTCAGCTGATCAGCGAGTGCATGTATGCATGCACGCATAGAAAGCAGACATATGAACAGGCAGAGGCAGTGAGGCACCGGCAGCACAGGAGACGTCGCCTGATCTTTCTTCCCCCGTCTCCATTGCTTCCAAAATCTAAACACTCCTCTGTTTAAAAAAAAAACAAAAAAACTAAACACTCCTACTAAGATGTGAAAACCTGCACGGTTTGCACCGAGGAAAAGAAATGAAAACGTGGGTCAATCTCGACGGCCGCCGTTTCCTTGCTGTTTCCCGGAGCCTGCGAAGAAGGTACGTCGTCACTTGTCGTGTAGTAGCCGCTGCCTATCTCATCTTTGTTTGCTTCCCTCTCTCGCAAGTCGCAACATTTACCCTTGCCGTACCGTACGTATGTGTGTGGTGGCCATCCGATTCAAGACAGGACAACGGCGCCGGTGTAGTGCCACGGCGAAGCTGTACCTACGTACTCCCTTCCTCCTTCTAGCCTTGTTTTAAATTAAACTTTATAAAGTTTAACCAATGTCTTGTCCGCTGTCTATCTCTCATCTTTGTTTCATAGTATATATGGCAATTTTGTAATATACGTTGATATACTTATCTAAAAGGTTAGTAAAAATTTATAAGTTTTGACTTAAATAAAACCTAAAAATACATTTGTTTGCGGACGGAAAGAGTACACTGTGATGGCTGCGCTCGCCGACGGTGAGCCAAATCTGCTGCGGCACAGCGTTTCCTCTGCTGTAGGTTTCCAGCCCGCAGGTCTGTCCATTTTTTTATACGGATTTGCTAGTTCTCAGGCGCCTGAGAACTTTAAGTCTCAGTCGCCTCTTTCACCGTTTGATTTACCTCGTGATTCGTGTAAAATGAAAGTTACACATGAGTTGCAAGTCGGGTGTAACTGAGAATTTAATGAGTTGCAACTAGGTTGTAACTGAGAACTAGTACAAATCTTATGAGTTGCAACTAGGTTGCAACTGAGAATTAGCACAAATATTATTATGACATCAGCGACTTAGACATAACTAGTTCTCAGGCGCCTGAGATCTAGACACTCCCTTTTTTATATACTAGACAATAAAAAATCGTGGAGATAAAAACGCGATCACAACAACTGGCACGGTCACGGCACCCTGCGCGCGCGCGGAGCGTTTGTCAACGCGCAGTCGCCTCGACTTTCTTCCGAGGGCTCTCTCTTCCACCGCCCACACGGCCACACATACACACACGCCAAACCCCCCAAGATTCCTCCCCGCCCGCTCGCTCGCGCACGGCGCCGCCCGACAGACATCAGAGCCCACCGCGTCGGAGCCGATTCAGTCTCCTCCCCTCCCCCTCCACCCCTCGAGCTCTACCCCGCACGCTCCACCGGCCTGGCGGCGGAGGAGGAGGCCATGAAGCCCCGGGACCTCCTGGACCGCATAATCCGCCCCTTCTCCTCCGCCTCCTCCCGCCGCGAGTCCGCGTCGGCGCGGCGGGAGGAGGAGGACCTGGAGGCCATCGCGGCGCGGGAGCAGCGGGCGTTCCGGTACGAGGCGCTGGTGACCGCCACCCGCAACTTCGCCCCCAAGCAGAAGCTGGGCCAGGGCGGGTTCGGCCCCGTCTACCGCGGCAGCCTCGACGACGGCCGGGAGGTGGCCGTCAAGCGGCTCGGCGCCGGGTCCAGGCAGGGCGCGCGCGAGTTCCGCAACGAGGCCATGCTCCTCTCCCGCGTCCAGCACCGCAACGTCGTCAACCTGCTGGGATACTGCGCCCACGGCGACGACGAGAAGCTGCTCGTCTACGAGTACGTCCCCAACGAGAGCCTCGATAAGATCCTCTTCTCCGCCGCCCAGCCGCCGCCGCCCGCCAACAGATCGCACTGTGAGTCGCTCCGGTACAACCCGCCCAATTCGCCTGATTTCTCTTCGCAATTCTCTTTCGTTGCCATGCTTAAATTGGTCGACGTATAGATTGGTTAGTGGGGGGATTATTCAATTTTGCGCGTTTGTTAGCTGTGAATTCCATGCTTCTGCGATCGGAGATGTGACTTGCTTGCACGGAAGCACATGGTAGAGCAGCTTGCCGCAATTTGTCCAGTACTGTACTGTACTGTACTCATCGATCGGGGTTGGTGGTGATATTTGGTGGGATATTTAATGCGTCCGACTGAACTTGAGAAAGTTCACACGTAGAGAGTCTGTACTAGTTCTGTGCGCTGCAATGCAGCTTGCATCAGCGAGGGTGTCATGCTGCCGATGCCGCTCTGCGACCGTATATGCAGATCGCTTAAACAAAGAAAATACATTACATAAATAAAGAACTGTTGTACTCGAAATTATTATAGGGTCAAAATGCGCACGCATGTGCCGACTTCAGTGAGTGCAGACTCCTTTGTTGCTAGGAATCTGGCACCATCATAGGGCTCATGAATCGTGGCCGCATTGCCAATTTGCCAATCATCTAGCATGATGGAACCGGGTCTTGTACCGAATTGTAGTCTTGTAGATGCACTGGGAACCAAACCCTGTTCAGTTTGAACGACAGGTTTCTACTACGTATTTAGGATCAACTACTAGTAGTTGGAATGCCGTTTCTGCAGTGGAATTAGAACAACTCTAATCGGAATTAGGATTCTGGATAGTACACGGAACTAATTAAGAGTCTTCTTACGAAACACGAACACACCGGTGTTCTGTACCAGCTCGTTGGTCATCCATGACGCAGGCACCTTGACCTAACGGCCCACTGATGTAACACCTAGAACACCACCGTGTTCCGTTGTCGCTGCTGCTGCACCTTTAGGAAGCACGAACGACCGCGCGATCACGAGCCCATGACCAGCGGTCTACTAGTAGGTCATAAATCAGCAAAAGCACATTTATGAGGCTGCAGGGCCTTGTGTAAAGTTGCAACTGGAGTATTTGACGATCGTTCCGTTCGACCGAGTAGAGCTCAGTCAGCCAGCCAGCAGCACGCTGTATTTGACCAAGTCGTGGTCGATCGCGGCTACATATATACTTACACGATGTGCAATTTCGGCGATGGCACCCGCGATCAAAAACCACGCGTTGTTGCCTTTTGCCGATTTCAGTAGTATGAGAACACGACCGAAAGTTCTCTCGACACTGAACGTTCCTTGTCGGGTGGGTGGTACAGTACTCGTTTTCACTCTGGCCTTTTTGCTTCATTGGCGCGTTCTTTGTACGTGCTTTCTTCGTTTGTTTGCACGAGCAACGGTGCTGCCCCAAACGGAAGTTTTCAACCCCCCGTTCAAAGTTCCTCCGCGCACTTAACCAAGGGGCCCTGAAAGGAGACAAGCAAATGGATTCGTGCAGACGGAACCAACATCAGTGACCAAACTGTCCCTCTTCGACCGGCTGCTTTTCTTTCCAGAAAGTCACCAGTGGATCGATGGGCGTCGCAGTCGATCGATCTGTAAGTGAACTGGTACCGAACAGTGCACTAACCAAACTTCCATTGTTTTTCCATTGTTTGTGCACGCTCTCCTGCGGATCTCTTTTGACCTAGTCAAAGTCCTCCACTTGTTCGGCATTGAACGCCTTGGTTTTCTCCTGTAGTCTTCTTACGTGGGTGGCTGGGTTCGGTGTACAAACTGCACAGTCGGGTTGGATCATTTGCGATCTTGATTGATTGATTGATGTTTTCTGCTACTACTACTAGCGTGCTTGCTTGGTTCGTATAGGGGTAGACCGGATGGAGGGGCGAGCAAATCAACAGCACGGCGCACGGGCACGTTTCTTCTTCCTCCTCTTGTTTGATTCTTCCCCCCTGGCCGACCTGGTCCGTGCGGTGGCGCAGTCACGTCGCTGTCTGATCCGATGTGTCACTGTACAGAGCCTGAAAGCGCACGGCGGTGCTCGGTTGGGCTGCCGTGTCCGCGGTGGGATTTGCGTTTCGGAGATTCTGACTCGGTACTACTACGCGTACATGCTTCTCTTACGAATTCATCCTAATCGATTGCGTAGTACTCCAGTAGAGAGCCTAGAGTAGATAACTGCTATAATATCAAACGAATAACATATGTTTTTTTCTAGGGTATGAAGTGGAGATGAGGTTTTTAGATTTATTATAAGTTTTAGGGGATATTTGAGAGTTTTTTAGAGAATATTTGAGAGTTAAGTGGAGATGATTATGTATTGGGCTTGGGCCAGATTGGACATATGTTCCTTGGATGGCCCAACTAAATACTACTACAATCACGTTTGCTTCTGTTACTGTGATTTCTGATTCTTGCATCACGAACAAGAGAATTCTGAATTTTGCATGTCGAAGAAAGAACGTTTTTTTTTTATCTCGGCATCTCTGTTCTGTACGTAGCTCTGATGTCAGTATTCTTGTTTTTATAAATGTCCAGCCAGCAGCAGCGAGAGCGACCGGAACCTACGCGCGGAGCTCACCTGGCCGCGGCGGCTGGAGGTGGTGGTGGGCGTGGCGCGCGGGCTGCTGTACCTGCACGAGGACGCGCACACGCCCATCATCCACCGCGACATCAAGGCGAGCAACATCCTCCTCGACGACCGGTGGGTCGCCAAGATCGCCGACTTCGGCATGGCTCGCCTCTACCCGGAGGCCGGCGACGGCCGCACCCACGTGCAGACCCGCGTGGCCGGCACCAACGGGTACATGGCCCCCGAGTACCTCATGCACGGCCACCTCTCCGCCAAGGCCGACGTCTTCAGCTTCGGCGTCCTCGTCCTCGAGATCGTCTCCGGCCGCAAGAACTCCAGCTTCGTCCCGCCTCCCGGCTCGGACGCCGAGAACCTCCTCGACTACGCCTGGAAGCTGTACAAGAAGGGCCGGAGCATGGAGCTGCTGGACCCGTCCGTGAAGTCGTCGGCGGAGCAGGACAAGGTGCTGCTGTGCGTCCGCATTGGGCTGTTGTGCGTGCAGGCCGACCCGCGGCTGCGGCCGGACATGAAGCGCGTGGTGATCATCCTCTCCAAGAAGCAGAGCACGCTGGAGGAACCGACGCGGCCCGGGGCGCCTGGGTCGAGGTACCGGCGGAGGGCCCATGGCTTGCGCAGCTCGCAGTACTCGGACGGATCGTCGTCCGGCACGACCCCCTCCACATCTGCCACGTCTCACGCATCGACGTCGAACTTGTCGGCTTCGGCTTCGAACGCAACGACGGGGACGGCTACGTCCAGCGCGCAGACCTTGCGGAGCCAGGGGCTCCCCTCGCACCGGCAAGGGAAGGAGTTGCCGAACAGCGGCTGAAGCTCACTGTATATATGCCCATTCTTTTTTTCCTTTCTTGTTCGTTTTACTGTCTGTTTAATGGTTGTAGAGTAGATAGCATAGCATGATTGTTTTGCTAGTGCATAGGAGGGATCTATTGGATTATTTTAGGATACTGCTAGTACTGATCGTGGCCAGCGCGAACTGATCAGGCTACCGACCGAACGATTACTGGCAGTGATAGGAAATGTGCATAGTAAATAGGAAGAGCAATAAATTTTGTGTTTAATTTATCTGTTGTACCTTCTCATCGAGCAAGGCTCTCAGATTGACATTTGGTGCCCGGATCGCATAGATATTGCACGAAATGCGTACTGCACATAGTTTGCTCCGAACAGTAACGAACAACACCAACAACACGTAGGTACCTGGAAAATCAAACATGCACACGTACGTCCTGAATCCTTTCACGCCCACCTCATTCGCTTTGCCTCGGTAAGCAGGCCACTTCTGACTTCGTTGGTCCTGCCGTTGACACGAACACAATTCTTCGCGCACAGCCAGGATTTGCCATCAGAAAGCTATCTTTGAGGGTGAGCTGTGGGGCTTAGACATCGGCAACGGTCCGGCGAACAGGACAAACATGCATACGGCGGCTATCAAGAAGAATGAGGCCTAGTTTGGCATCTAAGTTTTTCTTAAACCAAAGTATTCTAAAACTGTAGGATTTACACGCCTGGGCAACAAATACTTTCTTTTTTTAAAAACATAGTATAGATGTAAACGGCAACAAATACATATATACACTCATCCCTATAAACGCATGTACACTCTATCACTATAAGCACCTCTCAGATGCCGAGTCTTGAAATTGATTAAATCACCACATGCGCCTCAGGGGAAATCGTGTCCCACTAAAAGAATATTCAAACTTTATGAGACACCAAAACGTTAAAACTGGGATTTGATTCCTAGTGGGCTGGTGGGTACCATTGTCTTTCTAACCATCCAACCACAAGTTGGTTCTCAGACAACAAATACTATAGTTTAGCTAAACCACATTTTGTGTTTCTCTGTTAAAAAAAATGTGAACCAAGTGTTAGGAACATGGTAAACAAATACTATAGTTTAGATATTCTCGGGCAACAAATATTAGAATTTTTGATTGATGTAAACAAACACTATAGTTTAGCTAAACCAAGTGTTAGGAACATGGTAACCGTCTCTTTTCATCTTGTTTTCAACCCTATATATAATGAAACATGAGAGCAACTATGTTTTGCTCCTTCTCTACTTAAATATATTCCTTTGCATGACAAAAGACATTGCATTTTATCATGCACCTTTTTCATCAAACAAGTTGCCAAAAATCATTTCATCGGAGCATTTGCCAAGATTATGGAACAGACGCTTTGTGTGCATACACTAATTTTTCGTTCATAATAAGCAGCAGGACACGATAGCTAGTTATGGAAGAGAAGAGTTGACACATGAAGACTAACTTATTATTCATGATGAATGCAGATAAATCCATAAGAGTGATTACATAACAACCACTATGACACCAGGGTGACTGGAAATGAAGGGAAATACTTAGTTGAACAATAGCCGGAAATAAAGGACACGAAATAAAGACTCGTACTCAAACCCATAAGCAACATACAGAGCTAGCCAACCAACGATGAAAAGGAGTTCTCACCGGGGCTTGAGTTATCGTTAAAAGCCGCCGCCGCAACGCGCGAAGGCAAAACCGTTGCAGAACTCAACGGGGTGGTAGGAGACGCACAAATCGTATGCTACGCCGAAGCATTTGATGGTGCACTTCTTAGCGGGGTCGTCGTCTCGTCGAGACATGTCTGGTCACCTCCCCCCGCCATCGTCGGCGTAGCCATCAGCAGCTGGCCGGCGAACAGCGCCAGCATGAGAAGGGCGGCCATCTTGAGCGCGGAGCTGGAAGCCATTGCAGCAGCGGACGGACCTTGGGGCCTGAAGAAGCTAGCGATCGGTGGAATGGAAGTGTTTGCTGGTGGCTCTATCTCGCTTGCCATGATCTCATATGCTGCACCTGAGCCTTACTGATATGATACGTAGTACATCTATCCTAGATCGATCCACATGCTTGCTATTTGACTTTGGAGTATTCTCATATAAATGGAGCACACATCTCAAGCCAGCTTCGTACTTTACCACTTGGCAACCAACGGAAAGTACATGGTGTGTGTGTGCCATGCACCGAGTTTAAACTCAATCATCGGAAAGACTGAAGCAGTAACCTTAAATATTGAGAACTGCCGGTTCTCAGAATTAACATAGAGCACAGTCGGCTCCTCCTCAACCGTCCGATTTACCTTGCCAAGGTTCGAGTTTAATCGTGCCTGATGCACAAGCGGGCTGGCCATCCGTCTGTCTCGCTCCTTACCATTGAACAGCATGTGCCCCCGTACGGTTCATCTGACGGTTCAATGTTTTTTTTCACGTGGGCTGCTACTGCTACTGTTCGTAAGTAAACTTAGGCTGCTAGTCTCTCCTTTCTTTTTAATTTTTTTGTTAGACGGAAAATAAAGAGATTATTGCTGTTTCTAGGCGAGTGTACATTCGAGGCGACTAGATCGTGGAGACCGGGGAGCAGCGGTTGCAACTAATTGTACTAGTTTATATTTTATTTTATAATTCTAAATGTGGGAAAATCTGAACCAAATAAGTTATAATCAAAGTTGCAACTGAGTTTTTTCAGTTGCAACTGAAATTTCTAGGTTGCAAGTGAACTTGAACTGATTTTCTTTTAAGTTGCATGTGGGGCTATAACCGAGGTCTTTTTTTTATGAAGTAGGGTTGTAACTAATCTTTTCCAGTCAAGGGCGAAGCCGGGAAAAAGGGTCACCGGGGTCAACATGAACAAGTCGGAAAAATGTGTGTATATGCCGCATGGCCAAAAGCGTAGAATTAACGGTTATATAATGTATATTCTAGCAAAATCATATAAATAAGAAACAATAATTTTCAATATATCATACAAAAAATAGTCAAATTACAAATAATTATCTTTTTTATTTCTTTTTACCTCTACGATCTTTCGTCTTAAGAATGCAGTCCATCACAACATTACGTGGAGTTGAAAATAGAAGTCTTTGCTCAAAGACCAAACATGTGTAGATTAATATTCATGTCAAATATTACGGTAAACCGTTCTTGTTGGATTACGTAACATTGTGCAAGGGACGATTTGAGGCCTAATCTGAATTATCTAATCCAGTGATCTTACCCAACACTCACCCAAACGACCAAATCTTCAATCAAAGATATCAAGACATCAGAAAACCCTAAGTTAATTCGAGAATTATGAATTCTAGATAATAGATTTCCTTAGGATCAATTAGATTGAGGGACAAGTTACCCGCAAAAAGAAAAAGATTGAAGTTTTAGTGACGCTTAGAGATTGTAGAGATGGACCGTTGATTTTTTCTGCGAAGGGTGTGACGATAAGGGACGGCCGGTCGGCTGGAGATGCACATGAGCACACACATGCGACTTTTCGGAAAAAAAGAAAACAAAGGCGGCGACGAGTGCGAGCGAGTCAAGTGCGAGCTGGGCTCAGCTCGGGTGATATTCTTCTCACGGTGTCATCAGGCCGGGGGCAAATTCTATTTTGATTAGGGCCATTTTTTTTACTGGCCTATACCTACGAAGTGCTTGGGCCAAAGTCACTGGGGTCAACTGACCCCGGTCAGACACTGTAGCTCCGCCCCTGTTTCCAGTTGCAAATAAGGTTGCAACTAAGATTTTTTTCAGTTGTAAGTGGAGTTGTAACTGAAGTTACAAATGGGTTGCAACTAAGTTCTTTTTTTTTGGTCGGAGTGAGGTCTCAACTTAGTTTGCAAGAGGGGGTGCAACTATAAAATTTGTCCTGAGGCTATAACCCACATGTACTACTTTTTTTATACTCACTAGCTTTTACGCGTTACACCCGAAAAAGAAGTGGAAATAGACCCATAACATATTAGGATATTAGTCCTACCAGTTAAAATGCAAAGGTCCAGCCTAAATAAAACCCACAAGCAAACAACCAACCCAAAAGAAGCCCATAGGCAAACCGTTTTGGTCTTAGGAATGTGGCACCATCGTATGGCACGGCTCATGAGTTGTGGCCGCATAGTTCTAAAAAAAAGAGTTGTGGCCGCATTCCATTCATCTATATGAAATGGGTGGCTGGCTTGTGCCTCCCGATGGAGAGTCGAAGATCAATGTCGATGCGGTGTTGGTGAAAACACAGCACGTGGATCGGTTGTCGTGGTGTGCAGATCCTCAGAAGGTAACTTTTTGGGTGCATCGGTTGTCGTTTTTAATGGTATAATCTGTCCGCGAATCCTGGAGGCCCTCAGATGGGAGGGGCTGGATGTCACGGAAGATCTGAGAGTTGGCCCTGTTTGCCTGGCCTCTGATTGCCTGGAGGTGGTGAAAGGGCTGCATGGTGAGGACCTCGGTGCGGGTAGTAGCATCCTGTTGGAGATCAAGACCAGGGCTCGGCAGCGAGGTGATGTTACGTTCGTTCATGATCGGAGGAAGTGTAATCTAGAAGCCCATAATTTAGCAAGGTTTGCTTCTGTTGAGTAGATATATTATGTACATATTGTATTTAGCACATTAGCATTTAGACACCTCCTCTCTTATATATTTGAGGATGTGGTGGCCTCCCTCTGTACCTATATGTAGCACCTGATCAATACATCATGAGTTGCAATCTAATCTACAGCTTTGTTCTTGCCGGCGGGTCGCTTTGTCTGGTTCTTAGAACCTCCTATTGATCTTGAGATGCATGTAAACAATGTTGTTGATTAATGAATGTGAGTTTGAGTAAAAAAATCTATATAATGGAATCGGGGCTTGTTTCTTTTCGGTCCGCCACTTCACATGTAATAGTTCAGACAGTCCATATTTGCGTGTCATCGCACAAAAGGCCTATAGCAGTTGCAGAAATTGGCTAAAAAGGGCTAAACGAGGGTGAATACAAATCTAACAGAAAAATTGACGTTTGAACTTGGAAAAAACCGTTTTAACATGGTTGAATTCAAATACGACCATCACGTTATCTCTTTTTACTTGTCCTGTCAGTATTTCCCGTTATTCGTTGCGGTCGTGGACTAGTTTACCCCCGTGTGTACTAGATCTTTTTCTCTGCTCTTCTCTTCTCCCCATTCCCTTGCACAACTTTGACTGCTCGTCTCCATACCAGATCTTGTAGTTGCTCTCCTTGCAACTCCGCCATGGTCAGTCACTCTCCCACAACCCTAATCAAAGCTTGCCATCGTCACCATCTCACCCGTGTTCCCAATCACCACATCGGAGCTTCGCATCCCCGCCCTAGCCTCTCCCCTCTAGCTAGTCCCTCTCCCATGGCGGAGCACGGCCCACGGGAGATCCGGACCGATTGAAAGTGCACTTCCTATCCTTATGATTTTGATGTTTGATGATAACACACCTATCGGTTTAATCGTGCGCTAAGTGTATCTCAGGACTTTAAAGTTGCGGCACTAAAAATGCATTGCCCACATTTGTCATTGCTAAAGTCACCAGTGCAGAATGGTAGTACAGGAAGTTACAACCGGTACTACTGCTTGGCACCGGTACTATCGCTCCCAGGTACCGGTCGTGTCTGATCGAGAAGGAAAGGTTTGTCAATCCTTAGTACTACCCGGTACCGCGGGGCGGCACTACCGCCCCAACCGGTAGTACCGCTTAGCTGTACCGGGCAACACTACAAGAGCTCTCCCTCCCACTCAGTACCAACCGGTACTTGGAGCCGGTACCACCGCCCAGACCGGTAGTACCGCTCCGTAGGACCGGTACTACCGCTTGGCGGTACCACCGTGAGGTGGGTCCGGGGGTGACCGAAGCTGTGTCAACCATGTGGCGCATAACCGGTACCTGACCGATACTCACTACTAGAGAAAAGGCTATAGGAGACATGCTTATGCGAGGCACATTTAGCATATGCGCCTCCTATAAAAATAGGCGAGGCGCACTTTGCGATATGCGCCTCTAGTATAAAAATAGGCAAGGCGCATATGATAAGAATGCGCCTCCTATAATCCCTGTACGGACAGAATCTAGCAGCCCCATATTATGCGAGGCGCATTCTAGTCATATGCGCCTCCTATATATCAGATATGCGAGGCGCATATGGACAGAATGTGCCTCGCATATTCTGTGTGGGCCCGCGTGTTGGTAGGTGCACGAATATGCGAGGCGCATATGGCTATATGCGCCTCCTATATTTGATAATATGCGAGGCGCATATGACCAGAATGCGCCTCGCATATTCTGTGTGGGCCCGCGTGTTGGTAGGTGCACGAATATGCGAGGCGCATATGGCTATATGCGCCTCCTATATTTGACAATATGCGAGGCGCATATGGCCATATGCGCCTCAAGTAACTCATGCGGGCCCGGGCGCTGGTAGGTAGACGCATATGCGAGGCGCATATTGCTATATGCGCCTCCTATAGTTTGAATTATAGGAGGCGCATATTGTGCAATATGCGCCTCGCATAAGCTGGCACCACTTTTTTCCAGCTTTTTGCACATGGAGGCAACTAGCACCCCACTCACTTGTGTCACTTCTTCCTCCTCCACCAAAACAAATCTGGTCGCCCCCCTCCTCCTCCCCATCTCATTTCCCCCATTGATTCACCTTCGAAGCTTGCTCAACATCCATTGGTTGACACCCATATGTAAGTGAAGTCTCTTGCTCCTCTAGATCTACAACATGTCCATTTACTTCTCCTCCGGCTCTCTTGCGCAAGTCGTTGTTGGAGGAAGCGTGAAGGCGTTGCTTGCATGTATGCGCGTTGTCGGAGACACCGACTATATGATTGTGTTGTGGTGCTACTTTTTGTGCAGGGATTTCATTTGAGATGCCAATGTTTCGCCGGAATGTCGATTTATTTCTTTTCCGGCGAATTTCTGGCACTCGCGGATGTCCTCTTTTTAGGGGAGGTCATGCCGAATTTTTCCGGCGATCCACGTCCATATATGCTCTAATTATTCTCTTGCTCTTTGTACCACGCATGCGGCCATGGTCCGACCACTGATCAACAAAGCCCGCGTGGATAGGTGGATGACATGCGTGAGGGCCGACATGGAACGTGCAAACAAGACAGAGATAAGATGTCCATGTCGGGACTGCAAGCTGATGTATCTGATAAGGCATGATTCCGGAATGCTGGAGTCGCACCTGCTTCGACGTAGTTTCATGGATGGCTACACTCGATGGATACGTGATGATCACGAAGATCAAGATGCCAGTGATGATCACGAAGATCAAGACGCCGGTCACGATCACGAAGATCAGGGTGGTGGCACTGGACATGGACACGAAGATGATCAAGGTGGCGTCGGGCATGGACACGAAGATGATCAAGGTGGTGCCGACCATGATTCGAGCTGGTTGCGAGACCCTCATGTCCAAGATCTGCTTCTCAAGGAGACGAGTAACGCCAGAGCCGCCGGTAGAGAGAAGGCTAAACTGGAGCAAATGGAGAAAGACGCGGTCACTCCATTGTTTGACGGATGCAACGACGGGGATACCCGTCTAAATGTAACGCTTAGGGCTCTGGAGATGAAGGCGAAACACAAAATGACCGACGAATGTTTCGACGACAACATTGTATTCTGGCACGATATTCTTCCCAAGAAGGGGAACACATGTCCGACTAGTATCGCCGAGGCGAAGAAAGTCGTGTGTCCTCTCAATCTACCGCATGTGAAATACCACGTCTGCATAAATGATTGCATCATCTACCGGGGCGAGGACGCGGAGAAGACCATGTGTCCGGTGTGCAAGACCTCTCGATACAAGAGAGGGACCAAGAAAGCTCCTAGGAAGGTGGTGTGGTACTTTCCTCTAACTCCTCGTTTGCAGCGGTATTTCGCAGACCCTAAGGAAGCACAGCTCATGCGCTGGCACGCGGAAAGAAAGAGGCCGGAAGACGATGATCCGGAGAAGGAGGAAATGTTGAGGCACCCTTCGGATGCTTGCCAGTGGAAGGCGTTGGACCTACAATATTACCAAAATTTTGGGAAAGAGTCAAGGAACCTCAGGCTGGGCGTGAGCACTGACGGACTCAATCCGTTTGGAAGCCAGAGCAGCACACACAGCACCTGGCCCGTGTTTGTATGGATCTACAACCTCCCTCCCTGGTTGTGCATGAAGAAGAAGTACGTAACCATGAGTATGCTTGTTCAAGGGCCAAAACAACCTAGTACAGACATCAATCTGTATCTCACGTTGTTGAAAGAGGAGTTGGCCACGTTATGGGAAGAAGGAGCCCGTACATGGGATGCCTCGAGACAAGAGTACTTTGACATGAGAGCGGCGGTGACCACGACGGTGCAAGACTATCCTGGTTACGGATACTTCTCGGGGCAGGTGGTCCAAGGATTCTATGGGTGCGTTAGGTGCAAGGATAATACAACGTACCGCCAGCTACAGAAAGATCCCGGGTCCGGGAAAACCGTGTTCCTTGGGGCTCGGAGGTGGCTTCCCAAGAATCACGCCTGGAGAAAGCTAGGACATCTGTTCGATGGGACGATCGAGCTCCGAGGAATCCCACACCAGAAGAGTGGCGTGAAAATCTACAAGCTGTTGAATAACTGGAAGGAGTGCCCTGCGCCAGGAAAGACCCAGAAGAAGCCAGAGTCGTTGCTGAAGGTATGGAAGGCGAGGTCTGTTTTCTGGGACTTGCCATACTGGAAGATCCTCCGCGTGCCTCATAGCCTTGATCTCATGCATATCACGAAGAACGTGGGCGAGAGTCTGCTTGCCACCCTCCTTAACACCGACAAGACCAAAGATGGGCCGAAGGCAAGGAACGACTTGAAGCATATGGGCATCAGGGATGAACTTCAACCACCACCTAGCGATGATGAGGAGGAGGACGAGGTGGAGGAGACAGAAACACAGAATAGCCATCGTCGCAAGGGGAAAAAGGTTAAGAAGGGAGAGGTCAAGCTCAAGGCCTCATGCTTTACTCTGAGTAAGAAGGAGGCCATACAGTTTATGAAGTGCCTCCTCGGAGTCAAATTTCCGAACGGCTACGCGGGGAAGATAAGCAGATGGCTAGACGAGGCGAAGCAGCGCTTCAGCGGGATGAAGTCTCACGACGTCGCCGTGCTAATGACGCAGGTACTCCCGGTCGCGATCCGAGGTATAATGGACAAGCACATCCGTGAAACACTATTTGGCCTCTGCAACTTTTTTGACGTCATCTCTCGGAAGTCGATAGGCATTAAGCAGCTCACGAGGCTACATGACGAGATCGTGGTGATAATGTGCGAGCTCGAGATCTATTCCCCCCCGCTTTCTTCGACATCATGCTTCATCTGCTTCTCCATGTCGTGGAGGATATCGTCCAGCTCGGTCCTGTGTTTCTGCGAAGCATGATGCCGTTCGAAAGGCTCAATGGACACATCAAGGGATACGTTAAGAACAAGTCCCGTCCAGATGGAAGCATAGCAAACGGCTTCCTGGCCGAAGAGTGCATCTCTTTCTGCTCAAACTTTCTACAAACCGAGACCCCTCTTGGTATGCCATTCAACAAGCACCTCGGGAGGCTCGCTGGATGGGGTCACCGCGAGGGTCGACGTGCAAAGCATGTCGACATGGAGGGCCGAACCAAGGACTTTGAAAGAGCAAACCTGGTCGCGCTGCAACACCTGCAGGTGGTTGATCCGTACATACATGAGCACAAAGAGTTTATCAAGAAGAATTACGCTGATCAGGGGCGCCAGGTCCCGAGGGAGGAAGATGTTATCAAGGAGCACAACTCCGGCTTCACGCGGTGGTTTAGGGAGAAGGTCATAGCTAATCCACCGCAGGGCGAGTACTCGGAGGAAGATAAACTCATATTCGCATTGTCACAGGGCGCGTCGCACAACCTCATGACCTATCAGGCTTACGATATCAACGGATACACGTTCTACACAGAGGAAAAAGACAATAACTGCGATTACCAGAACTCAGGGGTAACAGGGATATTCTACACCGGCGACATCCCAGAAAGATACTACGGAAGGATCGAGGAGATTTGGGAGCTCGACTATGTTACGGAGAAGGTGCCGATGTTCCGTGTCAGGTGGGCCAAGAGCGTCGAGAAAGAAGATCGGTATTTCACCACGATGGTTATACCGTCAAAGACCACCAGCGCGAACGCACCCGCAAGAAATGAGCCTTGGGTTTTGGCTAGCAAAGTCGACCAATGCTGGTACATCAAAGAACCGTCAAAGCCTAGCCGGGTTGTCGTCAGGAGAGGCAAAAGGAACATTATTGGAATGGACGGAGTCGCCAACGAGCAAGACTTTGACCAGAACGGCGACCCGAAGATAGAAGACGGGTATGGCAACCAAACACCGTACACCACAACCCTACCTAAGAAAGGACTTCCGTTCAAGAGAAGTAGTGAAGACGTCCCGGACCTCACCTATGCAACCGCGACAAAGAAGGGCAAGAAGACGACCATTGTCAAGAAACGCTAGCGCGCTCCGACATTGTCAAGAACCGTCGTGTGTGTGGCCTACTATTATGTATCAAAACATTCTTAATTTTCATTATGTGTGTGTTATAATAATATTGCATTGAGAATATTATGTATCGACAAGACACATTCATTGAGAATACTCACTTTCGTTGTTTTAGCAATATTTGAATATTTAAAATATTTGTAGTATATTTTATAGTTCATATTTGTATGCTTTTACATGAAAATTGGCCTTTAAAAAAATTTCCAAAAAATTGGCCCCCTTAGGATTCGAACTTGGGTGGCCAGCAGTGAAGGACAAGGCATGTTACCACTAGGCTGCTGTGTGATAGTTGACAGAAACATGCGCACTGCCCTATTTGTCTAGGAGTGCATATTATGCGAGGCGCATTTAGCCCAGATGCGCCTCGCGTAATATTATATGAGGCGCACTTTGCGATATGCGCCTCGCATAACCGGCACCCATCGACCAAGTCGCACACTAGCAGCTAGTACAGACACGAGACTTCACATATCGATCGAAGGAGCCCGACGCCGTGGATCGGAGGAGCCCGACGCATCGATCGAAGCCGTCGCCGCCGAGGAGGAGCCCGCCGCCCCGTGAAGGAGGAGCTCGCCGCCGCCCCGTGGAGGAGGAGCCCGACGCCGCCGTCTCCGTGAACGAGGAGGAGCCCGACGCCACCGTCCCCGTGAAGGAGGAGGAGCCCGACGCTGCCGCCGCCACCCACGCCTCTTCCCCTCTCTCCGGTGAGTCCCCGCCCCCACCCACCCACGCCTCTTCCCCTCTCCTCCCCTTCTGAAATCATTTCCTCCTCTTCCGGCGCCGGCATGATTCTCTGATTCTCTGAACCGGCGCCGGCATGTGGAGCAGCGGAGGGAGGGGGAACGGTGGAGGATCCCTAGCCCTCCCCTAGCCGGCTTGTCCCTATCCCTCCTCTTCCCCTCCTCTTCTGCCAGAAAGATAGGCATGATGCTGAGCTGAATTTATCTATAGACTGTCTCAATGTTTGTGACTTGACAGACTTGGGTTGGGTTCTTTTGGTCCCAAATATGCATGTCTACAGGCATGAATGATCAAGTAGAGATTTCACACACAACTCATTGATGATTGCGCAGTGCAAAATGTGATTAGCACTTTGTCTGACCACTATGCTGTCCTGTTGGAACTGAACAAACCAGTTAAGATAGATTGTTATCCAGAGCTCGTCAAGAAGGAGAAGCTAAGTTATCTGTCTCTTGAGGTGTTGTACTCTACCCTGATGGACCTGATAAACCTGTGTAGCACTGGTGTCCACCGCTGAGATAGATTGTATGATGCTAGAATTATGTAATATTCACTAAACAAATCCCGTGATTGTATTAATCTGTTTTTTCCACCACTAAGATAAATTATACACTGTTGACTGGTTGTCCACCATCAGATATGTAGATATAAAGCTAAAAGATGGAAGTGCGGAATACATCATCAGTTTCTGAAGTTGGATAAATATTTGCAGATATTTTCTAGTGAAGGATGGCCATTATTCATCAGTTTTTACATTCCTGTTGAAAATAGCACGAGTATAGTTAGAGAAATTACCATTGGTTAATTATCCATGAAGCAACCAGAATTGTATAAAATGCCACAATGCCATGAATTGTCCGTCCTCTTCTGTAAACTTTGAGAATATCTATGTGTTGTCTTGGGAGCTATTTTATTCTATAGTTGCTCAACAAGAAACCAACTCCTGCATGGGTAATAATAAAATCATTATAAATGTACATCACACTACTCTAAATTCCAAGGATATTACAATGTAGAATTGACAAATAGCCAGTAAATGAGCAGCTAAAGCCTGACTTACTTGTGTATGATCATGTACAGCAAATGTGACAAGCTTATGGTCCAACTGTTCCTAGGAGATGCAACTGATACATGTGTACTTGGCTAGATACTTGTAACAGCTACTCTTTATGCAAATAAAAAACTTGCCTGTGTATGCATGATCCTATCTTCGGATATTTGGCTTTTGGTACAATTTCATGGCAATTAACACCCAGTAAAGTGACTCTTCCTGTCTACCAATAATACAGTTCAAGAGCTTGACCTCAATATATAGGTTTCCTGGAACTAAAACTGAATTAGGTAAAGGTTTGGAAAAATCATTTTCATGAGAACATATTTTCATGAGTACTTTTCCAGCATGCTTTTGGAAAATTCATTTTCATGAGGACATATTTTCATGAGGACATAATTTAGCTAAAGGTGCCTTTTGGTCCTTATGAACCTGACAGTATTGCAGGAACCTGAAGATCAGGACACCATCTATTGCAGGAACCTGAAGATCAGGACACCATCTATTACAGGATCATTTATTCCTTTAGTTCCTGGTAACTGTACTATTCATGCTCAGGTTGTTGACAAGCAAACAGATGATACATGGTGCCTCTGTGTATGTATGGCCTGGAGCATGATATATATACATGGTGTTTGTGTATGTATGCTAGCAAAATGGCTGTGATGATGGCTGTGTTTTGATCCTTTTTGTGCAGGTTTTTCTTTTTGAGTTGCCAATGTTTCGCCAGAATGTTGATTCATTTCCGTTCCGGCGAATTTCTGGCACTCCTAGACATAGAAAATTAGCAAAGTTCATGCCAAAATTTTCTGTGAATTTTTGTGCTTATTAGTTTCATTTATTTGTGTGTTTAGAAATGTCGGATCCGGGCCCTTCTAGCCAAAAGCCCTTTTGGGAGCAGCAGGAGGAGATGGAATCCCTAGAGGCCCCGGAATTTGTTCCGCGGGACGACGAGATGGAGGAGGACGAGGATACCTCGTCGGGCAATGAGGAGATGGGGGACGCCGATGGCGACGGCGATGGCGACGCCACTACCACTGATGGCGATGGTGAAGCTACTACAGACGGTGGTAGCGCATCAAAGAAGTCTCGGAAGGATCGGACCCCGATCGTGGTCGACCTCAAAAGGTCCATCATCACAAGCGTGAGCCCTAAAGGTGCGCCTTTGGAGCCAGAAGAATTTGTTGGGGGTTACTCTAACCAGCTCGCGGCAATCCTCCGGAACACCGTCACGATCAACATGGAGAACCTTAAGGCCGAAGAGAACAAGGGTTTCCTCATCCAGCTTTTCCGGAAGCTGCACGCAAGATACGCGTTCCTGGGTGATGAGGAAAACAAGTATAATAATGACAATCTCAAAGGGAATCCGGTGAACAAGTATGCCCTCGGGAGGATGACCAAGGCCTTGTCAAATTGGAAGGCTCGGGTGAAGAATCTGATTTTCGAGGAGAAGCTAAGTTATCCAGAGCTCATCAAGAAGGAGCCTCTGGTCAAGGAAGAAGACTACAATGTTTTCAAGGCCAGATGTAACTCCGCCTTGGGCAAGGCCAGGACTGAGAAGGGCAAGAATATGAGATCCCGAAACATTGGTACCCACCATCTCGGCTCCGGCGGTTATAGAGCCGCGAGGCCCAAATGGGATAAGGAGGACGCCGACGCTCGTGCAAAGGGGTTGGCACGTCCCTTTGACGACATAAAGGAGGAGCAGGCAAAGAACTTCGTCAGGGCCCGGTTTGCCCCGCCGAAGAAAGGGGGTTCTGATTATTCTTCAGAGCCCGCCGGCCCCTTTGCTCCGAGGGTGACGGACTTCATGCAAAAATATGTAAGTAGTTTGCATGCAAGTCGATTAATTGCATTCATTATTAATCAATGAAGTCCAGTTTTCTGATCAAATGCTTCACGTTCCTTGTGCGCAGGACGAGGAGTGTAGGAGCTCCTCATCCCAGGGGTCAGCGCCACCGCCTGTCGCCAAGTGGGACACCACTTTTAATAGGGCGTTGAACCGGACCAAGAGTGTCGATCCCCTGGCGGCCCCGTCGGCTGGTCGTGTGGTCGGCTTTGGCGGCATATCATGGTCCGAGTACTATGGCACCCCGGAGCGGAAGGACAAGAAGGCCGAAAGCGCCGAGGTAAAACTCCTAAGGGAACAGGTGGAAGCCTTTCCAAATATAGTCCAAGATGCCGTAAAGAAGGCTGTGTCGGCTGCCGAGACAAAGTTCCAAGAACAAGTCCAGTCACAAGTCCAGTCACAAGTCCATTCACAAGTGAACGAGAAGCTCAACACCATCCTTCCTGTCTACATGGATAAGTACAACAAGTGGCAAAAGGGTGGTAAACGGGGGCCGCAGCCGGTTCCCAACCTCAACAGCGCCCAATCGGACAATGTGGCGCGACCGGAGGCGTTGGTGACTCCTCCAGCAGGGCCGGTGGTGGTGGAGACTCCTCTAGCTCCGGAGCTTAACTTGCCCACTGCGGCGAAGGCGCCGGCCCGCACCACCGTGCCATCAGGCAGCCACTCCGCCACTTGCGTGCTCAAGCCTGTCGGCGTCAGTGCCTCGACATTGGCCGAGTTTGACGCCCTCAAGGTAACTAACTAATTAAAGCGAGAGTTGGGAGGCTCAACCACACCGATGACTTGATCTATGTTTTTCTAACGCTCGGCCTACATGTCGATCTTTCGTAGGGAGACACTCCTTGCACTCTAATGCATTGGGTGGGCGGCCAGTTGATGGATGTTGCCAAGGGTACTATTGTTCAACCAGAGAACCGCAAAATGCACAATGTCACAATGCCACCTGACATGATGAGGGTCAAATACAGTATGGTGCTTCCGGGCTACGAGCAAGTGGAACCTCCCTCTCAACCTCAAGGATGGGATGATGAGGACACGGCAGCGGTCCTCAATACCGGCTTCGGCTACTTGTACCTATGGCCGAAGAGCCAGATCCGTTTGGGGACAGAGGACCAGCTCAACATCACCCTAGAGGCAGCACAACCAGCACATGATGAAGACTTCGAGATGGGAGACTTGGACAACATGGCATAGAATCCCGATGATGATGAAGAAATTGACCCGAACTACGGTGACCAGTTTGTTAACACAAGGTTTTCTGATTTGTATGAGCCGGGACCATCAGGCACACATCAAGTTGTCGAGACCCAACCAGCACCAGCGAAACCCCCTTGCAAGGTGCGTCTCTTCCCAACTAGTCAGGAGACGCCGCCACCTGTCCCCTTCACCGAGCCTCCAAGGCCAGTAGTTCCTTTGATCAGCCCCGGCACCCTCCATAAGACGGTCGGTGAGGTGAACACAGTGGCCGAAGTCGTAAAGAGGAAGAAGGGTCGCAAAAGGAAGCCTAAGGGTGATCGGGGCCAGGATCCAAATCCTCTTTTCCGGGACGGCGCTGTGGGGCAAGCCAGGAATCAGCAGCACGTGGCAGGTGTATCGATGATGTGTAAATCGATGCTCGAGGTCGCAGGCTCGCATATGCGTAGTATTCATTATGGATGTCTCACAATTGAGGAGTGCCGCATTCGCGACAACGATCAGTCGTACCTCGTTTTCAAGGCTAAGGTGCCTTCTCATATGCCGTGCTTCGTCACTGTACCCCCCGGGGATATCTTCTACGTGCGGCATACCGACCTGTTTGACATGTTGAACGGGTTTCGACTGCACAATACCCTGGTCCGGCTGTTCTCCCTCAATATGGCCATGGAGATCACCAGAGACAAGATCCCGGGCATCCAGATAGTGGATCCCTACTTCATGCGTGACGCCGTCCTGAAAGATGCTGAGGCCATAGATCTGGCGACCGACTACCTCTCAAACTTCCTGCAAACATACTCGGACAAGGATGTGATTCTCCTTCCCTACCATCCCATCACGGAGGATGATCGGACAGGCTGTGTGCTCATAAGATTGAATTTGAAACACTCAACAACCTTGTACCTCGACTCAAACAGTGCGATCCAAAAAAACTACACCAATATCAAGAAAATTCTTGATGGCGCTCTCACCGGCTACGTCGCAGCGGGAGGCGTCAAACCGGCAAGGCCACATGTAAAGTTCGGCACGCACGTGTTCCGCCACACAACGAAGTTTGCCTGCGTCAAGCAGCCGCCTGGCAGTGGGAAGGATGCCTTCTACGCCATTTACCACATGAAGGCGTTCTTCAATGACATGGAGACCAAAACGCTGCCATCTGACCTCGTGAAGTGGGCTGAAAAGTTTGCATGCATACAGGCTCGCAACCTCAGGCAACACTTCTTCAACATCCAGGAGGAGATCGCGACAATCGTGTACCAGGGAGTCATAAAAGCCGGAGGCACCTTCCACGGCGGCTATACACCGTCCAACAGGGAGATAGACGAACGCTTAGCGCAGCAGGGTGACGGCAGGATGTTCATGCAAATGGCGAAAACTCGGTCGGGCTTCATCAATGCCCCCCCAAAGCCGACTCAAGAGCCGAAGAAGACTTCATGATTGCATTGCCTGGGTACCTAGCTGTTAGTTCCGAACTCGTGTTGTAACCTCTTATCACTGTGTTAAACTTGCCTAGCAAAACCTCTAGAATATGTTTCGTCAACCGTTGAACTTGATTGTGAGAGACACTAGCTAGTTATTTGTGTTATGAACTATTTTAAGTGCTTGTTGCTTTTCATTTGTCATTGCTTCCCTAATTTCTTGTGGTTTGCCTTTCTTTGTCTTTCTTCGAAATGCCGATGATTAGAATGTGTTGTGGTGTCACGTGTATGACTATGCCGCTGTTTGATCTTGTGTGCCAAGTAGACTAGTAATTTGGGCATATACTCTACTTGCCGCACGAGATCAAACAGCGAGCATTGTTATTTCCGTGCCCAATCTAAGTATGAGGCACTAATCCATGTCATTCTTGGTTTGCTTTCTTTTGGTCTTTCTTCGAAATGCCGATGATTAGAACGTGTTGTGGTGTCACGTGTATGACTATGCCGCTGTTCGATCTTGTGTGCCAAGTAGACTAGTAATTTGGGCATATACTCTACTTGCCGCATGAGATCGAACATCGAGCATTGTTATTTCCGTGCCCAATCTAAGTATGAGGCACTAATCCAAGTCATTCTTGGTTTGCTTTTTTTTGGTCTTTCTTCGAAATGCCGATGATTAGAACGTGATTTCTTACATTTTGTTGCACCCATATATATATGCATGATTCTATCTTTGTGAACTGCTAGCTATTGCTTTCCACTGACATAAGTAATATCATCTTTATTATGTGTAGGATATGCCGAGGTGTTATGTCGTGTACGTCGGTCGGGTTCCAGGTGTGTACGAGGAGTGGAAAGACTGCCAGAAGCAAGTGAACAACTTCTCGGGCAACAGCTACCAAGGCTATGAGATTAGAGAGGTGGCGGAAGAGAAGTGGAGGAGGCATGGAAGGAAGAAGTGGAGGAACTTCCTCGTGATCACCACCTTGTTGCTCTTCATTGTAGGTTGTGTTCTACTTCATCTAGGTAGAGCTACGTGTTGGAGTTGTAATGTGAATTGTGAACTTGTACTCGAAGGTGTAATGTGATTGTGAACTTGTACTCGGAGGTGTGAACTTGTGGCACAAACACTTGATGTATGAACTTGTATGTCATGATTGATGTGTAATGTATTGTATTCATGTTGGTTCTATTATGCTTTGGCAAAATGCAAGTTTCTAAAAAATTCTATGGACTATATTGTATATTTGAATATCTGTATATTATTATTTATAGTGGTCTGTAAAACTTGAATTTCGAAAATATTACCGGAGGCGCATATAGGATACTATTGGAGGCGCATATACTATAAATACCCGAGGCGCATTCTGAAACATATGCGAGGCGCATATACTATAAATACCCGAGGCGCATTCTAAAACATATGCGAGGCGCATCTGATATGCGCCTCCTATACTTCACATATGCGAGGCGCATATCGATAAGCGCCTCGCATATGTGAAGTATAGGAGGCGCATATCAGATGCGCCTCGCATAAGAAATACCCGAGGCTTGAAGCTAGAGGCACATGTGATATGCGCCTCGGATAGGCTTTTTGGTGCGCCTCGGATAGGCTTTTCTCTAGTAGTGACTACTACTTGAGTACCGGTAGTACCAGTGCATTTAATTCCCAACGGGCAGATTTCTCCAAGTGCTATAAATGCCCCTCCACCTACCTTGGGAAAAGTTGCTCGTCGCATTTAAGAACATCCCGTCTATTTGAACCACCAAATCGCCAAGATCTCTTCACTCAACCATCCAAAGTCGTTGATCTTTGGAGAATCGAAGGAGGAGCCCTTGATCTACTACTTCACCAAAAGAGATCTCCATTTCCCCCTCATTCACTTGAGGCCCCCTTGCTCTAGTGTTTCTTTGAAAACTCTAGTTCTAGATTTGGTTCTTACAAGTTTGTCTTTGATTGTTTGACAGCTTGCTTGTATTTGGGAGCCTCCAATTTAGTTGTGGATGTGTGACCCGAACTTGTTGTAAAGGTGCCGGCTTCCACCTTGAAGGTTGCCGATATAATGGAAGGTGGATCGAACCCTTTGGGGAGAGGTTCATCGGAGAACAAGGGAGGCCTCTCGTGGCGTTGGTGGTTTGAAACCACCCACTCTCCAAACATAGATGTACTTACCCTCAAAAGGAAGGAACTACGGGAAACAAATCCTTGTGTCTCCGCGTCCACCACTTTGGTTACTTCTATCCTTACTGCACTTTACTTACTTGTTCTTGCTTAGTGTTGTGCTAGTATGTGCTTGTTTGACATATAGGTAAATTCACCCTAGTTGCATAATCTAGAGAATTTACCTTTCTTGTCAAACCCTAAATTGAAAAAGAAGAAAATTTGAAGTAGCACCTATTCACCCCCCTCTAGGTGCCCATACGATCCTTTCAATTGGTATCAGAGCCTCGGCTCTTTATTCGGGCTTTACCGCCTAAGAGTATATGGGTAGCAAAGAAGGGGAAGTGGATGGTGGGACTACCACCTCGGTGACCATGGAGGATCTCAATAACTTGGAAACAAGATTGAGCTCCACCATGGCCAACGAGATCAAACAATTGCAGAAGTTACTTGAGCAACTTGTTAAAGATAAATGTGGCTCATCATCCCCTCCTCCTCAAGAGGAACTTCCACTCTTACCCAAGGAGAATGCCCCAGCATCACCCACGGGTAAGGTGGTGGGGGATAATTAAGGAAACATTAATTACTCCACAAAAAGGGTTGGTGAGAAGGGAGAGCACCATGACTCTCATGCATGGTTCTCTCCCGACCCCCCAATTCCTCACCCTCATGTAAACAATATAGGTGACCCACCTAAGCTTGAAGCATCTACTACTTTTGCTCAATGGCAATCTCTAATGAAAACTCATATGCACAGCTCTTGCATTGAACTATGGAACATCATTGAACAAGGACTCTATATTGGGGATCCAGACAACTTGACAAGAAGAGAAGTTGTCAATAGTCAACTCAATGCCACCGCCTTGCACATGATTCAGCAAGGATTGGGTACAAAGGATTACCCACACATTGAGCACCTCAGCATAGCTAAGGAAGCTTGGGATGCTCTCACAGTGTTGTTTGTTGGGAATGAGAGGATGAGGAGGAACCGGTATGATGCACCAAGCAATGAAGCCGAAGGCTTCTACATGAAGGAAGGTGAAGATCATGAAGACATGAACCGTAGGCCCAAGACCACCGCCACCGCTTTTAGAAATGTGGGTGCCTCACATGTGGATGATGCTTGGATAAAAAGGAAATATGTGAGTGCACTCATGCCCTTTGAGCCCACCGACTTGAAGAGCCTACAAGGAATACACAACTACCACCTCATGACCTCCAATGAAGTTATGCAAGAGATGGCCTCTTTCAAGATTGCCGACAAGAATGCCAAAGATGCCCATGCTCGAGCCCTTGCTATGAGCAATGTTGTCAACCTTGCATTGAAGGCCAAAGTTGTGGAACATGGGGATGAAGATGATAGTGATGAAGGCCTCTCCATGGACCACCCCGATGTTGTCAAGATTTCTCATGGTCAATATATGGTCCTCTATGCAAAGAAATTTTGGAAGAACCCCGCCAAGGCCAAGATGGAAATGCAATGAAAAAGCAACCCAAATGGGAGAAGAGAAAATGCCACTAAATTGAGAACTTGCTTCAATTGTGGTGACCGCTATCACTTTGTGGCGGGTTGTCTCTATGAGAAGAGAGAAGATCATGGGGGTAAGCTTGTGTTGAAGAAAACTCCCAAAACTCCTTACAAGAAACCCTTCATCAAGAAGAATCCCATCAACAAGAAGTCGGGCAAAATTGTATTGGTCACTCATGAAGAATACTCCTCCGACAATGAAGATGATGAAGATGAGGAAGAGGAAACATCAAGTGGTGTGGCTGCTCTAGCCACTACTTGTACTCCGACATTCTCACTCTTTGATTCTCAAAATGAGAATACTCCCAATAAGAACGTCACTTGCCTTATGTCAAGAGGAACGAAGGTATCCTCATCATCTCACTCCACTCCCCTAGCTAATGATGAAATTGATGATGAGATGTCTCTTGAAGTAAAAAGGGAATTGATTGCTTTCGATGAGTTTGTGACTAACTTACAAGGGGAGGCCAAGATACAGTTTGTGAACATCTTAGATCAACTTTCCCACACACAAGAGGTCCTAGATGTAATATGTAAACTTGGGCATGAACACATGATTGAGATAGAAGCCTCAAATAATGCTCTAGAAGAAGAACAAGAGACTAGGATGTCTCTTGAACTAAAACTTAAAGGGCTTGATGAGGCCAATGACATAATTGTTAATAGACTCATCAAGGAACATGATCATGCTATTGCTAAATATAAAAGGGCTAAAAAGGACAAGATTGAGTTTGGTGTGGTTCATGAAAAACTTGCCGAGGATTTTAGTTTACTCAACAAGGCTCACAAGGCATTGGAAAGTGAACTCTTGTCTCTCACAAAGTTCCATGAAACGCTTCAAACTCAATTGACCAATATTCCTTCATCTATTAATTTCATTCCTTCTTGTAGTACGACTATTATTGAAGAAAATGATAGGCTGAAGGGGGAGCTTGCCAAGGCCACATTTACAAAAGGTAACAAGTCCATTGATGACCTATTGAGTAAGCAAAGGTCAAATGGTGAGAAAGGGGGCATTGGTTTTGTCTCCAAAGCTAAGAAGAAGAACGACAACAAGAAGAAGGCCAAACCCGCACAAGAGAAAAACAAGGCCATTGTGGATAGTAAGACCACAAGTGGTAAAACTATGTCTCATGATGATTTTGCGGGAAGTGCTAACCCTCACTATGTTCCAATGCGTGATTATTATGGTGATGTGTATGCACAATATGTTGGCCCATATGATGGTTATATTGTTTGGTCTATTGGGGCCCCCAAGACCCTTGTTGCTAACAAAAGAGGACCCATTGAAAAATGGGTATCTAAAAATTAGCTTGATCTTTTGTAGACATATGCTTTCGGAGGGTCAAAGTGGGTGCTTGATAGTGGTTGCAGAAGTCATATGACCGAAAGCTCGTCTATTGTCAAGGACTTAATGCCAAATGATGATCAAATAACCGTGACATATGCCGATGATGATTCTCGACGTGGCACTTCGTTGGTAACCCCCAGCGAGGGTGCAAAGAGCAAGCAGCAAGTTTCCCTCAGTTGAGACCGAGGTTATCGAACTAGAAGGAGGAAGGAAACGTCACACAGGTGTTGCAAGCAACTGTTCTAAGAAAAGGTCTTCCCAAAGTAATAGGACAAGAAGCATTGTATTCAACATCCAAAACATAGAAATCAACAGGGACATAAGCATTGTTAACCATAATGAGAACATCATTAATATTCCCCATGAGTTTCTTCTTAGCATTATTATTAAGTGGGACATCCAAATAGCAATCTTCCAATGGTGGCAAATCAAGCATTTCATAAATCTTCCTAGGCATAATAGAGACACTATAACTAGGATCACATGAAGCTTTGAGATCAAAGTCATTCACTTGCATATTAATAATGGGTTCCCAATTATCTTCTACTTTCCTAGGAATAGAAGCTTTGTGTTTTAGATTCTGTTCCTTAATCTTAACAAGAGCATCTGTAATGTGTTTAGTGAAATCAACATGCATATCACTAGCATCAGGACTTCTAGCAAGCTTTTGCAAGAACATAATCACTTCAGAAATATTGAAACCATCAATATCAAAGTCAAACTTAGCATCACTAGTAGTAGGCTCAATAGGATTAGGCATAGTAGGAGGAGGAATAGGGACTACTTGTGGTTTAGTGGTGATGGTGCACACACTATTGCTTCTATCAATTTCAGCTTCCCTTTCCCACTTAGCATGGAGTTGAGCTAACAGCCTAACATTTTCATTAATAGTAACTTGTATGGCATGAGAAGTAGCAAAGGTGTTTTCCATAGTTTCAGGTTTAGCAACCATTTTATTAATCAAGGAAGACTGAGCTTCAGACAAAGAGGATATATTTTTCTCAACAGTTAAAAGCTTTTCCTCTATAGTCTTATTGAAAGTGGTTTGTTTACTAATAAAGTCCTTGAGCATGACTTCAAGTTCAGAGGGGGCACTTCTAGCATTATTGTAAGAGCTTCCATAGGAATTGCAATTATAAGGAGGATAAGGCCTATAATTGTTGTTGCTACCAAAATTATTCCTATAGGCATTGTTGAAATTGTTGTTTCTAATGAAGTTCACATCAACTTGCTCTTCTTGAGCAACCAAAGAGGCTAAGGGGACACTATTAGGATCTAAAGGAGCTTTCCCATTAACAAGCATAGCCATAATAACATCAATATTTTCACTCAAAGAGGAAGTTTCCTCAACATAATTTACCTTATTACCATGTGGAGATCTCTCAACATGCCATTCAGAGTAGTTAACCATCATATTATCAAAGAGCCTTGTTGCAACACCCAAGGTGAGGCCCATGAAAGTACCTCCAGTAGCTGAATCCAGCAGGTTCCTTGAAGAGTAGTTCAAACCTGCATAAAAAGTCTGGATAATCATCCAAGCAGTGATTCCATGAGTGGGACAATTCTTAACCAAAGTTTTCATTCTTTCCCAAGCTTGAGAAACATGTTTATTATCAAGTTGTTTAAATTTCATAATGTCACTTCTCATAGATATAATCTTAGCAGGAGGATAGTACTTTCCAATAAAAGCATCTTTGCACTTCGTCCAAGAATTAATACTATTTTTAGGCAAAGAAAGCAATCATTCTTTAGCCTTTACTCTCAAGGAGAAGGGAAAAAGCTTGAGCTTAATAATATCTCCATATGCATCCTTATACTTTTACATCTCACAAAGTTCAACAAAGCTATTGAGATGGGAAGTAGGATCATCAGAACTAGCACCAGAAAATTGCTCTCTCATCACAAGATTCAACAAAGCAGGCTTAATTTCATAAAAGGTAGCATCAGGAGCAGGTGGAGCAATAGGAGTGCTTAGGAAATCATTGTTGTTGGTGCTAGTGAAGTCACACAACTTGGTGTTCTCAGCAGAGTTCATTTTGCCAAAGGTGGGCAAGCCAAAAGCAGCAGCAACAGCTAGAGCAGAGACTAATTTTTTTTGGGTTTTTTGGAAAGAGGCAAACAAAATGAAGCAAAAGAAACAAATCAAACTAAAAAACAAAGTAAAGAGAAAGGAAGTGAAGGACTCCCCTTGTGAATACGTCCTTAGCCTCCCTAGCAACGGCGCCAAAAAGTCTTGATGATGCTCGACGTGGCACTTTGTTGGTAACCCCAAGCGCAGGGTGCGAAGAGAAAGCAGAAAGTTTTCCCTCAGTTGAGACCGAGGTTATCGAACCAGAAGGAGGAAGGAAACGTCACACAGGTGTTGCAAGCAACACAGAGATCTGCACAACACAAACTCAAGACTTTGCCCCAACGAATCAGTGAGGTTGTCAACCTCACCGTCTTGCTATAACAAAGGATTAAACGTATGGTGTGGCAGGTAATAGTCTGCATCAAGTAAAAAAAGTAACAATGGAAGATGTATCAATAGTAAATACTGGACCGGGGTCCATAGTTCACTAGAGGTTCTCTCCTTAGATAAACAACATGGCATGCAGGGTAAACAAATTACAACAGGGCAATTGACAGGAACTGAGCAAGGCATAACAATGCAATTACTAGTCAAAAAGATCCTATGACATTCGATTGGGCAATATAACAAGATACATAGACCGCCATCCAACTACATCTATGACTAGAAGTCCACCTTCAGGTTATCATCCGAACCCCCTCCAGTATTAAGTTGCAAGCAACAGACAACTTGTTGGGGAGGTGACCCCGGATAGGGCCAAGGCAGGGGAAAGACGGAAGGAATATCCCTTGTCATGAGCCGAGTTATTGTTTGTGTCGGCCGGGTCAGATAAGACTCGGCCGAGATAAGCGAGGCCATGGCAAGTGTAGAATGAGTAACACCTTATCCAGCCGACATATGAGTTAAGTCGGCCGAATGAGTCTGGCTAACTTGAATGCAGGTGAAGGCCGAGCCGAGTTATGCGAGACAAGTCCGAGTAACACGAAGCTTGTAGGAGAAGGAGGTGCCTATAGTCAAACCCTAGTCACTGGCTAGGAGGGATCTAGACAGAGCCAAGCATAAGGGACAAGGAGCAGAGCAGCAGAAGGGCAGAAGAAGGTCACGGAGGTGATAGTCAGGGAGCCCGAGGCGCGCAGGTGAAGGTCTCTGGAACATTGCCGCCGATAGAAGGGGGACACAGAAAGGAGGCCGCCGAGTTACCATATTGGGACAAGCATATTCCAAGAATATGCTTGCCACGTCAGCCCTAGAAGGAACCAACGCACCTCTTTATAAGGGGGGACACTGGCTCCTAAGAAGGGGATCGATTCATTCTACGCCGTAAGGCTCGTGTAGTAGCTCTCTTCTTCCCGCAAACAACGCAAGGAGCATTTGTTGTCCTTAAGAGGAGAAATAAAGATCTACATGTTAGTCATTTGAGTGTAGAAATCACTACATCTTCCCTCCCCGGATCCCTCTAGCATCCATTGGCCCCATACTTTAGCCTACCCATGGCATCTGCCGTGCCACCACCACGACAGTTGGCGCCCACCGTGGGGCCAGCAGCGGTGCTAGCTGGAGTCAAGATCCGGACGGGAAACTTCATCCACACCGGCGAGCGCGTTGTCTCTGGTTTAGTTCAGAGATTTGATCTCTGGGACTATGTCAGCGATAATGCAGGTAGCTTCAGGAGGAAGGCACCTCCGTGCAACGACATCTTCATCAACTTGGGCACGCACAAGGTCTACGTCGGCGTCGACACCTCCTGCGTTTATCCTCACCGGGTTATTGATGCAGGAGAGCCTCCCCTCAGTGCCTCTAACGGTCCGCATAGAGCGTGCCCCGTCGGCAGCGTCGAGGTGATGGTCGCAGCCACGGTACAGGCGGCAGGAGCAGGCGCCGGATCGATCAAGGACCCGGCTGCAGGAGGACAGGTGACCACAAAGCAAGCAGCTCCACAGCCCACCGAGGTAGATCCGTCGGCAGCCAAGTCAGCCGAGGTGCAGGAGACAACCCCAAAGGCAGCAAGGGTAAGATGGCCACCTCTGGAAAGACCAGAGAATATTCTCCAGGCAACTATAGATAATCTAACCACGCCTGTGGCGCCGATACTTGATCCGGCTAATGCTCAGGCAGAGTTAGAAGAGACTAGGCAAAAAGTGCCGGTAGAGGCAAAAAAGGTGTCGGCCTTGCGGGAGTCCTTGAACAGGACCCTGCGAGAATATGCTAAGGCAAACAAACTAGATGTTGCCCCCGAGCGGGTAGATGAATTAAGATTGAGAGTAAAAAACCTCATGAATGATATAAAAAAAGAGCACGAGACTCATAAGGCTGATTCAGTTGATCTAGGCTTGCCGAGGTTGTTGGGGATATGCTATATGGGTATCCTTATAGCATGTCTCTTATCCGGCTAACCCGGGTGGCCCATAGTCGGTAGCATGGCCTATGGCCTGCTGGGCGGCCCAGTTAGGTGGATCCAGAAGGGAGTCCCATGCCGGATAAAGGAAGGCTACGGTGGAGTTACCAGCGTACCCAGGGCCTTGGAGTGCAAGATACACAAGACTAGTAATAGACGGTGTAGGACTCCGTGACCTGTCCGGCTAGGACTTTTCCCTGTAACCCTAGGACCTGGCGACTATATAAGTCGGGCCTATGGGAGCCTTTAGGGCACAACTTTAGACAATCTCATACGATCATAGATCGACACACACAACCTCGCACAGCGAACCTATCTCTGTAACTCGGCGTATTGCCCTTATAGTGATTTATAGCACGAGTAGGATTCCGCCACCGTTGTGGGATCTGAACCTGGGTAAGCTGTGTAACCTCGTACCCGTCAACCGTCCGCCTTACCCCACGTCTCTAAACATGCACTGTGAGGACCCCTCCATGGCGTACTCGTCGACAATACCACGACAGTTGGCTCCCACCGTGGGGCAAGAGGCGCTTCAGGCTCTTTAGCGGGCGAGGACCAAGGTCTTCGTGGGAATCGGCGAAACCGTAGCCATCGGCCGTGTTCTCTTCTCCGGCAACGTTTCGATCGTCCCTCCTGACGAGTTCTGGATCCCGGCGAAGACGAACCCTACGCGGTGTTCGATCGTTCCTATCGGAGACATCCACCTCTTCATCGGCGAAACCGACTCAGGCACTAGTTCCCTGGGAGTCAGAGGAGCATCAAGACCCGCACGGATCGCCTACGGGCAGGATACGTTCGCGGAAGGATCGATGTCGGATCTCTCTTTGGAGTTTGCCAGCAAAGATCGGAAAAATTCAAGGCCCGCACGGACCGCCTACGGGCAGGACACGTTCGCGGAAGGATCGATGTCGGATCTCTCTTCGGAGTTTGCCGGCAAAGATCAGAAAAATTCAAGGCCCACCCAAACCGCCCCTGTGCAGGATATAAAGGTGGAAGATCACTGCAAATCCGCCGGCTTCGTCCGTGCGTCTGGACAGCAGAGATCCAAGTTCGTCAGCGTGGTTACCATCTTCGATCTGGCGCGTTGCGTTCAGAGAGAGGGCGAAAACCCCCGCGATTACCTGGCCAGATGGCTCCGTATACGAGCCGATATAGCCCACTACCCCGATGATAACGCTTTGTATCACTTCGTGGAAGGACTGGACCACGGCACGCTTCTCCGATATTCTTTAAGACGGCAGCAGGCAACAGGACGCCTTACCCTCGAAGAGATGGTGAGCACCGTCAACAGCTACGCGGCAGCCCAGATGGAGCTTGCGCTCAGAGACGGAGAACCTCCGATTCAGCAGCCGCCGCCACCGCCTCCCGCCGTTATCGTCTCAGCAGCACCACCACCTCCAGTCATCGTCAAGGCCATTGCACCTCCACCGCCCGTCATCGAGGAAGTCCTGGCACCCTCCGACTCTTTCATTGACGCGCTTTATGCTGATTTCAATGCAGATTTAGAGGAGATAGACTTCAGTATAGAAGAGCTAGACTCCGCTATGCAGGAGATGGAGGAGGAGTACTCGTGCGACGAGCAAGCCAACAACGCCGTCATGTCCCGAGGGGTGTTCGTCACCATTGGGACGGCGATGGATGAAGATCAACCCGGACGAGCTCCGCCTATGGCGCTGGAAAAGGGGAAGAGGCCACTTATTGCTGCTGACGATGATCGCGCAAAGGTCATGCCTCCTCCGCCTAACCCAGTGCAGCAGCCGCATGAACTCGGCACCTGCCCGAGCAACAACAACACCGCAAACTATCCACCTCCAGCATCCACGTCTGCAGCAGCCCAAGTTACTCCAGCTGATAGAGTGATGTACGGCAATCTCCTCATCGAGCCACTAACCGTTTCTCATATCCGGAACGTGACCCAACTTGACGAGAAGCGCCAACAGCTGCTGGAGGACGCGCAAGCCATCGCGGAGCAAGGCGCCAAACTAGATCGAGATTTGGTCAACACGCAGAAGTCCATAGAGAAAGCTAGAGCAATGGAGGCCGGACAAGACTCTGCTACAGGAACAGAAGGATAAGAAAGCTCCGGCTCGCGTCATCAACGATCCTGGTGTACGTCGCAACCTAGGATGGGCTCCCTCGAAGCCGGCACAGGCCAAGCCATACATTGACAGTGAAGGCAAGCAGGTGATGCCCACCCCACTCCTTAACCTCGCCGTCGCCAAGACCCTTCTAGAGCAGGATAGATCGCCTGAGGCAGTGGAACAGGTCTATGACCTAGTGGCCAAGGCGGTGAAGCAGCAGGAAAAGGCCACCTCTAAGAGGCTTGAGTCTAAACCAGCGCTTTGCCAATCTAGCCAGTACAAGCCGCCAAGGGACATATATCCTCTTGATGTCGTGTCCTAGACGGGTTCATCAGAATGAAGACGGAGGGATGCGCGCAACAGGAAGGACGCCATCCCCATAGCCTCCAATCACTAAGAAAAGGCCCGACCTCGCCGCCCTTCGCCACCGCCACGATCCGCCCGATGTCACGAAGATTACAAGGCTCATCATCATACGGATATGCCCCTACCAAAGCAGTGCGGCATCGTCATCCGCGACAACACGGAGCAGACCCGCCATGACGGAGAGCGCAACCAAGGACACAAGAGAAGGTCACGCCATGACCCTCCGCGGCCGACAAGCAACCGTGACAGGCGTGAGGCGTCGCAGGAGGGTAACAGCAAGAAGGCTAACCCACCTCCACCTCCGCCTCTGTCACCACCAAGCAGTCACCATGGCGGAGGGGGCCCGCGTCGTTCACGCAGCCCATCCCCTGTTGACAAAAAGAAGAAGAACCCGGAGCCGTACGATGCACGTTCGTGAATCGATAAGATCCACGAGGCCCGGGAAGGACCATACCTGGGACCACGTTGCTTTGGACCTGCAATACGGTCTGCAACTTACCCCAAAGGTTTCCGGATTGACAAGACCATCAAGCCGTATGACGGCACTGCCAAGCCAGCCACATGGTTGCAGGACTACGCCAACGCGGTGGAGATTGCCGGAGTCAACCCCAACGTCGTCGTCAAGTACCTCCCGTTAATGTTGGCAGGCACGGCCCGTCAATGGATCGACGACTTGCCGGAGAAATCTATCTACAACTGGCTAGACATGCAAGAAGCATTCACCAAGAACTTTGAGGGTACATACAAGTGTCCCTGCACTGTGGGCGATCTACAGCGGTGCATGCAAGAGAAAGACGAGAGATCTCGCGCCTACCTCTCCCGCTGGCTGGATATGAAGAATTCCTGCGCAGGAGTGCACGCTCATACCGCCATGGCCGCCTTCATCGATGGGTTGGAAAGGGGCACGTTGCTCCGACATAAGATGAAGCGCTTGCAGGACAATCACCAGCTTGACTTGAACCAAATGATTCAGTTGGCTAGTGAGTTCGCAGCTGCCGACGATGATGCTCATGGCTCCTTGCCGGGAACGGCCGTTCCAACTCAAGCTCGGAGGAATAGCAGTACAAAGCGGAAGACCGCTCCAGAAGAAAAGCAATCTACCGACATGGTCGCTATGACTTTTGCAGGACGAGGAGAAGGCGGACAACATGGCCGAGGAAGGGGAGCTGGTCGTGGGCAACAACGAGGAAGTGAAACCACCTCGGCGCCGCTCCGCGTTCCCCAAACCTACGAAGAGTATCGCGATATGCCGTTCCTCGTACACCTCGACGCCAACGTCAAGGCCACCCATACCAATCGACACTGCAAGTTCGTCAACGACCTCAAGGAAGACCCGGAGTCCGGCTACAAGCAAAGTCGGAAGAACAGACCGCAAGGCAAGGGCAAGGGGAAGAAGAAGGAGGAGGAGTCCAAGGATTCAAGTGACATGGACGAGGACGTTGACCCTAAGCACGACACCGTCCTACAACAGAAGACCTCTCTGAGGATCCTAATGGATACTCTCCCCCCAGTTCCCCAGTACCTGCGCTGGTCGGAGGTTCCAATAACTTGGTACAGGATGGACGACCCAGACCTTATACCCACGGAGAACTAGTACGCCATGGTCATCAACCCCTTGATTGACGACGTGGAGTTCACCAAGTGTATGGTGGATAGTGGAAGAAGCATCAACATCATGTACCTGGATACACTGCAGAAGATGAACTTGACGGAGGCAAACCTAAGGTGGACCAACACCATCTTCCACGGCGTAGTTCCTGGTCGGGAGGATCGGTCCCTTGGGTGCATTACACTTCAGGTTGCCTTTGGCGATGTTAATAATTACCGTCAAGAGCGCATGACCTTCGAGGTGGTCCCCTTCAAGAGCGTGTACCACGTCATATTCGGCCGTGACATATTCCACACTTTCATGGCCAAGCCATGCTTCGTCTACAACAAACTCAAGATACCCGGACCAAACGGCATCATCACCGTATCCGGAAGCTTTACCAAGGCAAGGGACTGCGAGATCAACGAAGCAGCCGTTGCAGAAGTTGTCCTCTACAGCGAAGAATTCAAGGAGATCCAGAGCAAGGTCGATGACTTAGAGATGCCCGCATCGAAGAAGCAGATCTCCGACTCCTCTCCTGCGTTCAAGGCCGCCATCGAGACCAAGCCGGTGGAACTTGTGGTAGGTGATGCCTCCAAGGTCACCGCCATTGGGACGAACCTGGATCCCAAATAGGAAAGCGCGCTCGTCGAGTTCCTCCGTGAGAACATGGACATCTTTGCTTGGCAACCTGCCGACATGAAAGGTGTACCTAGGGAACTTGCCGAGCACATCTTAAACATTGAACCAAAATGCAAACCAGTGAAATTGCTCTATGATGCTTTGGAGATGAGAAGAGACGCGCCATTGGCAAAGATATAGCTAGGTTACTTAAGGCTAGATTTATCCGAGAAGTCCTTCACACCCAATGGGTGGCCAATCCTGTACTTGTCCCCAAAAAGGGAACCAATGAATTAAGTATGTGCGTTGATTACACCGGCTTGAACAAAGCATGTCCCAAAGATCTGTTTGCTTTGCCTTGCATTGACCAAGTCATTGACTCGACGGCTGGCTCGGAACTTTTGTGTTTTCTCGATGCATACTCAGGATACCACCAGATCAAGATGAGGAAGTCGGACCAATTGGCCACTTCATTCACTACCCCATACGGCATGTTTTGCTATGTCACGATGCCCTTTGGGATGAAAAACGCAGGTGCTACTTACCAGCGGACAATGCAACGTTGCCTCCATGACCAAATTGGTCGGAACGTTCACGCCTATGTGGAAGATATTACGGTGATGTCTAAAAAGTCAAACGACTTAATCTTCGACTTGAAAGAAACCTTTGATAATCTCCGGAAATACAACATGATGCTCTACCCTAAGAGGTGCGTATTCGAGGTTCCATCCGACAAATTGTTGGGATTCATCGTTTCCCAACGCGGAATCGAGGTCAACCCGGAGAAAATCAAGGCCATCCTAAACATAAACCGTCCAACATGCCTAAAAGACATTCAACGACTAACAGGTTGTGTTGCAGCAGTTAGTCGGTTCGTCAGCCGACTTGGAGAGAAGGCTCTGCCGCTGTACAAGTTGCTGAAGAAGGCGGACAAATTCACGTGGACAGAAGAAGCAGATGCAGCATTGAAGCAGCTCAAGGAGATTCTTTCCTCAGCGCCCATCCTTGCAGCACCCGAGCCTGGTGAGCCCCTGTTAATTTACATGGCGGCAACCAACCGGGTTATCAGCATCGTCGTCGTGGTAGAGCGGAAGGAACCAGGCTATGAGCACGCAGTTCAACGACCAGTTTACTATGTGAGCGAGGTCTTGACGGAGTCCAAGCAACGTTACCCGCACTACCAAAAGATAGCTTATGGAGTATTCCTTGCTTCTCGGAAGCTGAGGCATTACTTTTAGGAGCACCCAATCACAGTGGTGAGCAAGACTCCACTGTCCGACATTATAAATAACAACGACGCTATAGGAAGGGTCGCGAAGTGGGGCATTGAACTTGCCGCCTTCGAGATCACCTACAAGAGACACGACGCTATCAAGTCACAAGCATTGGCGGATTTTGTTGCAGATTGGACGGAGATGCCAGACGCCACTCCGTTGCCAGAACCAGAGTACTGGGTGATGCACTTTGACGAATCAAAGCTGCTCAACGGCTCGGGGGCTGGTGTATTGCTACAGTCACCAACAGGAGACAAGGTACACTACGTTCTACAGATCCACTTCGAGGCTACAAACAACATGGCGGAGTATGAAGCACTCATTCACGGACTACGTGTAGCCAAGGATATTGGCATCAAGCGCATAGTTTGATGTGGAGATTCCGACTTGGTTGCCCAGCAGGTGGCTAGCACCTGGAATGCGCGGAACCCTATGATGGCGGCATATCGAGACGAAGTGGACGAGATAGCCAAGAGCTTCTTGGGATACGAAGTCAAGTATGTGCCTGGGGAACAAAACGAGGCGGCTGATCTGCTCTCTAAGCTAGGATCAGGGCGCAAGCGAATTCCGCCAGGAGTTTTCCTAGAGCATCTGCGCACACCATCCGTGAAGGGAGCCGACATCGACAACCCGGATAGAGCCGACTCTTTCATCAACATGGTGACTAAGGTCCCGCCGGCTTGGACAAAATCTTTCATGAAATATCTCGAACACGGAACTTTGCCTGACGACGAAGTCGAAAGACGGCAAATAGTACGACGAGCAAAGGGTTATACCATAATCAATGGGCAACTCTATAAAAGTAGCACTACTGGTGTATACCTAAAGTGTGTTTTCCAGCTAGAAGGTATGGAAATCCTACGCGAAATCCATCTCGGAGATTGCGGGCATCACGCCGCTCCTCGATCGTTGGTCGCAAAAGCCTTCCGGCAAGGATTCTACTGGCTGACCGCGAAGGCGGACGCCGACAAGATGGTTGACACATGCATGGGATGCCAGTATTATGCCCGACAACCACATGTTCCTGCTGAAGAACTGCGAACAATACCAATAACTTGGCTGTTTGCGGTCTGGGGGATGGACATGGTGGGACCGTTACAGACGACACCTTGTGGATTTACGCATCTGCTTGTAGCAGTTGACAAATTCACTAAATGGATAGAAGCTAATCCCATTAGAAAGCTTGATGGTGCAACTGCCCTCAGGTTCGTCCGAGATCTAGTGGTGAGATTTGGTCTCCCACATAGCATTATCACCGACAATGGCAGCAATTTATCACTTGGAGAACTGGAGGCATATTGCTGGGAGAAAGGCATCCGGCTTGACCTTGCATATGTGGCACACCCACAATACAATGGTCAGGTTGAGCGAGCCAATGGATTAATTCTGCAGGGAATCAAGCCACGTCTTGAGGAACCGCTACATAGAGCAGCTGGAGCCTAGGCGGAAGAATTGCCATATGTGTTGTGGAGTTTACGAACTACACCCAACAGATCCACCGGCTACACCCCTTATTTCATGGTATATGGAGCAGAAGTCATCCTGCCTTCCGACGTCCTCCACCATGCACCAAGAGTTGCCGCCTACGACGAGGATGACGCTGAAGAATCCAGGCTCCTAGATGTGGACCTTCTCGAGGAGGAGCGCGTTTTGGCATCCCAAAGATCCGCCATCTACCAGCAAAAGCTACGCAGCTACCATAGTCGCCGTGTTCGGAATCGCTCGTTTAAAGAGGGGGATTTGGTGCTCCGACTTAAGTAGAATAAGTCACACAAATTATCCCCTCCATGGGAAGGACCGTTCATCATAAGCAAGGCGCTGCTCAATGGGTCTTACTACCTTGTTGACAATCGTGAACTAAAGGATAGACCCAACGAGGATCATAAGCGTAAGCGATGTGACCCGGATGATGACTACCCGGAGCTTGATCGGCCATGGAACATAGCACAACTATGTCCTTTTTACACTTAGCATTTTTTATCTAATTGTGTACCTCTTATATGATCAATGAAATAAAGCTCTCTGGTTCACTCATATCTCTGAGTCTTTTACCTCCTTTAGTGTTCATTTTTGGATCATGTAAAACCTTTATGCACAAGCTTTGCGTTTGCACTTGTGAAAATTCCGCCTACGGGCGTTAGCTTAAGTTTTCTGGTCTACACGTTCTTTGTCGTTTTTATGTGGATTATGGAGTAGTGACTTTCGGCACTTGTTGTCGGTGATTTTGTGCTCAGGTTATTGACGGTGCCATTGGGTATCATCACCTAAGCGCATGGTTCCGACAACAAGTGTTCCGACTCACGAAAAGTCAAGCATAAAAACCAAAGTAATGGATAAGCCAACACTTGCTTAAAAAATATATACATGCTGGAAACTAGTTCTTAAGTAGCAGGAAATAACAACCATTGTTTTCCGCCTTAAGTTACGGCGCCAAGTTTTTTCCGCGCATACACCAAAGGTGAAACAAATATTACATAGTGTTTTTCATTCTTTGGGCGCAGGATACTTGGAAGCATCATCGTCCCCAGCCGGAGAATCACCCTCAACGTCGGCGCTATGATGAGACTCGGAGGAATCTTGGTTGACGCTATCGATAGTGTTCATGGGCACGAAGACATCGATGTACACCAACTCGGCAACTCTGGTGTCATAACCCGCGAGTGATGACAAGATGGCTTCGTGATCAATCTCTTTGCCGTCATCGTCAACGTCGGGGATACCAGAGGTCACTGTGTTGATGTCGGCACCTTCGTAGTGTGCCTTCACCATTGACAGCGCCATCCTTGCTCCAGCCCATGCACATGATGTTGGAATTATGCCCTAGAGGCAATAATAAAGATGTTATTATTATAATTCTTGTTCATGATAAAGTTTATGTTCCATGCTAGAATTGTATTAAGCGGAAACTTTAATACTTGTGTGGTTTGTAAACAACACCGTGTCCCTAGTACGCCTCTATGGACTAGCTCATTGATCAATGATGGTTAAGGTTTCCTAACCATAGACATGAGTTGTCAATTGATAATGAGATCATATCATTGGGAGAATGATATGGTGGATAGACCCAAACAAAGCAGAGCAATTAGATCGTGTCATCGTGTTCGTCTTTGCGAAGCTTTTCCTATGTCAAATATTGTATTCCTTAGACCATGAGATAATGCAACTCCCTGGTATCGGAAGAAAGCTTTGAGGTCATCAAACGTCATCCTATGAGAGGGTGATCATAAAGGTGTCTCTCAGGTGATCGGAAAGTATCTGTTGGGTTGTATGTATCGAGATGGAATTTGTCCCTCCCAAGTCGGAGAGATATACTTCGGGCCCACTCGGTAATCGATATCAACACCGCTTGCAAGCATGTGGTTAAGGAGTTAATCACAAAGTGATATCGGATTACGGAACGAGTAAAGTACTTGCTGTGAACGAGATTGAACTAGGTATGACGGTACCGACGATCGAATCTCGGGCAAGTAAAATATCGCGAGACGAAGGGAATATATATATGGGATTGATTGAATCCTGGCATCGTGGTTCATCCGATATGATCATCGATGAATGTGTGGGAGTCAATATGGGTGCCCAGACCCCGCTGTTGATTATTGATAGAAGATCATGTCTGCATATTCTCGAACCCGCAGGGTCACACACTTAACGTATCTCGACGCTAGGATAGATTGGATAATTGGTTTATGAATTTTTGTTCGGAGTCTCGGATGGGATCCGGGATATCACGAGAGGTTCCGGAATGGTCCGGAGAATAAGATTCATATAAGGCAGTGCAGTTTTTGGAGTTCGGAATTGTTCCGGGTTAATCGGTATTGTACCGGAAGCTTCTAGAACCTTCCGGAAGGGGACCAACGTCCTTCCGGGAGGGGGCATGGGCCTATGAGGGAGTGTCCTGGCCGCATTGGGCCAGGGGCACAAGGCCCCATAGGGCCCAGCCGATTCTAGAGAGATTTGACTCGTTTAAATCTCGGGATAGAATTTCTAGATAAGGGAGAGTTTAAATCGTTTAAACTAGAGATAGGATTTCTAGATAAGGGAGAGTTTAAATTGTTTAAACTAGAGATAGGCTTGGAGGAGGGGCAAGGGCTGGCCGCCCCCCTCTATATATAGAGGGGTGGTGCGCCCCCTCCCCCCACACACACCTTCCTCCAAGCCCTAGCAGCCTTGCTACCTTCCTCTCTCCCTCCCGACTGTTTGTAGGCGAAGACCTGCAGCAGAAATTCTCCACCATATACACCATGCCGTCGTGCTGTAGATCCAATCTATCTCTCCACCATACTCGCTGGTCCGAGGAAGGAGGAGACGTCGAGGTGCTGCACGTGTGCATCTCACGGAGGCACCGCCACTTGTGGTGCTAGATCGGATCGGATCGCGAGGAGGAGAAGCGAGTACGACTACATCACCCACGTTCCGACGAACGTTCCGCTGTGCGAATCTTCAAGGGTATGAAGATCTAATCCAATCTCTCTCGTTGTTTGCATCTCCTAGATTAGATCTTGGCTTTCCCTCTGTTCGCTCCGTAGAAAATTTTGATTTACTATGCCGCGAAACCCTTCAGTGGTATCAGAGCTAGATCTATGCGTAGATGTGTTTCACGAGTAGAATGCAACATGGTTGTTGCGGGCGTTGATGTTTTCTGTTGCAAGCCTCTTGTTTGTGTTCTTCTTATGACGCGGGATAGTGAGATTGAAGCGGTCCAGGCCAACCTTACGCGACGTCGTTCGCGAGACCGACTCCGCACTTGACATGTGGCTTGTTCCACACATGCGGCTGGTGGATGTCAGTTTCTCTCACTATAGTTGTCATGGGATTAACACCGGAGTTTGGCAACCATAATATCACCGTTGTGGCTTTCCGTAGGTAAGAATCGTTCTTAGCATCTACTCCCATAAAGCCACGTAAAACATGCAACAACAAAGTAGAGGCGTCTAACTTGTTTTTGCAGGGAGTGTTTTCTGTGATATGGTATGGCCCAAGATGTGATGTGTATATTGTATGCGATGATCATGTTTTGTAATGTTTCACGACTTGCATGTCGATGAGTACACAACCGGCAGGAGCCATATGGTTGTCTTTATAATTGTGTATGACCTGCGAGTCAACTTCTTATACGCCATGTAATAGCTTTACTTTATCGCTAAGTAGTTAGCAATAGTTGTAGTTGCTATTCGTGGTGGAGGCAATCATGGTGGAGTGATGGAGATCATGCCGGAACGCACAAGATGGAGATCATTGCGCGAAGATAGGCTATACCATGTCACATAAAGTTATATGCATGTGATGTTTATCCTTTTATGTATCTTATCATGCTTAGATCGCGACGGTAGCATTATAAGATGATTCCTCACTTAAAGATCAAGATAAAAACTGTGTTCTCCCCAAGTATGCACCGTTGCGAAAGTTCGTCGTGTCCAAGCATCACGTGATGATCGGGTGCTATAGACTCTACGCTCACATACAATGGGTGCAAGCCAGTTTTTGCACACGGGAAATACTTGGGTCTAACTTGACGAGCCTAGCATGTACAGACATGGCCTCAGAACACAAGAACCGAAAGGTTAAGCACGAGTCATATGAATGATATGATCGACACTTCGTTGTCCACCATTGAAACCACATCTCTTCTCGTGATGATCGGATTAGGTGTGGTGAATTTGGATCGTGTTCACTAAACAACTTGAGGGATGTTGAATTTAGTGGGAGTTCATCTAGTAATTTGATTAAGTTGAACTATTTATCATGAACATAGTCTAAATTGTACTTGCAAATACTGTAGATCACATGGCCAAATCCAAGTTCAACTTCAACGTTTTTGCTGAGAAAGAAAAGCTTAGGAACAATGGATCTAACTTCACCAATTTGTTCCACAATCTAAGAATCATTCTGTCTGGCGGACAAAAGGACTATGTCCTTGGTAAAGCGTTAGGTGACCCCCCTGCTGCAACTGCGCCGGCTGATGAGAAAGCTGTCTATCAGTCGCGCAAAGATGATTATGGTGTGATTAAGAGCACCATGTTGTTTGCTATGGAACCGGAGCTTCAAAATCGTTTTTAAACCTATCCCGGGCCCTTTGAGATTCTCGAGGAGCTGAAAACCATGTTTCAGACTCAATCCCGTTCTAGGAGATATGAGATCTCTGAGAAGTTCTTTAACTGCAAGATGGAGGAAGGGAGTTCCGTTAGTGAGCACGCCATAAAGATGTCGGGCTACACTCAACGCCTTGAGCAACTGGAATGCACGATTCCAGAGGAGCTCAAGATTGACAGGGTTCTGCAATCACTCCCTCCCAGCTACAAAAGTTTTGTAGTGACTCATAATCAGATTGGTTCCACTGATACGATCACCGAGCTCTTCGCAAAGCTGAAGGCTGCGGAAGTGGACATCAAGAAGGATAATCATGTGTTGATGGTCAACAAGCCCTCCTTTAAGAAAGGTAAGGGAGCAAAGAAGCCCTTCAAGAAGGGCGGCGGCAAGCGCAATGCCCCTGCTGAGAAGAAGCTCAGGTCTGGTCCAAAGCCGGACACTGAGTGCTTCTATTGCAAGGACAAGGGTCACTGGAAGCGCAACTGTCCGAAGTACTTAGCGGACAAGAAGGCTGGCACCATCAAAGGTATATTTGATATACATGTTATTGATGTTTTCCTTACTAGCCCTCATTGTAGTGCCTGGGTATTTGATACCGGTTCAGTTGCTAATATTTGTAACTCGAAACAGGAGCTACGGAATAGACGGAGGCTTGCGAGGGATGAGGTGACGATGCGCGTTGGCAACGGATCAAGAGTTGATGTGATGGCCGTCGGCACGCTCTCCTTAGTTTTACCTTCGGGATTAGCTTTAAACCTTAATAAATGTTATTATGTGCCTGCGTTGAGCATGAACATCATTTCCGGATCGTGTTTATTGCAAGACGGTTATTCATTTAAATCGGAGAATAATGGTTGTTCTATTTATATGAGTAACATCTTTTATGGTCATGCACCTCTTGTAAATGGTTTATTTCTTCTAAATCTCGAAAGGGATGAAACACACATCCATAACATTGAGGCTAAGAGATGCAAAGTAGATAGTGATAATACTACTTATTTGTGGCACTGTCGTCTAGGTCATATTGGAGTAAAGCGCATGAAGAAACTCCATTCTGATGGACTTTTGGAGTCTCTTGATTTTGAATCATTTGACACATGCGAACCATGCCTCATGGGCAAGATGATCAAAACTCCGTTCTCCGGTATGATGGAGCGAGCAACGGACTTGTTGGAAATCATACATACCGATGTATGCGGACCGATGAGTGTTTCGACGCGCGGTGGATATCGCTATTTCCTCACTTTTACCGATGACTTAAGTAGATATGGGTATATCTATTTAATGAAACATAAATCTGAAACGTTTGAAAAGTTCAAAGAATTTCAGAATGAAGTGGAGAACCATCGTAACAGAAAGATTAAGTTTCTACGATCCGATCGTGGGGGCGAATATTTGAGTTATGATTTTCTCACGCATCTTAAAGCAAGCGGAATTGTTTCGCAACTCACGCCACCCGGAACACCACAGCGCAATGGTGTGTCTGAACACCGGAATCGAACCCTATTAGATATGGTCCGATCGATGATGTCTCTTACTGATTTGCCGTTATCATTTTGGGGTTATGCATTAGAAACCGCTGCATTCACTTTAAATATGGCTCCATCTAAATCCGTTGATACGACACCGTATGAACTGTGGTTTGGTGCTAAACCTAAGTTGTCGTTTCTTAAAGTTTGGGGATGCGAAGCTTACGTCAAGAAGTTGATGCCGGACAAGCTCGAACCCAAAGCGGATAAATGCGTCTTCATAGGATACCCTAAGGAAACTATTGGGTATACCTTCTATCACAGAACCGAAGGCAAAGTGTTTGTCGCAAAGAACGGTTCCTTTCTTGAGAAGGAGTTTCTCTCGAAAGAAGTGAGTGGGAGGAAAGTAGAGCTAGACGAGGTTATTGAACCTTCTCTTGAATTGGAGAGTAGCGCAGCACCTGAAATTGTTCCAGTGCCGCCTGCACAAACAATAGAGGAAGCTAATGACAAGGATCATGAAGCTTCGGACGATGCTGCTGCTGAACGTCGCAGGTCGACAATGTCGCGTGCCCCTCCTGAGTGGTACGGCAACCCTGTCTTGACTGTGTTGTTGGTAGAAGACAGTGAACCTACGAACTATGAGGAAGCGATGATGAGCCCAGACTCTGAGAAATGGCTGGAAGCCATGAAATCCGAATTGGGATCCATGAGCGAAAACCAAGTATGGACTTTGGTGGATCCTCCTAGCGACCGAAAGGCCGTTGAGTGCAAATGGATATTCAAGAAGAAAACGGACCCGGATGGTAATGTTACCGTCTATAAAGAACGGCTTGTCGCAAAAGGTTTTCGACAAGTTCAAGGTGTTGACTACGATGAGACTTTCTCTCCCGTAGCGATGTTTAAGTCCATTCGGATTTTATTAGCAATTGCTGCGTTTCATGATTATGAAATATGGCAGATGGATGTCAAGACTGCTTTCCTCAATGGCAACATTGATGAAGAGTTGTATATGATGCAACCCGAAGGTTTTGTCGATCCTAAGGATGCTAGTAAAGTATGCAAACTTCAGCGTTCCATTTATGGGCTGAAGCAAGCATCTCGGAGTTGGAACCTTCGTTTTGATCAAGTGATCAAGAGCTTTGGATTTGTTCCAAATTGCTACGAAGCTTGCATCTACAAGAAAGTGAGTGGGAGCTTGGTGACGTTTCTGGTACTGTATGTGGATGACATATTGATTATCGGAAATGACATCAACATGCTTAACGATGTGAAGAGTTATTTGAACAAGTGTTTTTCAATGAAAGACCTAGGTGAAGCTGCTTATATATTGGGCATCAAGATCTATAGAGATAGACAAAGACGCCTGATAGCTTTAAGCCAGAGTACATACCTAGACAAAGTTCTGAAAAGGTTAAGAATGGATAAGGCAAAGAAAGGTTCAGTGCCTATGTTGTCAGGTAAGATATTGAGCAAGGCTCAGTGTCCAGCTACGGTAAATGATAGGGAAGCTATGAGCAAAGTGCCTTATGCCTCGGCCATAGGTTCCATCATGTATGCCATGCTGTGTACTAGACCGGATGTGTCCAATGCTCTTAGTTTGACGAGCAGATATCAAAGTGATCCAGGAGTGGAACACTGGACAGCCGTGAAGAACATCCTAAAGTACCTAAATAGAACTAAAGAAATGTTCTTAGTCTATGGGGGTGATGAACAGCTTGTCGTAAAAGGTTACGTCGATGCTAGTTTCGACACCGACAAGGATGATTCTAAATCTCAGACAGGATACGTTTATATTTTGAATGGAGGAGCTGTGAGCTGGAGAAGCTGCAAGCAAAGCGTGATCGCGGGATCTACAGTAGAAGCGGAATACGTGGCTGCTGCAGAAGCGTCAAGTGAAGGAGTTTGGATCAGAAACTTCATCACTGAGCTTGGCGTTGTTCCAAGTGCATTGGACCCACTGGATATATTGTGTGACAACACTGGCGCCATAGCACTCGCTAAGGAACCAAGATATCATCCAAAGACCAAGCATATCAACCACAAGTTTCATATAATCCGAGATTATATAGCAGATGGAGATCTGAAGATTAGCAAAGTACATACGGATCTGAATGTCGCAGATCCATTGACTAAACCTCTTCCACGTGTAAAACATGATCAACACCTCAGTGCCATGGGTGTGAGATTGTTGCCAGATGTAAACTAGATTATTGACTCTAGTGCAAGTGGGAGACTGTTGGAATTATGCCCTAGAGGCAATAATAAAGATGTTATTATTATAATTCTTGTTCATGATAAAGTTTATGTTCCATGCTAGAATTGTATTAAGCGGAAACTTTAATACTTGTGTGGTTTGTAAACAACACCGTGTCCCTAGTACGCCTCTATGGACTAGCTCATTGATCAATGATGGTTAAGGTTTCCTAACCATAGACATGAGTTGTCAATTGATAATGAGATCATATCATTGGGAGAATGATATGGTGGATAGACCCAAACAAAGCAGAGCAATTAGATCGTGTCATCGTGTTCGTCTTTGCGAAGCTTTTCCTATGTCAAATATTGTATTCCTTAGACCATGAGATAATGCAACTCCCTGGTATCGGAAGAAAGCTTTGAGGTCATCAAACGTCATCCTATGAGTGGGAGATCATAAAGGTGTCTCTCAGGTGATCGGAAAGTATCTATTGGGTTGTATGTATCGAGATGGAATTTGTCCCTCCCAAGTCGGAGAGATATAATTCGGGCCCACTCGGTAATCGATATCAACACCGCTTGTAAGCATGTGGTTAAGGAGTTAATCACAAAGTGATATCGGATTACGGAACGAGTAAAGTACTTGCTGTGAACGAGATTGAACTAGGTATGACGGTACCGACGATCGAATCTCGGGCAAGTAAAATATCGCGAGACGAAGGGAATATATATATGGGATTGATTGAATCCTGGCATCGTGGTTCATCCGATATGATCATCGATGAATGTGTGGGAGTCAATATGGGTGCCCAGACCCCGCTGTTGATTATTGATAGAAGATCATGTCTGCATATTCTCGAACCCGCAGGGTCACACACTTAACGTATCTCGACGCTAGGATAGATTGGATAATTGGTTTATGAATTTTTGTTCGGAGTCTCGGATGGGATCCGGGATATCACGAGAGGTTCCGGAATGGTCCGGAGAATAAGATTCATATAAGGCAGTGCAGTTTTTGGAGTTCGGAATTGTTCCGGGTTAATCGGTATTGTACCGGAAGCTTCTAGAACCTTCCGGAAGGGGACCAACGTGGCCCCACCTTCCGGGAGGGGGCATGGGCCTATGAGGGAGTGTCCTGGCCGCATTGGGCCAGGGGCACAAGGCCCCATAGGGCCCAGCCGATTCTAGAGAGATTTGACTCGTTTAAATCTCGGGATAGAATTTCTAGATAAGGGAGAGTTTAAATCGTTTAAACTAGAGATAGGATTTCTAGATAAGGGAGAGTTTAAATTGTTTAAACTAGAGATAGGCTTGGAGGAGGGGAAAGGGCTGGCCGCCCCCCCTCTATATATAGAGGGGTGGTGCGCCCCCTCCCCCCACACACACCTTCCTCCAAGCCCTAGCAGCCTTGCTACCTTCCTCTCTCCCTCCCGACTGTTTGTAGGCGAAGCCCTGCAGCAGAAATTCTCCACCATATACACCACGCCGTCGTGCTGTAGATCCAATCTATCTCTCCACCATACTCGCTGGTCCGAGGAAGGAGGAGACGTCGAGGTGCTGCACGTGTGCATCTCACGGAGGCACCGCCACTTGTGGTGCTAGATCGGATCGGATCGCGAGGAGGAGAAGCGAGTACGACTACATCACCCACGTTCCGACGAACGTTCCGCTGTGCGAATCTTCAAGGGTATGAAGATCTAATCCAATCTCTCTCGTTGTTTGCATCTCCTAGATTAGATCTTGGCTTTCCCTCTGTTCGCTTCGTAGAAAATTTTGATTTACTATGCCGCGAAACCCTTCACATGAAGCTTTCCAGCTCGTGACACGCTCGGGGGCTCGGCGCAGAATCTCTGAGTACTTCTTCACGGAGTCCGAGGCCTTGATGTATATCTGGAGGGACTTGGCAATCTCTTTGGCTTGGGTGATGGCGGTGTTGATAAAGTTGCTGGCAAGAACCATGCATTCCTTGTCCGAAGGAGGCGAGCGGGTTAAACCCATATGAGCTGCAAATTCCGACAAGGAGCGCATGAGTTCAATAAATTTAAAGTATCCAGACTACAGAAATACAAGGCGGAGGAAACTTACTGAAGATGCTGGCCTTAGCCTGCCAGAGGGTGTCCGCCAAGGATTCTTTCTCTTGTTGGTTTTGCTCATCCGTATCTTTCTTCTGATCTTTTTAATATCGCAAGCTCCTCCTTCAAGCGATTGATTTCCGCGGAGGCGGAGTCCTGCAGGGCCTTCATGGAATCCTCATGCATTTTCAGCATCTCCTTCCTCTCCTCCTTAAGGATCTTGTTCTCGCTGTCCAGCTGCTAGATGTGCTTGGACTGCTCGACAATGTCCTTGGCCTTGGCGACATGTTCTGCAAGTCGGAGAAAACAAAGTACACAGTGAGTACTCGGAGAATGAAGGCACAGAAACAAGACGGAAATGCGCAAAAAGAAAACAGACTCTTGTTTTTGATGATCTGTTCCTTCAAGATGGAAGTTTTACCCTTTTCGATTTTAGGATCTGCGCGCAACTTCTAGTACTTGTCGTTGTCCATGCCCCTCCGAGCATTCTCGTTCTGTGGAAAAAAGGGAAAAATTAAACCATTGTTTAGTCTGCTTGGAGCACCTAGTCGGAAATTTTCCACTTAGGCGCTCGGGGGGCTACAACGAGAGTTTTTTACTTAGCTTTTCTTTAAGCATCTAGTCGGAGCTAATTCAGTTCTCGATTAGAAGCTTGGGGGCTATAGTATAAAGTTTTTAACTTGGAATCTGCTTAGATTTTCTTTAAGCATCTAGTCGGAACTAATTCAGTTACAACTAGAGGCTTAGGGGCTATAGTATTGAAAAGCATAAACACTGCGTATGCTACTCTTAAAGCATCTAGTCGGAATAGTTTGTTCCATCTAAATGCTTGGGGGCTACAGTGAGAGTTTTTTCTAACTTAGTCACTCTTAGAGCATATAGATGCAAAACCTATGGTTTTCCGTCTACATCCTCGGGGGCTATAGTGGGATACTCATATGCAATGCAAAAGGCAAAGTAAAACTTACAAGTGCAATGATCTTGAGGTTTGTAGCGCTCTCGGCTAGCAGCTTGCCAAAGGAGATGCTATTTCCTTGCAAGATGTCCGCTTGTCGGAGGAGCTCCTCAAGACCACACGTCGGAGATGATGGTACTCCTCCAGGAACCAGAGTTGTGTTACTCGGCGTGAGCATCGGGTAAACTATCTTCGGAAACTCAAAGGGTTTCTGGGGAGCAAGGGTACCGCCTTCGGCAGAAGTACCAGCTTCCACCACTGCCTTGCCGCCACCGATGGCATCCTTAGCCGGAGCTTCAGCCATTTGTTGAGCGGTGCTCTCCTGCATTGCCTGCTCGCCGACAACAGCGAGTTCGGTAGAGGGGCCAGAGTCCACTTCCATGGCGGAAGGGCCTGGTGCCTCCTTAGCTTGTGAGCTTGTTGGGGCGGACGAGAGCTTGATGGCAGGAGTAGCAGGGGCGATGGCGGGGGAGGCGTCGCGATGCATCATGTCTTTGATATTTTGAGAATCCCCCAAAGTCTTGGAGGTCTTCTTGAGGTTGGTCGTGGCTTTCTTCCTGAGACGTGCAAAATGCATAAGTACAGGAATAAGACAGATAAATAGACAATGTCGGAGAATGAGAAGCTTACACTAGGGGGGGCGCTTTGGCAAAAATCCCGGTGGATTTTCTCTTTTTCGCCTCCAGGGCGGCGGTACTCTTTTTGGAGGCTCCACCCTCCATCTTCTTCTTATTGCCTCCGTCAGCAGCATTAGAGGTGGAGCTCTTCCGCTTTCGCACCAACAGGACATCGTCGTCGGACACGACCGTGACTTCCTTCATCTTTGGATCGTAGATTTGGGCAGCCAGGTTGCCCTCATCTAGATCGCTAAGTTGTTAAGTGAGAAATCACCGTGTTAGATAAGATGGTATTGGCAAGACGGAAAAACTGGAGCATATGTCGTACACGGAAAATAAATACCTACCTTTGGGCACTTGCCGTCTACGAACATGTCGTAGGTGATGGTGAAGCCACGCTTCTTATCCTTCACATTGACGATGTCCTTTAGGCGGAGCTTGACGGAGTCGCTCGAGAAGTTATCCACGGAGATCCGGAGGCTATCCCTTCGATCACTGGTATACTCGTGCATATACTTCGCGCGGTGCTGCAGAGGTTAGATTCGCCTGATGAACTAGCACATGGCTAGGTCCAAGCCGGATAAACCCGTCTCTACGAACCATTCGATCCGCCTTATGGCGCGAGAAGCGTCGAGGTCGGAAGGAACGGAGGCTTGGGATCTCCATGTGGAAACTTCAGCGGAGGCTCTATCCGTGAAGTCCGGGTACGTCACTTCTCGGCCCGCCAGAGGAATGTCGGGGCCGTAGAAGTACATCCGCTGCCAATTCTTGCAGGACTCGTGGCCGACGATGTCGGGGAACCGCCGGCCAGGTCAAATCTTGAAGCTTATGGTGCCGCAGTTCCTAAGCTCCTCCTTGCTATGTACGGCTTCACGTTTGACGGTGAAGAAGTACACGAACAAGTCTAACCTAGGCCTTATCCCTAGGTAACCCTCGCAAACTGCCGCGAAGTTGCTAAGCACTAAGATGCTATTGGGGGATAGGTTATGGGGTTGGACCTTGTAATGGTTCAAGACGGAGAGGAAGAAGTGGGAGATGGGCAGGGAAATGCCACGTACCAGCTGAGCCTTGAGGTACACCTTTTCTCCGGCTTGGGGAGAAGGTGTCACCTCGCCGGCCGACGCCGCCCGCCAGGCGAGCCCCTCCGTCGCGGGGAGGTATCCTTCAGCGACCATCTCTTGGATGTCGTGGTCGGTGATGTCCGAGCCGCGCCAGTCGCCCTTATGCGAGTCTGGCTCCTCCTCCAGTGGTTCCAGCGCCGCCAAATTGTGGTCGCCGCCGGTGGACTCGATCACTGCCGATGCGGGGATGACCAAGCCCTCTGGGGGCACGACGAAGGAGCTCGCCGGCTTCGCCGCGGCTTCGCCGCGGCTTCGCTCGACGCCGCCATCGATGGGGAGGTGTTACTGCTGGCCATGGAGTGATGGACGGGTGCGACTGACACAGATGGAAGATGGGGTTTTTGAGGTTTCTCGCGGAGAGCTCGAGGAGATGTGCGTCTGGAGGAAGAAAACGACGCGAGAAGAATGGGGTAAAAAGTGGAAAATTCCCCACGGTTACTATTTATCATCCTCGGCGTCAAGATTCGTGCAGCTAATCGGACGGTTGCCGCGTAGACGACATGTTCGTGAACGTGCGCGGAAATTCCGTTACGTCTCCAACTGCCGCCGCCAACGGTTCGTATCGCTTGCGCGGGAAAATCGGATATGATTGCGTTCTCTGCATGTGTGATTTACGAGGCGTCGCTGACCTAATCCTACGTCTTCCTAGCTGACATGGGTAGATGAGCCGTCACATCGAAGATTCCGGCATGGACGGATTTAATCCGAATACGGAAGAGTACGATGGAAGATTCAGCATTTCTCAGGCTTACAAATCGAAGACAGAGAAAACCTTGCAGGGTTCTTTGGGAGGACTACAAGATTTTGCTTGACGATATCCATCTAGACGGAGCATTCCACGTGAAGAGGCAAGACGGCGCAAGATCTCGGAGTTCTCAGGGGGCTACTGTTGGGGATATGCTATATGGGTATCCTTATAGCATGTCTCTTATCCGGCTAACCCGGGTGGCCCATAGTCGGTAGCATGGCCTATGGCCTGCTGGGAGGCCCAGTTAGGTGGATCCAGAAGGGAGGCCCATGCCGGATAAAGGAAGGCTACGGATTTACCAGTGTACCCGGAGCCTTGGAGTGCAAGATACACAAGACTAGTAATAGACGGTGTAGAACTCTGTGAAATGTCCGGCTAGGAATTTTCCCTGTAACCCTAGGAGCTGGCGACTATATAAGTCGGGCCTATGGGAGCCTTTAGGGTACAACTTCAGACAATCTCATACGATCATAGATCGACACACACAACCTCGCACAGCGAAATTATCTCTGTAACTCGACGTATTGCCCTGATAGTGATTTATAGCAGGAGTAGGATTCTGCCACCGTTGTGGGATCTGAACCTGGGTAAGCTGTGTAACCTCGTACCCGTCAACCATCTGCCTTACCCCACGTCTCTAAACACGCACTATGAGGAACCCTCCATGGTGTACTCGTCGGCAATACCACGACAGAGGTATAGTACCCCGACAAAGAACCTAAGGGCGACAAATGCCGCTGCATTGGAGTTAGAAGGATTAACCGGCGAAGCCCGACAGAAACAGCAAGAAAGAGTGAATGAGCTGGTACGCATTGCGAACCAGCAGAATGAAGAAATGCTTAGGGCTGACCCGGCAAGACCGGGAGCCTCGCGTATGGTTCATTTGGCTGGAGCAGCGCCCGCACTATCAGCGGCAGCAACATCCTCACCCGGAAACAACACGCGAAAAGATAGAGCAGTAAGTTCAGGAAAAAGAAATAAGCAAATTGTTCCGCATGATCTGGCAGTAGCCGGAAAGGTCAATGAAAACAGAGTCAATGGAAGCCGAGATAACAGTGGCGATAGAAACCCCGGCCGTGCCAACAAAGGCAACAGAAGCCGAGGAAATGGGGACCTCGGAAGAGGAAATCATGAGAATAATAACCCGACAGAGGGAAGGAGAGACCCACCGCCCGAACCTCGGCCGAGGTATGAGCCTCGGTAAGAGCGAGAAATGAGACCAGCTCATCATAATTGTAACATCCCAAAAATCTTGATTCAAAACTCATGCATATCATCCATGCATCCATCATCATTTAGGGTTTTATCTCAAAATCATTTCAAAAACAGGAGCAAATGTTGCTCATTATTTGATGTATGAAAACCCTAGCCTTTGTGCTACATGCTAATGAGAAAGGTGCTATTTTTTCATTCAGGATATTTTGAATTTAAACTTAAGTGGTTTCAAAAGTTTGGGCAAAGTTTCAAAACAAAATATGGAATAAAACCAAAGTTATGCCTATTATATTATCTCCAAAAAAGGCTTGGTTTTATTGTATTATTTTCAAATAACCCAAGTAGGTCTGAGTGAACAGAGGTGTTTGACACTTATTTGGGCACAAGGAACACTGTACAAAAGCTAGAGAAAGTTGGAATTCAAAATTATTTGAAATAGGATTTGAAAACCATTCCTAGAAAAACAATCAGAAAAAAAAGAAAAGGAGTAAAGAAGAAAAAAATAGACAGCCAGCCAATCTGGCCGACTCAGCCCAATACGGCCCAGCTAGTCCAGCAGCCCTCCACCCCGCGAAACGTTTTCTTTCACCTGCCCCCGCACCCACCAGCTCACTGACAGGCAGGACCCACTCCCCCTCCTCCTCTCTCGCTGACAACCGCGGCCCACACGGGTACCGTCGTCTCCACCCCCACGACTGGTTCATCCCCAAATTGACGCCGGTCGTTTCCTGTTGATTTGCGCAGCTTCAATTCGCGTAAATGCACGAGTAAATCTCGCTCGTATCCTGGCTATTAAAACCCCCTCTGCCCCCTCTCCATTCTCCCCCAAACCCCAAGCCCAGAGCGCCCCCAGGCTGCAAGAATTGCTCACCGCAACCCCGCTGTCTCCGACGAGCTACAGCCACGATTTCGGCCAACTCCGACCACCCCTCTGCTCCTGGTTCACACGAGCAGGCTCCATTTGACCTCGCGCACCTCCCAGTACCACTAGCTCGCCCGCGCGTGACCCAGAACGTCGGCAACGCAAGCGACTGAGCGCCACCATCTTCGGCTTCAACTCCGTCGAGCTCCTCCGGTAAGTCCAGACCGCCCCAAGCCTTGTCCTTCACGCACACGTCTTCTCCGTGATCCCCTGCATCTGACCAAACCCTCTGTTTGCCTCCTCGTGACCGACAGCGTCGCCTTCGACCTCGAACAGAGCCACTCGTCGCCAGACCCTACTCTGGCGAGCAATCCACCGCAACCCTGAGCGCCCCTCGACGAACCAACACCACCTCGAGCTTCAGCACGCCACTGCGGTCCTGGTAAGCGCATCCTTTCTTCCCTGGGCGACCTAGAGTGCTAGCACCGCCGCAGTCAGACGCGCCGCCGCCTGTCGCCGCCGCTAGCGCCGCTCGTTTCTGGTTAGGAGATTTTTAGCCGTCAGATCTGGATCTTACGCGTAGAAATAGTTCACTTAACGAAGGGGTATGGACAGATCTGAGCCGTGCAGCGTTAGTTAGATCCAACGGTACAGAAGGGTGATCCGGTGCGAACCGGTACGCGCCAGTAATATCGCGACGCGTGGCTAGGGTTGATTCAAAAACAGAATTCAAAAACAGATTTAGATCCCGATTTCAAATGGCTATAACTTGAGATTCCCATGTTAGATTTTTACAAATTTTATACCGTTCGAATCAGTGAGTCAAGCCCTTTCTGAATCTGCAATGTGTTTAACAAAAAGTATCTGTTAAAATGACTTTGTATGCAAAAACATATTTAGGTCTATTTTGAGCATAGATTTGGTTTAGTAACTTGTATTAGTGCTAAATAAGTTTAGTTAGCAAACTTTGTGACTTGTTATGTTTCTGCATCATGCACTTGCTTGGTAGAGTTTTCAAAATCATCACTTAGTAATTTCTTGCATGCATGCATTCATATTTTTTATTGTATATAAATTGTGTGTAATTGTATGCTACAAATTTTTGTGTAGATTTTGCTAGTGACTGTGATTGTGAAGAGTGCTACTCTCCCCATTACCAAGGCAAGTGATACTTCATGATGTTTCCATACCGTTTATTTTGGATAAGCATTAGAATTATTTTTGCTAAGTCTTGCATGCTACTTTTGCCAAATGCTATGTTGGGAAATCCTATGTAGTTGTAGAAATATAGATTTGCTAGGGATTTTTCCTAAGATAAGTTACTATGCCATGCTTAGCCTAGCTAATAGAAAACAAGGGTTGGTAAAGTATGTACATGCTATGTTGAAAATAATTCTAAGTCTTAAGGACTTATGCTTTTCCTAATAAAACAACTAAGTCAATGAACCTCCTGGGTGGAATGGGACTGGAATGGTGGTTTTTGGTTGAGTGGTTACACAAGGCCATGGATTTGGCTTGTGTATCTCACTTGTGGTATGCCACCCAGGCACAAAGGGATTTGGAGGCCAAGTGTTGGGAAAGCTTACAGTGCAACCACTTGGCAATATGGGCTCTGCCATGATCATATAGGTTGCTAGAACTTAGTCACTTGGACAGTTGGTGGTAGTGGGAATGATAGGTTGGATCACGTCCATTTGACTAAGGAAAGGCTTCTGAAAGGTCCTGTCTTGGGAAACCAAGTCTGGTGGGGAAAGTGCACAACCTCTGCAGATGGAAAATCTAAGTACTTAGCCAAGTCCATGGCAATGGACAAATTGAGCATCAAGACATGGAAGCTACAAGAATCTCATCACTCCAACTTCTAAGTAAAACTTGTGGGTGAACAAGGGTGAAGGACCCCATTGTCTATTGGTGGTTTCTTGGGAAAGTTTTGACAAAGAAAAACTTAGTATTTTCAACTAATAGGGAAAATCTATTTTCAAGCAAAGCAAGCCAAGCTACACTTAGCCAAAATGCATGTAGTAATATAGTCCACTTAGAATTTACTAAGGTATCACTTGCCAATACTATTCCAAAGTATTGACCCATTGTGGCTGTAACTTGTGATGTTGCAGGTTACTCCGATGATGATTAGGAGTCATGAGTCTACACTCAACATGTTTGCCTGTGGCACACGAAGATGAAGACTTGTGTTTATTTACTTATTCCATAGACTCTTGTATTAGGCCTTTGGCCCTGAGTTGTAAAAGACTATGTTTTATCTCTGGAATGAATGTAATAAATGACCTTTGTATCTGTGTACTTCATCTTAAACTGTGGATGCTAGCAATGATCCAGGGACTAGCATTGCAATCACAGGGATCCTTTTCCTTTACAAAGGAGGGATCTTACAGATGGTATCAAAGCACTGTGTTGCCTGTAGGATTATGACCCTAGGATTGGAAACCACTAAGGAAAAATTTTCAACTACTTCTACACTTGTCTATTCTTCTCGTAAACTTTTCTAATCTTCTCATTCTCATCTCTATTTGTAGATGAACTCCATCAACGAAGCCGTGAAGAAAGGACCACTCATGACCATGACCTTGGAGTGTGAAACTGAGTTTCCCAAAATTCTCAAGGACCTCATGGTGGCAATGGAAGCACATGGTGCAGCTGTTTACAAAGGCTTTCCAGTGATGGATGAAGGAGTGGAGTACTGGTGGGTGCAACTTCACTTGTACAAAAACAAGGAAGACAACCACAAAGAAAGAGGATTCTGCATGTACACCAACACTGTGATGCACACCACATTCTTTGAGTCAGCAAGAGAAGCAGCTTGGAGGACTATCAAAGAACTAAGTGCTAGAGTCAAGTGCAGAATGCTCAACCTCCAAAAAGACTTAGAGAAAGAGAAGGCACTTACCCAAGAGTTGGAAGCCACCAACCAAACCTTAAGGGGAGATATTATAGACTTAGTGATGGAATCATGTGAACAAGATAGGTGGATTGCCTCTAGGAACATTGTGTTAGCCAACAGATCCAGTGAGATAGGATTGTAAACGCACTTCGTTAGTTGGACCACCACCTATCACCTTATTTTCCAAATGATACCTTAAATAAGTTTGGACCTTGATTGATGTAATGGAATCATGTATGCATGACTTGTGTGATTTTGTGTTCCATGGATATGTATGAAATGTTTGTCTTGTTTTATCTTAAATTGTGTTGTTCTAACTTTTCTATCTTATAAATAGATGCCTATTACCATCAGCACTGTTGAGGAGTTCCAGGTTACCCGTTTCGGTCCTCGTATCGTAGAGCTTACCACTTTGCTCGATCTCCCTCTTCCCACCATCATGGTGCATCCACTCACCAAGTTCGAGAGGAAGGACCTCTGGGGCTTCAAGGTGAACCAGCCCGGACGCCAGAGAGAGCCTACTACGGAGGCCATCGTCTTCAAGCTTATGCACGATGACAGGGAGAGAGGCATGGAGGTAGTCATGCAGGACCTGATAGGACGTCTGTTAGGCCGTCACTCCCGACAGGTTAGAGGCACCCACTTCCACGTCTTCGGAAGACGTGATGATGACGGAGAGTCCATTGACTTCGAGGACGACTCAAGGGACGCAGCAGAGCCGATACGTCTCTATCTCCAGGACTTAGAGTCTCTCATCAGGCACGTGGACACGGACAGGACCAACGTCATGCTCAGCAATGACGAGCTCCAGGTGCAGCTTCGCGAGAAGGACAAGATTTTCGCACAGCAGGACGAGATAGTCAAGGAAATGGAGACAAAGTTCGAGACCCAGGACCGTAAGTTCAAGAGTCAGGAGAAACGCGTCCAGGATAGGAACAAGAAGATCCGGGACATTACTGAGGAACTGAAGTCCAAGGATTTCGAGCTAGAGCAGCAGCAGATGGTGATTGAGAGGCTTCGATACCAGAAGAGGGCTCTCAAGGCCAAGATCGATTCCTTGACCACTACTATTGAGGAGAACAAGACCACGATGGAGAACGCAGGTCTTACCTTCGTCGAGGAGGAGATTGATGCTGATGAGTAGACTTGACTACTCGTTTACCTTTCATTATCGTACTTGTTATTTGTGAACTTATTATTGGACCATCCGACATGTGGATGGCTTGCCACTTGTGTGTTTTATTTCGAGAACTTGTTATTTTGTTGTTGAACTTTTATCTTGTGTTTCATGCCATGTGTTTGCTTGTGATGTAATGTGCATAAAACATCTATGGGTATCTCATTCTTATCTCTATTTGAACAAACCACAGATGCCTCCCCGTCGCGCAAACCCCAACCCCAACAACATCACTCTAGAAATGCAACAGATGATGAATGCTCAAACACAGCTTATGCAGATGATGACAACGTTCATCCAAAACCAGAATAACAACAACAACAACCCCAATAACAACAAAAACAATAACAACAACAACAATAACAACAACCCTCCGGGTTTTGATATGCTCACCAGATTTCTGCGTTTGAGGCCAGCTAAGTTCTCGGGGACAACTGATCCCATGGTGGCCAATGATTGGCTATGTTCTGTGAACAAGGACTTAGTGACCGTGGGCTGCACGGACGCTGAAAAGGTCAGATTTGCAGCGCATCTGCTGGAAGGGTCAGCCGCCACATGGTGGGACAACTTCCAAATCACCACTCCTTTAGATGAGGTGACTTGGGCTATCTTTGAAGATGGCTTTCGCACTGCTCATATCTCATCAGGAATGATGAGCCTGAAAAAGGAGTTTCACAACTTGAAGCAGCGCCACCGCAGCGTGGCTGAATATATAGAAGAGTTCAACAATATGGCTGTAGAGGTCCCTACCCAATATGGTAGATCCCTCCTGTGTTTTACAATGCTAGTCCCTGGATCAATAGCTAGCATCCACAGTTAAGATGTAATATCAAGATACAAAGGTCATATTATATCCTTATAACCAGGAATAACATAATTTTATTACATCATACATAGCTCATTTGGCTATTACATTACATTGCAGCGGAATAAATATAGTCATGGGTCCTTCATCTTCAAAGTGCCACAGGCAGATGTTGGTTGTAGACTTTGTAGTCCTAGTCAATCAAACAATCTTCATATAACAAAACAATCAACCTGCAACATTACAAGTTACAGCCACAAGGGTCAATACATTTGAATTGTATTGGCAAGTTTCACTTTTATGTATAATATGAGTGGATCCTATCCATACATGCATATTTGGCTAAGTAGAGTTTAGGGCTTATTTGCATAAAGCAACTTTTATCCTATCTTTTTCAAATTGGTTTGTCAAATCTCTTTTCCAAGTTCCTTGAACTCTTGGTAGAAACTCAAGTGTTCAAGTCCTTGTTAAAATCCTTTGAGCTACCTGGTAACTCCAAGTGCTTCAAGTTTTTATCAAAATCTCATGAGTCCCTTGGTAACCCCAAGTACATCATGCTCTTGAGCACCTTGGTAACCCCAAGTGCAACAAGCTTTATCAAATCTCTTTGAATTCCTTGGTACCCCCAAGTGCATCAAGTTTTTATATTAGAAGTTGGAATGTCGAGATCTCCCATGGTTCAAACTTTAGTTGCTCAGTATTGTCCATAACTGGGGACATGGCTACGTACTTAGATTTTATTAACTTCTGCAGAAGGAGTACACTTTACCCACATGACACAATCCCATCTTGTTGCCACCAGTGGCCTACTGGATTAGTGCTCACCAAGATGGAGTACTGGCAGACTGAGAGTGTGACGAAGTCTTTCCAAAAGGTCCTTCCATACATCATTGCTAGCTTATCTTCAGCCCCCATGAAGCATTCCAGATCCCCATGTCCGGTAACTAAAGACAATGTATGGTTCTTCCTAATGTAGTTGACTAAGCCAGAGCCATAATAGCATGTGGTTGTACACGAAAGCCACAATTGGAGAAACATGTTCAATCTCTAAGTTTCCTAGGTGGTTTTCATTTGGAGCACAACACAAAGTGATTGCCATAGACATGGTTCCTTTTGTTGCCACCTTCTCCAAAAACATAAAGTGTCCACCACCTAGGTGGTTCATTGAGTCCTTGTTTTATTATGTAAAACACAAGTCCTTTTCTCAACCTTTGTAAAATATCAACATGTAGCTCTTTTCAAAACATAGCATGGCTAAGCATGTACAACTTCAATATTTTTACTAAGGAGTGTATAGGGAATCCTATTAGGATTAGCATAGCATAAGTATAAAACATTTTCATGCATGTTTACAAAATCCACTAAGTATAATGAAAATAGTAGGTCTTTTGTATGATGGTGTAACTTGCCTTTTTGGTAGGGAATGAGGATTTACTCCTTGATCTTGCTAATCTCACACTTTGATAATTCCACTACAATCATTCAAACAAGCATAGTATCAAGTAACATTCCAAACCAATATTCAAACAATATTTCACACACACAAGGCAATGGATTCTAAGTCTTGCATAAGTATGCAAAGGTTGGTTCTATTGCAAGGATGGTCTCTACTAGGCTTATAAACTTTGTAAGGTCCACATTGGTCATCTACCAAAATGGCAAAGTCATTAGTTAGGGGGTTTTGCTCAAAATCCATTTTAAAATCCATTTATCATTTCATGTGGTGAAAATTATTCTTTTTAAAGTAAAACTTTATATCTTTCAACAAGTGAGTTGCTCTTGGCAAGGCTTGGTGTTTTGGGTCAGTAAGTTTGGTTCATAACATTTTTCCAAAGTTTTTCTTGCAAAAACATTTCCTTAATAAAATCAATGAGTTTATTTGGCTAGAAAATGACTAAGTTAAATAATTCAACTTAAACTTCACAAAAATCATTTTTAACACTATGGGTTGGTTCCTAGGGTCAGTAAGGTCACACAAATCCATTTTGCAAAATATTTAATCTTAGAATCAATTTTAAACAATTTTTATACTCTAAACAAGTACACAAATGTTTCTGTAAATTCAAATAAGCTAACAGTTACTATTTTCAAAACTAAGGCCATGGTTAGCTAGGGCTTGTCCTCCTGATTTCATTGATATAAAATTTGTCAAATTTGGACGTGTGGTTTGAAAGTTACAAGGGTTTGAAAATCCTATCTAATTCAGATTTCAATCTGTTTTAAATCAAAAAGGTGACACGCGGCGTGTTCTTACTGGTCGATACCGGTTCGGCCGGATCGGCTCTGTGGAGCGTTAGATCTAGTTAGATCGAGTGGCTCAGATCGAGTACCCCTTCGCGTTTAAGTCATCTGTTTCTACGCGTCTGATCTAAATCGAACGGTCCTGATCAATCATCCACGAAGTGGCGGCGCTGGCGACGGTGGTTGGCGGCGGAGCGGCCAGTCGATGACGGCGCCGGTGAAATAGGAAGCGAGAGGGAAAAAGGGCATGCTCATCGGGCTTAGGAAGTCACGGCGATTCTCAACGTGCGGTTGACGAGGCAAGGGGCGCTCGGGGTCAGGTGAAATCTCTCGCCGGAGTTCGTGGCGGCGTCGGGTGCGTCAGGTGGTCATCGTGGGCAGCGCTACGGATCACCCCAAGGCATAACAAGGACGTTGTTAGATGCGCAGGACCAAGGCAAGGTTGTGTGTGTGAACGAGAAGAAGAGGGGCGACCGGAATCTACCTGTGGGGCTCGCCGGAGTTGAAGACAGTCGCGGTGCTGCAGGTCGTCGTCGAAGGCGAGGTTTCAGGGCACCCGCGGTTGAATGGAAGGTTCTGACAGAAGCGCCAGGGAGTGGAGAAGCTTCTAGGGTGCTCGGGGAGGCAAGGCAGTGGTTGGGCTCGCCGGAATTGAGGAGGGAGCTCGTCGGTGACGGCGGTGGTGCAGAGGACATTGGCGATAGCCTAGGGGCAGAGAGGAAGAGTGATCCGGGGAGATTTGACGAGGAGGGTGAGGCGTTTTATCCTGCGTGGTCGTGGGGCTGATTCAACGCGTGTTTAAGGCGTATTACGCCGGAGTTAATCCGTCTGCAACGGCAGTGAGGAGGGAGAGGCGTGGTTCGCGGTGGGGAAGAAGAAGGAGGTGGCAGTGTGGGGTCCGCTGGCAGTGAAAGAAAGTAAGAAGGGGAGGGGTCCACCTGTCGGTTGCTGGGTGGGTGCGGTTCTGGGTGTAAAAGAAAACGGTTCGGGGAGGGAAGTTGGGCTAGATGGGCTGGAGCTGGGCCAGATGGTTGGGCTGCTCGTTTTGTTCTATTTTTTTCTGTCTAATTCTTTTCCTTTTTCCATTTCTATTTCCTGATTTGTTAGTTCAAACAATTATTCAAGCATTCAAATAATTCAACCATTCAAACAATCATTAAACTTTGCATTGTGTTTGTTCTGTTCATCAGCATAATCCAACATTCCAAAATAAAATAATCTTTTTTGTTCCATTTATTAATTAAATAAAATGGACTATGGTTTATTAATAAAATAGGGTTTGGTTTAATTAACAAAATCTTCATTTAAAATCCAAATATTTTCAAAACCCAATTAGTAGGTTTTATTTGAAAATAAATAATATTTGAAAAACTTGTTTAAAATAAAATAATCCTTTTACTTTAGGGTCCATTAATAATTAGATGAATAGACCTTATTTACTTAATTCCCATAGGATTTGTTTTTTTAGAATATTTATTTTTGAAATCCAAAACATTTCAGTAAGTTTTATTTGAGAATATAATTTACTTAGAATACTTATTTAAAATAATTTATTAAGTTTTGATATTTTAATTAAAATGGTAATAACCTTTTATTTAATATAAGTTGGATATTAAATCCTTATTATTTTATTTAAATAATCCTTTATTATTTTTAGATAAACCTTTGCTACTTTATTTAAATTAAAATGTTTTTAATTCTCAAGGTTTGGCTAAGGATTTATTTGGCTTTATAACATAATCTTAATTTATAAAATTCTATTTCATTTGAAAAACAAATCTTTTCATTTGATTGTTTCAAAATAACATTTCAAATTGTTTCCCTTTATGAAATGTTTATCCTTTTAAATCCTTTTAGGATTTTATTTAATTCAAATGGGTTTGAGGTTCCATTTTAATTCAAAAGTTTCTTCTGGCTCTGAAAATCAAACAAAGTTTTATTTTATTAACTTATTTCCACATTACAAGATTTGGAAAATCTTGGGATGTGACAGGCTACCACCCTTAAAATAAATCTCGTCCCGAGATTTGGGAAGGCTAGGGTTTCAAGCAAGTTCAAACAACTAGGGTTCTACCACCCTTAAAAAATTTCAAACAAAAATTACATATTGGCCTTCTTGGGTCCTGGAAATTTCTCTAAGTTAAACTTTTGCTTTGTTACTATGCTTGACTCATGGGCCAAGATTGAGTTTCTCCATAGGCTTGTTCAACTTGTTCTTCATCCTTTCTGGACAGTTGCTTGCATAATGTCCTGGGTTCTTGCAGTTGAAGCAATGAATGTCATTTAGTTCTTTACGTTGTTCTTGTGGACAAGTTGCTACAAAATGTCCTGGTTCTTTGCAGTTGTTGCACCACACTTGGTCAATCTCTTTATTTTTCTTGTTCTCTAGGCATCCACTGGAGTAGTGTCCCATTTCCTTACATCTACGACATTGTATAAGGCTCATGTCTTGCTTGGGCTTCTTGATTTTCTTTGATCCTTTGAATTGGGTTGTCTTGTTAGGAGGTAGAAGTGGTCTTTTTCCTTTGGTAGACTTGGATCCTTCCTGTTTCCTTTGTTCCACCATGGCATAGATGGGACACAGGCCAGGAGTATGGTCACTTCCTTCACAAAGGTAACAAGTAGCTTGATAGGTGGGGCATTGTCCACCAGGATGATCTTCTTCACAATTGGGGCATTGTCCTTCATGCTCCTTGGAAGTATGATCCTTATCTCCACATATAGTGCAAGCTGGGGCTCCATCTAAAATAATATTCTTGTCAGCCTTGTTATCATAGACTTCTTTGGGGTAGTTTTCCTCCATGCTAATCATTTGATTAGTCACCTTAAGCATCAGTTGGGATTGTTCTTCCAAAAACCTTTGGAGTGCTGGATCCTTATCACTATTGTTGACTATGAACTGAGCTGTCAGTTGGTTCAACTGATGTTGAGTGGCTATGAGCTCTCTCATGTTGGCAGCTTGGTTGGTGTTGGTGTCATCAACCTTGGAGTCTTTTGGAGTAGTCATCTGTTTAGGTTGAAGGGAGATTAGAATAGGCAAAATATTTCTATGGAAATATTTCTAAACACACACATCACAATTCACACAAACAATGTGCATGCAATTACAAACCAAACATTCACAAACAACTTTTGCACTCAAACAACAAAGTTCAAGCACATACTTAGGCAACAAAATATTTTTGTTACACCACATAAGTTGGTGTGTTTGACTTGACTCAATTATGGTGGTCCATCTATATGGTTCATTTGTGATGTTTCCATCCTTCTTGATTCTTCTCGTATGAGATCATGGGTTCTTTGAGAAAAACTCTTGGTTGCAATACTTCAAAGTTGTTGATGGCTCCTTCTTATTTTGCATTCTCTCAGTCTCTAAATCTTGAGCAGGATTTCCTTATCTCACTTGTAGTCCTTAGTAGTTTCTAAGTTGGAAGTCCTTGGTGATCATGCTGAAGATGTTGAAGTCATTAGAGTTGAAGAAGTTGAAGAAGTCCTTTACACATGGTGTAGTCTTTGGCCATGGGTAGGTTTTTCCATCAAGTTGAAGTAGAAGAGAAGTAGAGTTGAAACCAAAATGGTTAAGGAAAGAGTTTACAAGTGTTTTTGTAAATAAGTTTTTGAACAAATACAACTCCTATTTTCTAAGGGTTTTTGTCCAATCCTAGGTTTACAAATCCTACAGGCAACACAATGCTCTGATACCATCTGTAGAGGTCCCTACCCAATATGGTAGATCCCTCCTGTGTTTTACAATGCTAGTCCCTGGATCAATAGCTAGCATCCACAATTAAGATGTAATATCAAGATACAAAGGTCATATTATATCCTTATAACCAGGAATAACATAATTTTATTACATCATACATAGCTCATTTGGCTATTACATTACATTGTAGCGGAATAAATATAGTCATGGGTCCTTCATCTTCAAAGTGCCACAGGCAGATGTTGGTTGTAGACTTTGTAGTCCTAGTCAATCAAACAATCTTCATATAACAAAACAATCAACCTGCAACATTACAAGTTACAGCCACAAGGGTCAATACATTTGAATTGTATTGGCAAGTTTCACTTTTATGTATAATATGAGTGGATCCTATCCATACATGCATATTTGGCTAAGTAGAGTTTAGGGCTTATTTGCATAAAGCAACTTTTATCCTATCTTTTTCAAATTGGTTTGTCAAATCTCTTTTCAAATCTCTTTTCCAAGTTCCTTGAACTCTTGGTAGAAACTCAAGTGTTCAAGTCCTTGTCAAAATCCTTTGAGCTACTTGGTAACTCCAAGTGCTTCAAGTTTTTATCAAAATCTCATGAGTCCCTTGGTAACCCCAAGTACATCATGCTCTTGAGCACCTTGGTAACCCCAAGTGCAACAAGCTTTATCAAATCTCTTTGAATTCCTTGGTACCCCCAAGTGCATCAAGTTTTTATATTAGAAGTTGGAATGTCGAGATCTCCCATGGTTCAAACTTTAGTTGCTCAGTATTGTCCATAACCGGGGACACGGCTAAGTACTTAGATTTTATTAACTTCTGCAGAAGGAGTACACTTTACCCACATGACACAATCCCATCTTGTTGCCACCAGTGGCCTACTGGATTAGTGCTCACCAAGATGGAGTACTGGCAGACTGAGAGTGTGACGAAGTCTTTCCAAAAGGTCCTTCCATACATCATTGCTAGCTTGTCTTCAGCCCCCATGAAGCATTCCAGATCCCCATGTCCGGTAACTAAAGACAATGTATGGTTCTTCCTAATGTAGTTGACTAAGCCAGAGCCATAATAGCATGTGGTTGTACACGAAAGCCACAATTGGAGAAACATGTTCAATCTCTAAGTTTCCTAGGTGGTTTTCATTTGGAGCACAACACAAAGTGATTGCCATAGACATGGTTCCTTTTGTTGCCACCTTCTCCAAAAACATAAAGTGTCCACCACCTAGGTGGTTCATTGAGTCCTTGTTTTAGTATGTAAAACACAAGTCCTTTTCTCAACCTTTGTAAAATCTCAACATGTAGCTCTTTTCAAAACATAGCATGGCTAAGCATGTACAACTTCAATATTTTTAATAAGGAGTGTATAGGGAATCCTATTAGGATTAGCATAGCATAAGTATAAAACATTTTCATGCATGTTTACAAAATCCACTAAGTATAATGAAAATAGTAGGTCTTTTGTATGATGGTGTAACTTGCCTTTTTGGTAGGGAATGAGGATTTACTCCTTGATCTTGCTAATCTCACACTTTGCTAATTCCACTACAATCATTCAAACAAGCATAGTATCAAGTAACATTCCAAACCAATATTCAAACAATATTTCACACACACAAGGCAATGGATTCTAAGTCTTGCATAAGTATGCAAAGGTTGGTTCTATTGCAAGGATGGTCTCTACTAGGCTTATAAACTTTGTAAGGTCCACATTGGTCATCTACCAAAATGGCAAAGTCATTAGTTAGGGGGTTTTGCTCAAAATCCATTTTAAAATCCATTTATCATTTCATGTGGTGAAAATTATTCTTTTTAAAGTAAAACTTTATATCTTTCAACAAGTGAGTTGCTCTTGGCAAGGCTTGGTGTTTTGGGTCAGTAAGTTTGGTTCATAACATTTTCCCAAAGTTTTTCTTGCAAAAACATTTCCTTAATAAAATCAATGAGTTTATTTGGCTAGAAAATGACTAAGTTAAATAATTCAACTTAAACTTCACAAAAATCATTTTTAACACTATGGGTTGGTTCCTAGGGTCAGTAAGGTCACACAAATCCATTTTGCAAAAGATTTAATCTTAGAATCAATTTTAAACAATTTTTATACTCTAAACAAGTACACAAATGTTTCTGTAAATTCAAATAAGCTAACAGTTACTATTTTCAAAACTAAGGCCATGGTTAGCTAGGGCTTGTCCTCCTGATTTCATTGATATAAAATTTGTCAAATTTGGACGTGTGGTTTGAAAGTTACAAGGGTTTGAAAATCCTATCTAATTCAGATTTCAATCTATTTTAAATCAAAAAGGTGACACGCGGCGTGTTCTTACTGGTCGATACCGGTTCGGCCGGATCGGCTCTGTGGAGCGTTAGATCTAGTTAGATCGAGTGGCTCAGCTCGAGTACCCCTTCGCGTTTAAGTCATCTGTTTCTACGCGTCTGATCTAAATCGAACGGTCCTGATCAATCATCCACGAAGTGGCGGCACTGGCGACGGTGGTTGGCGGCGGAGCGGCCAGTCGATGACGGCGCCGGTGAAATAGGAAGCGAGAGGGAAAATGGGCATGCTCACCGGGCTCAGGAAGTCACGGCGATGCTCAACATGCGGTTGACGAGGCAAGGGGCGCTCGGGGTCAGGTGGAATCTCTCGCCGGAGTTCGTGGCGGCGACGGGTGCGTCAGGTGGTCATCGTGGGCGGCGCTACGGATCACCTCAAGGCATAACAAGGACGTTGTTAGATGCGCAGGACCAAGGCAAGGTTGTGTGTGTGAACGAGAAGAAGAGGGGCGACCGGAATCTACCTGTGGGGCTCGCCGGAGTTGAAGACAGTCGCGGTGCTGCAGGTCGTCGTCGAAGGCGAGGTTTCAGGGCACCCGCGGTTGAATGGAAGGTTCTGACAGAAGCGCCAGGGAGTGGAGAAGCTGCTAGGGTGCTCGGGGGAGGCAAGGCAGTGGTTGGGCTCGCCGGAATTGAGGAGGGAGCTCGTCGGTGACGGCGGTGGTGCAGAGGAAATTGGCGATAGCCTAGGGGCAGAGAGGAAGAGTGATCCGGGGAGATTTGACGATGAGGGTGAGGCGTTTTATCCTGCGTGGTCGTGGGGCTGATTCAACGCGTGTTTAAGGCGTATTACGCCGGAGTTAATCCATCTGCAACGGCAGTGAGGAGGGAGAGGCGTGGTTCGCGGTGGGGAAGAAGAAGGAGGTGGCAGTGTGGGGTCCGCTGGCAGTGAAAGAAAGTAAGAAGGGGAGGGGTCCACCTGTCGGTTGCTGGGTGGGTGCGGTTCTGGGTGTAAAAGAAAACGGTTCGGGGAGGGAAGTTGGGCTAGATGGGCTGGAGCTGGGCCAGATGGTTGGGCTGCTCATTTTGTTCTATTTTTTTCTGTCTAATTCTTTTCCTTTTTGCATTTCTATTTCCTGATTTGTTATTTCAAACAATTATTCAAGCATTCAAATAATTCAACCATTCAAACAATCATTAAACTTTGCATTGTGTTTGTTCTGTTCATCAGCATAATCCAACATTCCAAAATAAAATAATCTTTTTTGTTCCATTTATTAATTAAATAAAATGGACTATGGTTTATTAATAAAATAGGGTTTGGTTTAATTAACAAAATCTTCATTTAAAATCCAAATATTTTCAAAACCCAATTAGTAGGTTTTATTTGAAAATAAATAATATTTGAAAAACTTGTTTAAAATAAAATAATCCTTTTACTTTAGGGTCCATTAATAATTAGATGAATAGACCTTATTTACTTAATTCCCATAGGATTTGTTTTATTAGAATATTTATTTTTGAAATCCAAAACATTTCAGTAAGTTTTATTTGAGAATATAATTTACTTAGAATACTTATTTAAAATATTTTATTAAGTTTTGATATTTTAATTAAAATGGTAATAACCTTTTATTTAATATAAGTTGGATATTATATCCTTATTATTTTATTTAAACAATCCTTTATTATTTTTAGATAAACCTTTGCTACTTTATTTAAATTAAAATGTTTTTAATTCTCAAGGTTTGGCTAAGGATTTATTTGGCTTTATAACATAATCTTAATTTATAAAATTCTATTTCATTTGAAAAACAAATCTTTTCATTTGATTGTTTCAAAATAACATTTCAAATTGTTTCCCTTTATGAAATGTTTATCCTTTTAAATCCTTTTAGGATTTTATTTAATTCAAATGGGTTTGAGGTTCCATTTTAATTCAAAAGTTTCTTCTGGCTCTGAAAATCAAACAAAGTTTTATTTTATTAACTTATTTTCACATTACAAGATTTGGAAAATCTTGGGATGTGACAATGGCGCGCTATGCACCGGATGAGGTTGACACAGATGCCAAAAGAAAGGAGAAGTTTCTGGAAGGCTTGAACGATGAGCTGAATCTGCAGTTGTCTGTGGCATATGTTCCAACTTATCAGTCTCTGTGTGACAAGGCTGCTATTTTGGAGAATAAAATGAAGCAAGTCGAGAGTAGGAAGAGGAAACACTCCGACAAGCACAGCTCGGGATCGTCTCACAAACTATCTCACTATGATGACGGTGGAAGCTCAGGATCCCATAAGCATGGGAAATTCAACAAGCACCACAACCACAACCGTCATGACAACAAGCATCACCGCAGTCATGACAATGACAAGTATAAGAACCACAAGAGTGGACATAAGAGCCACCACAGTGGAAATGGTAGTGGAAGTGGAAGTCAGCCTGCAAAAAAGGACATCAGTCAGGTTGAGTGCTTCAAATGCAAGAAGCTGGGACATTATGCTAATGAGTGCCCTGAGAAGAAAGTTGAAGGACCTAACAAGCCCAATCCTTTTCAGAAAGGACAGGTTAACCACATCAATGTGGAGGAGGTCTATGAGGAGCCTGATGCTGTTGCTGGTAAGTTTAGACTCAATTCCATTCCAGCATTTGTACTCTTTGACACTGGTGCATCTCATTCATTCATATCAAAAGCATTTGTTGATAGAAATGGGTTTGCATCTGAAAACATTGGGTGTCCAATAAAAGTTAGTTCTCCGGGTGGAGATATGATAGTAAGTCTTGGATGCCGGGACCTTGTCATAGAGTTTGGAAAGCATAAGTTTCCAGTAAGCCTGATAATCCTAGATTCCCAAGGACTGGACGTAATATTGGGAATGGATTGGATGGCTAAGTATGAAGGAGTGCTTGATTGTGCTAATCGTACTGTTGCACTCACAACCCCAGAAAGAAGAAGAATAAAATTCAGGTCAAACTTTGAATCCAAAGGAAGTAAGCTTAATTCTCTTAAGGGGGTTAGCATGGACAGTGTGCCAATTGTATGTGAGTATCCGGATGTGTTTCCGGAAGAGTTGCCAGGAATGCCACCAGATAGAGATGTGGAATTTCTGATAGATTTGCTACCAGGTTCTGGACCAATAGCAAAGAGACCATACAAAATGTCAGTTGATGAACTGAAAGAGCTCAAGAAGCAACTAGGAGAACATTTGCGGAAAGGATTTATCCAACCAAGTTCTTCATCTTGGGGAGCCCCAGTTTTGTTTGTGGAGAAGAAGGATAGAAGTCAAAGATTATGCATACATTACCGTTCACTCAACGAGGTAACTATCAAGAACAAATATCCTTTGCCAAGAATCAATGACTTGTTTGATCAGCTAGAAGGAGCATGTGTGTTCTCGAAGATTGATCTCCGGTCAGGCTATTTTCAACTCAAGATACGAGAACAAGACATACCAAAAACAGTTTTCACCACAAGGTATGGATTGTATGAGTATACCGTAATGCCTTTCGGCTTAACCAATGCTCCAGCATACTTCATGAATATGATGAACAATGTGTTCATGGAATTTCTTGACAAGTTCGTTGTCGTTTTCATCGATGACATCTTAGTCTACTCCAAGAGCAAAGAAGAGCATGAAGGACACTTGCGTTTGATACTTGAGAAGTTAAGAGAGCATAAACTTTATGCCAAATTCAGCAAGTGTGAGTTCTGGTTAGAAGAAGTTGGTTTTCTTGGTCATGTTATGACAAAGGATGGTGTGGCAGTTGATCCTGCTAAAGTTTCAGCTGTGACAGAATGGGAACCTCCCAAGAATGTAAAAGAAGTTTGTAGTTTCCTTGGCTTAGCAGGTTACTACAGAAGATTCATTGAGAATTTCTCAAAGGTTGCTAAGCCCATGACTGAATTGTTAAAGAAAGACAAGAAGTTTGCTTGGTCTGAAGGTTGTGAAGTCAGCTTTCAAGAATTAAAGAAGAGACTTGTGACTGCACCAGTTCTACGTCTGCCAGATTTGGAAAAGGATTTCCAAGTATATTGTGATGCGTCTCATCAAGGTTTGGGTGCCGTACTTATGCAAGACGGTAAAGTTGTGGCCTATGCCTCGAGACAACTCAAAACTCATGAGGTAAACTATCCTACTCATGATTTGGAGTTAGCCTCTGTCGTCCATGCACTCAAAACATGGAGGCATTACCTTTTGGGAAAGCGTTGTGAAGTGTTCACCGATCACAAGAGTTTGAAGTATATATTCACCCAGAAGGAAATCAATATGAGACAAAGAAGATGGTTAGAGCTTATCAAGGACTATGACTTGAGTTTGCAATACCACCCCGGTAAAGCAAATGTTGTAGCAGATGCTCTAAGTCGTAAGGTATTTGTGAATGGCCTTACCAAAGGAAAATTGCCAGATGATTTGGGTAAGCAATTCAAAGAACTCAGATTGGAGATTGTGCCTGAAGGACATCTCATGTCTTTAGATGTTCAACCCACTTTGTTGGACAAGATCCGAGAAGTTCAGAAGATCGATAAGGAAATTGAAAGGATTAAGGAAAATATTGGCCAAGGGAGAGCTAAAAATTTCCATGAAGACGAACAGGGTACATTATGGCATGGGAAACGTATATGTCTTCCACAAGATCCGGAGTTACGGAAACTGATTTTACAAGAAGCCCACAACTCTCCGTATTCTATCCACCCAGGTAACACCAAAATGTACATGGACATGAAAGAAAGTTTTTGGTGGAACAATCTCAAGAGGGACATCGCCGAGCATATTGCTTTGTGTGATGTGTGTAGTAGAGTAAAAGCGGAGCATCAGAAACCATCAGGTTTACTTCAACCACTACCTATTCCTGATTGGAAATGGAACAAAATTGGTATGGATTTCATTACCGGATTACCAAGGACCAGATCCGGATATGATTCCATATGGGTGGTAGTGGATCGCTTAACTAAAGTGGCCCATTTCATACCCGTGAAGACAACTTATACAAGTGCCAAGTTAGCCAAGATCTACATGAGTAGAATTGTATGCCTTCACGGTGTGCCTAAGAGTATTGTGTCCGATAGGGGAACCCAATTCACTTCCCATTTTTGGAGACAGCTACATGAGTCGTTGGGAACGAGGTTAGAATTCAGTACTGCTTTTCACCTTCAAACCGATGGACAAACAGAAAGGACTAATCAAATTCTGGAAGACATGTTGAGAGCATGTGCCCTAGATTATGGAGCAAGTTGGGATGAAAGTCTGCCTTACGCAGAATTTTCTTATAACAACAGCTATCAAGCCAGCATTGAGATGGCACCGTTTGAGTTTCTCTACGGAAGAAAATGTACCACCCCATTGTTATGGAATGGTGTGGGAGAAAGAAGTTTATTTGGGCCAGATCTTATCAAAGAAGCCGAAGAGAAGGTCAAATTGGTTAAGGACAGGTTGAAGATAGCACAGTCCCGACAGAAAAGCTACGCAGATCCTAAGAGTAGAGAAGTCACCTACGAAGTTGGTGATAGAACCTATCTTAGAGTATCACCACTCCGTGGAGTGAAAAGATTCGGAGTCAAAGGAAAGTTGGCACCAAGATATGTTGGGCCATTTAAGATTCTGAGTCGCAAAGGAGAAGTTGCTTATGAAATTGAACTGCCAGCATCTCTATTAGCAGTCCATAATGTATTTCATGTGAGTCAGCTTAAGAAATGTCACCCAGAAATGGAAGAATCTTCTTTGAAGGATACCATACCTTTGGAAGAAGTTCAACTAGAAAGTGATCTCACTTATGAAGAAAATCCTATCAAGATTCTTGAGACTACAGAAAGAGTCACGAGAACGAAAACTATCAAGTTTTGCAAGGTGCAATGGAACCATCATACCGAAGAGGAAGCAACATGGGAAAGAGAAGATGATCTTCGGAAAGACCACCCTCACCTATTTGCTAGCCAATCCGAATCTCGAGGGCGAGATTCACCTTAAGGGGGGTTAGATTTGTAACATCCCAAAAATCTTGATTCAAAACTCATGCATATCATCCATGCATCCATCATCATTTAGGGTTTTATCTCAAAATCATTTCAAAAACATGAGCAAATGTTGCTCATTATTTGATGTATGAAAACCCTAGCCTTTGTGCTACATGCTAATGAGAAAGGTGTTATTTTTTCATTCAGGATATTTTGAATTTAAACTTAAGTGATTTCAAAAGTTTGGGCAAAGTTTCAAAACAAAATATGGAATAAAACCAAAGTTATGCCTATTATATTATCTCCAAAAAAGGCTTGGTTTTATTGTATTATTTTCAAATAACCCAAGTAGGTCTGAGTGAACAGAGGTGTTTGACACTTATTTGGGCACAAGGAACACTGTACAAAAGCTAGAGAAAGTTGGAATTCAAAATTATTTGAAATAGGATTTGAAAACCATTCCTAGAAAAACAATCAGAAAAAAAGAAAAGGAGTAAAGAAGAAAAAAATAGACAGCCAGCCAATCTGGCCGACTCAGCCCAATACGGCCCAGCTAGTCCAGCAGCCCTCCACCCCGTGAAACGTTTTCTTTCACCCGCCCCGCACCCACCAGCTCGCTGACAGGCAGGACCCACTCCCCCTCCTCCTCTCTCGCTGACAACCGCGGCCCACACGGGTACCGTCGTCTCCACCCCCACGACTAGTTCATCCCCAAATTGACGCCGGCCGTTTCCTGTTGATTTGCGCAGCTTCAATTCGCATAAATGCACGAGTAAATCTCGCTCGTATCCTGGCTATTAAAACCCACTCTGCCCCCTCTCCATTCTCCCCCAAACCCCAAGCCCAGAGCGCCCCCAGGCTGCAAGAATTGCTCACCGCAACCCCGCTGTCTCCGACGAGCTACAGCCACGATTCCGGCCAACTCCGACCACCCCTCTGCTCCTGGTTCACACGAGCAGGCTCCATTTGACCTCGCGCACCTCCCAGTACCACTAGCTCGCCCGCGTGTGACCCAGAACGTTGACAACGCAAGCGACTGAGCGCCACCATCTTCGGCTTCAACTCCGTCGAGCTCCTCCGGTAAGTCCAAACCGCCCCAAGCCTTCTCCTTCACGCACGCGTCTTCTCCGTGATCCCCTGCATCTGACCAAACCCTCTGTTTGCCTCATCGTGACCGACAGCGTCGCCTTCGACCTCGAACAGAGCCACTCGTCGCCAGACCCTACTCCGGCGAGCAATCCACCGCAACCCTGAGCGCCCCTCGACGAACCAACGCCACCTCGAGCTTCAGCACGCCACTGCGGTCCTGGTAAGCGCATCCTTTCTTCCCCGGGCGACCTAGAGCGCTAGCACCGCCGCAGTCAGACGCGCCGCCGCCTATCGCCGCCGCTAGCGCCGCTCGTTTCTAGTTAGGAGATTTTTAGCCGTCAGATCTGGATCCTACGCGTAGAAATAGTTCACTTAACGAAGGGGTATGTTAAGATCTGAGCCGTGCATCGTTAGTTAGATCCAACGGTACAGAAGGGTGATCCGGTGCGAACAGGTACGCGCCAGTAATATCGCGACGCGTGGCTAGGGTTGATTCAAAAACAGAATTCAAAAACAGATTTAGATCCAGATTTCAAATGGCTATAACTTGAGATTCCCACGTTAGATTTTTGCAAATTTTATACCGTTGGAATCAGTGAGTCAAGCCCTTTCTGAATCTGCAATGTGTTTAACAAAAAGTATCTGTTAAAATGAATTTGTATGCAGAAACATATTTAGGTCTATTTTGAGCATAGATTTGGTTTAGTAACTTGTATTAGTGCTAAATAAGTTTAGTTAGCAAACTTTGTGACTTGTTATGTTTCTGCATCATGCACTTGCTTGGTAGAGTTTTCAAAATCATCACTTAGTAATTTCTTGCATGCATGCATTCATATTTTTTATTGTATATAAATTGTGTGTAATTGTATGCTACAAATTTTTGTGTAGATTTTGCTAGTGACTGTGATTGTGAAGAGTGCTACTCTCCCCATTACCAAGGCAAGTGATACTTCATGATGTTTCCATTCCCTTTATTTTGTATAAGCATTAGAATTATTTTTGCTAAGTCTTGCATGCTACTTTTGCCAAATGCTATGTTGGGAAATCCTATGTAGTTGTAGAAATATAGATTTGCTAGGGATTTTTCCTAAGATAAGTTACTATGCCATGCTTAGCCTAGCTAATAGAAAACAAGGGTTGGTAAAGTATGTACATGCTATGTTGAAAATAATTCTAAGTCTTAAGGACTTATGATTTTCCTAATAAAACAACTAAGTCAATGAACCTCCTTGGTGGAATGGGACTTGAATGGTGGTTTTTGGTTTAGTGGTTACACAAGGCCATGGATTTGGCTTGTGTATCTCACTTGTGGTATGCCACCCAGGCACAAAGGGATTTGGAGGCCAAGTGTTGGGAAAGCTTACAGTGCAACCACTTGGCAATATGGGCTCTGCCATGATCATATAGGTTGCTAGAACTTAGTCACTTGGACAGTTGGTGGTAGTGGGAATGATAGGTTGGAGCGCGTCCATTTGACTAAGGAAAGGCTTCTGAAAGGTCCTGTCTTGGGAAACCAAGTCTGGTGGGGAAAGTGCACAACCTCTGCAGATGGAAAATCTAAGTACTTAGCCAAGTCCATGGCAATGGACAAATTGAGCATCAATACATGGAAGCTACAAGAATCTCATCACTCCAACTTCTAAGTAAAACTTGTGGGTGAACAAGGGTGAAGGACCCCATTGTCTATTGGTGGTTTCTTGGGAAAGTTTTGACAAAGAAAAACTTAGTATTTTCAACTAATAGGGAAAATCTATTTTCAAGCAAAGCAAGCCAAGCTACACTTAGCCAAAATGCATGTAGTAATATAGTCCACTTAAAATTTACTAAGGTATCACTTGCCAATACTATTCCAAAGTATTGACCCATTGTGGCTGTAACTTGTGATGTTGCAGGTTACTCCGATGATGATTAGGAGTCATGAGTCTACACTCAACATGTTTGCCTGTGGCACATGAAGATGAAGACTTGTGTTTATTTACTTATTCCATAGACTCTTGTATTAGGCCTTTGGACCTGAGTTGTAAAAGACTATGTTTTATCTCTGGAATGAATGTAATAAATGACCTTTGTATCTGTGTACTTCATCTTAAACTGTGGATGCTAGCAATGATCCAGGACTAGCATTGCAATCACAGGGATCCTTTTCCTTTACAAAGGAGAGATCTTACAATAATCAGGCAAACGAGAGGTACAATGATGGTTACACAGATATGGAGTATGCGGGACATGGTAGGAATAACAATTATGGAATACAGGAGAGAATCACTTACAGAAACTTGCCATCAAGTGATGCAAGGTTAAAACTCGACAGGTTATATCGGTCCGAGTTATTGGAGGAACAGGGTCCGCCTGGCCCAGCTTGTTTCAGACCTCGGATCATGGGCGAACCACCGGTGCCAAATTTTCAACTGGCAAGGGGCACGAAAACATACAATGGGAGCACAAAACCACAGGATTTATTGATTGAATATGCCACTGTAGTGAAAATAGCTAGTGGAAACTTACGATGGGCGGTGAGATACATCCCACAGATGCTGGAAGGACCAGCCAGAGTGTGGCTGAACAATCTGCCAGCAGGCAGTATCAACTGTTGGCTAGATTTTGAAGAGATGTTTGTCAGCAACTTCACCAGTACCTATAAAAGGCCAAACAGGCCACAGCAGCTCGCTATGTGCAAGCAGAGGCTGAATGAAATAGATAGAGAATTCTTGACTCAGTGGTGTAACCTCAGAAACTCATGCGAAGGAGTTATAGAGTCTCAAGCAATAGCTTGGTTTGCTCAAGGCTGCCGATATGGAAGTGTGTTATGGCAAAGGCTGCAAAGAGATATGCCGACTACATTGGCAGAGACTATCAGGATAGCAGATTTGTATGCTTTAGGGGATCCGACGCAACCAGAATTAATGTCGGCAGAGCATCGGGAGCACCAGGATCAATATACAAGAGATGCAGCCGGGTCATCAAGGCGCAATGAATTTCGAGGTAGAAGAAGGGAGGAAAGATCGGATTACAGATATGCTTCCAATCAGGTGGCAGCAGTAGTATAGGATCAGCCGAGTCACGGAAACAGTCAGCGACAGAAAAATGGTCCTCAGCAGTGGACACCGAGGAATGAAGGAAATAAACAGTGGACACCAGAACAGAAGAAGCAGTGGCAGGAGAGGCCGAAATACACGTTTGAGTCCATGTTGGATCAACCGTGTAAGTTTCACACTCCAAACCCGGTAAAGCCGGCTAATCATACAACTCGTCAATGTGCTTGGATGAAAAATGCAATGGGGAACCCGGCGGGCATGCAAGCGCCCCCTCATCAAGCGCATCAGCAGCAACAGCCACAGCTAACTGGAGCAAATGTGCATCAGTTAATGTTACCACCACGCCGCCGAGGTATGACAACACAGACCGGAGGGATGCAGTGCATCAAGTGATAAATCAAGGTCAGGATGGAAGGACAAACCCCGGAAACAACGGACGTAATGATTACAGGGAGCATCATCAATCATATTGTGTGTTCACAACAGAACAACAAGACAGGCAAAGTGTACAACGCCGGCATATGGAAGTAAATGTTGTTATGCCAGCGGTACCAAGATACGTGCCTTGGTCCGATCAGGAAATAACCTGGAGCATAAAGGATCACCCGAAGATAATGTCGAATCTAGGGTCGTACGCACTCGTACTAGATCCGACATTTTTCGGGCCCAGCATCAATGTAAAATTCTCAAAAGTACTCATTGACAATGGCAGTAGTATCAACATCATATACAAAGATATAATGCACAAACTCGTAATAGCACATAATATGCTGCAATCCACGAGAACCACGTTCCATGGAATAGTCCCGGGAAAGTCCGAGTAGATGTACTATTCGGCACAAGGGAAAATTGCAGAGCGGAAAAATTGGAATTTGAAGTGGTGGACCTAGAAAGCTGCTATCATGCTTTACTCGGACGGCCTTGGCAAAATTTATGAGTAGCTGCCACATTACTTATTTGAAAATGAAGTTACCCGGACCACAAGGGGTGATAACAGTAGCCGTAGATTACAGAAAGTCGATGGAGTGTGCTTCGGCCGGATCAACCTGGCCGAGTCATTGGTGATTGCAAGAGAAAAAAGAAGGATTCAGGAGGTAGAGGTTCTCGCTCAGTCGGCGCAGCTGAATATGCCGGCATTAGCCAACCCACATGGAAGTGTTTCTTTCTAGCCGACTAAAGAGACAAAAAAGATCCATATAGATGAGCAGTTCCCAGAGCGCACCATCACGATTGGTGTCGGCCTAGATGCCAAATAGGAAGGCGAGCTCACCAACTTCCTCCGTGAGAATCGGGATATCTTTGCATGGTCAAATCAAGTGTCGTGGTATTGCCGACGAGTACGCCATGGAGGGGTCCTCACAGTGCGTGTTTAGATACGTGGGGTAAGGCGGACGGTTGACGGGTACGAGGTAAAACAGCTTACCCAGGTTCGGATCCCACAACGGTGGCGGAATCCTACTCCTGCTATAAATCACTATAATGGCAATACGCCGAGTTACAGAGATAGGTTCGCTGTGCGAGGTGTGTGTAAAAACGATGCCCTAAAGGCTCCCATAGGCCCGACTTATATAGTCGCCAGGTCCTAGGGTTACAGGGAAAAGTCCTAGCTGGAAAGGTTACAGAGTTCTACACCGTCTATTACTAGTCTTGTGTATCTTGCACTCCAAGGCTCCGGGTACGCTGGTGACTCCACCGTAGCCTTCCTTTATCCGGCATGGGCCTCCCTTCTGGATCCACCTAACTGGCCCGCCCAGCAGGCCATAGGCCATGCTACCGACTATGGGCCACCCGGGTTAGTCAGATAAGAGACATGCTATGAGGATACCCATATAGCATATCCCCAACAGTAGCCCCCGGAGAACTCCGAGATCTTGCGCCGTCTTGCCTCTTCCCGTGGAATGCTCCGTCTAGATGGATGTCGGCAAATCGTCAAGCAACATCTTGTAGTCCTCCCAAAGAACCCTGCAAAGGTTTTATCCGTCTTCTATAAGTAAGTCGGAGAAACGCTGAATCTTCCATCGTACGCTCCCGTTGTCGGATTAAATCCATCCATCTCGGAATCTTCGATGGGATGGCTCATCTACCATGTCAGTTATGACGACGTAGGCTGTAGGTCAGCGACGCCTCGTAACTTACACATGTATAGAACATAATCATATCCGTTTTTCCCGCGCGAGCGATACGAACCGTTGGCGGCGGCGGTTGGAGATGTGGCGAAATTACCGCGCACGTTCACGAACACGTCGTCTACGCGACAACCGTCCGATTAGCTGCACAAATCTTGACGCAGAGTAAGATAAATAGTAACCGTGGGACACTTGCCACTTTTCACCCCATTCTCTCGCGTCATCGTCTTCTTCCTCCAGCCGCGCACCTCCTCGAGCTCTCCGCGAAAACCTCGAGAAACCCTAGCCTCTTGCCTGCACCAGTCGCGTTCTTTCCTTCCTCCATGGCTAGAAGCAGCTCATCCCCATCGATGGCGGCGTCGAGCGAAGCCGCGGCGAAGCCGGCGAGCTCCGTCGTCGTGCCCCTAGAGGGTCTGGTCATCCCCGCATCGGCGGTGATAGAAACCATCGGCGGCGACCACAATCTGGCGGCGCTGGAGCCCCTAGAAGAGGATCCAGACTCGCACAAAGGCGACTGGCGCGGCTCGGACATCACCGGCCGCGACATCCAAGAGATGGTTGCTGAGGGTTACCTCCCCGCGACGGAGGGGCTCGCCTGGCGGGCGGCGCCGGCAGGCGAGGTGACCCGTTCTCCCTAAGCCGTAGAGAAAGTGTACCTCAAGGCGCAATTGGTACGCGGCGTTTCTCTGCCCATCTCCCACTTCTTCCTGTCCGTCTTGAATCACTTCAAGGTACAACCCCATAATCTCTCCCCCAATAGTATCCTAGTGCTTAGCAACTTCACGACACTTTGCGAGGGTTACCTAGGGATTAGGCCTAGGTTAGACTTGTTTGTCTACTTCTTCACCGTCAAACGTGAAGCCGGACACAGTAGGGAGGAGCTCAGAAACTGCGGCACCATAAGGTTCAAGATCCGTCCTGGCCGGCTGTTCCACGACATCGTCGGCCACGAGTCATGCAAAAACTGGCAGCGGACATACTTCTATGGCCCCGACATTCCTTTGGCGGGCCAAGAAGTAACGTATCCGGACTTCGTGGATGGAGCCGCCGCCGAAATTCCCACATGGCGGTCTCATGCCTCTCTTCCCTCCGACCTCAACGCTTCTCGCGCAATAAGGCGGATCGAGTGGTTCGTAGAGACGGGTCTAACCGGCCTGGACCTATCCATGTACTGGTTCATCAGGCGGATCCAACCTCTATAGCACTGCACGAAGATTATGCACGAGTACACCGGCGACCGAAGGGATACCCTCCGGATCTCCGAGGACAACTTCTCGAGCGACTCCGTCAAGTTCCGCCTTAAGGACATCGTCAAGTTGAAGGACAAGAAGCGTGGCTTCACCCTTACCTACGACATGTTCGTAGACGGAAAGTGCCCAAAGGTAGGTATTTATTTTCCGTGTATGACATTGCTCCAGTTTTTCCGTCTTGCCAATATCATTTTGTCTAACACGATGATTTCTCACTTAACAGCTTAGTGATCTAGAGGAGGGCAACCTAGCCGCCCAAATCTACGATCCCAAGATGAAGGAAGTCACGGTTGTGTCCGACGATGATGCCCCGTTGGCGCAAAAGCGGAAGATCTCCACCTCTGACGCTGCCGACGGAGACAGGAAGAAGAAGACGGAGGGTGGAGCCTCCAAAAAGAGTACTGCGGCCCTGGAGGCGGAAAAGAAGAAAGCCACCGGGATGTTTGCCACAGCGCCCCCCTAGTGTAAGCTTCTTATTCTCCGACATTATCTTATTTATCTGTCTTATTCCTGTACTTATGCATTTTGCACGTTTCAGGAAGAAAGCCACAACCAGCCTCAAGAAGTCCTCCAAGACTCTTGGGGCTTCTAGAAATATTAAAGATATGTTGCATCGCGACTCTTCCCCCACCATTGCCCCTGCTACTCCTGCCGTCAAGCCCTCCTCCACTCCGACAAGCTCCCAAGTCCAGGAGGCACCAGGCCCTTCCGCCATGGAAGTGGATTCTGGCGCTTCTACCGAACTCGCAATTGTCGGCGAGCAGGCGACACAAGAGAGCGCTTCTCTTCAAATGGCTGAAGCTCCGGCTAAGGATGCCATCGGTAGCGGCAAGGCGGTGGTGGGTGCTGGTACCTCTGCCGAAGGTGGCGCCTCTACTCCCTAGAAACCCTTCGAGCTACCGAAGATTATTTTCCCGGTGCTTACGCTGGGTAGCACAACTATGGTTCCTGGAGGAGTGCCGTCATCTCCGACGTGCGGTCTTGAGGAGCTACTCCGTCAAGCAGACATCTTGCAAAGTAACAGCGTTTCCTTTGGCAAGCTGTTGGCCGAGAGTGCTACAAACCTCAAGATCATCGCACTTGTAAGTTTTACTTTACCTTTTGCATTTCATATGAGTATCCCACTGTAGCCCCCGAGGATGTAGACGGAAAACCATTGGCTTTGCATCTATATGCTCTAAGAGTGACTAAGTTAGAAAACTCTCACTGTAGCCCCCAATCATTTAGATGGAATGAATTATTCCGACTAGATGCTTTAAGAGTAGCATACACAGTGTTCATAATTTTAAGTGCTATAGCCCCCAAGCCTCTAGTTGTAACTGAATTAGTTCCGACTAGATACTTAAAGAAAAGCTAAGCATTTCCGAGTTAAAACTTTATACTGTAGCCCCCAAGCTTCTAGTTGAGAACTGAATTAGCTCCGACTAGCTGCTTAAAGAAAAGCTAAGCATATTGCTAAGTTAAAAACTCTTGTTGTATCCCCCGAACATCTAAGTGGGAAATTTCCGACTAGAGGCTCTAAGCGGACTAAACAACGGCTTGACTTTGTGATTGTTTCCATAGAACACGAATGCTCGGAGGGGCATGGCCAACGATAAGTACCAGAAGATGCGCGTGGACCTTGAAGCTGAAAAGGGCAAAACCGCCATCTTGTAGGAATAGATCATAAAAAACAAGAGTCTGTTTTCTTTTTGCGCACTTCCATCTTACTTTTGTGCCTTCCTTCTTCAAGTACTCACTGTGTACTTTGTTTTCTCCGACTTGTAGAGCATGTAGCCAAGGCCAAGGATATTGTCGAGCAGTCCAAGCACATCCAGCATCTAGACAGCGAGAACAAGATCCTTAAGAAGGAGAGGGAACAAATGATGAAGATGCACGAGGATTCCATGAAAGCCCTGCAGGACTCCGCCTCCGCGGAGATCAATCGCTTGAAGGAGGAGCTTGCGATCCTAAAGGATCAGAAGCAAGCTGCCGATGAGCAAAACCTTCGGCATAGCGAGGCGTTTAAGCTCCTCCAACAAGAGAAGGAATCTCTGGCGGGCGTCGTCTGGCAGGCTAAGGCCAGCATCTTCAGTAAGTGTCCTCCGCCTTGTAGCTCTGTAGTCTGAATACTTATAATTTATTAAACTCATGCAATTCTTGTCGGAATTTTCAGCGCCTATGGGCTTAACCCGCTCGCCTCCTTCGGACAAGGAATGCATGATTCTTGCCGGCAACTTCATCAATACCGCCATCACCCAAGCCAAGGAGATTGCCAAGCCCCTCCAAATTTATATCAAGGCCTCCGACTCCATGGTGAAGTACTCGGAGATTTTGCGCCGAGCCCCGGAGCGTGTCGCAAGCTGGAAAGCTTCATGTGCATGGGCTGGCGCAAGGATGGCGTTGTCCATGGTGAAGGCACACTATGAAGGTGCCGACATCGACACGGTGACATCTGGTATCCCCGACGTGGATGATGATGGCAAGGAGATCGATCACGAAGCCATCCTGTCATCAATCGCGGGCTATGACACCAGGGTTGCCGAGTTGGTGGACGTCGACGTCTTTGTGCCCAGGAACTTTCTTGACAACGCCAACCCTGAATCCTCCGAGTCTCCTCAGAGTGACGACGTTGAGGGTGAATCTCCGGCTGGTGATGATGCGGCCTCCAAGTCCCCTGCACCCAAGGAGTGAAAAACACTTTGTAATTCTTGCTTCACCTCTGGAGTGTGCATTGAAAAAACTTGGTGATGTAATCTTAAGGCGGAAAACAATGGTTGTCGTATCCTGCTACTTAAGAATTAATGCCCACTATGTATATATTTTTTAAGCAAGTGCTAGCTTATCTGTTACTCTGGTTCTTATGCTTGACTTTTCGTGAGTCGGAAGACTCGTTGTCGGAACCATGCGCTTAGGTGATGATGCCCAATGGCACCGTCAATAACTTGAGCACAAAATCGCCGACAATAAGTGCCAAAAGTCACTACTCTAGAATCCACATAAAAACAACAAAGAACGTGTAGACCAGAAAACTTAAGCTAACGCCCGTAGGCGGAATTTTCACAAGTGCAATCGCAAAGCTTGTGCATAAAGGTTTATATGATCTAAAAAATGAACACTAAAGGAGGTAAAAGACTCAGCAATATGAGTGAACCAGAGAGCTTTATTTCATTTGATCATATAAGAGGTACACGATTAGATAAAAAATGCTAAGTGTAGAAAGGACGTAGCTGTGCTATGTTCCATGGCCGATCAAGCTCCGGGTAGTCATCATCCGGGTCACGTCGCTTACGCTTATGATCCTCGTTGGGTCTATCCTTGAGCTCACGATTGTCGACAAGGTAGTAAGACCCATTGATCAGCGCCTTGCTTATGATGAACGGTTCTTCCCATGGCGGGGATAATTTATGTGACTTCTTCTGTTTAAGTCGGAGTACTAAATCCCCCTCTTTAAACGAGCGATGCCGGACGCGACGACTATGGTAGCTGCGTAGCTTCTGCTGGTAGATGGCGGATCTTTGGCATGCCAAAATGCGCTCCTCCTCGAGAAGTTCCACATCAAGGCATCTGGATTCTTCAGCATCATCTTCTTCATAGGAGGCAACTCTTGGTGCATCGTGGAGGATGTCGGAAGCTAGGATAGCTTCTGCTCCATATACCATGAAGTAAGGGGTGTAGCCGGTGGATCTGTTAGGTGTACTTCGTAAACTCCACAGCACAGATGGTAATTCTTCCGCCCAAGCTCCAGCTGCTCTATGTAGCGGTGCCTCAAGACGTGGCTTGATTCCCTGCAGAATTAATCCATTGGCTCGCTCAACTTGACCATTGGATTGTGGGTGTGCCACAGACGCAAGGTCAAGTCGGATGCCTTTGTCCCAGCAATAGGCCTCCACTTCTTCGAGTGACAAGTTGCTTCCATTGTCGGTGATGATGCTATGTGGAAGACCAAATCTCACCACTAGATCCCGGACAAACCTGAGGACAGTTGCCCCATCGAGCTTTCTAATGGGTTTAGCTTCTATCTATTTGGTGAATTTGTCAACTGCTACAAGCAGATGCGTAAATCCACACGGTGCCGTTTGTAACGGTCCCACCATGTCTAGCCCCCAGACTGCAAACGGCCAAGTTATTGGTATTGTTCGCAATTCTTCAGCAGGGACATGTGGTTGTCGGGCATAATACTGGCATCCTGTGCATGTTTCAACCAGCTTGTCGGCGTCCGCCTTCGCGGTCAGCCAGTAGAATCCGTGCCGGAAGGCTTTCGCGACCAACGATCGAGGAGCGGCGTGATGCCCGCAATCTCCGAGATGGATTTCGCGTAGGATTTCCATACCTTCTAGCTGGGAAACACATTTTAGGTATACACCAGTAGTGATCCTTTTGTAGAGTTGCCCATTGATTATGGTATAACCCTTTGCTCTTCGTACTATCTGCCGTCTTTCGACCTCGTCGTCGGGAAAAGTTCCGTGTTCGAGTTATTCCATGAACGGTTTTGTCCAAGCCTGATGGATCTTTGTCACCATGTTGACGAAAGAATCAGCTCTATCCGAGTTGTCGATGTCGGCACCCTTCACAGATGGTGTGCGTAGATGCTCTAGGAAAACACCTGGCGGAATTTGCTTTCGCCCTGATCCAAGTTTAGACAATAGATCAGCCGCCTCGTTTTGTTCTCTAGGCACATACTTGACTTCATAGCCCAAGAAGCTCTTGGCTATCTCGTCCACTTCGTCACGATATGCCGCCATCATAGGGTTCCGCGCATTCCAGTTGCCAGCCACCTGCTGGGCAACCAAGTCGGAATCTCCATCGCAAACTATGTGATTGATGCCAATATCCTTGGCTACACGTAATCCGTGAATGAGTGCTTCATACTCCGCCATGTTGTTTGTAGCCTCGAAGTGGATCTGCAGAATGTATTGTAGCTTGTATCCTTTTGGTGACTGTAGCAATACACCATCCCCCGAGCCGTTGAGCAGCTTTGATCCGTCAAAGTGTATTACCCAGTACTCTGGTTCCGGCAACGGAGCGGCATCCTGCATCTCCGTCCAATCTGCAATAAAATCCGCCAAGGCCTGTGACTTGATAGCGTCGCGTCTTTTGTTGGTGATCTCGAAGGTGACAAGTTCAATGCCCCACTTCGCGACCCTTCCTGTAGAGTCGTTGTTGTTGATAATGTCGGACAGTGGAGTCTTGCTCACTACTGTGATTGGGTGCTCCTGAAAGTAATGCCTCATCTTCCGTGAAGCAAGGAATACTCCATAAGCTATCTTTTGGTAGTGCGGGTAACGCTGCTTGGACTCTGTCAAGACCTCTCTTACATAGTAAACTGGTCGTTGAACTCCGTGCTCATGGCCTGGTTCCTTCCGCTCTACCACGACGATGATGCTGATAACCTGGTTGGTTGCCGCCATGTAAATTAACAAGGGCTCACAGGCTCGGGTGCTTCAAGGATGGGCGCTGAGGAAAGAATCTCCTTGAGTTGCTTCAATGCTGCATCTGCCTCGTCCGTCCATATGAATTTGTCCGCCTTCTTCAGCAACTTGTACAGCGGCAGAGCCTTCTCTCCAAGTCGGCTGATGAACCGACTAACTGCTGCAACATAACCTGTTAGTCGTTGGATGTCCTTTAGGCATGTCGGACGGTTTATGTTTAAGATGGCTTTGATTTTCTCCGGGTTGACCTCGATTCCGCGCTGGGAAACGATGAAGCCCAACAGTTTGCCAGCTGGAACCCCGAAGACGCATTTCTTAGGGTTGAGCATCATGTTGTATTTCCGGAGATTATCAAAGGTTTCTTTTAATTCGGAGATTAAGTCATTTGACTTTTTAGACATCACCGCGATATCATCCACATAGGCGTGAACGTTCCGACCAATTTGGTCGTGAAGGCAACATTGCATTGTCCGCTGGTAGGTAGCACCTGCGTTTTTCAGCCCAAAGGGCATCGTGACATAGCAAAACGTGTCGTACGAGGTAATGAATGAAGTGGCCAATTGGTACGACTTCCTCATCTTGATCTGGTGGTATCCTGAGTATGCATCGATAAAACACAAAAGTTCCGAGCCAGCCGTCGAGTCAATGACTTGGTCAATGCGAGGCAAAGCAAACAGATGACATGCTTTGTTCAAGCCGGTGTAATCAACGCACATTCTTAATTCATTGGTTCCCTTTTTGGGGACAAGTACAGGATTGGCCACCCATCGGGTGTGAAGGACTTCTCGGATAAACTCAGCCTTAAGAAACCTAGCTATCTCTTTGCCAATGGCGCGTCTCTTCTCATCTCCGAAGCGTCGTAGAGGTTGTTTCACTGGTTTACACTTTGGATCTATGTTTAAGCTGTGCTCGGCAAGTTCCCTAGGTACACCTTTCATGTCGGCAGGTTGCCAGGCAAAGATGTCCCTATTCTCACGGAGGAACTCGACGAGCGCGCTTTCCTATTTGGGATCCAGGTTCGTCCCAATGGCGACGGTCTTGGAGGCATCACCTACCACAAGTTCCACCGGCTTGGTCTCGATGGCGGCCTTGAACGCAGGATCGGAGTTGGAGATCTGCTTCTTCGACGCGGGCATCTCTGAGTCATTGACCTTGCTCTGGATCTCCTTGAATTCTTCGCTGTAGAGGACAGCTTCTGCAACGGCTGCTTCATTGATCTCGCAGTCCCTTGCCTTGGTAAATCTTCTGGATACGGTGATGACACCGTTTGGTCCGGGTATCTTGAGTTTGTTGTAGACGAAGCATGGCTTGGCCATGAACGTGTGGAATATGTCGCGGGCGAATATGACGTGGTACACGCTCTTGAAGGGGACCACCTCAAAGGTCATGCGCTCTTGGCGGTAATTATTAACGTCGCCAAAGGCTACCTGAAGTGTGATGCACCCAAGGGACCGAGCCTCCCGTCCAGGAACTACGCCATGGAACATGGTGTTGGTCCGCCTTAGGTTTGCCTCCGTCAAGTTCATCTTCTGCAGTGTATCTAGGTACATGATGTTGATGCTGCTTACACGATCCACCATGCACTTGGTGAACTTCACGTCGTCAATCAATGGGTTGATGACCATGGTGTATTGGTTCTCCGTGGGCACAAGGTCTGGGTGATCCGTCCTGTCCCAAGTGATTGGAACCTCCGACCAGCGCAGGTATTGGGGGACTGGGGGGAGAGTGGCCATCAGGATCCTTAGAGAGGTCTTCTGTTGTCGGACGATGGGGGTGCCAAGGAAAGTGTGGTAGACTGGGGCCTTCTTTGTGAAGGGGTTCTTGCCCTTGTCGTCGCTCTTGGCGGCGTGCTTGGGGTCAACGTCCTCGTCCATGTCACTTGAATCCTTGGACTCCTCCTCCTTCTTCTTCCCCTTGCCCTTGCCTCGCGGTCTATTCTTCCGACTTCGCTTGTAGCCGGACTCCGGGTCTTCCTTGAGGCCGTTGACATCGAGGTGTACGAGGCATGGCATATCGCGGTACTCTTCGTATGTTTGGGGGATGCGGAGCGGCGCCGAGTTGGTTTCACTTCCTCGTTGCTGCCCACGACCTGCTCCCCTTCCTCGGCCATGTTGTCTGCCTTCTCCTCGTCCTGCAAAAGTCATGGCGACCATGTCGGTAGATTGCTTTTCTTCTGGAGCGGTTTTCCGCTTTGTACTGCTGTTCCTCCGAGCTTGGGTTGGAACAGCCGTTGCCGGCAAAGAGCCACGAGCATCGTCGGCGGCAGCTGCGAATTCACTAGCTAACTGAATCATCTGATTCAAGTCAAGATGATGATTGTCCTGCAAGCGCTTTAGCTTATGTCGGAGTAACGTGCCCCTTTCCAATCCGTCAATGAAGGCGACCATGGCGGTATGGGCGTGCACTCCTGCGCAGGATTCTTCATATCCAGCCAGCGGGAGAGGTAGGCGCGAGATGTCTCGTCTTTCTCTTGCACGCACCGCTGTAGATCGCCCACAGTGCAGGGACATTTGTATGTACCCTCAAAGTTTTTGGTGAACGCTTCTTGCATGTCCAACCGGTTGTAGATGGATTTCTCTGGCAAGTCGTCGATCCATTGACGGGCCGTACCCGCCAACATTAGCGGGAGGTACTTGACGGCGATGTTGGGGTTGCCTCCAACAATATCCACCGCGTTGTTGTAGTCCTGCAACCATGTGGTAGGCTTGGCAGTACCGTCATAGGGCTTGATGGTCTTGTCAATCCGGAAACCTTTGGGGTAAGTTGCGGACCGTATTGCAGGTCCAAAGCAACGTGGTCCCAGGTATGGTCCTTCCCGGGCCTCGTGGATCTTATCGATCAGTGAACGTGCATCATATGGCTCCGAGTTCTTCTTCTTGTTATCAACAGGGGATGGGCTGCGTGAACGACGCGGGCCTCTTCCGTCATGGTGACTGCTTGGTGGTGACGGAGGCGGAGGTGGCGGTGGGTTAGCCTTCTTGCTGTTACCCTCCTGCGACGCCCCACGCCTATCACGATTGCTTGCCGGACGCGGAGGGTCATGGTGTGACCTGCTCTTATGTCCTTGGTGGCGCTCTCTGTCATGACGGGTCTGTGCCGCGTTGTCGCGGATGATGATGCCGCACTGCTTTGGAGGGGGCATATCCGTACGATGGTGAGTCTTGTAATCTTCCTGACGTCGGGGGGATCGGGGCAGTGGCGATGGGCGGCGAGGTTGGGCTCTTTCTCCGTGGTTGGAGGATATGGGGATATCATCCTTCCTACTGCGTGCATCCCTCCGTCTTCGTTCTGATGAACCCGTCTGTGATCCGACATCCTGAGGAGATCTATCCCTTGGCGGTTTGTACTGGCTAGATCGGCAGAGCGCTGGGTCAGACTCAAGCCTCTGAGAGGTGGCCTTTTCCTGCTGCTTTACCGCCTTGGCCACTAGGTCATAGACCTGTTCTACTGCCTCAGGCGATCTATCCTGCTCCAGAAGGGTCTTGGCGACGGCGAGGTTAAGGAGTGGGGTGGGCATCACCTGCTTGCCTTCACTATCGATGTATGGGTTGGCCTGTGCCGGCTTCGAGGGAGCCCATCCTAGGTTGCGCCGTACACCAGGATCGTTGATGACGCGAGCCGGATCTTTCTTAGCCTTCTGTTGTTGCAGTAGAGTCTTGTACTCGGCCTCCATTGCTCTTGCTTTCTCTATGGACTTCTGCGCGTTGACTAGATCTCGATCTAGTTTAGCGCCTTGCTCCGCGATGGCTTGCGCCTCCTCCAGTAGCTGCTGGCGCTTCTCGTCAAGCTGAGTCACGTTCCGGATATGATCAACGGTTAGTGGCTCAACGAGGAGATTGCCGTACATCACTCTATCAGCTGGAGTAACATGGGCTGCTGCCGACGTGGATGCTGGAGGCGGCAAGTTTGCGGTGTTGTTGTTGCTCGGACCGGTGCCGAGTTCCTGCGACTGCTACACTAGGTTAGGCGGAGGCGGCATGACCTTTACGCGATCAATGTCGTCAGCAATTAGTGGCCCCTTCCCCTTATCCAGTGATGTAGGCGGAGCTTGCCCGGGCTGGTCTTCGTCCATTGCTGTCCCAATGGTGACGAACACCCCTCGAGACATGACGGTGTTATTAGCTTGCTCGTCGCGCGAGTACTCCTCCTCCATCTCCGGCATAGCGGAGTCTAGATCTTCTGGACTGAAGTCTATTTCCTCTGAATCTGCATAAAGCGCGTCAATGACAGAGTCGGAGGGTGCCAGGGCTTCCTCGATGACGGGCGGTGGCGGTGCAACGGCCTCGACGATGACTGGAAGTGGTGGTGCTGCTGCGACGATGGTGGCCGGAGGCGGTGGTGGAGGTGGCTGAATCGGAGGGGCTCCGTCGATGAGCGCAAGCGCTGTCTGAGCTGTCGCTTCAGCCTCCGTGTAGTTGTTGACGGTGTTCACCATGCCTTCGAAGTTGAGGCATCCTGACGCCTGTTGCCGTCTTAGAGAGTGTCGGAGAAGCGTGCCATGGTCTAGTCCTTCCACAAAGTGATAGATGGCATCATCATTGGGGTAGTTGGCCAGATCGTCTCGTATATGGAGCCACCTGGCCAGGTAATCGTGGGGGTTTTCTCCCTCTCTTTGAACGTAGCACGCCAGATCGAAGATGGAAACCACGCCGACGAACTTGGATCTCTGCTGTCCAGACGCACGGACAAAGCCGTCGGATTTGTAGTGATCTTCCACCTTTATATCCTGCACAGGGGCGGTTTGGGTGGGTCTTGAATTTTTCCGATCTTTGCCGGCAAACTCCGAGGAGAGATCCAACATCGATCCTTCCGCGAACGTATCCTGCCCGTAGGCGGTCCGTGCGGGTCTTGAATTTTTCCGATCTTTGCCGGGAAACTCCAAGGAGAGATCCGACATCGATCCTTCCGCGAACGTATCCTGCCCATAGGCGGTCCGTGCGGGTCTTGATGCTCCTCCGACTCCCAGGGAACTAGTGCCCGAGTCGGTTTCGCCAATGAAGAGGTGGATGTCTCCGATAGGAACGATCGAACACCGCGTAGGGTTCGTCTTCAACGGGATCCAGAACTCGTCGGGGGGACGATCAGAACGTTGCCGGAGAAGAGAACGCGACCGATGGCTACGGTTTTGCCGATTCCCGCGAAGATCTTGGTCCTCGCCCGCTAAAGAGCCTGAAGCGCCTCTTGCCCCATAGTGGGCGCCAACTGTCGTGGTATTGCCGACGAGTACGCCATGGAGGGGTCCTCACAGTGCGTGTTTAGAGACGTGGGGTAAGGCGGACAGTTTACGGGTATGAGGTAACACAGCTTACCCAGGCTCAGATCCCGCAACGGTGGCGGAATCCTACTCCTGCTATAAATCACTATAATGGGAATACACCGAGTTACAGAGATAGGTTCGATGTGCGAGGTGTGTGTAAAAACGATGCCCTAAAGGCTCCCATAGGCCTGACTTATATGGTCGCCAGGTCCTAGTGTTACAGGGAAAAGTCCTAGCCGGACAGGTTACAAAGTTCTTCACCGTCTATTACTAGTCTTGTGTATCTTGCACTCCAAGGCTTCGGGTACGCTGGTGACTCCACCGTAGCCTTCCTTTATCCGGCATGGGCCTCCCTTCTGGATCCACCTAACTGGGCCGCCCCGCAGGCCATAGTCCATGCTACCGACTATGGGCCACCCGGGTTAGTCGGATAAGAGACATGCTATGAGGATACCCATATAGCATATCCCCAACATCAAGACCTGCAAGGTGTGCCGAGGGAGTTGGATGAGAACTCTTTGCATGTAAGGCCAGGAGCAAGGCCGGTGAATCAACCTCTCCACCGCTTCGCCGAAAACAGGAGAAAAACAATAGGGGATGAGATAGCTCGGCTCCTTGCGGCCGGGTTCATCATGGAAGTGCTTCATCCGGATTGGCTATCAAATCCGGTGTTAGTGGAAAAGAAAAAGGATGACCCAAATTTAGTCGTCGTATGGCGAATGTGTATCGATTACACGAACCTAAACAAGGCGTGTCCCAAAGATCCTTTTCCTTTACCTAGGATAGACCAAGTCATTGATTCGACCGCTGGTTGTGAGCTGTTGTCGTTTGTAGACGCGTATTCTGGTTTCCACCAGATACCGTTAAATCCGGCCGATCAAATAAAGACTGTGTTTATTACCCTGTACGGGGCTTATTGCTATCGCACCATGCCATTCGGCCTACGTAATGCAGGAGCAACGTACCAGAAATGCATGCAAAAGTGTCTACATGACCAGATAGGAAAAAATGTACAAGTATATGTAGACGATGTGGTTATAAAAACCAAAGAAAGCAAAACGCTCCTAGATGATATTCGACAGACATTCGCAAACTTGAGAAGGTTCCGAATGAAGCTTAACCCAGAAAAATGTACCTTCGGTGTGCCGGCTAGAAAATTACTCGGTTTCCTCGTGTCCAGCCGAGGTATAGAGGCAAATCCAACTAAAATCCGAGCAGTTGAAAAAATGGAATTGCCGAGGTGTCTAAATGATGTACAAAAATTCACGGGCTGCCTGGCCTCGCTGAGTCGATTTGTTTGTCGGCTGGGGGAAAAGGCATTACCTCTATATCAACTGATGAAAAAGTCTGATAAGTTCATTTGGACACCGCAGGCAGATAACGCATTTCATGAGTTAAAAAAGATGTTGGTCACAACACTAATTTTGGCCTCCCCACTGTCAAAAGAACCTATGTTACTTTATGTAGCTGCCACTAACAGAGTGGTAAGTGCGGTGGTTGTCGTGGAACGGAATGAAGGTGATAAGTCAATACAAAGGCCGGTATACTACCTAAGCGAGGTACTATCGGCCTCAAAACAGAACTACCCGCACTACCAAAATATGGCTTATGGAGTATACATGTCGGCGAAAGAAGTTAAACATTACTTCGAAGAACATCCGATAAAAGTGATTTGTGAAGCGCCCGTAGCCGAGATATTGAGCAACAAAGATGCAAGTGGCCGAATAGCAAAATGGCCAATCGAGTTATCACCTTATGCTCCGCAATTCGATAGGCGAGATGCAATCAAATCTCAGGCAGTGGCCGACTTCTTTGTCGATTGGGCCGAGGTACAATATGAGCCGCCGTTACCAGATCCAAATTATTGGACAATGCATTTTGATGGATCCAAGCTGAGAAATGGTTTGGGGGCAGGGATAGTATTAACATCGCCGAAAAAAGATCAGCTGAAATATGTGCTGCAAATACATTTCGCTGCATCAAACAATGTAGCCGAGTATGAAGCAGTCGTCCATGGGTTAAAGGTGGCAAAAGAGATTGGTATACGTCGGATCCTATGCTACGGGGATTCAGATCTAGTAGTACATCAAGTATCAGGAAATTGGGACGCATTAGATGCGAATATGGCCCTATTTAGATTCCATGTGCAAAAAATCAGTGGATACTTTGATGGATGCGAGTTTCATCATATACCTCGGGCGGAAAATGACGCTGCAGACACACTGTCAAAACTCGGATCAACTAGGCAGTTAATTCCCCCAGGTATCGCCCTAGAGCACCTGAGAAAACCATCGATTACACCATCACCATAATCCAAGTCAATTCATATCTCAGCATAATTGAAAGAAGGAAGTGTGCCAATGGAAATCGACAAAGAATGCAACCCGGACTTTTTGAAAGTGAAACCGGCCATCGCACGAGTGAATACAGAAAAATCCGAAGCTGTTATGTTGGCAGAAAATATGGAAATCGACAGTGAAATTATTCCAGAGAAAATCACGCCGATATGGGTGCAACCCATATTCTCCTTCCTTAAGGACGCAATCCTGCTGAGTAATGAGGTACTGGCTAGACAGACAATAAGAAGAGCCAAATCTTATACAATCATAAACAATGAGCTGTATAAGAGAAGCGTCACAAGCGTGCTGCAAAGATGTGTTGACTCGGGAGAAGGCCGGGAAATACTCCTGGATATACATCAGGGAGAATGCGGGCATCACGCCTCGTCTAGAGCTTTAGTGGCCAAAGCATTTAGGCATGGATTTTATTGGCCGACGACGTTGAAGGAGGCAAAAGAATTGGTAGAAAAATGTAACGGTTGCCAGAGATACGCCAGCAAGATACATATGCCCTCGTCCGAATTAAAGACAATACCAATTACTTGGCCATTTTCTATATGGTGCTTGGATATGGTAGGTCCGTTCAAGCCAGCCCGGGGCGGAATGACTCACATTCTAGTCATGGTGGATAAATTCACAAAGTGGATCAAGGTAAAACCAATAATAAAATGTGATGGACCAACGACAGTAAAATTCCTCAAAGATATTATCTTGAGATATGGTTATCCACACAGTGTTATTACGGACAATGGCACAAATTTTGCTGAAGGAGCCTTTGCTAGATTCTGCCAAGAGAAACACATAAGACTAGATGTTGCCTCGGTGGCTCACCCAGCATCAAACGGGCAGGTAGAGAGATCAAATGGGCTGGTATTGTCCGGAATAAAACCCCGGCTTATCGAACCTCTGCAAAGGTCGGCAGGATGCTGGATCGAGGAACTACCAGCAGTATTGTGGACCCTCAGAACTACCCCAAATAGGTCAACAGGGTATACCCCATTTTTTCTGGTATATGGGGCAGAAGATGTGCTTCCAGCCGACATAACACATGATTCGCCAAGAGTGACCCAGTACACAATTGCTGAGGTAAATGAGGTAGCTCGGCAAGACGATGTCGATTTGCTAGAAGAGGCCAGGGAATTGGCATTATCAAGATCAGCTATTTATCAGCAAGACCTTCGACGATATCACAGCAAGAAAGTCAATCCAAGAGTTTTTAAAGAAGGAGATTTAGTTCTTTGGCTAGTGCAGCGCACAACCGGCATGCACAAACTTTCACCCCCATGGGAGGACCATTCATCGTGAGTAAAGCATTGCACAATGATGCATATTACCTAATCGATGCTCAGTCACTAGAAAAGAACAAGGCAAACAAAGCTGGCGACGAATCAAAAAGACCGTGGAACATAGCTTTACTTCGCCCATTCTACAGTTAGGAGCCATATGTTGTACGTCGTGATGTGACGCATCAAGTTGGAGTATCAAGTGTGTATTGAACCTCAGCACCTCGAGCAGCGACTCAGGGACTGCACAATGTTGTTTCTATTTTTTTAAGATTATGTAGTAAACCTCGGCACCTCGAGCAGTGGCTCAGGGACTGCACCGTGTTATTTCTTATTTTGAATTATGTGTTAAATTTCAGCACCTCGAGCAGTGACTCGGGGACTGCACCGTGTTATTTCTTATTTTGAATTATGTGTTAAATTTCAGCACCTCGAGCAATGACTCGGGGACTGCACTGTATTATCCCTTATTTTGGATTTTGCATTGAACCTCGATACCTCGAGCATTGACTCGAGGACGGCCCTATGATTGTTTCTTGTTCTAAAAATGTGCATTAAACTTCGGCACCTTGAGCAATGACTCAGGGACTACCCCGTAGTATTCTCTGCATTGAGCCATGAGTTATATTTCGGCAACTCAGTTTGTAACTCGGGGACTGCTGCATGATCCTAGATATTCTTTGAGCACACACAAGAACTTGATAACCCGAGTGATAACTCGGGGACTGACTTGTATTACCCACTGTTTGTCGCCAGACACATGAAAGCTCCATAGCTCAGCTAAAGACTCGGGGACTCCCCAAAATTGTTGATCATAACTTGCAAGATATGATACAAACTTGTCTCAGTAATCAGAGGAATAGCAAAGCGGAAACAAACAAAGATCTCTAAGGATAATGCAAAAAATAATAACAACCCCATCAAATCGAAGTATGATAAGGGATGCAACTTACTGTATCACTTTACCAGATATGGGCTTCGGGCATTGTACTTCAGATAGAAGTTGAAAACAAAACAGCTACGCAATCGAGTTTACGAAGGGCAAGCAAGGTAAATGCCAAACCAAGGGCGGCCACATGGAAAAATACAATCCAAACTTACAAAATCAAAGTTCGCCAAAGAAAAGACATAAAGAATTGAGATTTTCTTAGATAGAGTAATAATAATTACCATCACCCATGCCTCAGCGGCGAAAGGCAAAAAGGTTCACACCACACCAAAAGACAGACAATTATTTCACAGACATTATACGCCCGACATACCGGGGACTGAAAATAACTTGGAGTTTTTTGAACCTAAATAGCGAAAAGGGCCAGAGCACCCTTAAGGGGCAGCAGCATGATCAGGAGCATCGGGAATGGGTATCTCGGATGATGGTGGGGTGACCTCGGTCTCCTACGCAGGGGTATTTTCAGGAACTGGGCGCTCCGAGGTAGCTGGCGCCTCAGCCGAAGTTACTTCGCCTTCAGCAGAAGAAATAGTAACCTCGGGGGCAAGCCTCGCCTGCAGAGAAACATTAGCCTGAGCTCGAGAATTCTCAGTCCCTTTAGAGGATGATCGTGCATCGCCATCCTCATCCAAGCTTGCATTTGAGTCACGAGAGTTATCCGAGTCACCCTCTGCTTCATCCTGATCGGCTGAATCATCGTCAGATGCATCTTCAACTTCGACATCATCCTAGGATTGTAGTTCCAATTCTTCTTGGAAGGGGTGCCAATAGAAAAGGCGGGGAGCCGAATCTTATCTTCTTTTCCAGTGTTTTTGACATAGAAAAATGATCTATGACATTTCTTGCAAGACTCGAGGCCGGCGACACGAGGGAACTCGGAGTTTCAAACGAGGTGTAATGGATGCGGCCCCGCACTAGGTAAGGGACTTCTCGGAAGGGTGAAGAGATTTGTACGGTACGACATTAGATCGGATCTGGAAAATTTTAGACCAAACATGTACGGAGGGCCAGAGGCCGAAATACCCCTCCGAGGCCGAGATGTAAGCTGATAAGGAGGCGATAGCATTGGCCGGCAGGTGATGCGGATGGAGGCCGAAGTAATCGAGAAACTCCCTGGCGAAATCGCTAAGGGGGAGGCCAAACCCACGAGCAAAATGGGACATGAAGACTACGTATTCTCCCTCGTTGAGCACGGGAGAGGATTCATTGCCGGGCAAGTGACTTCTTACCTCTGCAGGGATTCGGCACGTCCTGATAAGCCACTCTACCTCACGGCGAGTGACAGTGGAACCCTGCCAAGAACCTCGTTCTGGACCGGATGCGAAATCATCCTCCTCGACGAGGGCTCCGCTGGAAGAACTAGACATGGGCTCACCGGAGGAATCAACGGAGGAGAAACTATCGGCGGAGGGAGGCCTAGAAGCGCAGGGCCCCGTTGTGATTCTAACGAGCGCGGTGGCGTGACAAAGAAGAACTACCGCAAGGAATCTGGGAAACCGAAGGATAGCCTAGGGCAGAAATCTAGCAGCGGTGCTGTAGAATAACTCACCCGTGGAGGCGGCGAAGAAGGGAACGACGGTGAGGTCGTCGGGGCGGAAGAGCTGCAGCGTCACCATCCAAGAGATCGACAATGGCGCAGCCGCCAGCACGCGAACAGAGGCACGGGCGCGAGAAGGAATAATAAGGGCAAACGAAGGGGTAAAGTAAAACCGTCTAGCCCTTTGCCCCTCCTTATAACTGCACAGTCCTGGCGGTAGTGGGATCATGGGTGCGCACGATAACCGTGTGAATCACGCGCGCGGCGGAACCGTTCGCTACTAGTGGAGCCACGCCGAAGACCACACGACACTGTAGGGGATTGGGCCTCCTGACCGATGCGGTACTCGAGGCGTCACTGCTCCGACGCGACGGGCGCAGTAATCACTGTAGCTTGTCAGTGGGCACTGTAGAGGAACAAAAAACTAGAAGAATAATGATGAGTGGTACACGTAGGACGAGGCGTGCTCAGGAAGCTGCACGGAAACCTCGAACAGAAATAAGTAACTTGGAAAGAAGGAGAGAAGTATGTTGGGAAACTGATGTGGCCCGGCCGAGGTCTCAGGCAGGACACACCAGCTTCGGGGACTAATGTTGGGAAGGTGACCCCGGATAGGGTCAAGACAGGGGAAAGACGGAAGGAATCACCCTTGTCATGAGCCGAGTTATTGTTTTTGTCGGCCGGGTCAGATAAGAGTCGGCCGAGATAAGCGAGGCCATGGCAAGTGTAGAATGAGTAACACCTTATCCGGCCGACATATGAGTTAAGTCGGCCGAATGAGTCTGGATAACTTGAATGCAGGTGAAGGCCGAGCTGAGTTATGCGAGACAAGGCCGAGTAACACGAAGCTTGTAGGAGAAGGAGGTGCCTATAGTCAAACCCTAGTCACTGGCTAGGAGGGATCTAGACAGAGCCAAGCACAAGGGACAAGGAGCAGAGCAGCAGAAGGGCAGAAGAAGGTCACGGAGGTGACAGTCAGGGAGCCCGAGGCGCGCAAGTGAAGGTCTCTGGAACATTGCCGCCGATAGAAGGGGGACACGGAAAGGAGGCCGCCGAGTTACCATATTGGGACAAGCATATTCCAAGAATATGCTTGCCATGTCAGCCCTAGAAGGAACCAACACACCTCTTTATAAGGGGGGACGCTGGCTCATGAGAAGGGGGTCGATTCATTCTACGCCGTAAGGCTCGTGTAGTATCTCTCTTCTTCCCGCAAACAGCTCAAGGAGCATTTGTAGTCCTTAAGAGGAGAAATAAAGATCTACATGTTAGTCATTTGAGTGTAGAAATCACTACATCTTCCCTCCCCGGATCCCTCTAGCATCCATTGGCCCCATACTTTAGCCTACTCATGGCATCTGCCGTGCCACCACCACGACACAACTGCTTTAAGCAAAGTGTGTAAGGTAAACAATCCACTTGTTCCATGAACAAGAGATCGTTGTTTTCTCCCTAGTGGCAACAACACATCTACTACCGTAGAGATTTCTGTCACTTCCCTTGATAAGTAGAGGCATAAACCCACTATCGAGCATAAATACCCCCTCTTGGAGTCACTAGAAACTACTCGGCCAAGATAGCTACTAACAATGGAGAGCATGCAAGATCACAAACAACACATACATGATAGAATCATAAAGACAAAACCATCAATCAAACCAACATAATAATCGCAATATCCATCGGATCCCCGCAAACACAACATGCATGATTACAAATAGATTAGATCTTGATCATGAACGGAGCTCACAAGATCTATACATGAAAACACAAAGGAGGAGATACAACCATCTAGCTACTACATGGACCCATAGTCCAAGGTGGAACTACCCACGCATCATACCGGAGAGAAGGCCTCCGGGATGATCTCCCCTCCGGCAGGGTGCCGTAAAGAACTTCAGATCCCCCCGATCTAGGGATGATGTTGGCGATGGCTATAGACGTTTTCGTGGATATTTGATCGGGTGCTTAGGGTTTCTGCATCGGGGGCTTCTTATAGGCGAAGGGGGGGGCGAGGAGGCGACTAGGGGGGCCAAACCCTAGCCAGGCATGGGCCCACCCCTGGCCGCACCTGGGGGGGGGGTCTGGCTGCCCTGGCCCGCTTCCTCGTCTCCCCTCTGTACTTCTTGTTCCCCACGGAAAGTAATTGACTTTGACGTTTGTCCCGTCCAATTCCGAGAATATTTCTTTACTAGCTTTTCTGAAACCAAAAATAACAAAAAACAGGCATCTGGCACTGTTGCAACTTGTTAATAGGTTAGTACCAGAAAACATGTAAAAAGCACCTCAAAGTGTAGACAAGTAAAGCAAAGTAGATCCTAAACAAGCATGGAGCATAAAAAATTATAGATACATTTCCGACGTATCATGGTTCAAGTTTATTAGGGGCAAATAATATAAATTATGCCATCAAGTTTGTGAGGGCTTTAATCACTAAGTTTTCAGATAACAAAATAGTTTTTAATAGGAAGATAGCTGAAAACAAGAATATACTTGGAATGGTGTAACACACCATGCATCGGAGTTTATAGTGGACACTTTGGAAATAACTTTGTTTGTTGGGAGTTGGAAGCATGAGTAGAACTTACTCATACAAGTGGAGGCTAGCAAAAGACTGGGAGCAACCAACTAAGAGAGTATAATGGCCATAATCATGCAGAGCAACAAATCATTACTAATCAAAGCAAAGAGTGGTAATGCATGTCAAGGACTAAATGATCATAGAGGCTAATGGTGACTTGTCATAGTCAAAACATGGTGTGAGCATGTGCCAAGTCAACCCGATCAAAGCATCAAAGGAGAATACCATAATACTATGCTTTTGCATGCTAAAACAACACATAATTTATTCAAGGCACACTAAGCAATCCCAATTGTTTGGAACAAGACATGTTACAACAATAATCACTAAGCATAAGGTCAAAACAACACATATCATGTCATGAAAAAGTCTAAGTCACAGTCAATGCAAGCTCCTCTTGCACTTCAAGCAAGAACTTACTACTCCTTTCCAACACCAAGCAAACTTATTTGCAAAACAACACAGCGAGAACGGAGGTCCAAACTAATTTATTCAAGCAAACTAAACAACCTAAGCAAATCAAACAAAAACTAAGACGCTCCAAGAAGAACACAACTTGTGCATGAAACAATAAAAACGAAGTGTCTAGACAGACCTGAGCTTTTTATTGATGAAGAAGGGGATGCCTTGGGAATCCCCAAGCTTTGACGCTTGTACCTCTTGGATATTTCTTGGGGTGACACCATGGTGGCATCCCCAAGCTTGATATTTTGTCCATTTTTCATCTCATTGAATCATTCTCTCTCTACACCTGAAATTTTTCCTTCATACAAAACTTCACACAATCTTTATTAGCAAAATTAGCTTATTCAAAAGATATTAGACCTCTGGCAAAGCTTTGGAGCAGCAAGGATTTTCACTAAAAACACAAGCTACTGTAGCAACTCCTTCAAAAAGCTCAATTTCCCAAAAAGAACTCAAAAAGGAATCAATAAGAAGCAAATGCAAATGATGGCAGAAATCTGTCAAAACAGACCAGCAGGTAGAAACCGATTTTTTCGAACAAATTCTGTTGCTCAAATAAAAAAGTGTTGAACTAACGAAAGTTAGATAACATACTGGGGGATTTATTCGTAAATGTTGAGCTCAATCTGAGCTATAGAGACTCCTCACGAATTTTTATGGTGTAGGGCAGAAATCTGTTTCGGGACAGCAACTCCCCAAATCTTACTTCCCTCTCATTAGAGGTCATTCTTGGCACAAAAAGCAAACAAAAAGGATAAGGAGAGGTCATTACTAAAGTAATAACTTCCAAGACTCAAGGAAACTCTCGGGTTATCTACCAACAAGTACTTTTCTTTAACGCCTTTAAGTTAGGCACAAGAAGCAAGAAGAATCAAGTATTTTCAAATGAAGAAGCATTAACATCAATACTTGCAAAATCTTCAACTATGAAAGGTATCTCATCCAAATAGGTTTTGGAGGACCCCTTCTCATCTCTCTTTGGTCTACTACTTTCATCAAAAAGATTTTTTGGGAGCAATCTAATCAAAAAAAATTCAAAGGCTTGATGCATTCCAACAAGCTTAAAGGGTATGGGTATCTTAAATTATTCTCTAGGCTTAGTTTCATCATAAATACCCACAACATCTACACTTGAGCCTAGCATATTGAAATGCTCAAAGACCTTTTTGGCTTCCCTAGCAACATCATGAAATTATTTTGATAAAGTTTCAAGGATGAATTCTGTCTTTTCAGCATTCTCTTCTTCTTTTAGTTTTAGGAACAAGAATTGTATGAAGGGGTTAAGGCTAACAAACCTAGCCTCCAACATATGAACTAAAGAAGATGCATCAATCTCATAATTAGGAGCAAGTTATGTTATATATTTATCCTCAATGTCCTCATGCTTGCTAACATGATTAAAGAATTCTTCAATATTATCTTTCCCAATTAAGGAGCCACTACCTATTACAAGATCTTTCATGGCGAACTTGGGGAACAGCATGGTGAGCTAGAGAAAGGACTATTTTTTTGTGTTTTTTGAAAAGGGGCAAACAAAACCAAGCAAAAGAAACAAAGCAAACTAAAACAAAGTAAAGAGAAAGGAAGTGAAGGACTCCCCTTGTGAAGACGTCCTTAGCCTCCCCGGCAATGGCGCCAGAAAGCCTTGATGGTACTCGACATGGCACTTTGTTGGTAACCCCAAGCGCATGGTGCAAAGAGCAAGAAGCAAGTTTCCCTCAGTTGAGACTGAGGTTATCGAACCAGAAGGAGGAAGGAAACGTCACACAGGTGTTGCAAGCAACGCAGAGATCTGCACAACACAAACTCAAGACTTTGCCCCAACGAAACAGTGAGATTGTCAAGCTCACCGATTTGCTATAACAAAGGGTTCAACGTATGGTGTGGAAGGTAATATTCTGCAGCAAGTAAACAAGTAACAGTGGAAGATGTATCAATGGTAAAGATTGGACCGGGGTCCATAGTTCACTAGAGGTGCTCTCCTTAGATAAACAACATGGCATGCAGGGTAAACAAATTACAACAGGGCAATTGACAGGAACTGAGCAAGGAATAACAATGCAATTACTAGTCAGAAAGATCCTATGATATTCGATTGGGCAATACAACAAGATACATAGACCGCCATCCAACTGCATCTATGCCTAGAAGTCCACCTTCAGGTTATCATCCGAACCCCCTCCAGTATTAAGTTGCAAGCAATAGACAACTGCTTTAAGCAAAGTGTGTAAGGTAAACAGTCCACATGTTCCATGAACAAGAGACCGTTGTTTTCTCCCTAGTAGTAACAGCACATCTACAACCAAAGATATTATTGTCACTTACCTTGGAAACTAGAGGCATGAACCCACTATAGAGCATAAATACCCCCTCTTGGAGTCACTAGCAACTACTTGGCCAAGATAGCTACTAACAACGGAGAGCATGCAAGATCACAAACAACACAGACATGATAGAATCATAAAGAAAAAACCATTAATCAAACCAACATAATAATCTCAATATCCATCAGATCCCCACAAACACAACATGCATGATTACAAATAGATTAGATCTTGATCATGAACGGAGCTCACAAGATCTATACATGAAAGCACAAAAGAGGAGATACAACCATCTAGCTACTACATGGACCCATAGTCCAAGGTGGAACTACTCACGCATCATACCGGAGAGAAGGTCTCCGGGATGATCTCCCCTCCGGCAGGGTGCCGGGAAGAACTTCGGATCCCCCGATCTAGGGACGATGGTGTCGGCGGCTACAGACGATTTCGTGGATATTTGATCGGGTGCTTAGGGTTTCTGCATCGGGGGCTTCTTATAGGCGAAGGGGGAGGCCGAGGAGGCGACCAGGGGGGCCAAACCCTAGCCAGGCACAGACCCACCCCTGGTCGCACCTAGGGGGGGGGTCTGGCTGCCCTGGCCTGCTTCCTTGTCTCCCCTCTGGACTTCTTGTTCCCCACGGAAAGTAATTGACTTTGATGTTTGTCCCGTCCAATTCCTAGAATATTTCTTTACTAACTTTTCTGAAACCAAAAATAGCAGAAAACAGGCATCTAGCACTGTTGCAACTTTTTAATAGGTTAGTACCAGAAAACATGTAAAAAGCACCTCAAAGTGTAGACAAGTAAAGCAAAGTGGATACTAAACAAGCATGGAGCATTAAAAATTATAGATACGTTTCCGACGTATCAGCCGACAAGTCAAAGTCTAAGGTAATGGGTTTCGGCAAGGTAGTGGTCGCTCACGATATTTCACTCGTGAACATCATGCTTGTTGTGACCCTTGGATACAATTTACTTTCAGTCCGTGCTCTTGGAAATATGGGATTTGCCATCTTTGTTGATGATGATATAGTGGTCCTCATGTGGAGCAAGTCTCTCAAGGTCGCTTTCATTGGGTATGTCGAACGTGACTTGTATGTGGTGGACTTTTCGGGGCAAAACACTACAAGTGCGATGTGCTTATTCGGAAAGGCCAATGTGGGTTGGTTATGGCATCGCCGACTAGCCCATTTCAATATGAGAACTTTGCAAAGTCTCCACAAGGAGGGCCATATTGTTCGACTAAAAGAAAATGTTTCCTTTGCCAAAGATCGTGTTTGCAGGGCTTGTGTACTAGGAAAGATGCATGATGCTCCCCACAACCCAAATAACCGCATCAAGTCAACAAAGATCTTGGAGCTTCTCCATGTGGATCTCTTTGGTCCTCCATCTCATGCAAGTCTTGGTGGGAAGAAATATTGTTTGGTGATTGTTGATGACTATTCAAGATACTCATGGGTATATTTCTTCAAGTTGAAAAGTGAGACCCAAAAGACCTTCATCGACTTCATCAACTTGGTTCAACGTCAATACAATGTCCCGATGTTGATAATAAGAAGCGACAACGGCACCGAGTTCAAGTACTACACCTTGAATGATTTCCTTAGTGATGAGGGGATAAAACACCAATATTCCGCTGCATATACCCCTCAACAAAATGGTGTTTCTGAGAGGAAGAACCGGACTCTTATTGAGATGGCTAGGACCATGTTGGTGGAGTTTAAATCTCCATACAACTTTTGGGCCGAAGCCATCTCCACCGCTTTCCATGCATTAAACCGGATCTACCTCCGCAAAAGAAATTAACAAGACTCCATATGAAATACTTACCGGTAACAAGCCCAACATATCTTACTTCCGGGTGTTCGGTTGTAAGTGTTTCTATCTCATAAAAGGTGTTCGTTTGTCCAAATTCGAGTCTAAAGCATTAGAGGGTATTTTTGTTGGCTATGGTTTTGAATCTCACACTTATAGAATCTATGATAAGCTCTCCGGAGCCATCATAGAATCTTGTAGTGTGACCTTCGAAGAATATGATGGTCCCCAAGGGGGACGTGTTGATGCTTGTGATGCAGATGATGAAATGCCTTAGGATGCCATAGGAAGAATGGGTGTGGGATATATCCTCCCCATTGAGGAACCCCTTGTGGCGGATCGATAAGAACTATGCTCTACTCAAGTGGAGCCCTCATCTTCACAACAACAACATGTTCCAACTACCGAGGTGGATAATGACCCAAGCCAAAGACAAGCTTTGGACCCTCAACATATTGATCAAGGTGACATCTCTAGTGAGGAGGATCTTGATTCATTCTCCAGGATGTCAAGTGGTGCCAAGTCAATTACTCAAGGAAGATCCATACAAACTGCCTTGAGACAAGCTCAAATCAATGCTAGAAGAGTGTCTGATCAAGACCAAGGTCAATATTTTCCTCTTAATGAAGAGAATGATTTTGGTGATGATCAAGGTCAAGTTGATGGTCAAGACGAGGACCAAAATCATGAAGAGGTCCTCCAAGAAACAACGAGGAGATCCACATTCTTCGTGAATCTAGAAAGGAGAAGATGTTGGAATTAAGAGACCACTCCCCACAAAATGTGGTTGGTGACCTAAGGAGAGGCATTTCAACAAGAGCACAATTGAAAAGGTTTAGTGAGCACCAAGCACACATCTCCATGATTGAACCAAAGAAAGTATGGGAAGCTCTTTAAGATTTGGATTGGTTAGTAGCAATGCACAAAGAGCAAAACAACTTTGAGAGAAACAAAGTATGGAAGTTAGTTGAGAAGCCAAAGTATTGCCGCAATGTTATAGGCACCAAGTGGATATTCAAGAACAAGCAAGATGAGCATGGAATTATAGTAAGGAACAAGGAAAGATTGGTTGCACAAGGGTTCTGTCAAATTGAAGGCATTGATTATGGAGAGACATATGCACACGAGGCTCGCCTTGAGTCCATCCGTATCCTTCTTGCTTATGCGACACATCATAACTTTAAGTTGCAACAAATGTATGTAGAAAGTGCCTTTCTTAATGGTCCATTGAATGATTTGGTGTATGTAAAGCAACCCCCGGCATTTGAGGATCCCAACTTCCCAAACCATGTCTACAAACTTGATAAGGCGCTCTATGGGCTCAAACAAGCCCCACACACGTGGTATGAGCACCTTAGAGAGCTGTTGTTTGACCGTGGATTTGAGGTTGGGAAAATCGATCCCACTCTTTTTAATAAGAAGGTCAATGGGGAGATTTTGTATGCCAAATATATGTTGATGATATTATCTTTGGCTCATCTAACAAAGCTTTTAATGATTAATTCTCAAAGCTTATGACTAGTAGGTTTCGGATGTCTATTATGGGGAGTTGAGAGTATTTCTTGGTTTTGAGATCAAGCAAGTTAGAGGAGGGAATTCTTCAACCAAGCCAAGTATACTCAATATATGCTCAAGAGATTCAATATGAAAGATTTAAATGGAGCTCCTACTCCCATGGCTACAAAGACTCATCTAGAACAAAATCCAAATGGTAAAGATGTGGATCAAAAGGTATACCAGTCTATGATTGGTTCTTTGCTTTACCTTTGTGTATCTAGGCCCGATATTGTGTTGAGTGTAGGTGTGTGTGCAAGATATCAAGCGGCTCCTAAAGAAAGCCATTTAATGGCGGTCAAGAGAATCTTTCGATATTTAGTGCATACCCCATATTATGGTCTTTGGTATCCTCGAGGGTCAACATTTGCTCTTTGTGGATACACGGATTCGGATTGGGCTGGTGATAAGGATGATAGAAAATCAACATCCGGGGCTTGGCAATTCCTAGGTAGGTCCTTGGTATGTTGGTCTTCTAAGAAGCAAAATTGTATATCTCTCTCCACCGTGAAGCGGAGTATGTGGCAGCTGCTAGTGCTTGCACCCAATTGCTATGGATGAGGCAAACTTTAAAGGAATACGGTGTCCTTTGTGACAAAGTGCCTCTTCTATGTGACAATGAAAGTGCCATCAATATTGCATACAACCCGGTGGATCACACAAGGACAAATCATATTGAGATTCGTCATCACTTCATTAGGGATCATGTTGCTCGAGGTGATATTGATCTATTATATGTGTCAACCAAAGATGTAACATCCCAGCATTAGAGCATATAAATAAGATGAACCCAGATGTGTGCATTGCATTCATGCATAGAAAATCCGAATATTTTTGCGCTTTTAAACAGAACTTGTTAAAGTGATTGAAGCTTCTCTCAACTTGATGGAATTGAAGTAGATCATCAAGTTGACCGTGATAAGTTTCAATATGACCTTTGCTAAAACCTTATTTGGGTAAACATGATTTGATCTAAGGGTAGATCAAATATAATAAAATGTTACTCATAATGCATTGCTTAAATAATTAATATCTGATCCTTGAGGGATCATATCATAATATTCAGCACCACAACTCATAAATACCAAGTTAAGATTACAACTTAAGTAATAAGAATGTAATGACTAATCCTGACTTACCTTATTCTTATCTATTCTTACTATGAGTATCATAGTAATACCTAACTTTAACTCTTTAGTGAGTTTGAGTAGGAAAGAAACTAAGTCAAGATCATTCACCATATATCTTTCTTTCCAGATTAATCCTTATGAAATCCTATCTCAATATCTGTTGCTCATCAATGTTGAGTAATCAACTATTGATTCACCCATTCCTAAACTATCAATTCTTGATCCATCAACTCTTGTCCTTATCATAGCATCCACTCTAAACCCTTTAGAGAAAGAAGTAAGAAAATATAGGTGGTAATGTTAGATTTAAATATCATCTATATGATGGGAGTGTTGAAAGAGAATTAAATCAATATGATAATTGATGGAGCTAACTCACTCTTGGATGGATAGAAGAGTTATTTGAACTAAGATATAGGTGGTAGTAAAGAAGGTTACAAGGATGAATCTTGAAGATAGTTACCAGTAGTAATTCTATTGGATCAATTGGGCATAGTCCATGAATAACAGCCTTAATCCAATTAGAGATACTGAGAAGATAATTTCAATACAATTGTAAGGTTGTATTGATGAAGCCTTGATTAGCCAATTAAAAACCCAAGCTACAAATGATTAAAGGATTATAATGATCATGCCTTGCTCACCAGGATTGAATAATTATATCATGTATAAGTGACATTGGTAGGTAGAACATGATTGAAACCTTAGTATAAATAAGTTAGCCTAGAGTAGTCATTAAAAGTCACATTAAAATAATGTGAGGTTAGAGTATGAGTTATTAGAGTAAAGTAAATGTAAGATAGTATGATTAAATTAAAGCTAGTATAGCATGGAATTATGGAAGTAGTGTTATTCCTCTTAAAGGATAGTAAGATTTAGAGAAAGGTAGTTGGATGTATACATCTATTGAAATAATCTTAGTGGTGAATGATTATGGGAGAATAGGAATGGAGTTAGAAATAACTACTTGTTGGGTTGAAGGTTATCAGCAGAAGAGTAGTTGTTATAACCAAGTCTAGATAGGTGAAGATCATGAAATGCTTTAGTGTCAAACTCATTGAATTCATCCATGAGTTTAGAAGAATGATAAGTGAATAAGAATATTTTTGTGAAATAAAGCTCATCATGTTAACCATGATGATGGATAGGAAGAAGTAGTATATCTAGGAAAGGAATTCCTTAATTAGAAGTCCATGATTGTGAATTATGGAAAATAGAAATTCTGGGTAAACACCCAACTCTAAATCTCAAACCAAACATCATATCCATTTCATGTTATTGATCCATCATCTTATCTCCATATCACTTTATAGGAATATTTTCCTATAGCAAATCACTTAAGCACATCTCTGTCAATTCCAATTATCATAATTATATGTGCTTAGGAATATCTTTATCAAACCTCCTTATAAGACATTTCATTTTATAACTTTCTATTTTCAAAAGGTGATATCATTAAAAAATCACAAATATAAAGACAATGTGTTTAACAATTAATCTTTATTCACATCCACAAAAGAATATAAGTATAATTCAGAACCCTAAACCTATTAATGAGTTTTCTCATCAACATCTTATAAATATTCTATCTATATTCATTAGACAAAGTCTTTGATCCATTTCTCTGACAACTCATTTCAAATGAGCATGGAATAAGTAGGGATACAATAATTATAAACCACCCTATACTTTGCTATATGATTAAATACATAAAAATAAACTCTATGCCTATCACTAAACATTTTAAAACCTCATTACTCCAAATAAAAGTAAACCTAATGTTATAGTTAATTTTTAAGATCTTAAACAAATCCTAAAAACCCTAAATCCTACTTATTCTATTTAATAAAAGAATATGTCTCTAATTAGAAAGTTAGACAATAATAAATAAAGTATGCTATCAAAATATTAAATTCATTCCAGAATTTGAAATACATTCTTATATACTACAACTAATTAACAAATAAATTCTTTAAAAGAAATTTGAAACAAATGTTTAATACACAAATTGAAAACAAAAAAACAGAAAAGAGAAAATGAAACCGTGAGGAAAAACTGCAAGCAGGCCGTAGCCCAACTTCCCTTTTCTTATCTGTTGCCCATGTGCAACCCACAAAATCCCAGTAGCCAGCCCAGCTCATCCTTTTCTGTGACTGACGGGTGGGACCAAAGAAGGACCGTGGGTTGAGCTGAAAGAATCGCCAGGGGGTTTTCCGCAAACGTAACATCGTCGTCATCCTCACTCACACATGAAGCTCGCTGGAGGAGTCCACCGCCACCCGATGCCGTCGTCATCGTCAGCCGTGCGTCGAGATGCTCGTCGTCGTTCTAGAGGGGGATAAGAAGGCCACCGCGACACCCTGCCTCAATCCCTATCCACATTCTCTCCTTATCCTCTCTGATTCGAATGGGGCCGAAACCCTAGCTCACCAGAGCCACACCTCGCAGTCGATCCACACCTACCCACTCTCTTCCAAGTATCCATGGAGAAGCCCCGTCCTCCGTAGATCCTCTAAGTGAAATCTTGCATCAAGAGGAGCACTGGAGTGGACAAGTTTTGTCGTTCATATTTGCGGTAGTTCGTCAGAAATCTTGTCGGAGAGCTCGCCTCTGACCACGCCTGTCCTCGCCGACCTCTCTATCATCATCAGGGTGAGTTCCTAAACCTTCCAGTATCCTTAAATCGCCTTATCTCGATGTAAATCGCCGTCTCACCTTGTGCCATCGTCGGCCATCGCGGAGCTCGTCGGAGCCCAGGCTCCTTTGACCATTTTCGAGCGGCGCCACAACTTTAGGGTCCAGTTTGTTGCGCTAATTCGAACTAGGCTAATTTCGTTTGCTAGGGCGCCGTGGATCGTCGCCGGCGACCACCCACTGATGGCGGTGGTGGTGCTGACGTCGTGCCGACGTCACCCTTGACCCAGTCCACTGTTTGACCTGGTCTTTGTCTCATGTGGCAAGTGACATGGCCTAGGGCCCATCTGTTATTGTCTAGGAGTAGTAATCAGGCTGGTAGCAAATGCATTTATTTACTTAAGTGATGATGTAGCTACTGGCCCACCAGTTAGTGACTTTGGGTAGAGTTAGCCTCGGTATAGAAAGTTGTTTTCTATTTAAGAAATAAATAAAATATTATGAACTCAATTATCAATATTCCAGAAATGAAATGAATGATTAAATCTTGTTTAATTAATAACTTTGTTTTATAATTTAGAAATATATATATATATTATATGAAAATTTGTAGAAAAATAAAATATATAACTTAAAACTATTATCAAACATTATTATGTTAACAATTTAAATAATTATTGTTTAATAAAGATTTTAAAAGTAATAAAACTTTGATAATACATATTCTAATAATAATAACTGTTAAAAATGTAAATAAAATACCAAAAATCTTAGAATAAGAACTATAGTTTAAAACTATATTCATGCATTATTATTTCCCTTAATTAAATATTTATTATCTATTAAGTATTTATAAAGTAATAAATATTGTCAAAATCATATCTTATTATTTATAAATCAAAAAATAAATGTAATATATCAAAATGATCACAAAAATAATATCTACTTGTTAAAAAAATAATATTCCACTTTTAAAGTAAATAAAAAACTTAATACTTTAGCAACTTGAATTTAAACCTTAATTCCTATAAGCATAAATAAAATTTGTTAATATTCTAAAATTAGTCAATTAAATCTAATATATAGTATTAGTCTTAAATATTAATATTATGAAGGCATAATAGTTTAAAACATTATAATTACAATTTTATTGAATTATCCTTCAACCATAAGTGTAGATTATTTTCCAAAAGGATCCTTATCCAATATAAAATCCTCAAGAATAATTGAGACTAAATCCAATATTTTCCATATACTTCAACCACCAGATTACAAAACCTTAACAACCCTTCTTTATAAACTTTAACCACTCATTTATAAAAAAAAGTAAATAATACTATTCCATTATAAAATCAAGAAACCACTACACCAAGTAACAGGATAACTATTCTTAAGTACCTTAAGGAAACATTACCAGGTACACAAGGTACAAATATCATAAGCATTACACTTCCAAAACCATCCATGTTTTTAAAGTTAAATTTAGTCTCAAGACTTATAAACATTATGTCTAATAAACTACATATGTTTTTATAGTTAACTTTGGTCTATTCCAATTAAAACATAAAGCATCTCAAGTCCAAACTAATCAATCACACACCAAATGTCATTGAACACATCCTGTTAACAATAAAGATGGTTTAAACCTTAGAAAAGGAATATTTTCTTCAAATGTTATTCTTTTTGCCACTTCAAAACAACAATTCTTATATAAGCAATCTTAAGTAGCATTTCAAAACTATGTTTGTATCATTATTTTATGATATTGCAACTACATATTGTTTCACACACACTCACAAGCCCTAATAAGAAGCACAAGTGTACAACTCATCTAAAAGTACAACACATTTCAAAGACATCATTTCTAGTATCCAACCCCTAGAACAACGTTATCCCTGGGATTCGCGTTTATAAAGAGCATCATATTACTTCTGCATAAAAGCATCTTGCTTCTTTAAACATTAGTCCTTACCGGACCAATGATGCTGATTTCAGATATTGGATCTTATATTATCTTGAAGACCGTGAGTGCATAATCTTGCAATCACAAAAGGCAAGTTCACACTTGCTCATGTCATTTGGTTATTTTCTATAAAGTATTTTACAAATCCAATGTGGACATCACCTGCATTTGAAAAAGGTCCAAAAACATTATTTTCGTAATAATGTGATTATAGGTTATTACCATGAGGTAATAACTTACTATAAAAGTTCCGGTGGTAAAGGAACATATTATCTAGGACTTAACAACCAGTGTCGCCAGTGATTCTTGTCAACACCCGGATTTTTCAATCCTAGATGCCTGTTATGCCATACCTCGCAATCCCAGGATTACCATTTTTGCGAGACATAACAGAATTGGATACCATAGTACTTCATCCATTACAACGATACATAAGTTCTTACACAAATAGGGATCTCATGATCCGGTCCTTAATACAACATCAAGTAGCGGAATACGTAATAATAACGGTAGCGTAGGCGAGGCTCCATCTTCGGGGTCACAGGCAATGCTGACGATGGGAGATGATCCTAGTTGTCGTAACCTTCCTGGGGTCCATCCTCCAGGTACTCCTCTTCATAGTCTGGCCATGGGAATAGCCAGGGACAAAGCCATGAGTACTCTTTAAGTACTCGCAAACTAATACTAACAAGTAAAGGGGTTTTTGGATAATAGGACACTAGGCTCTAAGGTTGTTTTGCAAAAGCCAGGTTTATTTCTACTAAGTTCCCAAGCTGTTCACATTTTTATAACTCCTAGGTGGGATCTTGTATTTCTGGTCACAACTCTGTTGTGGTCACGTCAAAGTCTCAAGTCGTTTCACAAGTCATTTTGAAAAGTCTGACGGGGGAACAGTATGGCCACTCCAACTGTCCATAACCGCGGACGCGGCTATTCGAATAGTTTGACACTCTGCAGAGATTGTACACTTTCACCACAACATTCGATACATCCGTCAGGAACAAATCCTGAATTCACCATACTCAGTATGCGGATAATCAATCCTAACCTTTCAATTACACTCCCTAGTATAAGCACCTCTCCTGTGAGTTTGGCCTCCCAACCATGACCACTGTCATCTTGGGTACTGCACAGGTGAACAATCTTCACAAGGTAGCCTCAGCTCAGACCTTGGCCGTGAGGGAACTAATACTAAGGTATATAAGTTTCCAGTCAAGCCCTACCCAATCTTCGGGTATTGTGGTTGTACGATAAAATTGGAATGGTATCGCATCCAGACAACCATCAGTTTTATAAAGGGCTAAGGCTCATGCCTCAACATTTTCATCACCAAAATCATCAAGTGTTTGGAAACACATGTCCAAAACATTTCAATAGAATGATCCATCATTCCAAGGTTTTCATAACCATTTTTCCACCAAGTATTCCCATCTAAAGTTGATCAGGTTTTATGCTTAGCACTAGCATCTACAGGTGGGGGTAGTATTAATAGTGGTTGGTAACTAGTGGGGTTTCAAATAAGTCCAACCTTATATCATCCGCGGATATCAAGGTTTCTAGCTTAGGCCAAGTTTTATGTTCTTTATGCAACCTTCAGCACAACTGTCTAGTGTTGACCAAAACTATTAAGCAGGCTCCAAGTAAGCTTTGATAAAGAAATAAAGTAAGAAGCTTTCCATAAAACTAGGATTGGGTTAGCAAGTGGGTATGGTCACATACGCTTAAGGCATATAGTAATCATATCACAAGCATGAGTTTGTGGCAACAATAGGGTATCTGGCAAGTGTTAACTTGCACAATCACTAGTGGGATTAGGCTTGCAATCAATGTCAATATAAGCTTGCATAGGTATAGTATCTTGCAAGTGTTAGCTTGCATTGGTCACTTGGTTAGTAAAGCTTGCCTTGTGCAGAGCAGTGGTTGAAGTTTTCCTCGGCTTCCTCTTCGTAGTATCCTCCTTCCTCTTCGTAGCCTTGGTCGGTACTAGCGTCTACGAATAAATACAAGGTACACAATCACCAAACAATACTTAACTACTTGCAATCATCACACACAAGGGTCCTATAGATGATCTAGCATCATCTCTAACATTACAAGGTTAAGGATTGGTTTAAGTCTTTTTATGTTAGAAAAGTAATTTCTACTCATTGAAAAACTACTTAAGATTTAATATTCTCCAAACTAAACATGGGATCATGTTGACACATGTCATCACCACATGTTGTAGTCCATGGGAATGTAATTTAAAGTGGTGTCACAATTTAATAAGGTTTTACCCTTTTATTTTAATTAATTAAAGTGGCTAGAAATGCTTCTGAAGCATTCTTTTATTCCTTGAACATTATTTCTGCAAGTAACCTATATATATTTTTATATATTCTGAAAGGTATGGTTGAATGTGATTTTTGAGAGTTGTAATCAACTCAAAAGCTTTTATGGTTTAAATTTGAAAAATGTTTGAATGCAGAAAAGCTTCTGCCTTGTTATTTTTGCTATGGGTGATCCACAGATCCAAATGACTTGAATCCAACGGGCTTGGATTAAGCATTCACAGACCTTTCCAACAAAATTGGTTTCATCTAATTTGGTGTACTAAATCAATCTGGGTTGATTTTTAAAGTTGGGTACAGAAGTGTGTTTGAAATTAAAAAGAAAAGGTTTGATTTGAATTGCTGGGCTGCGCGGGAAATTCTAACGGGCCGGCCTGCTAAGCGCAGTGCTCCCGCGGGCTGCTTAAGTGGGTGTCCCCACTCGTTAGTGACACGGGGCTGGGCGAAGCGGTATGGGCAAACGTGGTTCGTTCGATCTGGTTCTAATCTAACGGCTGAGGGTCATCGTCGACGCGAGACAGCTCCGGCGAGAACGAAACCTAGCGCGGCCAGTGAGGGGTGCTGGGGGCTCACCGGGGTACGGGCGAGGGTCGGCGAGGCGGGCGAACGACGAAGTCGACGACGGCGAACCTCCTGGTATCGGTGGCTTCTCCTAGGGCGGCTCCAATCGCTGGCTCCCTTCTTCTCCGGCGGCGGCAGGCTTCAGTGAAATTCCGGCGAGGTGGTGCTCGCCTTGCTCTAAGAATGGTGTGGCACGATCAGTGAGGAGAGGGGAGTGAGATGGTGTGAAGAAATCGTGCAGGGGTGGCCTCTATTTATAGTCGAACGAGGGGACCGTCGGGGCGCAAGGTGAGCTCGTCGGAGGCGACGTTACAGGCAGCTAATGGCATGGGCAAGGGTAGGGGACGGTGCTGTGTCTCCTGGCGATGCTCAACGACATGGTCGCAAGGCATGGGGCGGTGTGGTTTGGTCTGGAACGGGCGGTTCTCTGCGCGGCAGAGGCGGCGTCTTCAACGGCGGGCGGTGGCTGTATGGCACGGGGCGGCAAACGGGGATGTCTGGCGGTCTCCTGGGTCAGTGGTGATCGTGTGTGCGCGCGGTGAGGACGGCGCGCGGTCTGTGGGTGATGGTCGAGGGTGGCGCTCTGGTGCACGCTCGGCATGGTCTGGGCGTGTCTTGTGCGCGTGGTCCATGGCTTGGCAACGCTCGCGGCTGGGACAGGCAGTGGCGATGGACGGTGGGCTGCCTCCCAGACACGCTGGCTAGGCTTGCTGCTGCTCCTAGCTTGCTGTCCACATTGGAGTGACATGGGGTTGCTCGACTGTTCACCATTAATGGCAAAGGAAAGCTCACAGGGGTGCTAGTGCCTGGCTAAACTTCCTAGATGATCTACTGGATTGTGTGAGAGCTAACTAGGGAACAAGTTAGGCTCAAAACACTGCACACTATAGTGTTTGTGGTTTTGTTTGATTTGTGTCTGCAACCTGTTTGATGAAATGGCCGCATGAAATCAAGTTTTGAATTTTGAAATGATTTTCGGTGGGTTTGCTAGATTGGTTCTGGTGAGTCTGCAGATGCTTGGGTTTTGAAAGTTGAGCTTGTTTGGGTGGGTTTTGAAAAAGTGGGATCTTCCCATATGAAGAAGATTCAATTTTGAGTTGTCATTCAAACCATGCATTTGAAAGTTTCTGGATGATCACAAAGTGGGCCTTGATACTTGGTTATGAGTACATTCAAGGGGTGCAAAGATCCAGAAAAGTTTCTGTTAGGTTTTGAAAGTTTGAGATAGCCAAAGTAGGCATGGGAGTTAAATTGGTCAAAATGACCATTAACTTAATATATTTGTTTTGACTTATTTTTCTTTAGGAAGAGTGTGGGGAATGTTTTAGAGGATGTTCTTTTCACCTAAGAAACATTTTACAAGCAATGGATCACGCAAACAAGGTGGGTTTTAAAGAAATTCAAAATCCATGCATACACATATACATGCATTCATGAATTGTTTTGGAAAAGTTTTTGTTAACCCTAAACTTGAGGATTAGTGTTTTGTTGATCTAAGTTTGATATTTTTGGTATGTTACAAACCTTCCCCCCTTAAACAAAATCTCGTCCTGAGATTTGAAAAAGGACGAAAAGATTACCTAGGATTTGAATAGATCTGGAAACTCCGTCCTGATGTGATCTTCGCGTTCCCAGGTAGCTTCCTCTTCTGTGTGGTTGCTCCACTGAATCTTGAGAAACTTGATGCTTCGGGTCCTGGTAGTACGAAAGGCTTCCTCCAATATACGGATGGGTACTTCGGGATAGGTCAGGTCATCATTGATCTCTATGGTCCTATGATCGATATTCTTGAACACTTCGGTCTTCTCGGGGACTTCGAGACATTTGCGAAGTAACGAGATATGGAACACAATGTGCACCGCTGACATCTCTCCTGGTAGCTCGAGTTGATACGATACTTCTCCGCGACGGTTCAAAATTTTGAAAGGTCCGATATATCTGGGGGCTAACTTTCCCTTGAGTTGGAAACGCTGCATTCCCTTCAATGGCGACACTTTCAGATAAACAAAGTCTCCAATATTGAAGGCGAGGTCTCGACGTCTCTTGTCGGCGTAACTCTTTTGTCGGGATTGGGCTGTCTTGAGGTGCTCTCAAATCTTGTGAACCTTCTCTTCTGCTTCTCGTAGGATGTCGGGTCCGAAAATTTGACTCTCTCCTACTTCCGACCAGTTCAAAGGGGTGCGACACTTTCTTCCGTACATGAATTCAAAGGGGGACATTTGCAAACTGGCTTGGTAACTATTGTTGTAGGAAAATTCTGCAAACGGCAGACAGTCTTCCCACTTGGATCCATATTCTAGCACACATGCTCTAAGCATATCTTCGAGTATTTGGTTTACTCGCTTCGTTTGTCCATCGGTCTGAGGGTGATACGCGGTACTGAAATCTAGGCGGGTTCCTAAACCTTCCTGGACCTTCTTCCAGAATCTCGAGGTAAACTGAGTTCCTCGATCCGATACGATGTTCTTGGGGACTCCGTGCAAACTAACAATCCTAGCGATGTACAACTCTGCTAGCTTCGAACTCTGATATGTAGTTTTGACGGGCAAGAAATGGGCGACTTTGGACAATATGTCCACTATGACCCAAATAGAGTCATTTCCCCTACTAGAAGTAGGTAGTCCAGTGATAAAGTCCATTCCTACAGAATCCCATTTCCATTCCGGAATTTGCAAAGGTTGCAATAATCCAGCTGGTCTTTCATGTCCTGCCTTGACTCGCTGACATATATCACAGTTGTCGATATAGCTTCCGATTTCTCTCTTCATCTTATGCCACCAAAATTGCTCTTTCAAATCTTGATACATCTTAGTTCCTCCGGGATGGATAGAATAAAGAGTATCATGAGCCTCCTTCAAGATAACTTCTTTTAACTCAGAATCTGCGGGTACACAAAGGCGTCCTTTGTACCACAAAACTCCTTCTTCGTTCTCGGTGAATCCGGGTACTTTGCTTGTACCTATACGACGTTTAATTCTGTCGATACTAGCATTTCCTTTCTGCGCCTCTTTAACCTGACTGATCAAAGTGGGCTGAAGTTCTATGCTAGCCAAAAATCCTTCGCTTACTAACTCTATTCGAAAATCTTCCATCTCTTTGTGCAAACTTGGTTGCTCCTTCAATCATGGAGTTCAAACGGCACGGCAATCTGCTAAGGGCATCGGCTACTACATTGGCTTTTCTAGGGTGATAGTGAATGTCCAGGTCGTAATCCTTGATTAGCTCAATCCATCTTCTCTGCCTCATATTCAGCTCCTTCTGAGTGAATATATACTTTAGGCTCTTGTGATCCGAATAAATCTCACAACGGTTTCCCATAAGGTAATGTCTCCATGTCTTCAGGGCTAGAACTACGGCTGCGAGTTCGAGGTCATGGGTTGGGTAGTTTTGTTCATGTTGCTTCAATTGTCGCGATAGATAGGATATAACTTTGCCTTCTTGCATTAGCACACATCCAAGACCGATCTTGGATGCGTCACAAAACACATTGAAGGGCTTCGTGATATCCGGCATGATCAAGATTGGGGCGGAAATCAATCTCCTTTTGAGTTCTTGAAAACTCGCTTTGCACTTGTCTGTCCATTCAAACTTCTTGTCCTTCTTCAGCAATTGGGTCATGGGTCGGGCGATACTAGAGAATCCTTCTACGAATTTGCGGTAATATCCCGCCAATCCGAGAAAAGCACGAACTTGGGTTTGAGTGGTTGGGTCTTGCCAATCTTCCACATCTTTCACTTTGGCAGGGTCAACAGCAATTCCTCCGGCTGATACAATGTAACCGAGAAATCCTACTTCCTGTAACCAGAATTCACATTTGCTAAATTTTGCATACAGTTGATGCTCTCTAAGGGTTCCAAGAATGGTCCTTAGGTGTAGCTCATGTTCTTCTTCCGATTTGGAATAAATCAGAATGTCATCGATGAAAACAATGACAAACTTATCCATGAAGTCCATAAAAATCTTATTCATGAGGTTCATGAAATAAGCGGGGGCATTGGTTAATACAAAAGACATGACTGTATACTCGTACAATCCATATCTGGTGGTAAAGGCAGTCTTTGGAATATCCTCTGCATGAATTTTGAGTTGATGATAGCCAGTTCTAAGATCAATCTTAGAAAACACCTGGGCACCGGTCAACTGATCAAACAAATCCTCTATCTTGGGCAAGGGGTACTTGTTCTTGATGGTGACATCATTCAACTTTTGATAATCCGTACACAAACGGTTACCTCCATCCTTCTTGTCCACAAACAAGACAGGTGACCTCCATGGGGACGCACTTGGTTGAATCAATCCGATTTCTAACATGGAGTCCAACTGCTTCTTCAGTTCTTCTAGTTCTGATGGGTTCATACTATAGGGTCTCTGGGCTATAGGTCCTGTTCCGGGGATTAGTTCGATGATAAACTCGATATCCCTATCTGGGGGCATACTGGGCAAAACATCTGGAAATACATCGGGGTATTCATAGACTATCCGAACTTGGTCAATGGTAGGTTGGGCTAGACTCTTGTTACACTTGAATTGGCGAGGTAAGGTTTCAGATATATGCTCGACTGATACTCCGGCGGTACTGGTCATGGTAATGGCTTTCTTGGCACAGTCAATCATTCCTTTATGTTTGGACATCCAATCCATTCCTAGTACTACTTCCAAACCTTTAGTTCCGAGTACTATTAGGTTAGCATAAAAATCTATGCCATGGATTCGGATAGGGATGGCTCTGCAGATTTGCCTAGCCTTGGTGGTCGATCCGGGAATTTGCACAATCATCACATGCTTCAGTTTGGTTGGTTGAATTTTACTAGTGCAGGCAAATTCTTCGGTGACAAATGAATGCGATGCACCAGAATCAAACAACACTCTTGCAAGTACCGAATTAACAGAAAACATACCCAGCACGACGTCTGGCGTTTCCTGAGCTTCTTCAGCATGCATGAGAAAAAGACGGCCATTGCGGTTGAGTGAATTTCCTGGGGCAAATCTTCTCCCTGGTTGGACACGACGCTGCTGCTAAGCTGGGACATTGGTATTAGGGGCTGTAGCGTTCTTCTTGTTGGGGCACTCGTTGGAATAGTGGCCTTTATTTCCACAGTCATAACAGGTCACTTGTGACTTATCCTTGGCTGCGACAGGCACAGCATTGCTTCCAGTCCTCGGGGCAGTATTGGGGTTGGCGGTAGCATGGTTGGTGTTGAACTTGGGTGGGGCACGGGTGAAATTGCTAGAATTGCCGGGGTTGTTGTGATTTCCTCCGGTTCTAGGGTTTCCACGGTTGGGATAGGTCGGACGGGTCATAGGGGGTATGTTGGTTCTTGGGGCAAATCCTGGAGATGGGTTGGGGCGATACTTTGGGGTATGATGGGCTCCTGGTTAATGCATCATGCGACGCTTGCGGTTCTCATTGGCCTGGTTGATTTTTCCTTCCATCTGGATAGCGGAGTCGACAAGGGCTTCAATATCAGCAAAGGGAATATTGACTAACACTGTCTGCATCTCGTCATGCAGACCATTCAGGAATCTTTCTTTCTTCTTGGCTTCGGTGTCTATCTCATCCGGGGCATACCTAGCTAATGAAAAAAAAATCACGGTATTCTACTACAGTCATACTTCCTTGTTTCAATTCTCTGAACTCGTCTCTCATTCTCTTGATCAAACCTGGCGGCACATGGGTTCTGCTAAACTTGACCTTGAATTCCTCCCAGGTCATCATTTGGCCTTCGGTCATTGCACGAACACTGTTCCACCATGCCCTGGCATCTCCGGCTAGATAATGAGTGGCGAACAAGACTTTCTCGTTGGCTTCTACTCCGGCTACTTCTAGGTTATTCTCCATGGTTTGCAGCCAATCATCGGCGTCTAGGGGTTCTTCTGACTTGGTGAAAACGGGTGGGTTGGTATTCTGGAAATTCTTGAGCTTAGATCCGTGGTTGTCCTGATTTCCATGGCCTTGGTTATTGTGGGCTAGCTGGGCTATCTGTTGCAGAGTGGCTAGGTTGTCTTGACGTTCCGCTCTTTCAGCTTCGCGGTCAGAAGTCAACATTTGCAGAATCTGCAACATCGGGTCCGGGGCTGAACCACTTCCTCCACGTGGCATCTGAAGATTGATATAGATCATGAGAAAAGAGGGAAATTTCTAAGGTTTTGGGTCTTTGAAAAGTGTTTAGAGTTTGACTCAAGTTTTCTAGCAACTTGCTTTTTCATTCATTCAATCATAGCACACAGTACAACACACACCATAACAAAGCAACGCAGATGGTTTTAAGAACCATTCTGGGAACTATGATACAGTGGGACCGACTACTATTCACTACGCTAGTGCTCAGTGCTACTACTGCTCGGAGTCTGTGGCTTCATCATCTTCCGCATCATCGATGAAGGCGAAATCATCCTCATTGGTGAAGAAGTCCATGGCCTGATCCTCCAGAAAATCATCGTCATCGCTGATATAGGAGTAAGGGTCTCCACGAAGATCTTCTCCGGCATTCTCCCTTTCCTCTAACTGCATGTCTCTCTCATGGATGGTCTCTTCCAGAGATGAGATACGATGGCGAAGACGGGCAATAATGCTCTCCTTCTTGTCGAGCTGACGGCGGCGAGACTTGCGATCCTTTTCTAGCATAGCGATGGTCTGATCCTTCGTCTTGATGATGGCAGACTTGTGGTTGCAATAGTCACGGCAGTTGTCCAGTTCCTGCTAACGATCATACATCATGAAGCTAAGGTGGTCCAATTGAGTCTTCAGCTCAGGGTGGTATGGGGCTTCCAGTGGTTGACCATTTGCATCACGTCTTGGGCAAAACTCAAAGCGAGTACCCTTGATCTGATTGATGATCTGCCCTGTGGCATCCCGCAAAAACCACTACTAGAAAATCGCGTTGTTTTTGTGCATTGCATCATCATGACCGCATGCTCATGTCATCATGCCACCTTGCATTTGAGCATCGTCATCATATTGCATCTGATTGTACAAAACTATTTGCAGAAAACCCTATTTTGTTTTCTAAACGCCTCATCCTTATTCAAACGCAAAACCCGGGCTTGTCCGGATTATTTATTTTGTCTAGCATCGGTTTGCAAAAGCCCCGTTTAAAACATTAAAAATATTTAATTTATTTTAGTGGGGCAGTCGAACGGGCCGAATAGACCCGAACGACCACCCCTGTTTTTAAAACGGTCAACCTAACCAGCCCCCTCTAATCCTAAAGCTACCCATTCCTATACCCACCCTTCCCAGCCACCTCACCCTAGCCTATCAGACTTCGCCACCTCATCTCCCCCTCTCCCTCACCCAATCACCCTCCGCCACGTCACCCCCAGCCTCTCTCCCCTTTTTCCTCTCTCTCTCACCCTCTCAGCTCACCCCCACGCAGCCTCCCTTTCCACCTCTCTGCCGCGTGGCCCCCACCAGCCGGCCACGCACGCTACACACGCACACCACGCCTGCCCACCCCCAGACCGACCCACGCCCCTGGGCCCCTCCTCCCTGGGCCCACCCACGCACGCGGTGCACCCCGCGCACCACTCGTCCCCTACCTCTCGCTCACCTCTCCCCCTCGTCTACCGCGCCTCCCAAGCCACCACATCGCCGCCGCTCCCCGCCGGCCCCTCAAGCTTCCTCCGCCGCCTCGCCGTTCGCCCTCGCCGCGCCTCCGCATCCACCGGTCGCCCCTCCCGCCGCCACAGCTCGCCGTGCGCCGCCCATCCTCTCAACCTCACTCCGCCGCCTACCGCCTCCGGCCGCGCGCTCGGTCCGCCCCAGTCCCCACCTGTCCCTGCGCGCCGCTCCCTGTTTCTTTCCCCAACCCCCTCCCCACCGACGCACTCACGTACGCACACCCGAGCCAACCGCCCCCGCGCGGCGCCCCTCCCCCCCCCCCCCGCAGCGCCTGCTCCGGCCATGGCCGCGCCGCCGCCGGGCCTCGGCGTCCCCCTGCGCGTGACCCCGCTGCCTCCCTCCCGCCAGTCCGCCAGACCTCCGCCTCCGCCGACGCGGCCCCGCTCCACCCTCTGCGCCGGTTTCCCCTTCACCGCCTCGTCCGTGGTGCCCCGCCGCCGGAGCGGGCATCTCCCCTGGCGCTCGCCGTCGTCTGCGCGAGCCCGACCGACGCCGTTCATCTTCCTCGCCGCCTGCCCGCCTCTGGTCTCCGGCGCCCCGCGCGTCCCTGGCCGCGTCACCTTGGTCCGTTCCGAGCGACCTGAGCCCCTGCAGTTGACAACGCCACTGCTTCATGTGCGTCTCTGGCCATGTTGGTCCTGCAAGACAATGTCACTCACAGTATCCGGACCTCCGGCAAGATCTACGGTACCACACGGACGATCGAGACGGCACTTCAAGATCTTCACCCCGACCGTCACGACCGATCGGATTCGGGGACCCGACAAGACCGGCTTGATGCTGATGATTCCGAAGGAGGTACATGGAGCCACCCGAGAAAGTAACGCCATAGACTCGCGGTATCCGGAGGTCGACAATAGACCGGAGTATCAAGATCTTCTCCCGGAGCAACGAGATCTTCGCAACGACAAGAACGACACCGCGAAACACCGAGAACTTCCCCCTGAACATCAAGTCGCCAAGACCCCCGTAACCGAAGGCCGCCGACGCGGAACCACAAGAGCTTCTCCTAGACCGCCAAGATCGTCTTCCGGACGCCGTGACCGTCAACATGACCCGAAGACCCCGGATGCGCCAAGACCTACCCCTGAGTCCGAGAACGATCCCGCCAAGGCCGAACCCTAGACCCGGAACCTGAGACCAACTCGAACCCCGGAACCTCAAGACCGTCGAGCCCCGAATGTGTGACCCTTATCCGAACCCCCTACTTTATAAATGTCAAACATAAAACTTGTTGCATATTGAATTGTCATCTCGCATGCATATCTGTGGTTTGGGGGCCTTATGCCGATTCACCTAATAATTAAATATGGGGATCATATGCGGGCAAATCTAGCCTTATATTGGCCTCATTTAAATTGGTGTAGCGAACCCGGTGCTATCTTTTGCATTGTTAAACAACATCTAAAATGCGGGGTATCTAAATAACATGAACCACCTAAATAATTGTCGGGACCCCGGTTCCGCTTAATATGACCTAATTGTATCGCACCTTTGCCATGCCATCCATCATGCATGCATCATGCCGACCTTCTGCCGTTGTATTAAATATTGCATCCGGTGTTTATTCTAGTGATTTGCTTCTTCGCGGATAAGGCCGTTGAGTTGATGTGAGCTTCGCCCCGATCTTCGGATGAACCCTTCGGCAATGTTTTCAGGCGAGCATCTCCCCCTTTCTACCCATCTTACTTTTATAGTCTTTATTCCCTCCTGTTGATCTATTGCTATCTGTGTTGCGATGCTCTAGTTTTCGTACCCGTGATATCCCTTGCAGCCGTATATTTCCTTGGACACACCCTATTCCCTGTTGTTTGGTAGATAGTTGGACTCGCGCGTCGTAGTCGCTTGCTCAAGTGCTGTTGCGTGTTGCCATATGCCACAGTTGTTGATGTATTGCCGCATGTTGTTGTTGGAGATGATCCTAGTTTTACTTATCGTCACTTTAATTTCTGTTTAACAACTAAAATTGAAATAAGCAGAGGCATCGGTGGGTGATAGAAAATATTTGGTTTCCGAACGCCCACTTGTGTCTCGTAAGACCCCGAGTACTTGATACTTGTTCCTTGTTTTATCGCGCTATCCACATCCGGGAGGTATATGGGACCCCCCTGAGCCAGAGCTTGATTCATTCTTATTTCTTGGGGCCACAAACTAGTTTGAGGTTTTATTTACGATCCTGTACTTATGCCATGTTTTACTGCTTTATTTACGATTGTGCGATGTATAGCACACTGTACTGTTTAGGTAAGCAGAATGTTTTCGCGGTATCGACAAGCCCTGTTTGGGGTTCCCAGTCGTTTACAGCCATTGTCGCAGACCTTGAGTCCGTCTCGGAGCTAGCTTACTTCGTTGCGGGTCTACTCAATGGGGTGGCCCCCTGAAATATTTCTGGATCCTGTGATTGTTCAGTTGTGAAAGCCTCGTTGGGTTTTTGATTTGGTTTTTCCGAGGTTAATCGAGCGTGTGTTGCTATTGGTGCACCCCGGCCGGGTAAAACTTTCTGAAAGCCGTGTCCGCGGATATGGACGACTTGGAGCACAGTATCTCGATCATAGACAAGCATAACTAAAGTTTATTGCTATAAATTTGACTTTATAATGACTAGTAATCAGCTTCACTATAATGGAATGGCTAATTAATACTGCCCACAACTGCTTGTTTGGCGTGTCGCTTGCGACCATTGTACCTGACTAGTAAGTATTGCAACTACAACGGAATGGCTGAATAAAAGTAACAACAACTGCTGGGTTTTGAGTTTATCTCATGCTATCTGTATCTGATTAGTAATTGTTGCAACTACAACGGAATGGTTAGCTAAAAGTGCCCACTGCTTATTTTATCAGGACGACTATCTTTAACCTGACTAGTAATTGCTGCAACGATAACCGAATAAATAAAACTGCCAACTGTGTGAGTTCCTCGGTTGACTTCCTCGATCGGTGTCGAGGGGGAAACGCCAGGATGGGTTTGTTTGATGCTAGTATCAGGTTGGATCCGAATAGGTCTTTCTCACCCCTCTCTGATAGCCGCCAGTTGTATCGAGTCTCTATAGGTTGTCAGTGCATGCTGCCGCTGCCGCTCAGTCCACCATACCTATGTAGGCGAGGACCGCCGAATTCTAGCCTCGCCGTGTACTGGCCTCAGTACTGACGCTCCTTCTTTTCCCTTTGCCCTTTGTCGGCACCCCTTTGTTTTAAGCAGGTTTTGAGATCGACGTCGTTAGCAGGGTTACCCTTCCGGCTTGGCCTGGGCAGGGTTATGGACGCCATTGGTTATTCTTCAGGGCTCTTAGCCCCATTTGCATCTTGTCCGTAGTCGGACGCTCGATTATTTTCAAGGTGATTTGGATCTTTGTACATTATATTTGTATTCTTGACTCATGGAGTCGCCGTTATATATATATCTGTTCTGTGGGTCCCATCGAGGACTGTTGTGTAATGTTATTACTTCGTTTTCCACCCGCACGAAAGTGCCTGGTGGGCACCTTTGAATCGTTTCTATGCGGGTTTTGGCGAATTTTGCTCAAACTTGCATAGGTCCGATTCTGAGGGTGTTACAGAGTGGTATCAGAGCTCAGCAGTTGCGATACCCCACAAGTCCAGCCTGTAGGATAACCTAGCTAACGGCCGAAGTAGAGTGTCAAAACTATTTTCGAAAACTCGGTTGGATAGTTCTGATTAGGTCTGATTTTACTCCTTACCCCTATGCTATTCTCCTCTTACCTCAGCGTGTTTTGAATCCGCTCTCTTCTCTCTCTTCGAGTCCAGGATATCTCGTGGTTGGGTTTCGTCGTACCTTCAGGGTTTCGCTTCCTTCTTTGATAACGGTGTTGCTACATCTGGTGTTCAAGCTGCCTGATGAATCCGTCTACGGTGTTACCCTTCTTTGTTCCTTGTTTGCGCCTTCCGGTGTTTTCCGCCGCAACGACATCCTCTACGCCAGATCCGATGCAGAGTCTGCATCACTCCTTTGTTTCCGAACCTCGCTTGTCGAGATCTTCAGTCTGAATCCGAGGGTTGGTTGCATAATCTGTCTATTCGTGCACATAGTAATGCTTTGAGTGCGGGATGGAGTCGCGACCATACCACTACTCTTATTATTCGCTTATGTACATTGAATGGTGGATCGATGCAATTTTACTCCTTCCATTGAAGTTAGAGGTGGCCTTACCTTTAACCTCATCCGTTGTATATCCGGAGTGTTCTCTTGACGAACAGGGACAACGACCTCTTGTTAGTGGTGTCGCGAGGATCTACACGAAGCGAGAAGACGCAGATCGCCGACCTTCCTTCCGGTACCATGAGGCGGATCTCGAGGGCGAGATCCATTGTTAGTGGTGTCGAATTGTGGCATCCCGCAAAAACCACTACTAGAAAATCGCGTTGTTTTCGTGCATTGCATCATCATGACCACATGCTCATGTCATCATGCCACCTTGCATTTGAGCATCGTCATCATCTTGCATCTGATTGTACAAAACTATTTGCAGAAAACCCTATTTTGTTTTCTAAACGCCTCATCCTTATTCAAACGCAAAACCCGGGCTTGTCCGGATTATTTATTTTGTCTAGCATCGGTTTGCAAAAGCCCCATTTAAAACATTAAAAATATTTAATTTATTTTAGTGGGGCAGTCGAACGGGCCGAATAGACCCGAACGACCACCCCTGTTTTTAAAACGGTCCACCTAACCAGCCCCCTCTAATCCTAAAGCTACCCATTCCTATACCCACCCTTCCCAGCCACCTCACCCTAGCTTATCAGACTTCGCCACCTCATATCCCCCTCTCCCTCACCCAATCACCCTCCGCCACGTCACCCCCCAGCCTCTCTCCCCTTTTTCCTCTCTCTCTCACCCTCTCAGCTCACCCCCACGCAGCCTCCCTTTCCACCTCTCTGCCGCGTGGCCCCCACCAGCCGGCCACGCACGCTACACACGCACACCACGCCTGCCCACCCCCAGACCGACCCACGCCCCTGGGCCCCTCCTCCCTGGGCCCACCCACGCACGCGGTGCACCCCGCGCACCACCCGTCCCCTACCTCTCGCTCACCTCTCCCCCTCGTCTACCGCGCCTCCCACGCCACCACATCGCCGCCGCTCCCCGCCGGCCCCTCAAGCTTCCTCCGCCGCCTCGCCGTTCGCCCTCGCCACGCCTCCGCATCGACCGGTCGCCCCTCCCGCCGCCACAGCTCGCCGTGCGCCGCCCATCCTCTCAACCTCACTCCGCCGCCTACCGCCTCCGGCCGCGCGCTCGGTCCGCCCCAGTCCCCACCTGTCCCCGCGCGCCGCTCCCTGTTTCTTTCCCAAACCCCCTCCCCACCGACGCACTCACACACGCACACCCGAGCCAACCGCCCCCGCGCGGCGCCCCTCCCCCCCCCCCGCAGCGCCTGCTCCGGCCGTGGCCGCGCCGCCGCCGGGCCTCGGCGTCCCCCTGCGCGCGACCCCGCCGCCTCCCTCCCGCCAGTCCGCCAGACCTCCGCCTCCGCCGACGCGGCCCCGCTCCACCCTCTGCGCCGGTTTCCCCTTCACCGCCTCGTCCGTGGTGCCCCGCCGCCGGAGCGGGCATCTCCCCTGGCGCTCGCCGTCGTCTGCGCGAGCCCGACCGACGCCGTTCATCTTCCTCGCCGCCTGCCCGCCTCTGGTCTCCGGCGCCCCGCGCGTCCCTGGCCGCGTCACCTTGGTCCGTTCCGAGCGACCTGAGCCCCTGCAGTTGACAACGCCACTGCTTCATGTGCGTCTCTGGCCATGTTGGTCCTGCAAGACAATGTCACTCACAGTATCCGGACCTCCGGCAAGATCTACGGTACCACACGGACGATCGAGACGGCACTTCAAGATCTTCACCCCGACCGTCACGACCGATCGGATTCGGGGACCCGACAAGACCGGCTTGATGCTGATGATTCCGAAGGAGGTACATGGAGCCACCCGAGAAAGTAACGCCGTAGACTCGCGGTATCCGGAGGTCGACAATAGACCGGAGTATCAAGATCTTCTCCCTGAGCAACGAGATCTTCGCAACGACAAGAACGACACCGCGAAACACCGAGAACTTCCCCCTGAACATCAAGTCGCCAAGACCCCCGTAACCGAAGGCCGCCGACGCGGAACCACAAGAGCTTCTCCTAGACCGCCAAGATCGTCTTCCGGACGCCGTGACCGTCAACATGACCCGAAGACCCCGGATGCGCCAAGACCTACCCCTGAGTCCGAGAACGATCCCGCCAAGGCCGAACCCTAGACCCGGAACCTGAGACCAACCCGAACCCCGGAACCTCAAGACCGTCGAGCCCCGAATGTGTGACCCTTATCCGAACCCCCTACTTTATAAATGTCAAACATAAAACTTGTTGCATATTGAATTGTCATCTCGCATGCATATCTGTGGTTTGGGGGCCTTATGCCGATTCACCTAATAATTAAATATGGGGATCATATGCGGGCAAATCTAGCCTTATATTGGCCTCATTTAAATTGGTGTAGCGAACCCGGTGCTATCTTTTGCCTTGTTAAACAACATCTAAAATGCGGGGTATCTAAATAACACGAACCACCTAAATAATTGTCGGGACCCCGGTTCCTCTTAATATGACCTAATTGTATTGCACCTTTGCCATGCCATCCATCATGCATGCATCATGCCGACCTTCTGCCGTTGTATTAAATATTGCATCTGGTGTTTATTCTAGTGATTTGCTTCTTCGCGGATAAGGCCGTTGAGTTGATGTGAGCTTCGCCCCGATCTTCGGATGAACCCTTCGGCAATGTTTTCAGGCGAGCATCTCCCCCTTTCTACCCATCTTACTTTTATAGTCTTTATTCCCTCCTGTTGATCTATTGCTATCTGTGTTGCGATGCTCTAGTTTTCGTACCCGTGATATCCCTTGCAGCCGTATATTGCCTTGGACACACCCTATTCCCTGTTGTTTGGTAGATAGTTGGACTCGCGCGTCGTAGTCGCTTGCTCAAGTGCTGTTGTGTGTTGCCATATGCCACAGTTGTTGATGTATTGCCGCATGTTGTTGTTGGAGATGATCCTAGTTTTACTTATCGTCACTTTAATTTCTGTTTAACAACTAAAATTGAAATAAGCAGAGGCATCGGTGGGTGATAGAAAATATTTGGTTTCCGAACGCCCACTTGTGTCTCGTAAGACCCCGAGTACTTGATACTTGTTCCTTGTTTTATCGCGCTATCCACATCCGGGAGGTATATGGGACCCCCCTGAGCCAGAGCTTGATTCATTCTTATTTCTTGGGGCCACAAACTAGTTTGAGGTTTTATTTACGATCCTGTACTTATGCCATGTTTTACTGCTTTATTTACGATTGTGCGATGTATAGCACACTGTACTGTTTAGGTAAGCGGAATGTTTTCGCGGTATCGACAAGCCCCGTTTGGGGTTCCCAGTCGTTTACAGCCATTGTCGCAGACCTTGAGTCCGTCTCGGAGCTAGCTTACTTCGTTGCGGGTCTACTCAATGGGGTGGCCCCCTGAAATATTTCTGGATCCTGTGATTGTTCAGTCGTGAAAGCCTCGTTGGGTTTTTGATTTGGTTTTTCCGAGGTTGATCGAGCGTGTGTTGCTATTGGTGCACCCCGGCCGGGTAAAACTTTCTGAAAGCCGTGTCCGCGGATATGGACGACTTGGAGCACAGTATCTCGATCATAGACAAGCATAACTAAAGTTTATTGCTATAAATTTGACTTTATAATGACTAGTAATCAGCTTCACTATAATGGAATGGCTAATTAATACTGCCCACAACTGCTTGTTTGGCGTGTCGCTTGCGACCATTGTACCTGACTAGTAAGTATTGCAACTACAACGGAATGGCTGAATAAAAGTACCAACAACTGCTGGGTTTTGAGTTTATCTCATGCTATCTGTATCTGATTAGTAATTGTTGCAACTACAACGGAATGGTTAGCTAAAAGTGCCCACTGCTTATTTTATCAGGACGACTATCTTTAACCTGACTAGTAATTGCTGCAACGATAACCGAATAAATAAAACTGCCAACTGTGTGAGTTCCTCGATTGACTTCCTCGATCGGTGTCGAGGGGGAAACGCCAGGATGGGTTTGTTTGATGCTAGTATCAGGTTGGATCCGAATAGGTCTTTCTCACCCCTCTCTGATAGCCGCCAGTTGTATCGAGTCTCTATAGGTTGTCAGTGCATGCTGCCGCTGCCGCTCAGTCCACCATACCTATGTAGGCGAGGACCGCCGAATTCTAGCCTCGCCGTGTACTGACCTCAGTACTGACGCTCCTTCTTTTCCCTTTGCCCTTTGTCGGCACCCCTTTGTTTTAAGCAGGTTTTGAGATCGACGTCGTTAGCAGGGTTACCCTTCCGTCTTGGCCTGGGCAGGGTTATGGACGCCATTGGTTATTCTTCAGGGCTCTTAGCCCCATTTGCATCTTGTCCGTAGTCGGACGCTCGATCATTTTCAAGGTGATTTGGATCTTTGTACATTATATTTGTATTCTTGACTCATGGAGTCGCCGTTATATATATCTGTTCTGTGGGTCCCATCGAGGACTGTTGTGTAATGTTATTACTTCGTTTTCCACCCGCACGAAAGTGCCTGGTGGGCACCTTTGAATCATTTCTATGCGGGTTTTGGCGAATTTTGCTCAAACTTGCATAGGTCCGATTCTGAGGGTGTTACATGCCCACACAGACGGGAAAGAGCTTCCTGCATTGCTCTGGCAAGTCCATCGAGCCAGTTGTTTTCCCTCAAGGTAAACTGAATTCCCTCCGCAGTGGGAGGTTCAATCTTTCCTCGGAGACTTGCAACAATTAGCCACTGCAGATCTTCCCCCCCCCCCCCTTGATCATTGAGCTGAGCTCCGAAGAACTCGGGATGCGGGCGCTCCAGAAGTTCCGAAAGCTGATCCAGATCCCTCTCAAAGATAAGGTCTCCTCCATTCCCGAGTTGGTAAAACTTGCTGTACTTCACGTCCATCTATAAAAATAGAGGATGAGTACATTAGCCAAGTGATCAAGTGTGTCAAAATTTTATGTATTTTGCAAGAGTTTTTGAGGAACATGAAGTTTTATCAAAGAATTAAAGAGGTAAGAATGAGAATAAGTTTTCGTAAATAGTTTTGTTCTTAAGTTTTGAAACTAAGTTTTTGGGTTCAGCGTCCAATCTAACTAGGGTCTCCTATGGTCAGGATGGCTCTGATACCAACTTGTCAACACCCGGATTTTTCAATCCTAGATGCCTGTTATGCCATACCTCGCAATCCCAGGATTACCATTTTTGCGAGACATAACAGAATTGGATACCATAGTACTTCATCCATTACAACGATACATAAGTTCTTACACAAATAGGGATCTCATGATCCGGTCCTTAATACAACATCAAGCAGCGGAATACGTAATAATAACGGTAGCGTAGGCGAGGCTCCATCTTCGGGGTCACAGGAAATGCTGACGATGGGAGATGATCCTAGTTGTCGTAACCTTCCTGGGGTCCATCCTCCAGGTACTCCTCTTCATAGTCTGGCCATGGGAATAGCCAGGGACAAAGCCATGAGTACTCTTTAAGTACTCGCAAAACTAATACTAACAAGTAAAGGGGTTTTTGGATAATAGGACACTAGGCTCTAAGGTTGTTTTGCAAAATCCAGGTTTATTTCTACTAAGTTCCCAAGCTGTTCACATTTTTATAACTCCTAGGTGGGATCTTGTATTTCTGGTCACAACTCTGTTGTGGTCACGTCAAAGTCTCAAGTCGTTTCACAAGTCATTTTGAAAAGTCTGACGGGGGAACAGTATGGTCACTCCAACTGTCCATAACTGCGGACGCGGCTATTCGAATAGTTTGACACTCTGCAGAGATTGTACACTTTCACCACAACATTCGATACATCCGTCAGGAACAAATCCTGAATTCGCCATACTCAGTATGCGGATAATCAATCCTAACCTTTCAATTACACTCCCTAGTATAAGCACCTCTCCTGTGAGTTTGGCCTCCCAACCATGACCACTGTCATCTTGGGTACTGCACAGGTGGACAATCTTCACAAGGTAGCCTCAGCTCAGACCTTGGCCGTGAGGGAACTAATACTAAGGTATATAAGTTTCCAGTCAAGCCCTACCCAATCTTTGGGTATTGTGGTTGTACGATAAAATTGGAATGGTATCGCATCCAGACAACCATCAGTTTTCTAAAGGGCTAAGGCTCATGCCTCAACATTTTCATCACCAAAATCATCAAGTGTTTGGAAACACATGTCCAAAACATTTAAATAGAATGATCCATCATTCCAAGGTTTTCATAACCATTTTTCCACCAAGTATTCCCATCTAAAGTTGATCAGGTTTTATGCTTAGCACTAGCATCTACAGGTGGGGGTAGTATTAATAGTGGTTGGTAACTAGTGGGGTTTCAAATAAGTCCAACCTTATATCATCCGCGGATATCAAGGTTTCTAGCTTAGGCCAAATTTTATGTTCTTTATGCAACCTTCAGCACAACTGTCTAGTGTTGACCAAAACTATTAAGCAGGCTCCAAGTAAGCTTTGATAAAGAAATAAAGTAAGAAGCTTTCCATAAAACTAGGATTGGGTTAGCAAGTGGGTATGGTCACATACGCTTAAGGCATATAGTAATCATATCACAAGCATGAGTTTGTGGCAACAATAGGGTATCTGGAAAGTGTTAACTTGCACAATCACTAGTGGGATTAGGCTTGCAATCAATGTCAATATAAGCTTGCATAGGTATAGTATCTTGCAAGTGTTAGCTTGAATTGGTCACTTGGTTATTAAAGCTTGCCTTGTGCAGAGCAGTGGTTGAAGTTTTCCTCGGCTTCCTCTTCGTAGTATCCTCCTTCCTCTTCGTAGCCTTGGTCGGTACTAGCGTCTACGAATAAATACGAGGTACACAATCACCAAACAATACTTAACTACTTGCAATCATCACACACAAGGATCCTATAGATGATTTAGCATCATCTCTAACATTACAAGGTTAAGGATTGGTTTAAGTCTTTTTATGTTAGAAAAGTAATTTCTACTCATTGAAAAACTACTTAAGATTTAATATTCTCCAAACTAAACATGGGATCATGTTGACACATGTCATCACCACATGTTGTAGTCCATGGGAATGTGATTTAAAGTGGTGTCACAATTTAATAAGGTTTTACCCTTTTATTTTAATTAATTAAAGTGGCTAAAAATGCTTATGAAGCATTCTTTTATTCCTTGAACATTATTTCTGCAAGTAACCTATATATATTTTTATATATTCTGAAAGGTATGGTTGAATGTGATTTTTGAGAGTTGGAATCAACTCAAAAGCTTTTATGGTTTAAATTTGAAAAATGTTTGAATGCAGAAAAGCTTCTACCTTGTTATTTTTGCTATGGGTGATCCACAGATCCAAATGACTTGAATCCAACGTGCTTGGATTAAGCATTCACAGACCTTTCCAACAAAATTGGTTTCATCTAATTTGGTGTACTAAATCGATCTGGGTTGATTTTTGAAGTTGGGTACAGAAGTGTGTTTGAAATTAAAAAGAAAAGGTTTGATTTGAATTGCTGGGCTGCGCGGGAAATTCTAACGGGCCGTCCTGCTAAGCGCAGTGCTCCCGCGGGATGCTTAAGTGGGTGTCCCCACTCGTCAGTGACACGGGGCTGGGCGAAGCGGTATGGGCAAACGTGGTTCGTTCGATCTGGTTCTATTCTAACGGCTGAGTGTCATCGTCGACGCGAGACAGCTCCGGCGAGAACGAAACCTAGCTCGGCCAGTGAGGGGTGCTGGGGGCTCACCGGGGTACGGGCGAGGGTCGGCGAGGCGGGCGAACGACGAAGTCGACGACGGCGAACCTCCTGGTACCGGTGGCTTCTCCTGGGGCAGCTCCAATCGCTGGCTCCCTTCTTCTCCGGCGGCGGCAGGCTTCAGTGAAATTCCGGCGAGGTGGTGCTCGCCTTGCTCTGAGAATGGTGTGGCACGATCAGTGAGGAGAGGGGAGTGAGATGGTGTGAAGAAATCGTGCGGGGTGGCCTCTATTTATAGTCGAACAAGGGGACCGTCGGGGCACAAGGTGAGCTCGTCGGAGGCGACGTTACAGGCAGCTAATGGCATGGGCAAGGGTAGGGGACGGTGTTGTGTCTCCTGGCGATGCTCAACGACATGGTCGCGAGGCATGGGGCGGTGTGGTTTGGTCTGGAACGGGCGGTGCTCTGCGCGGTAGAGGCGGCGTCTTCAACGGCGGGCGGTGGCTGTATGGCACGGGGCGGCAAACGGGGATGTCTGGCGGTCTCCTGGGTCAGTGGTGATCGTGTGTGCGCACGGTGAGGGCGGCGCGCGGTCTGTGGGTGATGGTCGAGGGTGGCGCTCTGGCGCACGCTCGGCATGGTCTGGGCGTGTCTTGTGCGCATGGTCCATGGCTTGGCAACGCTCGCGGCTGGGACAGGCAGTGGCGATGGACGGTGGGCTGCCTCCCAGACACGCTGGCTAGGCTTGCTGCTGCTCCTAGCTTGCTGTCCACATTGGGGTGACATGGGGTTGCTCGGCTGTTCACCATTAATGGCAAAGGCAAGCTCACAGGGGTGCTAGTGCCTGGCTAAACTTCGTAGATGATCTACTGGATTGTGTGAGAGCTAACTAGGGAACAAGTTAGGCTCAAAACACTGCACACTATAGTGTTTGTGGTTTTGTTTGATTTGTGTCTGCAACCTGTTTGATGAAATGGCCGCATGAAATCAAGTTTTGAATTTTGAAATGATTTTCGGTGGGTTTGCTAGATTGGTTCTGGTGAGTCTGCAGATGCTTGGGTTTTGAAAGTTGAGCTTGTTTGGGTGGGTTTTGAAAAAGTGGGATCTTCCCATATGAAGAAGATTCAATTTTGAGTTGTCATTCAAACCATGCATTTGAAAGTTTCTGGATGATCACAAAGTGGGCCTTGATACTTGGTTATGAGTACATTCAAGGGGTGCAAAGATCCAGAAAAGTTTCTGTTAGGTTTTGAAAGTTTGAGATAGCCAAAGTAGGCATGGGAGTTAAATTGGTCAAAATGACCATTCACTTAATATATTTGTTTTGAATTATTTTTCTTTAGGAAGAGTGTGGGGAATGTTTTAGAGGATGTTCTTTTCACCTAAGAAACATTTTACAAGCAATGGATCACACAAACAAGGTGGGTTTTAAAGAAATTCAAAATCCATGCATACACATATACATGCATTCATGAATTGTTTTGGAAAAGTTTTTGTTAACCCTAAACTTGAGGATTAGTGTTTTGTTGATCTAAGTTTGATATTTTTGTGATGTTACAATTCTTGCGCCGTATATTACGCGTTAACCATGAGATTTGGAATGGGACGGAGAATTCAGTTGTATCTTCTTCCTCTCGCATGTAGCCAGATGTGCAGGTCGTGGCTGTTATCCTCGTAGCGTGCATATTAATTAGTAATTCATAGAGGATATGCCGCATATGGGTGGGAACCCTCAACATCCCATGATAGTTCTGGCATCTAACGGTTTGTACAAACCATTGTCGTAATTCGATATGTAGGCATGGTGTACACCAAGGAGGCATGCGAGGTCGCGAAGGGGGCAGTGATTGGCTTGGATAATCTTCTACGCCCCACATCATGGAATTGTGGACGGGAATAAGCTGCCCGGTTGTGCAACAAAGAGTTGATCTCTCATGGGTAAAGTAATGCACCTCTTCAAAGTGTAAGAACTGTAACTTGTTACTCCCTGTTCCGGGAAGGAGCTGCGAACGCGGCGGGAAAGGAACTCCATGAAAGTTCTGGTAAACCCGTGAAGGCTTACAGACATAGCTTTTCAGAATAAAAACAAACCTTTGAAGAAATGTTTACAAAAACTTGCATTGCCTACGACCTACGGTCTGTGGTTGTAATTATAGTGCGTTAGACACTCCTTTTCTAGTGAACTTGCTGAGTACGCTCGTACTCAAAGTATCTTCTTAACCCTTGCTAGATTCTGGAGCCAATACAGACGACATCTACATCAAGTTATACTCCAGGAATCTTCAACCAAAGCTAAAAATTCTTCAACGAAGATAAAGAAGTCCACAAAGACCTCAACTCAAGTGAAGACGAAGTTACTGATTATATATGAATATACTCTCTAACGAAAGAACCTATTTCTGTAGTACATTGCAATAGCAACAATGTCAACCCTTTTGTTAAGATACTATTCTTAGTAGCTTATTAGTTTTTGAGTCATTTATTTTTGATTCTTCTGTGTAAGAAGTTTCTTTCTCTCTCTTTAACCTAAAGTATTCTCTGGAACTCGTGTAAAGAGTGAGTTGTAACCTTTAGCCATGTATTGGACCCGCTGTGTTTCTGTTGCGCCATTCTGAGGGATGTAATACTAGTGAACGGTGTTTCATTGGTTATGTCAACGACTATAGTATACTACATCATGCAGTGGTATGCTGGGTCACCGCAGTTGGTATCATAGCATATGCTTTGACCTTAGGATGGAAACCTAGTAAGTGGGTAGAACCTATTGGACTTATACCTGCAAGAATAAAGAGTTCTCAAGTGATATGAGGCGTATTCACTTGAGAATAATCCTGTCATGTTGCTAGTGCGATAATTCTTTAGTATGATTGCAATTCCGATCATTACCCAAGAGTTTTAACTCTATGTGACTAATGATAATTTCTTATCTACAGTTCCACATGGCACCTCGATATCCACCCCGAAATGTTCAAGTGATGAACAAGACACTGAATGACTATGGAGGCGAGTGGACGGATAATCTCCGACAACTTCTATGGAGTTTGGATTGTGAATCAAGACTTTTGGTCAAGATTTACAATTACTATGATGGGCATGTATTAGCTAAATACCGTGTCATGATCATGTTACCCAAGAAGTTAGGACTTAAGGGAGAAATGCCATTAGGAGAGGCAAGGTGCATGGCATCTGCATATCAGATTGCCGTAGCAGCAGCCATAACCATGATCCGAGAACAAAAATCCCAAGATGTAGAAGGTAGTACTCACACCATTATACCCCATGAAACCTCAAACCCAGAGCATGAGTTAGATCACTCTACTCTAGTCCAAACTGAACCTACTCTAGCTGTAGAGTATATGGATCGTTATCGGTCTTTGCTAAACACTTATCATAACACTCACCAAGTTTTAGTTCAGGAACTAGATACGGTCACTGAGGATTTTACTGATCCTGATAAAGCAATGGCACGTAGGAAGAAGTTAGATAAAGAAGCTAGGCATCCCAAATACATACCTTCAGGAGAAGTGTATGAGGAAACTGAGTTTGATGACCCACACTCAGGAAACTATGCCTATTACCAAAATGAATTTAAGCCACCTGAAGATTTATGGACCAAGTATAACTCCGAACGACAGGAATGGGCTGGAGTTATTCCAACTAAACCTGAGCCAAACAAGTATGGGAGGGGAGAAGAATCTCAAGGTGGAACCATAGGAAATCCTATACCTTGTGATGCAGATGTCGGAGAAGAGACCAACTATAACCATAGAGAGCCTTATGGACCATATGGGGTTGATACCAATCCAATCAACTTAGAAGAGTATTCCGATAGCTACTATACCAATATATACGACCGGATCCAAGAAAAGGCTAAGGAGCCAACTTACTTTGAGGAAGCGTTGCCGGAAAATCAGGAATATTCTGTAGAAGATTACGCCAACTCTAGTCATTTTTCAATGACTAATCTCAGTCTCAGTACTTCTAATCAAGAATACGCACCTCCTGGATGCTCTTACGCTCCAGAAGGCAGTCGCAGGACTTCACGTCATCATGGACGGAACTCCAGGAAGCACTAGAGGAAGATGAAAGTAAGAAAGGAATGACATCCAAAGGGATGAGTGCTTGAATAATGTACATAGAGGGTAATGCGTATTGTAGTTTGAAAGGTTTGCCGAAATAAGTGAGGAGCTACTCACAAGATCTGGAGGTTCTTGCAAGATAGTTGTGTAATATAGGTGAGGAGCAAACCGTTGGGACATCTAGTACATTTGTAAATTATTTAAAACCTATGTATAATACATGGTATGTGTTTTATTGTTTATCGACTTTTGGATCTTCTTGAATCTTCTTGATTGGCTAGATCTATACATGAAGTTAATTAGGTGTGCAAATGCATGATGTAACACCCAGTTATTACTTGATGTCATAGACCTAGATAGGAATGGTAATCCGTGTAAAGGAGTGACGAGTTTCAAAGACCAAGATGGAGACTTCTATGATGGATGAAGCAACATATAAGGACTATTAACACAATTTGAAGGATAGATAAAACATAAATCATTGTTAGCTAGCTCAGAGAAGGAAGATTAATGTAGTAAGTATAAGGAATAATAAGAAGGGATGAACTTAAGGTTCAATCAAAGTAGGTGATATTACTAAGTAATTAATATAGTAATACCTAGTTCATGGAAGTATCATGAATTAGTACAAAGAAGAAGCTTTGGAACTAAAATGGTATTCAAGCTCTGAAAATTCAGAAAGAATTCCAGTAGTATGTCAGGAACCATAGTGTAATACATACAACCTAGGATGATCCATAGCTGGTATTTGACTCATAGTCGGTATTTTGATCCACCATTGGTATGTTCACCGCAGCCGGTATTTGGTTAACTTAGTTAACTAGATCTTCTTAAAATTTGCATAAAGAGCATAAAACTTGGCCTAAGTTAATTAAGACATAAATGAGTATCAATTTAAGAGATCGTCTTTTCAAAGTGTTTCACGAAGTCTGATTACCAAAGCGAAAATATCCAATAGTAATTAAGACTAGTAATGCTGAAAGATTTGTTTCGGAGATCCACAATTGCGTGGATACACCGTACAATCTTTCTTAAGACCCTAACTAGGAAAAGTATAAGTTGAACAGAGACCAACATTCCAGTTATAAAACCAATGGTTACTATATATGTAGTTTAGAGACTATTAGTAAACCCTAAGGGGGAGAGTAGAACAGTAAACAACAGTAATGTTATCTGAATCCGAGAGTAAAATAGATTAATTTTAATGGGATAATTCTAGAAGAAACAACTCTTAAGAGATTCATAAAAGAGAATAAAGTACATCCAATTGAACAGATGTAGAGGAACAACAAATTATAATAGGTATGAACTAAATGAATTCAAATCCAATATTTGGAAGGAATACCAGTATCAACTATACTATGACAAGAAGAAAAATATAGTCTTTTGACCACAATCACTGGCATATAGAAACTTAAAACTTGTTTTAGGGAGACTGCCTAGACTTTATATAGCATAGTAAGAAAGTTCAATGATTAAGTGAAAGAGTTGGATTAGGATAACTAATATGGATATAGAATACTACAATTATTTTCATTTAAGGTCACCATAGAGTGGAGAAATATAGCAACCACTACAAGTCAATTCCTTACTCTGAAGCGTGAGAGTTTGCGAACTTCGAGGACGGAGTTTATTTTAAGGGGGAGAGTCTGTAACATCCCAGCATTAGAGCTTAGAAATAAGCTGAACCCAGATGTGTTCATTGCATTCATGCATAGAAAATCTGAATAATTTTCGCGCTTTTAAACAGAACTTGTCAAAGTGATTGAAGCTTCTCTCAACTTGATGGAATTGAAGTAGATCATCAAGTTGACCGTGATAAGTTTCAATATGACCTTTGCTAAAACCTTATTTGGGTAAACATGATTTGATCTAAGGGTAGATCAAATATAATAAAATGTTACTCATAATGCATTGCTTAAATGATTAATATCTGATCCTTGAGGGATCATATCATAATATTCCACACCACAACTCATAAATACCAAGTTAAGATTACAACTTAAGTAATAAGAATGTAATGACTAATCCTGACTTACCTTATTCTTATCTATTCTTACTATGAGTATCATAGTAATACCTAACTTTAACTCTTTAGTGAGTTTGAGTAGGAAAGAAACTAAGTCAAGATCATTCACCATATATCTTTCTTTCCAGATTAATCCTTATGAAATCATATCTCAATATATGTTGCTCATCAATGTTGAGTAATCAACTATTGATTCACCCATTCCTAAACTATCAATTCTTGATCCATCAACTCTTGTCCTTATCATAGCATCTACTCTAAACCCTTTAGAGAAAGAAGTAAGAAAATATAGGTGGTAATGTTAGATTTAAATATCATCTATATGATGGGAGTGTTGAAAGAGAATTAAATCAATATGATAATTGATGGAGCTAACTCACTCTTGGATGGATAGAAGAGTTATTTGAACTAAGATATAGGTGGTGGTAAAGAAGATTACAAGGATGAATCTTGAAGATAGTTACCAGTAGTAATTCTGTTGGATCAATTGGGCATAGTCCATGAATAACAGCCTTAATCCAATTAGAGATACTGAGAAGATAATTTCAATACAATTGTAAGGTTGTATTGATGAAGCCTTGATTAGACAATTGAAAACCCAAGCTACAAATGATTAAAGGATTATAATGATCATGCCTTGCTCACCAGGATTAAATACTTATATCATGTATAAGTGACATTGGTAGGTAGAACATGATTGAAACCTTAGTATAAATAAGTTAACCTAGAGTAGTCATTAAAAGTCACATTAAAATAATGTGAGGTTGGAGTATGAGTTATTAGAGTAAAGTAAATGTAAGATAGTATGATTGAATTAAAGCTAGTATAGCATGGAGTTATGGAAGTAGTGTTATTCCTCGGATGATTGAATTAAAGATAGTATGATTGAATTAAAGGATAGTAAGATTTAGAGAAAGGTAGTTGGATGTATACATCTATTGAAATTATCTTAGTGGTGAATGATTATGGAAGAATAGGAATGGAGTTAGAAATAACTACTTGTTGGGTTGAAGGTTATCAGCAGAAGAGTAGTTTTTATAACCAAGTCTAGATAGCTGAAGATCATGAAATGCTTTAGTGTCAAACTCATTGAATTCATCCATGAGTTTAGAAGAATAATAAGTGAATAAGAATATTTTTGTGAAATAAAGCTCATCATGTTAACCATGATGATGGAGAGGAAGAAGTAGTATATCTAGGAAAGGAATTCCTTAATTAGAAGTCCAGGATTGTGAATTATGGAAAATAGAAATTCTGGGTAAACACCCAACTCTAAATCTCAAACCAAACATCATATCCATTTCATGTTATTGATCCGTCATCTTATCTCCATATCACTTTATAGGAATATTTTCCTATAGCAAAACACTTAAGCACATCTCTGTCAATTCCAATTATCATAATTATATGTGCTTAGGAATATCTTTATCAAACCTCCTTATAAGACATTTCAGTTTATAACTTTCTATTTTCAAAAGGTGATATCATTAAAAATCACAAATATAAAGACAATGTGTTTAACCATTAATCTTTATTCACATCCACAAAAGAATATAAGTATAATTCAGAACCCTAAACCTATTAATGAGTTTTCTCATCAACATCTTATAAATATTCTATCTATATTCATTAGACAAAGTCTTTGATCGATTTCTCTGACAACTCATTTCAAATGAGCATGGAATAAGTAGGGATACAATAATTATAAACCACCCTATACTTTGCTATATGATTAAATACATAAAAATAAACTCTATGACTATCACTAAACATTTTAAAACCTCATTACTCCAAATAAAAGTAAACCTAATGTTATAGTTAATTTTTAAGATCTTAAACAAATCCTAAAAAACCGAAATCCTACTTATTCTATTTAATAAAAGAATGTGTCTCTAATTAGAAAGTTAGACAATAATAAATAAAGTATGCTATCAAAATATTAAATTCATTCTAGAATTTGAAATACATTCTTATATACTGCAACTAATTAACAAATAAATTCTTTAAAAGAAATTTGAAACAAATGTTTAATACACAAATTGAAAACAAAAAAACAGAAAAGAGAAAATGAAACCGTGAGGAAAAAACTGCAAGCAGGCCGTAGCCCAACTTCCCTCTACTTACCTGTTGCCCATGTGCAGCCCACAAAAGCCCAGCAGCCAGCCCAGCTCATCCTTTTCTGTGACTGACGGGTGGGACCAAAGAAGGACCGTGGGTTGAGCTGAAAGAATCGCCGGTGGGGTTTCCGCAAAAGTAACATCGTCGTCATCCTCACGCACACATGCAGCTCGCTGGAGGAGTCCGCCGCTACCCGATGTCGTCGTCATCGTCAGTCGTGCGTCGAGATGCTCGATGTTGTTCCAGAGGGGGATAAGAAGGCCACCGTGACACCCTGCCTCAATCCCTATCCACATTCTCTCCTTATCCTCTCTGATTCGAATGGGGCCGAAACCCTAGCTCACCGGAGCCACACCTCGCCGTCGAGCCACACCTCCCCACTCTCTTCCAAGTATCCATGGAGAAGCCCCGTTCTCCGTAGATCCTCTGAGTGAAATCTTGCATCAAGAGGAGCACTGGAGTGGACAAGTTTTGTCGTTCATCTTTGCGGCAGTTCGTCAGAAATCTTGTCGGAGAGCTCGCCTCCGACCACGCCTGTCCTCGCCGACCTCTCTATCATAATTAGGGTGAGTTCCTAAACCTTCCAGTATCCTTAAATTGCCTTATCTCGATGTAAATCCCCGTCTCACCTTGTGCCGTCGTCAGCCACCGTCAGAGCTCGTCGGAGCCCAGGCTTCGGTGACCATTTCCGAGCGGCGCCGCCACTTTAGGGTCCAGTTTGTTGCGCTGATTCGAACTAGGCTAATTTCGTTTGCTAGGGCACCGTGGATCGTCACCGGCGACCACCCACTGATGGCGGTCCTGGTACTAACGCCATAGCGATGTCATGCCGACGCCACCCTGGACCCAGTCCACTGTTTGACCTGGTCTTTGTCTCACGTGGCAAGTGACATGGCCTAGGGCCCATGTGTCATTGTATGGGAGTAGTAATTAGGCCGGTAGCAAATGCATTTATTTACTTGAGTGATGATGTAGCCACTGGCCCACCAGTCAGTGACTTTGCGTAGAGTTAGCCTCGGTACAGAAAGTTATTTTCTGTTTAAGAAATAAATAAAATATTATGAACTCAATTATCAATATTCTAGAAATGAAATAAATGATTAAATCTTGTTTAATTAATAAATTTTGTTTTATAATTCAGAAAAATATATATAATATATGAAAAATTGTAGAAAAATAAAATCTATAACTTAAAATTATTATCAAACATTATTATGTTAACAATTGAAATAATTAATGTTTAATAAAGATTTTAAAAGTAATAAAACTTTGATAATTCATATTCTAATAATAATAAATGTTAAAAATATAAATAAAATACCAAAAATCTTAGAAAAATAAGAACTATAGTCTAAAACTATAATCATGCATTATTATTTCCCTTAATTAAATATTTAATATCTATTCAGTATTTATAAAGTAATAAATATTGTCAAAATCATATCTTATTATTTATAAATCACAAAAATAAATGTAATATATCAAAATGATCACAAAAATAATATCTACTTGTTAAAAATATAATATTCCACTTTTAAAGTAAATAAAGCACTTAATACTTTAGCAACTTGAATTTAAACATATTTCTTTAGTTAATAATTCCTATAAGTATAAATAAAATTTGTTAATATTATAAAATTAGTCAATTAAGTCTAATAAATAGTATTAGTCGTAAATATTAATATTATGAAGGCATAATAGTTTAAAACATTATAATTACAATTTTATTGAATTATCCTTCAACCATAAGTGTAGATTATTTTCCAAAAGGATCCTTATCTAATATAAAATCCTCAAGAATAATTGTGACTAAATCCAATCTTTTCCATATACTTCAACCACCAGATTACAAAACCTTCACAACCCTATAGTAAGTCCATATGTACATAAATAATATTATTTCTTTTTTATAAACTTTAACCACTCATTTATAAAAAAAGTAAATAATACTATTCCATTATAATATCAACAAACCACTACACCAAGTAAAAGGACAACCATTCTTAAGTACCTTAAGGAAACATTACCAGGTACATAAGATACAAATATCATAAGTATTTCACTTCCAAAACCACCCATGTTTTTAAAGTTAACTTTAGCCTAAAGACTTATAAACATTATGTCTAATAATCTACATATGTTTTTATAGTTAACTTTGGTCTATTCCAATTAAAACATAAAGCATCTCAAGTCCAAACTAATCAATCACACACCAAAAGTCATTGAACACATCCTATCAACAATAAAGATGTTTTAAACCTTAGAAAAGGAATCTTTTCTTCAAATGTTATTCCTTTTGCCACTTCAAAACAAAAATTCTTATATAAGAAATCTTAAGTAGCATTTCACAACTATGTGTGTCTCATTATTTTATGATACTGTAACTATATATTGTTTCACACACACTCACAAGCCCTAATAAGAAGCACAAGTGTACAACTCATCTAAAAGTACAACACATTTCAAAGACATCATTTCTAGTATCCAACCCCTAGAACAACGTTATCCCCGGGATTCGCGTTTATAAAGAGCATCACATTACTTATGCATAAAAGCATCTTGCTTCTTTAAGCATAGTCCTTACCGGACCAATGATGCTAATTTCAGATATTGGATCTTATATTATCTTGAAGACCGTGAGTGTGTAATCTTGCAATCACAAAAGGCAAGTTCACACTTGCTCATGTCCTTTGGTTATTTTCTATAAAGTATTTTACAAATCCAATGTGGACATCACCTGCATTTGAAAAAGGTCCGAAAACACTATTTTCATAATAATGTGATTATAGGTTATTACCATGAGGTAATAACTTACTATAAAAGTTCCAGTGGTAAAGGAACATATTATCTAGGACTTAACAACCAATGTCGCTAGTGATTCTTGCGCCGTATATTACGCGTTAACCATGAGATTTGGAATGGGACGGAGAAGTCAGCCGTATCTTCTTCCTCTCGCATGTAGCCGGATGTGCAGGTCGTGGCTATTATCCTCGTAGTGTGCATATTAATTGGTAATTCATAATGTAGGGTTTCGTAGCATGGAAAACAAAATATTTCTATCGCATACAAACAAACAAGCCAAGATCTATCTACTAGATTGTAGCAACGAGTCGATGGAATAACTTACCCTCGAAGATTCCAAAGTGTTTAACGAGAGCGGATTCTCGTGGGTGATGTAGTCGTACTCTTCCCGATCTCAAGATCGCGTAGACGATCCTTCCAGCGCTGCGTTCCGGCAGCGCTCCCGCAGTCGGTCACACGTTCGGTACTCGACGAAGACCTTCCTCTCCCTTGTTCCAGCAGGAAGCGAAGGTTGTAGCACTCTCCTCGAGATTCCGGCAGCACAACGGCGTGGTACCGGAAGTAGAGGGGAAATCCCGCAGGGCTTTGCCTTAAGCCGAAGCGAGTATGGTGGAGTATGAGAGAGCTCCTCGGCGATCTAGGGTTTAGACACACCAAGGAGGAGGGGCTAGAGCCGGCGGCTAGGGTTCCGGGGACACCCAAGTCGGCGGCTAGGGCAAAACCCTAGGTGGAGGCGGCGGCTATGGAGGGCTGCAGCTTCTAGGGTTTGAGGTGGGGGACTTGTGTGTCTAGAGGAGGGAGCCCTGCCCCTCCTTATATAGGTGGAGGGGCCGGCGCGCCAAGGGGAGGGAGGGGAGTCCCTCCCCAACTCGGCTTGGAGGTGGGCCGCCGGTTGGAGGAGGGATTCCCTCCCCAACTCGGTTTCCCTCCTTCCTCCTCTTTTCCACTTTCCAAAACTTGCCGTTTGACTTTCAAACTAGCCGTTTGACTTTTCAATTTAGGATTTGATTAAACCCTTTATTTTGGACAGCGAATACACTTAGTACATGATGAAATCATTCCAACTTGCAATGACACACTCATGTACCCCTTCCCCTCCGGAGTGCCGGACATTCCGGAACCTTCTAGAACATTCCCGATGAAAACACCGGAATCATTCCCGAACTCCGAAACGGGACTTTCCTTATATGAATCTTATTCTCCGGACCATTCCGGATCACCTCGTGATACCCCGGATCCCATTCGAGACTCTGAACAACATTCGGTCTCTTTCTCATACTACCATAACTACTCAAACAACGTCGAATCCTTAAGTGTGTCTCCCTACGGTTCGTGAATTATGCAGACATGATCGAGACACTTCTCCGAACAATAACCAATAGAGGAATCTGGAAATTCATATGGATCCCACATATTTCTACGATTACTTTGCGATCGAATGAACCACTTACATACGATACCGATTTCCCTTTGTCTCACGATAGTTTACTTATCCGAGGTTATGATCGTCGGTATCTCTGCATACCTAGTTCAACCTCGTTACCGATAAGTACTCTTTTCTTGTTCCCGTGACATGTGATCCCTTGTGAACCAGTCACATGCTTGCAAGCTAATTGGATGACATTCCACCGAGAGGGCCCAGAGTATATCTATCCGTCATATGGATGGACAAATCCCACTCTTGATCCATGTGTCTCAACCAATACTTTCCGAACACTCAATGCCACCTTTATAGCCACTCAGTTACGGTGTGGTGTTTGATGTCATCAAAGCATCCATCCGGTAAAGGTGATATGCATGATCTCATGGTCGAAGGAATTAGGTTACTATGTATCAGAAAGCATATAGCAATTGAACTATTTAAATGACTTGATCTTTATGCTACGCTTATCTATAGGAGTATGTCCATCATATCATTCTCCTAATGATATGATCTTGTTGTTGATAACATCTCAATGTTCATGTTAGACCCCTCCTTTATAAAGGAAAGGATCCCTGTGATTGCAATGCTAGTCCCTGGATCAATGCTAGCATCCACAGTTTAATATGAAGTACACCGAAACAAAGGTCGTTTATTACATTCATTCCAGAGATAAAGCATAGTCTTTTAGAACTCAGGGCCATAGGCCTAGTACAAGAGTTTATGGAATAAGTAAATGAACATAAGTCTTCATCTTCATGTGCCACAGGCAAGCATGTTGAGTGTAGACTCATGACTCCTATTCATCATCGGAGTAACCTGCAACATCACAAGTTACAACCACAGAGGGTCAATACTTTGGAATAGTATTGGCAAGTGATACCTTAGTACATTTTAAGTGGACTATTTTACTATATGCATTTTGGCTAAGTGTAGCTTGGCTTGCTTTGCTTGAAAATAAGTTTTTCCTATTAGTTGAAATCACTAAACTTTTCTTTGTCAAAACATTCCCAAGAAACCACCAATAGACATTGGGGTCCTTCACCCTTGTTCACCCACAAATTTTTACTTTAGATTTGGAGTGATGAGATTCTTGTAGCTTCCATGTCTTGATGCTCCAATTGTCCATTGCCTTGGACTAGGCTAAGTACTTAGGTTTTCCATCTGCAGAGGTTGTGCACTTTCCCCACCAGACTTGGTTTCCCAAGACAGGACCTTTCAGAAGCCTTTCCTTAGTCAAAATGGACGCGCTCCAACCTATCATCCCAACTACCACCAACTGTCCAAGTGACTAAGTTCTAGCAACCTATATGATCATGGCAGAGCCCATATTGCCAAGCGGTTGCACTGTAAGCTTTCTCAACACTTGGCCTCCAAATCCCTTTGTGCCTGGGTGGCATACCACAAGTGAGATACACAACCCAAGTCCATGGCCTTGTGTAACCACTCAACATAACCCAATCTTTCCATTCCACCCAGGAGGTTCATTTAACTTAGTTGTTTTATTAGAAAAGCATAAGTCTCATGACTTAGAAATATTTTCATCATAGTGTGTATAGATTTCCACCAACCCTTGTTTGCTAAATAGCTAGGCTAAGCATGGTAAGATAACCTAACTTAGGAAAAATCCTTAGCAATTCTACAATTCTACACTACTTAGGATTTCCCAACTTAGCATTAGGCAAAATAGCATGCAATACTTAGCAAAATATCTAATGCTAGTGCAAAACATAGGATAGAATATTCATGAAAATATCACTTGCCTTGGTAGTGGGGAGAGTAGCACTCTTCACAATCACAATCACTAGCAAAATCTACAAGAAAAATTATAGCATTCAATTTCACACAATTTATTCAATCAAAAATAATATGAATGCATGCATGCAAGAATTTTACTAAGTGGTGATTTTGGAAATTTTACCAAGCATGTGCATGATACTGAAACATGACAGGACACAAAATTTTCCATAACAACTTATTTAACATTAAAACTAATTATCAAAACAAATCTATACTCAAAATAGCTTTAAATATGATTCCACAAATAAAGTCATTTTAATGGTTACTATTTGTTAAACAAATTGGACATTCAGAAAGGTCTGGTTTCACTGAATCCAACGGTATAAAATTTGTAAAATTCTAACGTGGCATTCAAAAGTTATAGTAGTTTGAAGTTTGGATCTAAATCAGGTTTTAAATTCTGTTTTTGAATAAACCCTGCCACGCGTCGCAACCTTACTGGTGCGTACCGCTTCGCGCGGATCGGCAGTCGCAGGCCGTAGGATCTAACTTAGATCTAACGATCCAGACGCGCGCGTACCTCTTCGGCCTAGATCTATCCTGGCCCTACGATGTAGATCCAACGGACCAAACCATCAAGCCACGAACGGGCGGCGCTGGCGGCGTTGACTAGCGGCGGCGCGTCTGACTACGGCGGCGCCGGCGTTCTACATCGTCCGCGAGAGGGAGAGGGGTCTTACCAGGTTCGCCGGAGGCTGCTGAAGCTCGTCGTGGTACTGGCTTGCGGAGGGGCGCTCGGAGATGGGCTCTAGATCTCGTCGGATTTGCGTCTGGCGTCAGGTGGGTGTTGTCGGAGTCGTTGCCGAGGTTCTGCGTCACCCTAACACGAACCAATGGGTTTAGGAGATGCGCAGGACAATTGCAAACACGCTCGGGTGAATAAGAAAGCAAGGGGCGCTCGGGACTTACTGAGATTGCTCGCCGGAGTTGGGGTGGTCGTCGGGTGCTTACGGCGTCAAGCGAACACGGCGACCTGGGGCAGTACAGGATGCTCTGTTGTGGTTAGAAGGTGTGCAAGAGGATTACTAAGCGTCTCGAACAATCCAGAGGGGAAGGGGCGCATGGGGCTCACCTGAATCGGTCGCCGGAGTTGGCTCTGTCTGCGGCGGTCTCGAGCGAGTCGTGGGCAGCCTGGTGGCGTGAGTGTGAGATTGACTGGGGGAAAATGATCGTGGGGATGTGGGGATCTTATAGCCGGTGCCTCGACAGGAAACACCTGTGTTTAATTGCCCAATTAAGCCGCGCCATCACCGGCAGTCACTGCAGCTGCGACGTGGTCGCGGGCGTGGTTTGAGGAAGACGATGACAGCGTGGCCAGGGCCCGCTTGTCAGTGATGTGTGCGAAATGGGGGTGGGGTCTGTTTGTCGGCGAATGGCTGTGTGCGTTCGCGCGTGAGAAAAGAAAAGGAATTCCCCGGGTGGGCTAGTTGGGCTCGATCCTCTATTGGGCCAGAAACCTGGCGCTCGGCCCTTTTCCTTTGTCTAGTCCTTTTTCTTTTCTAATTTGATTTTCTGGTTATGTTTTCAAATGGTTTCAAATACACTTTGAATTCAAATTCTCCTGGGGTTTTGCAGGGGTGAATTGGTCTTAGAATTAGGTCAAAACTTGTGGGGCTTCCTTGCAAAGGCTTGGTCAGACTTGGATTTCAAACAAACAGAGACTATGCACCATTTTGCAAATGTTTGAAATAGAGGTTTCGGCAATTATTTCTAATTTGAACATTTTGGTTAAACTTTTACACTCAATCTTTCCAATAGTGGGGAAAGCAACCAAGTTCCTTAACATTTAAGTTTCAAAAAGTGATGGTCTAATGAGTGAAATTTTACTCACATGAAATCATAGCACAAGCTTCTGTTTTTGAGAAGAACCCTAAATTATGATGAATGCTTAGATGATATGAATGAGTTTTGGAATATGAATTTAGGTATGTTACAAATCTAACCCCCTTAAGATGAATCTCGCCCTCGAGATTCGGATTGGCTAGCAAATAGGTGAGGGTGGTCTTTCTGAAGATCATCTTCTCTTTCCCATGTTGCTTCCTCTTCGGAGTGATGATTCCATTGCACTTTGCAAAACTTGATAGTTTTTGTCCTTGTGACTCTTTCTGCGGTCTCAAGAATCTTGACAGGCTTTTCCTCATAGGTGAGATCACTTTCTAATTGGACTTCTTCCAAAGGTATGGTATCCTTCAAAGATGATTCTTCCATCTCTGGGTGACATTTCTTGAGCTGACTCACATGAAACACATTATGGACAGCTGACAGAGATTCCGGCAATTCAACTTCATATGCAACTTCTCCCTTGCGACTTAGAATCTTGAATGGCCCAACATATCTTGGTGCCAACTTCCCTTTGACTCCAAACCTTTTTACTCCATGAAGTGGCGATACTCTAAGATAAGCTCTATCCCCAACTTCGTAGGTGACTTCTCTACGCTTAGAATCTGCGTAGCTTTTCTGTCGGGATTGTGCTACCTTCAACCTGTCTTTAACCAATTTGACTTTCTCTTCGGCGTCTTTGATAAGATCAGGTCCAAATAAGCTTCTTTCTCCCACACCATTCCATAACAATGGGGTGGTACATTTCCTTCCGTAGAGTAACTCAAACGGTGCCATTCCAATACTAGATTGATGACTGTTATTGTAAGAGAACTCTGCGTAAGGCAAGCTTTCATCCCAACTTGCTCTGTAGTCTAAGGCACATGCCCTCAACATGTCTTCAAGAATTTGGTTAGTCCTTTCTGTTTGTCCATCAGTTTGAGGATGAAAAGCAGTGCTGAATTCCAATCTTGTTCCCAAAGATTCATGAAGCTGTCTCCAAAAGTGAGAAGTGAACTGAGTTCCTCTATCTGATACAATACTCTTAGGCACACCGTGAAGGCATACGATTCTGCTCATGTAGATTTTTGCTAACTTGGCACTTGTATAGGTTGTCTTCACGGGTATAAAATGAGCCACTTTAGTTAGGCGATCCACTACTACCCATATGGAATCATACCCTGACCTTGTCCATGGTAATCCGGTAATGAAATCCATACCAATATTTTCCCACTTCCATTCAGGAATAGGCAGTGGTTGGAGTAAACCCGCTGGTTTCTGGTGCTCCGCTTTTACTCTGCTACACACATCACACAAAGCAATATGCTCGGCGATGTCCCTTTTTAGATTGTTCCACCAAAATCTTTCTTTCATATCCATGTACATCTTGGTGTTTCCTGGGTGAATAGAATACGGAGAGTTGTGACCTTCTTGTAAGATCAGTTTCCGCAACTCCGGGTCTTGTGGAACACATATACGTTTCCCGTGCCATAAAGTACCTTGTTCGTCTATATGGAAACTCTTAGCTTTCCCTAGACTAATATTTTCCTTAATCTTTTCAATTTCCTTATCGGTCTTCTGGGCTTCTTGGATCTTGTTCAATAGAGTGGGTTGAACATCCAAAGACATGAGATGTCCTTCTGGCACAATTTCCAATCTGAGTTCTTTGAATTGCTTACACAAGTCTTCTGGCAAATCACCTTTGGTAAGGCCATTTACAAACGTCTTACGACTTAGAGCATCCGCTACTACATTTGCTTTACCGGGATGGTATTGCAAACTTAAGTCGTAATCCTTGATAAGTTCTAGCCATCTTCTTTGTCTCATATTGATTTCCTTCTGGGTGAATATATACTTCAAACTTTTGTGATCGGTGAACACTTTACAACGCTTTCCCAAAAGGTAATGTCTCCATGTTTTGAGTGCATGGACGACAGAGGCCAATTCCAAATCATGAGTAGGGTAGTTTACTTCATGAGTTTTGAGTTGTCTCGAAGCATAGGCTACGACTTTACCGTCTTGCATTAGTACGGCACCCAAACCTTGATGTGACGCATCACAATATACTTGGAAATCCTTTTCCAAATCTGGCAGACATAGAACTGGTGCTGTCACTAGTCTCTTCTTCAATTCTTGGAAGCTGACTTCACAACCTTCAGACCAAGCAAATTTCTTGTCCTTCTTTAGCAATTCCGTCATTGGCTTAGCAACCTTCGAGAAATTTTCAATGAATCTTCTGTAGTAACCTGCTAAGCCAAGGAAACTACGAACTTCTTTCACATTCTTGGGTGATTCCCATTCTGTCACAGCTGAAACCTTAGCAGGATCAACTGCCACACCATCCTTCGTCATCACATGACCAAGAAAACCAACTTTCTCTAACCAGAACTCACACTTGCTGAATTTGGCATAAAGTTTATGTTCCCTCAGTTTCTCAAGTATCAAGCGTAAGTGTCTTTCATGTTCTTCCTTGCTCTTGGACTAGACCAAGATGTCATCGATGAAAACGACAACGAACTTGTCAAGAAATTCCATGAACACCTTGTTCATCATATTCATGAAGTATGCCGGAGCGTTGGTTAATCCAAAAGGCATCACAGTATACTCATACAATCCATACCTTGTGGTGAATGTTGTTTTTGGTATGTCTTGCTCTCTTATCTTGAGTTGAAAATAACCTGACCGGAGATCAATCTTCAAGAATACACATGCTCCTTCTAGCTGATCAAACAAGTCGTTGATTCTTGGCAAAGGATATTTGTTCTTGATGGTAACCTCGTTGAGAGAACGGTAGTCAATACATAATCTTTGTGTTCTATCCTTCTTCTCCACGAACAATACTGGGGCTCCCCAAGATGAAGAACTTGGTTGAATAAACCATTTCTGCAACTGTTCTCCTAGCTGCTTCTTGAGCTCTTTCAGTTCATCAACCGACATTTTGTACGGTCTCTTAGCTATTGGTCCTGATCCTGGCACCAAGTCTATCAGAAACTCCACATCTCTATCCGGTGGCATTCCTGGTAACTCTTCCGGAAACACATCCGGATACTCACATACTATTGGCACACTGTCCATGCTAACCCCCTTAAGAGAATTCAGCTTACTTCCTTTGGATTCAAAGTTTGACTTGAATTTTATTCTTTTTTCCTTCGGGGGTTATGAGTGTAACTGTACGATTGGCAAAATCTAATACTCCTTCATACTTAGCCATCCAATCCATTCCCAAAATTACGTCTAGTCCTTGGGAATCTAGGATTATCAGGCTTACTGGAAACTTATGCTTACCAAACTCTATGATGAGATCCCGGCATCCAAGGCTTACAATCATATATCCCCCCGGAGAACTAACCTTTATTGGACACCCAATGTTTTCTGATGCAAACCCATTTCTATCAACAAATGCCTTTGATAAGAATGAATGAGATGCACCGGTATCAAAGAGTACAAATGCTGAAATTGAATTGAGTCTGAACTTACCAGCCACGGCATCAGGCTCCTCATAGACCTCCTCCACGTTGATGTGGTTAACCTGTCCTTTCTGAAAAGGATTTGGCTTGTTAGGTCCTTCAACTTTCTTCTCAGGGCACTCATTAGCATAATGCCCCAGCTTCTTGCATTTGAAGCACTCAACCTGACTGATGTCCTTTTTAGGAGGTTGGCCTCCACTTCCACTACCATTTCCACCATAGTGGCTCTTATGTCCACCCTTGTGGTTCTTGTCCTTGTCCTTGTCATAACTGCGGTGATGCTTGTTGTCATGACGGTTGTGGTTGTGCTTGTTGAATTTCCCATGTTTATGGGATCCTAAGTTGCCGCTGTCATCATAGTGAGATCGTTTGTGAGACGATCCCGAGCTGTTTTTGTCGGAGTGTTTCCTCTTTCTACTCTCGACTTGCTTCATTTTACTTTCCAAAATAGCAGCCTTGTCACACAAAGACTGATAAGTTGGAACATATGCCACAGACAACTGCAGATTCAGCTCATCATTCAAGCCTTCCAGAAATTTTTCCTTTCTTTTGGCATCTGTGTCAACCTCATCCGGTGCATAGCGCGCCAGATTGTTGAACTCTTCTATGTATTCTGCCACACTGCGGTGGCGCTGTTTCAGGTTGTGAAACTCCTTCTTTTTCAGACTCATCATTCCTGATGAGATATGAGCAGTGCGAAAGCCATCTTCAAAGATATCCCAAGTCACCTCATCAATAGGAGTGGTGATTTGGAAGTTGTCCCACCATGTGGCGGCTGGTCCTTCCAACAGATGTGCTGCGAATCTGACTTTTTTAGCATCCGTGCAGCCCACAGTCACTAAGTCCTTGTTCACGGAACGTAGCCAGTCATTGGCCACCATGGGATCAGTTGTTCCCGAAAACTTTGCTGGCCTCAAACGCAGAAATCTGGTGAGCATATCAAAACCCGGTGGGTTGTTGTTGTTGTTATTGGGGTTGTTGTTGTTGTTGTTGGGGTCGTTGTTGTTGTTATTCTGGTTTTGAATGAATGTCGTCATCATTTGCATAAGCTTTGTTTGCGCATTCATCATTTGTTGCATTTCCGGGGTGATGTTATTGGGGTTGGGGTTTGCACGACGGGGAGGCATCTGTGGTTTGTTCAAATAGATAAGTATGAGATACCCTTAGATGTTTTATGCACAATACATCACAAGCATTTCACACAACATGCAACATAAGAATAAAACTCAACAACCAGATGATAAGTTCATGAAATAAAACACACAAGTGGCAAGCCATCCACATGTCGGATGGTCCAATAACAAGTTCACAATAACAAGTATGAATATGAAAAGGTGAACGAGTAGTCGAGTCTACTCATCAATAACAATCTCCTCCTCGACGAAGGTAAGACCTGCGTTCTCCATCGCGGTCTTGTTCTCCTCAATCGTAGTGGTCAAGGAATCGACCTTGGCCTTGAGAGCCCTCTTCTGGGAACAAAGCCTCTCAATAACCATCTGCTATTGCTCTAGCTCGAAATCCTTGGACTTCAGTTCCTCGGTCATGTCCCGGATCTTCTTGTTCCTATCCTAGACGCGTTTCTCCTGAATCTTGAACTTGCGGTCCTGGGCTTCGAACTTTGTCTCCATTTCCTTGATCATCTCATCCTGCTGCGCAAAAAGCTTGTCCTTCTCACGAAGCTGCACCTGAAGCTCGTCATTTCCGAGCATGACGTTCGTCCTGTCCGTATCTACGTGCCTGAGAAGAGTCTCTAAGTCCTAGAGATAGAGACGTATCGGCTCTGCAGTGCTCCTTGAGTCGTCCTCAAAGTCGATGGACTCTCCATCAACATCACGTCTTCCGAAGACGTGAAAGTGGGTGCCCCTAACCTGTCGGGAGTGACGGCCTAACAGTCGTCCTATCAGGTCCTGCATGACTACCTCCATGCCTCTCTCTCTGTCGTCGTGCATCAGCTTGAAGATGATGGCCTCCGTAGTAGGCTCAGTCTGGCGTCCGGGCTGGTTCACCTTGAAGCCCCAGAGATCCTTCCTCTCGAACTTGGTAAGTGGGTACACCGTGATGGTGGGAAGAGGGAGATCGAACAAAGTGGTAAGCTCAATGATACGGGGACCAAAACGAGTAACCTGAAACTCCTCAACAGTGCTGATGGCAATAGGCATCTATTTATAAGAATGAAAAAGTTAGAATAACACAATTCAAGGTAAATCAAGACAAACATTCATACATATCCATAGAACACAATCATCTCACAAGTCATGCATACATAAGTCCATTACATCAATCAAGGTCCATACTTATTTAAAGCATCATTTTTGGAAATAAGGTGATAAGTGGTGGTCCAACTAACGAAGTGTCCTTACAATCCAATCTCACGGGATCTATTAGCAAACACAATGTTCCTGGAGGCAATCCACCAATCTTGCTCTCTTGACTCTATCACTAAGTCTATAACATCTCCCCTTATCTCTTGGTTGGTGGCTTCCAACTCTTGAGTAAGCTCCTTCTCTTTCTCTAAGTCCTTTTGGAGGTTGAGCATTCTGCACTTGACTCTAGCACTTAGTTCTTTGATAGTCCTCCAAGCTGCATCCCTGGCTGACTCAAAGAATGTGGTGTGCATTGTAGTGTTGGTGTACATGCAGAATCCCCTTTCTTTGTGGTTGTCTTCCTTGTTTTTGTACAAGTGAAGTTGCACCCACCAATACTCCACTCCTTCATCCATCACTGGAAAGCCCTTGTACACAGCTGCACCATGTGCTTCCATTGCCACCATGAGGTCCTTGAGAATATTGGGAAACTCAGTTTCACACTCCAAGGTCATGGTCATGAGTGGTCCTTTCTTCACGGCTTCGTTGATGGAGTTCATCTACAAAGGAAGTTGAAAGAGATTAGAAAAGTTTTACGAGAAGAATAGACAAGTGTAGAAGTAGTTGAAAACTTTTTCCTTAGTGGTTTTTCCAATCCTAGGGTCATAATCCTACAGGCAACACAGTGCTCTGATACCATCTGTTAGACCCCTCCTTTATAAAGGAAAGGATCCCTGTGATTGCAATGCTAGTCCCTGGATCAATGCTAGCATCCACAGTTTAAGATGAAGTACACAGAAACAAAAGTCGTTTATTACATTCATTCCAGAGATAAAGCATAGTCTTTTACAACTCAGGGCCATAGGCCTAGTACAAGAGTTTATGGAATAAGTAAATGAACATAAGTCTTTATCTTCATGTGCCACAGGCAAGCATGTTGAGTGTAGACTCATGACTCCTATTCATCATCGGAGTAACCTGCAACATCACAAGTTACAACCACAGAGGGTCAATACTTTGGAATAGTATTGGCAAGTGATACCTTAGTACATTTTAAGTGGACTATTTTACTATATGCATTTTGGCTAAGTGTAGCTTGGCTTGCTTTGCTTGAAAATAAGTTTTTCCTATTAGTTGAAATCACTAAACTTTTCTTTGTCAAAACATTCCCAAGAAACCACCAATAGACATTGGGGTCCTTCACCCTTGTTCACCCACAAATTTTTACTTTAGAAGTTGGAGTGATGAGATTCTTGTAGCTTCCATGTCTTGATGCTCAAATTGTCCATTGCCTTGGACTAGGCTAAGTACTTAGGTTTTCCATCTGCAGAGGTTGTGCACTTTCCCCACCAGACTTGGTTTCCCAAGACAGGACCTTTCATAAGCCTTTCCTTAGTCAAAATGGACGCGCTCCAACCTATCATCCCAACTACCACCAACTGTCCAAGTGACTAAGTTCTAGCAACCTATATGATCATGGCAGAGCCCATATTGCCAAGCGGTTGCACTGTAAGCTTTCTCAACACTTGGCCTCCAAATCCCTTTGTGCCTGGGTGGCATACCACAAGTGAGATACACAACCCAAGTCCATGGCCTTGTGTAACCACTCAACATAACCCAATCTTTCCATTCCACCCAGGAGGTTCATTTAACTTAGTTGTTTTATTAGAAAAGCATAAGTCTCATGACTTAGAAATATTTTCATCATAGTGTGTATAGATTTCCACCAACCCTTGTTTGCTAAATAGCTAGGCTAAGCATGGTAAGATAACCTAACTTAGGAAAATTCCTTAGCAATTCTACAATTCTACACTACTTAGGATTTCCCAACTTAGCATTAGGCAAAATAGCATGCAATACTTAGCAAAATATCTAATGCTAGTGCAAAACATAGGATAGAATATTCATGAAAATATCACTTGCCTTGGTAGTGGGGAGAGTAGCACTCTTCACAATCACAATCACTAGCAAAATCTACAAGAAAAATTATAGCATTCAATTTCACACAATTTATTCAATCAAAAATAATATGAATGCATGCATGCAAGAATTTTACTAAGTGGTGATTTTGGAAATTTTACCAAGCATGTGCATGATACTGAAACATGACAGGACACAAAATTTTCCATAACAACTTATTTAACATTAAAACTAATTATCAAAACAAATCTATACTCAAAATAGCTTTAAATATGATTCCACAAATAAAGTCATTTTAATGGTTACTATTTGTTAAACAAATTGGACATTCAGAAAGGTCTGGTTTCACTGAATCCAACGGTATAAAATTTGTAAAATTCTAACGTGGCATTCAAAAGTTATAGTAGTTTGAAGTTTGGATCTAAATCAGGTTTTAAATTCTGTTTTTGAATAAACCCTGCCACGCGTCGCAACCTTACTGGTGCGTACCGCTTCGCGTGGATCGGCAGTCGCAGGCCGTAGGATCTAACTTAGATCTAACGATCCAGACGCGCGCGTACCTCTTCGGCCTAGATCTATCCTGGCCCTACGATGTAGATCCAACGGACCAAACCATCAAGCCACGAACGGGCGGCGTTGACTAGCGGCGGCGCGTCTGACTACGGCGGCGCCGGCGTTCTACATCGTCCGCGAGAGGGAGAGGGGTCTTACCAGGTTCGCCGGAGGCTGCTGAAGCTCGTCGTGGTACTGGCTTGCGGAGGGGCGCTCGGAGATGGGCTCTAGATCTCGTCGGAGTTGCGTCTGGCGTCGGGTGGGTGTTGTCGGAGTCGTTGCCGAGGTTCTGTGTCGCCCTAACACGAACCAATGGGTTTAGGAGATGCGCAGGACAATTGCGAACACGCTTGGGTGAATAAGAAAGCAAGGGGCGCTCGGGACTTACTGAGATTGCTCGCCGGAGTTGGGGTGGTCGTCGGGTGCTTACGGCGTCAAGCGAACACGGCGACCTGGGGCAGTACAGGATGCTCTGTTGTGGTTAGAAGGTGCGCAAGAGGATTACTAAGCGTCTCGAACAATCCAGAGGGGAAGGGGCGCACGGGGCTCACCTGAATCGGTCGTCGGAGTTGGCTCTGTCTGCGGCGGTCTCGAGCGAGTCGTGGGCAGCCTGGTGGCGTGAGTGTGAGATTGACTGGGGGAATATGATCGTGGGGATGTGGGGATCTTATAGCCGGTGCCTCGACAGGAAACGCCTGTGTTTAATTGCCCAATTAAGCCGCGCCATCACCGGCAGTCACTGCAGCTGCGACGTGGTCGCGGGCGTGGTTTGAGGAAGATGATGACAGCGTGGCCAGGGCCCGCTTGTCAGTGATGTGTGCGAAATGGGGGTGGGGTCTGTTTGTCGGCGACTGGTTGTGTGCGTTCGCGCGTGAGAAAAGAAAAGGAATTCCCCGGGTGGGCTAGTTGGGCTCGATCCTCTGTTGGGCCAGAAACCTGGCGCTCGGCCCTTTTCCTTTGTCTAGTCCTTTTTCTTTTCTAATTTGATTTTCTGGTTATGTTTTCAAATGGTTTCAAATACACTTTGAATTCAAATTCTCCCGGGGTTTTTCAGGGGTGAATTGGTCTTAGAATTAGGTCAAAACTTGTGGGGATTCCTTGCAAAGGCTTGGTCAGACTTGGATTTCAAACAAACATAGACTATGCACCATTTTGCAAATGTTTGAAATAGAGGTTTTGGGAATTATTTCTAATTTGAAAATTTTGGTTAAACTTTTACACTCAATCTTTCCAATAGTGGGGCAAGCAAACAAGTTCCTTAACATTTAAGTTTCAAAAAGTGATGGTCTAATGAGTGAAATTTTACTCACATGAAATCATAGCACAAGCTTCTGTTTTTGAGAAGAACCCTAAATTATGATGAATGCTTAGATGATATGAATGAGTTTTGGAATATGAATTTAGGGATGTTACAGTTCATGATAGGGAAACCACAATCATTTATCAACCAACAAGCTAGTGATGTATAGAGGCTATACTAGGGACTTCAAATTAAGTTTACAAATCACACAAGTATCAATGTTTCCTTGTTAATACTATTATAGCATGAATGTAAACATTTATCATAAACACAAAGATATAATAATAACTACATTTATTATTGCCTCTAGGGCATATCTCCAACAGTCTCCCACTTGCACTAGAGTCATCTAATCTAGATTACATGGTCATATACCGAATACCCATGGCAGTTTGGTGATGGTCATGTTTTGCCCTCGGGAGAGGTTTAGTCAACGGATCCGCCACATTCAGATCTGTGTGTACTTTGCAAATCTTTATATCCCCATCTTGGATATGTTCTCGAATAGCGTGAAAACGTAGCTTGATGTGCTTCAGCTTCTTGTGTGACCTTGGTTCTTGCGCATTGGCTATGGCGCCCATGTTATCACAGTAGATACACATTGGGTCCAGCGCACTAGGAACCACACCCAGCTCTGTAATGAACTCTTTCATCCATATCGCTTCTTGTGAAGCCTCCGAAGCAGCCATGTATTCCGATTCAGTTGAAGATCTCGCCACAACGCTTTGCTTTGCACTCCTCCAGCTAACTGCTGCACCATTCAAAATAAATACGTATCCGGATTGTGATTTAGAATCATCCGGATCGGTGTTACAACTAGCATCGGTGTAACCATTAACAACGAGCTGTTCATCACCTCCATAAGAAAGAACCATATCCTTAGTTCTTCTCAAGTACTTAAGGATGTTTTTGACCGCTGTCCAATGATCCACTCCTGGATCACTTTGATATCTGCTAGTTAAACTAACAGCATATGCAATGTCGGGTCTAGTACATAGCATGGCATACATTAGAGATCCTATGGCTGAGGCATAGGGAGTCTTACTCATCCTTTCTCTATCTTCTGCCGATGTCGGACTTTGAGTTTTACTCAAGGTCATATTGGGCAACATGGGCAAGAACCCTTTCTTGCTATCTTCCATTCCAAACCTCTTTAGAACTTTGTCCAAATATGTACTCTGTGACAATGATATTAGGCGTTTCGATCTATCTCTGTAAATCTTTATGCCTAATATGTAAGCTGCTTCGCCAAGATCCTTCATTGAAAAACTATTATTCAAATATTCCTTGACACTATTAAGAAGGTCTACATCATTCCCAATCAACAATATGTCATCCACATACAGTATTAAGAATGCTACAGAGCTCCCACTCACTTTCTTGTAAATACAAGCTTCTCCATAAGTTTGTATAAAACCAAAACTTTTGATTACCTTATCAAAACGTTGATTCCAACTTCGGGATGCTTGCTTCAATCCATAGATGGACCGTTGAAGTTTGCATACCTTGTTAGCATCTTTAGGATCGACAAAACCTTTGGGTTGCATCATATACAACTCTTCATCAATGTCTCCATTGAGGAATGCTGTTTTGACATCCATCTGCCATATCTCATAATCATAATATGCAGCGATTGCTAACATAATCCTCATAGACTTTAGCTTCGCTACTGGTGAGAAAGTCTCATCGTAGTCAACTCCTTGAATTTGTCGAAACCCTTTTGCGACAAGTCGAGCTTTATAGACAGTAACATTACCATCAGCATCTGTTTTCTTCTTGAAAATCCATTTGTTATCGACAGCCTTCCGGCCATCCAGTAAGTCCACCAAAGTCCACACTTGGTTTTCGTACATGGATCCAATCTCGGATTTCATGGCTTCTTGCCATTTATTGGAATCTGGGCTCATCATCGCTTCCTCATATGTCTCGGGGTCATCGGTGTTGTCCACCAACATGACATTCATAACGGAATCATACCAATCTGGAGTGGTACGAGTTCTCGTTGACCTCCGAGGCTCTGTAGCAACTTCAACCGAAGTTTCATGATCACCATCATTAGCTTCCTCTCTTATTGGTGCAGGCACCACAGGAACTTCTTCCGGTGCTGCGCTACTCGCAATTTCGAGAGAAGGTTCGACAACCTCGTCGAGTTCTACTTTCCTTCCAGTCACTTCTTTCGAGAGAAATTCCTTCTCTAGAAAGGATCCATTCTTGGCAACGAAGATTTTGCCTTCGGATCTATGATAGAAGGTATACCCAATAGTTTCCTTCGGGTATCCTATGAAGACGCATTTTTCCGCTTTGGGTTCAAGCTTGTCCGGCTGCAACTTCTTTACATAGGCTTCGCATCCCCAAACTTTAAGGAACGACAATTTAGGTTTCTTCCCAAACCATAATTCATACGGTGTCGTTTCAACGGATTTAGACGGTGCCCTATTTAAAGTGAATGCGGCTGTTTCTAATGCATAACCCCAAAATGATAGCGGTAAATCTGTAAGTGACATCATAGAACGAACCATATCTAAGAGAGTTCGATTACGACGTTCGGACACACCATTACGCTGTGGTGTTCCCGGCGGTGTCAATTGTGAAAGTATTCCGCATTTCTTCAAATGCTCGCCAAACTCGTAACTTAGATATTCACCTCCACGATCAGAACGTAGAAATTTAATCTTCTTGTTACGTTGATTCTCTACCTCACTTTGAAACTCCTTAAACTTCTCGAAAGTTTCGGACTTATGTTTCATGAAATAGATATATCCATATCTACTCAAGTCATCCGTGAAGGTAAGAACATAACGATAACCACCGCGCGATGCTACACTCATTGGACCACATACATCGGTATGTATGATTTCCAATAAGTCTGTAGCTTGCTCCATCATACCAGAAAATGGAGTCTTAGTCATTTTTCCCATCAGACATGCTTCGCATCTTTCAAGTGATTCAAAATCAAGTGATTCAAGAAGTCCATCGGAATGGAGTTTCCTCATACGTTTCACTCCAATGTGACCAAGACGACAGTGCCACATATAGGTCGAATTATCGCTTGATTTCAAACGTTTAGCCTCAATGTTGTTGATATGTGTATTTCCACTATCGAGATTCAATAAGAATAGACCATCTATCAAAGGTGCATGTGCATAAAACATATTACTCATATAAATCGAACAACCATTATTCTCGGATTTAAACAAGTAACCGTCTCGCAATAAACAAGATCCCGATATAATGTTCATGCTCAACGTAGGCACCAAATAACAATTATTTAAGTATAAAACTAATCCCGATGGTAGATGAAGGGGTAGCATGCCGACCGCGATCACATCAACCTTTGATCCATTTCCCACGCGCACCGTCACCTCGTTCTTCGCTAGCTTCCGTTTATTCTGCAGCACCTGTTTCGAGTTACAAATATGAGCAACCGAACCAATATCAAATACCCAGGCACTACTACGAGTACTAGTGAGATACACATCAATAACATGTATATCAGATATACCTTTCTTCTTGATGTTGTCGTTCTTCAAATCCGCCAAGTACTTTGGGCAATTCCGCTTCCAGTGACCTTCTCCCTTGCAGTAAAAGCACTCAGTATCAGGCTTAGGTCCAGCCTTGGTCTTCTTCGTTGGCGTGGTAACTTTCTTACCACCCTTCTTGAAGTGTCCCTTCTGCTTAGACTTGCCTTTCTTGAATTTGGTGGTCTTATTGACCAACAACACTTGGTGCTCTTTCTTGATCTCCACTTCTGCAGATTTCAACATGGCAAAGAGTTCTGGCAACGTCTTGTTCATGTTCTGCATGTTGTAGTTCATCACAAAGTTCTTGTAACTTGGTGGTAGTGATTGGAGGACACGGTAAATCCCCAAAGCATTAGGAATCACTATACCCAAGCTTTGAAGTTTGTTTGCGTGCCCAGACATCTTAAGCACATGCTCACTCACGGAGCTGCCCTCTTCCATCTTGCAGTTAAAGAACTTTTCAGAAGCCTCATAGCTTTCAATTGCCGCAGGAGTCTCAAAAATCAATTTGAGATCCTCGACAATATCATATGGGTCTGAATCTTCAAACCTTTTCTGAAGCTCCGATTCCAAACCATACAAGATAGCACACTGAACTATGGAGTATTGATTCTTCCGAGCGAGGTAAACATTCTTTACTTCATCGGAAGCATCAGCTGCAGGTGGGTCACCCAGCGGTGCATCCAGCACATAGGTCAAATTACTAGCTGTGAGGACAATCCTCAAATTGCGGAACCAATCTGCGAAGTTGCTTCCATTGTTTTTTAACTTTTCTTTCTCTAGGAACGCATTAAAATTGATGGTAGGGGCTGCCATTGATCTACAACATATTTGCAATAGTTTAGACTAAGTTTATGACAAATTGAGTTCAAATTAATTAATAAAGTTAATCTAGGTGAACTCCCACTCAAAACAACATCCCTCACATTGTTTTAGTGATCACACGAACCAAATCCACCACATCAACACCGATCATCACGAGAGTTGATATAGTTTCAATGGCGAACAATCGACATGTTCATCATATCTACTATATGATTCATTCTTTACCTTTCGGTGATCCGTGTTCCGAGACCATGTCTGTACATGCTAGGCTCGTCAAGATCAAACCTTAGTTTCCGCATGAGCAAATCTGGCTTGCTCACATTGTATACACTTGCAGAATCTAACACACCCGATCATCACATGGTGCTTGGAAACAACAAGCTTTAGCAACGGTGCTAACTAAGGGTGAACACTTTATGACTTGAAATTCATGTGCATGAGGGATCATCTTATAATGCTACCGTCGTCTACTAAGCAATACAAGATGCATAAAGGATTAACATCACATGCAATTCAATATATATGTGATATGATATGGCCTTTCTTCTTTGTGCTTCCGATCTCCATCTTCAAGCACGAACATGATCTCCATCATCACCGGTATTGCATCAAGGTCAATGACGCCTCTCCATGGTTGTCGTCCACCGGCTTCAACTATTACAACTACTTTGAATAGACACGTGGGTCTTAACATAAATTAAAGACAACCATATGGCTCCTGCCGGTTGCCAACTTACAATAAGGAACATTGCATACATCAAATATAATCACAATCATGGCCATATCACATCACTGCACACCCCTGCAAAACAAAGTTAGACGCCTCTACTTTCTTTGCATATTTTACGTGGTTTGGGGCTTTCAATAAGTGTCGTTCTAACTTACGAACAAGAACCACAACATTGATACTAGTATTGTTAATCACCCGTTGTAAATTGGATCTTAACTATGCTAGGAGAAACAGGCACCCGCAAAGCCACTTATGCAATACAAGTTGCATGTCAAGCGTGGAGCAAGTCTCATGAACGATGTCATGTAAGGTTAGCCCGGGCCGCTTCATCCCAACATACCGCAAGATGCAAAGTACACAAGAAGAAATCGACAATAAAAGCATCAACGCCCATAATGACCATTGTGTTCTACTCGTGCAACAGATCTACATATAGACACGGCTCTGATACCACTGTAGGGTTTCGTAGCATGGAAAACAAAAAATTTCTATCGCATACAAACAAACAAGCCAAGATCTATCTACTAGATTGTAGCAACGAGTCGATGTAATAACTTACCCTCGAAGATTCCAAAGTGTTTAACGAGAGCGGATTCTCGTGGGTGATGTAGTCGTACTCTTCCCGATCTCAAGATCGCGTAGATGATCCTTCCGGCGCTGCGTTCCGGCAGCGCTCCCGCAGTCGGTCACACGTTCGGTACTCGACGAAGACCTTCCTCTCCCTTGTTCCAGCAGGCAGCGGAGGTTGTAGCACTCTCCTCGAGATTCCGGCAGCACAACGGCGTGGTACCGGAAGTAGAGGGGAAATCCCGCAGGGCTTCGCCTTAAGCCGGAGCGAGTATGGTGGAGTATGAGAGAGCTCCTCGGCGATCTAGGGTTTGGACACACCAAGGAGGAGGGGCTAGAGCCGGTGGATAGGGTTCCGGGGACACCCAAGTCGGCGGCTAGGGCAAAACCCTAGGTGGAGGCGGCGGCTATGGAGGGCTGCAGCTTCTAGGGTTTGAGGTGAGGGACTTGCGTGTCTAGAGGAGGGAGCCCTGCCCCTCCTTATATAGGTGGAGGGGCCGGCACGCCAAGGGGAGGGAGGGGAGTCCCTCCCCAACTCGGCTTGGAGGTGGGCCGCCGGTTGGAGGAGGGATTCCCTCCCCAACTCGGTTTCCCTCCTTCCTCCTCTTTTCCACTTTCCAAAACTTGCCGTTTGACTTTCAAACTAGCCGTTTGACTTTTCAATTTAGGATTTGATTAAACCCTTTATTTTGGACAGCGAATACACTTAGTACATGATGCAATCATTCCAACTTGCAATTACACACTCATGTACCCCTTCCCCTCCGGAGTGCCGGACATTCCGGAACCTTCTAGAACATTCCCGATGAAAACACCGGAATCATTCCCGAACTCCGAAACGGGACTTTCCTTATATGAATCTTATTCTCCGGACCATTCCGGATCACCTCGTGATATCCCGGATCCCATCCGAGACTCCGAACAACATTCGGTCTCTTTCTCATACTACCATAACTACTCAAACAACGTCGAATCCTTAAGTGTGTCTCCCTACGGTTCGTGAATTATGCGGACATGATCGAGATACTTCTCCGAACAATAACCAATAGAGGAATCTGGAAATTCATATGGCTCCCACATATTTCTACGATTACTTTGCGATCGAATGAACCACTTACATACGATACCGATTTCCCTTTGTCTCACGATAGTTTACTTATCCGAGGTTATGATCGTCGGTATCTCTGCATACCTAGTTCAACCTCGTTACCGATAAGTACTCTTTTCTCGTTCCCGTGATATGTGATCCCTTGTGAACCAGTCACATGCTTGCAAGCTAATTGGATGACATTCCACCGAGAGGGCCCAGAGTATATCTATCCGTCATATGGATGGACAAATCCCACTCTTGATCCATGTGTCTCAACCAATACTTTCCGAACACTCAATGCCACCTTTATAGCCACCCAGTTACGGTGTGGTGTTTGATGTCATCAAAGCATCCATCCGGTAAAGGTGATATGCATGATCTCATGGTCGAAGGAATTAGGTTACTATGTATCAGAAAGCATATAGCAATTGAACTATTTAAATGACTTGATCTTTATGCTACGCTTATCTATAGGAGTATGTCCATCATATCATTATCCTAATGATATGATCTTGTTGTTGATAACATCTCAATGTTCATGATAGGGAAACCACAATCATTTATCAACCAACAAGCTAGTGATGTATAGAGGCTATACTAGGGACTTCAAATTAAGTTTACAAATCACACAAGTATCAATGTTTCCTTGTTAATACTATTATAGCATGAATGTAAAAATTTATCATAAACACAAAGATATAATAATAACTACATTTATTATTGCCTCTAGGGCATATCTCCAACACATAAAGGATATGCAGCATATGGGTGGGAGCCCTCAACATCCCACGATAGCTCTGGCATCTAACGGTCTGTACAAACCATTCACGTAATTCGATATGTGGGCATGGTATACACCAAGGAGGCATGTGAGGTCGCAAAGGGGGCAATGATTGGCTTGGATCATCTTGTAGGCCCCACATCATGGAATTATGGACGGGAATAAGCTGCCCGGTTGTGCAACAAAGAGTTGATCACTCATGGGTAAAGTAACGCACCTCTGCAGAGTGTAAGAACTGTAACTTGTTACTCCCTGTTCCGGGAAGGAGCTGCGAACGCGGCAGGAAAGGAACTCCATGAAAGTTCTGGTAAACCCGTGAAGGCTGACGGACATAGCTTTTTAGAATAAAAGCAACCTTTGAAGAAATGTTTACAAAAACTTGCATTGTCTGCGACCTACGGTCTGTGGCTGTAGTTATAGTGCGTTAGACACTCCTTTGCTAGTGAACTTGCTGAGTACGCTCGTACTCAAAGTATCTTCTTAACCCTTGCTAGATTCTGGAGCCAATACAGACGACATCTACATCAAGTTATGCTCCAGGAATCTTCAACCAAAGCTAAAAGTTCTTCAACGAAGATAAAGAAGTCCACAAAGACCTCAACTCAAATGAAGACGAAGTTACTGATTAGATAGGAATATACTCTCTAACCAATGAACCTATTTCTGTAGTACATTGCAATAGCAGCAATGTCAACCCTTTTGTTAAGATACTATTCTTAGTAGCTTATTAGTTTTTGAGTCATTTATTTTTGATTCTTCTGTGTAAGAAGTTTCTTTCTCTCTCTTTAACCTAAAGTGTTCTCTGGATCTCGTGTAAAGAGTGAGTTGTAACCTTTATCCATGTGTTGGACCCGCTGTGTTTCTATTGTGCCATTCTGAGGGATGTAATACTAGTGAACAGTGTTTCATTGGTGTTATGTCAACGACTATAGTATACTACATCATGCAGTGGTATGATGGGTCACCGCAAAATATCAACTTGCCGACATCTTCACGAAGCCACTTGATGAAGCAAGGTTTTGCTATTTGAGGAATGAACTAAATATCATAGATTCAAGGAGCTTGACTTGATCACCTTGCATACTCACCTATGTCTTGACTCTTATTTGGTTTAGGTGCAGTCATGGATATAGGGGGAGTGCGGTCCTAATTTATTGGACTATCCCTCCCCCATTATGCCCAGAGCGATAAAAATCATTCCTCTTAATATCATTTTGTGATATGTGAGCTTAAATGATGAGTTTCGGTAATGGACCCAAGATATATCTTCGTGGTGCCAAGCCGAGTATACTCAAACATGGTGGCCTAGGCCACCGCCCTCTCTCATTCGAGAGGTTGGCGTTTACTCGTGTTTGTCATTTGTGGATCTTAGTTTCATGCAATCTCCTTTGGTTTTTGATATCTTTATCCCTATTTCAGAGTGCATGTGCTTCACACAATGTGTTTATCTCAACCCAAGCCTTTTTACTTCCTCAAAAAAAAACCTCATCCAATTCGCACAAGAACCCTTCTTTTGAACCTGGCTATGGAATCAGGTGGAACCGGTACTACCGGATTAGGAGAGGTACTACCGGACCTGGGTGGTTCCCAGGTCGTTTCCTAAAAACTACTCCAGGAGCGGTACTACCACTCGTATGTCCGGTACTACCGGTCATCGGTACTACCGGTTGCTGAACCGGTACTATCACTCGCAAGCGGTACTACCGCTTCCAGCACCGGTACTACCGGTCGACGTTTCAGGTATAGGTTGGGACGCGCGGGGAGGGGCACCCTTCAGTGCCTCATTACCCCCCACCCCGCTCCCACACATACCACCACCGCCGCTGGAGCTCTTGACGCCACCGGAGCCTCGTCGCGCCCTCCTCTCGCCGGATCCCCCTCGGATTTGGACTCCTTGCGGGCTCCCGATCTTTCTCCACCGCCATGGATCCTGGTACAACCGCTTCTCTCTCTCACTCTTATTTTCTTCATTGGGTCTCGGTCTTGCTTAGATTCTTGAAGAAAGTGACTTGTTGTGAGGTTGTACCGCCATACACTCCTTGTTGCTAGAAGAATCATAGATTTAGGAGGTCTTGAGGCCAATTTGGGACCGTGCCCTACTTTGGCTGGGCGTGTATCCGCTCGACCGATAGTACCGAAATTTTTTTCCGGTACTACCGCTCGTGAGCGGTACTACCTCTTCCAGCACCGGTAGTACCGGTCCCAACTGACCACAACACTTCTCTAAATCTTGGATTCTTTGTGGTTTTCTTTGGGTTCTTGTGCCCTTACCCCCCTTCTATTCTCCCTCTTGCTATCATAGGTTCAGGTGGTTCTAGGGGTGCTCGTAAGCGCTCCAAGGCAACTCATGAGATTGAAGAGGAAGAGACGGAGTCCGAGGAAGAAGAAGTCATGCCTCAGCCTAGCTGTCATATGAAGATTCCTGCTTCTCGAGGTGGCCGTGGGGGTCGTGAGGGGGTCACCAAGCGGTCTGCTGGTCGTGGCAGTGCTCCCCCTCCTCGCCCCCCCTCCTCAGGACACACCAAGTGTTGCAGCTCAGGGCCATCAGGGCCAAAGAAACTGTCTGATATATCTGATTCTGAGTTCCGCTCTCTGAGGGTTGATAATCCTATGTTCGCACCCGTGACGAGGGTAGGGAAGACAGCTTGTTCTACAATGACTTCCAAGAGCGCGTATACAATGAAGTCCTTTTGACGAATATTCAAATTGTTTTGCCACAGCCGTGGATTGATATGGATCACATCAACAAGCATCTTGAGTACTTTGCTGAGGCTAAAGAAATCTGCTCTCACCTTGGATTGTTCCCCATTATGGAACATCATGATTATGAGCCTCTTCTCATTGCTCAGTTTTATGCCACTGCTCAATTCTCAACAGGCCGATCTCGGAAAATCACTTGGGTGACTCAAGGGACACTTAAGGAGGCCACTCTTGATGAATTTGCTGATATTCTGGGATATGAAGATCGTGGTCGTGACACTCCTTCGGGATTTCGTTGCCACATGCATGAGCATCCCTCCAAGAAGGAGGTTCTTGCCCCTCTCTATATCCGGGGCCGCGGTGTTGTTGGCAAGATTAAGGATCTTCTCCCCACTTATGACATTCTCCACCACATCTTCCGTGAGACCGTTGCTCCTCGTGCGGGCAACAAAGATGAGATTCATGGATATTCAGTTGATTTTTTGCTCAACACCTTTCTCAACCACGACTCCGGCACCCCTCTTGATGTGATGGACTATATATGGAATGAGATGGTCGCTGCGGCTGACTCCTGGAGGGTTCCCCCATTCGCTCCCTACATCATGGCTCTTATTGTTGCCAAGTGTCCTCCCATTGCCAGGACTCTTTCCTCTCATCCTCTAGTTGTGCACCGGCCCAAGGCCCTCAAGATCAAAAAGCATGCCAAGCCCTGCAATGTGGAGGAGGTGGATGAAGATGGCAATGTGATTAAGGCCGATTCTGATGATGCAGACAGTGGCCCTGATGTTGATTATGTTGTCTCTTGTCGCAAGCATGCCCAGCCATCATGGGCCAAGAGGATCGAGGCCAAGCTCAAGAAGGTCTTTTGCTTCCAAGTTGACAATCAAAAGCGCATGTATGAGGTTCATGTGTATGCTAAGAAAGCTTGTGCTCGGCAGAAGGACATGATGGAAGCTCAAGGATTGACCATCTCCGAGGGTTCCGAGAACAACATCACTCCTGAAGACCAATGGATCTCCAAGCATAGCCACTGGGATGATGATGTCTTCCTCGTACCGTGCTCCACCAACCTATGAGGAGGACTTTGATGATGATGAGGATTGACTGTCGGGGCGTTAGTCTTGCTCTTGTCCCTTTTTGGCATCTTGATGCCAAAGGGGGAGAAGGTGCACCTTAGGCATGCAGGTGTTGCACGGGAAAGTAACAAGCTCGTTCTTGCTTTGATCTTTTAATTGCTTGTGAACTTTATTTGCCGATTTGCCTCATATTATGTGTGCACTCTATGTACTAACTATTTGGGAACTACTCATGTTATGTATGTTGAAACTATGTGGGTATTGCACGGATCCATCTTGTGATGATATGCGTTATCCATTGCCAATATTTTTCTCATCACAAGTTATTGTGCAAAGGTATGAGTTCATATGCTATTATCTCTATTTGTGCACTCTTGTTGGTTTGAGGGGGAGGATTGATCCTATTCATCCAGGGGGAACCCCGTCTCTATTTTCCAAAAGCCATGATTATCGTTCTAATATTATCTTGCAAAGGTGTGTTATCATCAAACACCAAAAAGGGGGAGATTGAAAGTGCACTTCCTATCCTTATGATTTTGATGTTTGATGATAACACACCTATCGGTTTAATCGTGCGCTAAGTGTATCTCAGGATTTTAAAGTTGCGGCACTAAAAATGCATTTCCCACATTTGTCATTGCCAAAGTCACCAGTGGTACTACCGCTTGGCACCGGTACTACCGCTCCTAGGTACCGGTCGCGTTTGATCGAGAAGGAAAGGTTTGTCAATCCTTAGTACCACCCGGTACCGCAGGGCGGCACTATCGCTTGACGACGGTAGTACTGCTCAGCTGTACCGGACAACACTGAGGGAGGACAAGAGCTCTCCCTCCCACTCAGTACCAACCGGTACCTGGAGCCGGTACTACCGCCCAGACCGGTAGTACCGCTTCGCAGGACCGGTACTACCGCTTGGCGGTACCACCACGAGGTGGGTCCGGGGGTGACTGAAGCTGTGTCAACCATGTGGCGCATAACCGGTACCTGGTCCGGTACCTGACTGGTAGTACCGGTCGTGACCGGTACTACCGCTTGAGTACCGGTGCATTTAATGCCCAACGGGCAGATTTCTCCAAGTGCTATAAATGCCCCTCCACCTACCTTGGGAAAAGTTGCTCGTCGCATTTAAGAACATCCCGTCCATTTGAGCCACCAAATCGTCAATATCTCTTCACTCAACCATCCAAAGTCGTTGATCTTTGGAGAATCGAAGGAGGAGCCCTTGATCTACTATTTCACCAAGAGAGATATTCATTTCCCCCTCATTCACTTGAGGGCCCCTTGCTCTAGTGTTTTTTTGGAAACTCTAGTTCTAGATTTGGTTCTTACAAGTTTGTCTTTGATTGTTTGACAGCTTGCTTGTATTTGGGAGCCTCCAATTTAGTTGTGGATGTGTGCCCCGAACTCATTTTAAAGGTGTCGGCTTCCACCTCGAAGGTTTCTGATATAGTGGAAGGTGAATCGAACCCTTTGGGGAGTGGTTCATCGGAGAACAAGGGAGACCTATCGTGGCGTTGGTGGTTTGAAACCACCCCCTCTCCAAAGGGAGGAACTACGGTAAACAAATCCTTGTGTCTCCGCGTCCACCACTTTGGTTACTTTTATCCTTTACCGCACTTTACTTACTTGTTCTTGCTTAGTGTTGTGCTAGTATGTGCTTGTTTGACATATAGGTAAATTCACCCTAGTTGCATAATCTAGAGAATTTACCTTTCTTGTCAAACCCTAAATTGAAAAGGAAGAAAAATTGAAGTAGCACCTATTCACCCCCCCCCCCCTCTAGGTGCCCATACGATCCTTTCACCGATGATCGGTCTCGGGCGGTTGCGTGCTGTCACGCATCCTAGGCGTGGTATCCCTGGAAGTGAAGTTCAATGACCACACTCTCATGGCCACCATGCTGGGGATAGGGCATGTCGTGTCGCCGACAAACTTGGTGTCACTGTTCTGGTCTCGTTTTGGGATCATACACATTGTTGTGAAGATTGAGGTATGCGCTCTGCCATTCGATTTATTCGCCAGGTTCGAGCACAGCTCATGCATTCAGGCATTGGCATCAGGCGTGTGGGTGGGACGATCGCTTGGGACAGCTTCGTTTCTTCTCAAAACTCGGCTTCGATGGCCTCCCTTTGGATGCTTGGGAACTGGAGACTCTCAAGCAGGTCGTTAAACAGCCTTGGCGGCGAGCTAGTGGAGATCGTGTCACCGAGCGACAGATGTATCATTGAGGTAAAGGCGTGGATGAAATATCCAGATTCTGTTCCGAAGTTGGGGGAGATTATTAGCATGGCAAGGCAACAACTTAGCTGGAAGCACCCTGATGCAACCCATCATACGCCAATCATCATGCCACCAAGTCATACTACTCCGACCAACACACCTAAGGTGAACTTCTTCCATCACTTGTCATCTGTTGACCCTCACTTGAATGGGATGTTAATTGAATCTATTGTCCATCCTATGACTAGGACCATACCCATGACAAAAATGCCAAGAGAAGACACCAAGAATGCTCAAAGAGCCAAGACGTCCAAGCAAGAAGTAATCCTTCCTGCTCGAACACGACGGCGGCGATGTCGAGCACGCACACCTTGCAGGGCTCCCGTTGCACCGGGAAGGGTAGGAGCTGCCGAACAGCGGCTGAAGCTCACTGTACATATGGTCATTCTTTTCCTTTGTTGTTCGTTTTGGTGTTTGTTTAGAGATTTGTAGAGTAGATAGCAGGATTGTTTTGCTAGTGTATAGTAGGGATCAATTGGATTATTTTAGGATACTAGTAGATCGTAGCGAGAGTGACTGATCAAGCTACTGACCGACTGATTACTAGCACTGGCAGTGATAGAAAATGTGCATAGTAAATGGAAAGAGCAGTAAATTATGTGTTCACGTCAAGTTCTTTTGTTCCTTTCTCATCGAGCTAGGCTATATATTGATCTAAAATTTACCGTTGGTGCTTGGATCGCATAGAAATTGCACAAAATGCGTCACTGCTCATAGTTTCTGTGTTGTTGTGAACTCTCTGACGAAACCCAAAAACAGTCGAGAGGTACGATTTTTCTGCAGTGTAGAACGTTACTAATTTTCTCGGTTTCTTCCCCTTTTATTCAGTGCCATGATGGTGGAGCTTACTCCACTACTTGAACGTGCTATCCCATGTCCTGAGTGTGCTCAAGACGACCCTACAAAGATCGGGAGGGATCACACAAAGACTCTGTCCTCAACCAGCTAAGCAGCGCTATAAAATAGCTAACTGAAACTTATCCGAAGAAAAGACCAATACCTAGCTAACTAAACCTTAACCATGCAGGGAACAGCTGGAAACGCCACAGTAAACTCAGGTTCAGGGCTATTGCTTAACTGAAACTAACTAACGATAAGAAGTACAGTACAGCAGGATTTCAACAACATCCTCTCACATTAACGAACAACACCGACAAAAAGTAAGTACCTGCATGGAGCGCCCACCTCCTTCGTTTTTCCTCAGTGTAGACAGCGAAGCAGGCCGCTTCTGATTCCGTTGGTCATGCCGTTGACACCAACACAATTCTTCACGCAGAGCAAGGATTTGCCATCAGGCAAATTAGACATCGACAGTGGCCAGGCAAACAAGATCAGCATGAAGACGACGGCTATCTCGAGCGCCGCGTTGCGTTGGAAAGGCATCGCTTAGTTTGAAAGGCAAGCTACTAGCAACCAAGAGCAATGAGAGTGTAACAGTTACCTTGCCGTCACGGAAAACGGATGATTGACCTTGCTTGTGTGATGTGTCCTACAATTTTGGCACACACTGACACTAGTATAGAACGATCATATGGACAACGCCCAACACCAACTGTTCACCCGCCAGAAATGAGGAAGCAAAAGAGACATCTGTGCAAATCAAACCTTTGGATTACCTTTTAGCCAAGCCCAGAAACCGTTGTTTCTCGTCGCTACTCTTTTGCGTTTTGTGTATAGTCTTTACTTTCAGTACTCGTTTAACCTC